>JAEAOA010001266.1:1545000-2252500 GCA_016746295.1 Potamilus streckersoni
AGCCTTGTGGATGCTGACCCAGTGTAAGTACATTTAGTTAATTGATGTTTTGCTTATCCTTCATAATGGATTCATACTAATAGATAGTTCCCAAATGATGTCATCAGCAGCCATAATTATGGTATGCTAGCAGATTTACTGTTGAGTTTACAATTTTGCCAGGAAATATAGTAAGTCTGGGTAATTATAATAAATATTTGCCAGGAAATATAGTAAGTCTGGGTAATTATAATAAATATTTGCCAGGAAATATAGTAAGTCTGGGTAATTATAATAAATATTTGCCAGGAAATATAGTAAGTCTGGGTAATTATAATAAATATTTGCCAGGAAATATAGTAAGTCTGGGTAATTATAATAAATATTTGCCAGGAAATATAGAAAGTCTGGGTAATTATCATAAATATTTGCCAGGAAATATAGTAAGTCTGGGTAATTATCATAAATATTTGCCAGGAAATATAGTAAGTCTGGGTAATTATCATAAATATTTGCCAGGAAATATAGAAAGTCTGGGTAATTATAATAAATATTTGCCAGGAAATATAGTAAGTCTGGGTAATTATCATAAATATTTGCCAGGAAATATAGTAAGTCTGGGTAATTATCATAAATATTTGCCAGGAAATATAGTAAGTCTGGGTAATTATAATAAATATTTGCCAGGAAATATAGAAAGTCTGGGTAATTATCATAAATATTTGCCAGGAAATATAGTAAGTCTGGGTAATTATAATAAATATTTGCCAGGAAATATAGTAAGTCTGGGTAATTATCATAAATATTTGCCAGGAAATATAGTAAGTCTGGGTAATTATAATAAATATTTGCCAGGAAATATAGTAAGTCTGGGTAATTATCATAAATATTTGCCAGGAAATATAGTAAGTCTGGGTAATTATAATAAATATTTGCCAGGAAATATAGTAAGTCTGGGTAATTATCATAAATATTTGCCAGGAAATATAGTAAGTCTGGGTAATTATCATAAATATTTGCCAGGAAATATAGAAAGTCTGGGTAATTATAATAAATATTTGCCAGGAAATATAGTAAGTCTGGGTAATTATAATAAATATTTGCCAGGAAATATAGTAAGTCTGGGTAATTATAATAAATATTTGCCAGGAAATATAGAAAGTCTGGGTAATTATCATAAATATTTGCCAGGAAATATAGTAAGTCTGGGTAATTATAATAAATATTTGCCAGGAAATATAGTAAGTCTGGGTAATTATCATAAATATTTGCCAGGAAATATAGTAAGTCTGGGTAATTATAATAAATATTTGCCAGGAAATATAGTAAGTCTGGGTAATTATCATAAATATTTGCCAGGAAATATAGTAAGTCTGGGTAATTATAATAAATATTTGCCAGGAAATATAGTAAGTCTGGGTAATTATAATAAATATTTGCCAGGAAATATAGTAAGTCTGGGTAATTATAATAAATATTTGCCAGGAAATATAGTAAGTCTGGGTAATTATAATAAATATTTGCCAGGAAATATAGTAAGTCTGGGTAATTATCATAAATATTTGCCAGGAAATATAGTAAGTCTGGGTAATTATAATAAATATTTGCCAGGAAATATAGTAAGTCTGGGTAATTATAATAAATATTTGCCAGGAAATATAGTAAGTCTGGGTAATTATCATAAATATTTGCCAGGAAATATAGTGAGACTGGGTGATTATCCTCTAACATCACCAAGGAATGTGGTAATTTATGGTATCATCTCTTTTTACCAGGGAATATTGTGTATTATCAGTACAAAAATTATATTGAGGATGACTTTTCTTCATATAATAAGATTTGTTACCTAAATCTACTATAGAAATAACCTTGGTTTTTATTTTTTTATTTTACTCAAACTTAAGTCTGTACTTCAGTGTAGCATCTAATCTTTGATCATAATTATCACTGATGCATAACCATTGATTCACTGTTACATATCTTTGGATCAAAAGGATCTCTGTCATATAAACTTTGATCAGAATGATTACTGTTGTATAACCTTGGATTATAGTGATCATAGTTATAGACAGGTCTTTTGATCACTGTTACATAACTCTGTGTTATAATAATCACTGTTGAACTACCTGGATTATAATGGTCACTGTTATATAGTACATAGCCTTTCATTATAATGATAACTGTTATATAACCTTGCATGAAAATGATCACAGTTATATTACTTGGATTATAATAGTCACTGTTATATAGCCTTGCATCATGATGGTCACAGTTACATAACCTTGCATTATAATAATCACTGTTGTATACACAAATCTTCAATCATTATGATCACTGTTACATAACCTTGGATTATCATGATTACTTATATGCAGAGGTCTTGGATCATTATGATTACTTTTACCTAATCTTGGATTATAATGATCAGAGTTACATAACCTTGCATTATAATGATCACTGTTATACACACAAGTCTTGGATCATTATGATCACTGTTACATAACCTTGAATTATAATAATTACTGATATGCACATTTTTTGGATCATTATGATCACTGTTACATAACCTTGCATTATAATGATCACTGTTACATAATGTTACATTATAATGATCACTGTTATACACACAGGTCTTGGATCATTATGATCACTTTTACATAATCTTTGATTATAGTGATCATTGTCACACACAAGTGCAGTGAAGGATTTTCCAAACTATGAAATATGGTGAATGTCCAACCATTACTTTCTATACATTCAAAAGATATCTTTATTGTCATTAGCAAGATCAGCATATTTTTTTTACCTTTTCCTTTTTCAAAATGCATCTGTATTTAATGCAACAAACACTTTAATATTATCTAAAAAATAATCTCATCACTTTTAATCTGTTTTTTTTTCTTTTTATAAATTGTACATAAATATTGGCTGATACAACTTGAATGTAAATTGTACATGAGTATTAGTTGACTTGATTCAGATGTAAATTGTACTTAAGAAATGGCTGACCCAATTCAGATGTACATTTTACATAAATATCAACTGCACAGTTCAGATGTAAATTGTATATGAATATTGGGTGACATGATATGGATGTAAATTGTACATAAATATTGGCTGACACAATTTGGATGTTAAATGTACGTAAATATTGGCTGACACAATTTGGATGTTAATTGTATGTAAATATTGGCTGACACAATTCAAATATAAATTGTACATGATACCTTGGCTGACATGATTAGAGAGAATTGCTGACACAGGATGATTTATTTATTGTATTCATGTGCAGAGCCAGACTTTTTACATTTCTTCATTTAATTAATGCAGTAAAAATTCACATACTCTGAGATTTATTTATTTATCTTTATATGATGTTTCTATTCCATTATGTGCTTCATGTTGGTGACTCATTCCATCATGTTTCATGACTTGTTCGTGATGTGTTTACAAATCTCTTTTGCAACTTTTGTAAACTAATGTATAACATTTAAATTTCAAGGTGACATGTAAAAGTCAGTGCATAATTTCAGCCACTTGCTGTAAACCTGTAAAACAATGTGAAGCATGCAGTCTGGAATAGGATTTACTTTGACTCAAAAAAATTATTAAACCAGTCTGTTTTTTGTATATTCTTATGAATCACATTCAGTCACATAGGTGGGATTAAATGTATATCTAATTATACATAATTTTCTATTTTCCTGTTGTCATTTCATGGTCATGTTGTACAAAGTAATGTTTGAATAAGTCAGGAATGAAAAAACAATTCTGATAGTTGAAGTTTTTTATTCACATGGCACTAAATAGGACCATGCAAAGAAACATGACCTCTTCCAGATACAAGGAAAGTTGAACAAGGGACAATAAAACATGGCATAAATCTGTTCATCATTATGTTAGAGAGTTATGTTTTCTTTTCTTATTTTATTATATTAACTGCCACTGGTTCCTAAGTTGTAAGAGAGTCTGATTCAGATGCAGAAATTTTAGGGTTTAAACCCAAGCGTCATAGCTGCCTCATAGCTGCCTGCTCTGAGGCACTCAGCATTAAGAAGTTTGTGCTATAACTGGTAAGCATAGTGTCAGGTTAATGTGACTGGGTGAGACATGATGCTACATGTCTGCAGCATGATGCCCCAGTGCTAGACATCACTAAAAGCTGCCACACTACAGACATTGTAGCATTATGATTGAAAAATTCTTGAAAGCTGTGTTAAAAATCCAAATCACACAAATTTAGTTTATTTTTATCCTCACACTTAAGTAGGGGTTATTGTAATCACTTCCATCTATGCAGCAGTTCAGTTTCATCATTATTTTCATTGCCAGATTATTAACTTTATGCTTTAAGTTGCAGGGGTGGGGGTAGGTGAGGGATGTTGTGATCACCTCCATCAGTCTGCCCTTTATAAATTTCATTTCAAACTGTTACATTGAAATTCATTTTGGTTTATATAACCTCAAAAAAAGATCTTTGGATTTAAGAATTACCTTATAAAATTAACTGGCTGCATCAAAAAATGTTTTCCCCAAACAAATTTAATATATTACAGAATAATACAAAACATGTTAAAATAAAACAAATGAGATGGAAATGGATGGATCAAATGACACATGACACAGATATTTACAAGGCAAAGTATATTCCATTTGCGGTAGCAGTGTACAGATTATATGTTTTAATTTTTTTTGTACTTATTATTTGGTTTTGGATCTATTATAATGGTGTTCTATTAAAGATTGACCACTTCAGTGGCCTCAGTGTTTAGAGCATCCAACTCAGATGCAGAAGGTTGCAAGTTTAACACCAGCTGAGTTATATCAAAGACTTATAAAATAGGTACTAGCAGCTGCCTTGCTTGATACTCAGCATTAAGAGGTTAGTGTTAGGACTGGTTGGCCTGGTATTGAGATAATGTGATTGGGTGGGACATGATGCTACATGTCTGCAGCATGATGACCCAGTGCTAGGCATAACTATAAACTGTCACACTACAGACATTGTAGATATGACTGAAAATTATTTAAAGCTGTTTCAAAATCGAAATTCACACACTGGCACACACACATACACTATGAAGGATTGCCACCACTTTATAGATAATAAGACTAGATAATAATGCCAGAAAGAAGGTAGAGGCATTTCATCTCAGATGGTGGGATAATGATCTAATGGTTCCTGACCAGTTTCAGTGCTATTATAACTTCTCAGATGCAAATTATCAGTTGATGAGATGATTTAGATGTTGTCATAGTTTGACATAGGGTTTATATATGCTTTCAATGTTGGCACAACCACACTTTTGTCATTTTACCAATGCACAGGTTGAATTATACACAGTTGGTAAAACTCAGGGGCAAGTTTAACTTAAGACCTGTAATTATTTTTACTTTGAGGGTACACATAGATCCATTGACAATAAACAGAGATATGTTGAATAATTCCGTGAACCTTATTTTTACACATAATTTGAATCCTTGTGTTTGTTTTTATGTTTGCTTCTTCTGGATTTTTACAGCATAGCTTTAACAATTTTATTATTATTATTAATTATTGCTATGATGTCTGCAGTGTCACAGTTTTGGTGATGTTTAGCACTGAGGCATCTTATTGCAGACACCTCTCCAAATTATCCTAACACCAGGTCAAACAGTCCTAACACTAGCCTCTAAATGCTGAGTGCCAAGTGAGGCAGCTGCTCATACCAGTTTTATAAGAGGTATGACTTGGTCAGGATTTGAACCTGTGTCCTCCAGCATCCAAGGTGGATGCTCCAACCACTTGAGCCACTGGAGCTGTATTTGGATCTCCTTGGAAAAATATCCTGAGGGATCCTTCAAAAATGCTTACCAGGTGGACCTTTACCACACACAGGAGCAACTATTATGTGGATAAAGTCATTGATTACCTTTCCATCAGTTACATAAAATCCTAGAATTTTGAAAGTACATATACAAACTTGGGATATATAATCTTAGGTCATTGTACATGTACTACTTTTTGGAAACACCAACTGCACACTCTCTATCCAATAGGGATCTGTGTCTTTGTTTGCACATGTAAGCAGGATCCACTTTTGGACCCAGATCTGCTATCACATGATGTACCAGTAGACCTGGTCATTGCAGTTTGTTAGGAATAGTAATCAGAAGAACAAAAAAGGTTAACTCAGATCTACCAGTGCACATTGTGATGGCAGTTCAGAGTCAATTTTGTTTGCCATTTGACCTGTCGGTCCAGGCAAGTAAAGAGGGTAATTGGGAGTTTCCAGGCATATTTTCTGTTCTATTGACACATTAAAATGAATACTTAAAATGATAAAAATAATCAAGATTAGAACAATGATAAAATCTCTGTTATTAATTGGGTCATAATACACATTTGCTGCATATGATATTTAGATCTTTTTTATTGGATAGAGGATTAAAATACCCTGAAGTATTGATGTCATATAACATACATGCAGTTTTCTTCACTGTGGTTTGTAGATCAGCCTGTATGGCCTATCTATTTTGATATTTCACTAGAATCCTTTTTAGATGTAGTTCAGTGAAAAATTTTATGTCAGCATGCAAGCACAGTGTATAGTTTATGTGAGTGAGGTAACTGTACCTTACTATATATATTATTATATGCACTGCAATTTCCTTGTTTCGTGTGACCAAGTCCACTAGAAGTTTAAGCCAGAATTTTATTCTGGTCAGTCTCTGTCTTCTTGTTTGTAAATAAGGTAAATTGCAGATTAATGAAAATAAAAATTACATAAATAATGTCCCTTTTTTAAAAGACAATTTTTTATTTATTTGGCACATCTTCAGCTCTAAACATGTCAGCAACTAAGAAAATCCATAAAAACGTGACTTGCATGAAATAAAAAAACAAACAAGCTGATACATGTTTTATATTTACTGGGTTCATCCATGTTTAGGTTTAATTATCTCACAGGTCAATATTTCCAAGTCCTGACCTCTTGAATATCTACTAATTTTATATTTCCATGCCCTGGTCTCTTTATCATCCATATGGTCACTCCCGGCAACATCCCTCACATTATCATTTCTGTTATTACTCTGAAGTCTTGATTTTTGTATGTGCTTCCAATTTTTAAGATTTTTTTGTTGTTGCTGCTACAAACTACAAAATTATAAAACCCAAGACTCATTGTTTTGGAACAACTAAGGATGTCTTCCTCAGTTCACAATAAACAGTAATCATTTTTGTGGGAACAACTAAAGATACCTTCATCAGTCCACAACAAACAACAGTCTTTTAGTGTGAACAACTAAAGACATCATTCTCAGTCCACAATAAACAACAATCATTTTGTGGGAATAACTAAGAACACTTTCCTCTATCCACAGAAAATAATCTTTTTGTTGGAACTTCTAAGTACACTTTTTTCAGTCCACAAAAAACAATAATCTTTTTGTGGGAACAACTATGGATGCCTTCCTCAATCCACAATGAACAACAGTCATTTTATGGGAGATAAAAAGGACACTTTTATCAATCCACAGTAAACAATCTTTCTTTTTGTGGGAAGAACTAGGGACATCTTGTTTAATCTTCAAGAAACAATAATGTTTTTGTGGAAACAACTAAGGATGCTTTCCTCAATCCACAACTTACAGTAATCTTTTGTAGGAATAAACAGGGACACTTTCCTAAATACACAACAACCAATAATCATTTTATTTGATGAACTAAGGGCACTGTCCTTGATCCATAAATGTTAATATTGATGAAAAATATTATTTTTTTCTGAAAATCACAGCCATTGAAAATAAACAAATTCATCATATATTCATTTGTATTCCCCTGATGATCTTCTGTCAGTAGTTGCAGCAAAGAAGTTCAATTAAATTGAACATAATTTTTGAAGGAAAATGTTACTAATGTATTAAATGTATTACTTTGTTTTATGACATTCACCTGAATAAATATGTAGAACTAAAACAACCATTTAAATTTAAAACATTGTATCTTGAATTTTCTGAGTGGCATGCATGTATCAGTGTGCATGCCTAACTGTGTCACCAAATGTGGTATCTGTGTGCATGCATAGCTTTTGTGCCATCAAATGACATGCATGTATCTGTGAGTATGCCTGGTGGTGCCACTGAATGACATGCATGGATCTGAGTGTATGCCTAGTTTTTGTGCCACCAAATGACATGCATGTATATGTGAGTATGCCTGGTGGTGCCAATGAATGACATGCAGGGATCTGTGTTTATGCCTAGCTATGTCACTAAATGACATGTGTGTATCTGTGTGTATGCCTAATTTTTGTGCCACCAAATGGCATGCATGTATCTGTGTGTATGCCTAGTTGTGCCACTGAATGACATGCATGGATCTGTGAATATGCCTAGCTATGTCACTAAATGACATGTGTGCATCTGTGTAGCCTAGTTGTGCCACTGAATGGCATGTATGTATCTGTGTATGCCTAGTTGTGCAACTGAATGACATGCATGTATCTGAGTGTATGCCTAGCTGTGCCACTGAATGGCATGCATGTATATGAGTGTATGCCTTGCTGTGCCACTAAATGACAATCATGATGTGTATGCATATATGTTTTCTTATGCCTTTATATAATCCATCTATAGATCAGAGTCAACAGTTTATGTATGAATTTCCAGTGTACAAAGCTACTCCCCCTAAGTGTCACTAAAAAGGATCCCTTCATCACATTCAGCAACTGACTATACTAATTTATTCTGAGTCATTAGACCTAACATCTTACTCATCCATTGTGTATTGCTTTCAAAGCAATATCAGTAACTTCCACAATCACCTTGCAAAGGCTATACAGCATATCTAAAGCGTAAAGTACACAATATAAAAATGAATTTTTTTTTTATTGGGTAATGGCAGGATGACAGTCTGATAGCACTGTTTAATTTATTTTGTGTCAGGAAAAATGAAACTTAGATCTAAGATTACACATTACAAAGACTGAATACTTTGTTGAGTGACTGAAGTTGTAGTCTGGTATGAAATGGATGGATATGGGTGACTGGAGTTTTTGTTCATTTGTTCTTTTATTCATTTGCTTTCAAACATGAGTGAAATATTTTTTAAATCCTTTGGAAATGACAATAAAGTAATGTTAGTATTTATTGCTATTGGAAACTAAGCATAAAAGTTCCTTACCACACATGTACCAAATTTGCTCCATTAGCATAAAGGAATGTTAATAGAAATTCAGAATTGTCATAGCCAGATATCAAAGAGAGATAATTTTGTCTTTTTGTGAATTTATCTTGTAAAGATATACATTGATGTAGATTTATTTATTATGTACAGTAACCTGATTTAGGTTACCATATAAAACACACTGCTACATATATCAAAGAGAGATAATGTACTTGTATTAAAAATTTATCTTGTAAGCTGACTTTAGTTAACCCAAAAGTTATATACATGGAGGCTACAAATATCAAGGTAAAGGTAATTTGGTGTCAATCATTAACTATTCTTGTTATTATTAAATAAATAAAAGGGTTTTTGTGTTTATTTACTTATTATTAAAATTAATAGCAATAATAGTGAAATATAGTCAATAAATATTAAAAATTATACATTCAATATCTACATTGCCAATTCCTTGTAATGCTGTTCTATATACATGTAGCTGTAAAGTGATCTGTGTTATAAGCAAGGGACCCTTACACAGAGGGATATTCTAACATGACTGTGTCCTATAATTTTATATAGACATTGAAATTGGGTATTTAATGTTACCATATGACAGCAATATTGACTCTATTAGCTCCCAAAAATAATTAAATCAAGTAATTAAATTAAGAAAGATAAAACAAGATTCAGAAAACTGAACAGGATCCATGAGCATACACACACTTTAATAAGGGCAGTGGTATAATGAGGAATTTTATAGTAAGGGACCAATGTCAATTGGATCTATGACAAAACACAATTTATAAGAAGGAAAGTGGGAAAATTTTGAACTTTATAATAAGGGACCACTGTAAATGAGGTCTATAATCATACCTAGGAATAACCAAATATTTACAAAATACATAATTAAAAACAGTTGAAAACTACAAACTGCATCATCAGCAATAAATGTCATCAGATACATAGTCATGGATTTTGATTACTAAATGCAATATATCATTTTTAATCTGAGAGGGTTTTGATATTGAAGAGTTAATGAATTCTGTTACATAAATTTCTCAACTTTGTAATTTGCTAAGAAATTCGATACTGTTTTAGTTGGAAAAAAATTAATCATCTTTTTTAAGGGGGAAGAAAATCATTTGAAAATAATGTGACATGTAAGATGGGTATGGATCATATACAAATACTGTGACATGTAAGATGGGTATGGATCATATAAAAATACTGAGACATGTAAGATGGGTATGGATCATATAAAAATACTGTGACATGTAAGATGGGTATGGATCATATACAAATACTGTGACATGTAAGATGGGTATGGATCATGTACAAATACTGTGACATGTAAGATGGGTATGGATCATATAAAAATACTGTGACATGTAAGATGGGTATGGATCATATACAAATACTGTGACATGTAAGATGGGTATGGATCATTTAAAAATACTGTGACATGAAAGATGGGTATGGATCATATACAAATACTGTGACATGTATGATGGTTATGGATCATATAAATATATTGTGACATGCAAAAGGGTATGGATCATATAAATATACTTTGACATTTTAGGGGGTATGGATCACATAAATATGCTGTGACATGTAAGGATCATACATAAATGTATATTTACAGCTTTGGTAGTGAATTTTCTTCTCTTGCTGCTTATACATGGTCTTCATGCCTAATAAATTTAGGGTCCTAGTTGGCTGAGTGGTCTAATATGGTCACCTTTACAATTCACTGGCATCTCACCTCTGTCCACATGAGTCTCAGCTCAACCAGCATGTGAGAAAGCTTGCCTGTGGGTTTTTGGTTCTTCCCAAGATCTTCCTTCATGAACTATATAGGTCACTATTTATAGCCTATCATGTGATGAAAAATTTTGTAAACCCATAAAACCAATCCTGCCCAGTAATTCTTTCCAGACTCTGAGACTTGTCTATGTGCACAAGATATGTTAGTTGTCCCCTGTTGGAGTCATGAATATCCTCTTTACTTCCTCATGGTTTTCTTTGCAGTCATCGTATATTCAGTTATATTTTCCTGCTGGTCTTCTATCAGTAGTTGCTGCAAAGAGGTTGAATTAAATTAAACAAAATTTTTTGCAGGTATTTTTTCTAATGTATTACTTTGTTTCATGACATTCACCTGTCTATAATATATAGAACTAAAACCACCATTTAAATTTAAAACAAGGTATCTTGAATTTTTTGAGTGGCATGCATGTATCTGTGTGTATGCCTAACTGTGTGACCAAATGTCATATTTGTGTGCACGCCTAGTTTTTGTGCCACCAAAGGACACATGTATCTTTGAGTATGCCTGGTGGTGCCACTGAATGACATGCATGGATCTGCTATAGTGTTACCTGTGTCACTAAATGACATGCATGTATCTATATGTATGTCTAGTTGTGCCAATGAATGACATGTATGTATCTGTGTGTATGCCTAGTTGTGCCACTGAATAACATGCATGTATCTGTGTGTATGCCTAGTTGTGCCACTGAATGACATGCATGGATCTGCTATAGTGTTACCTGTGTCACTAAATGACATGCATGTATCTATATGTATGTCTAGTTGTGCCAATGAATGACATGTATGTATCTGTGTGTATGCCTAGTTGGGCCACTGAATAACATGCATGTATCTGTGTGTATGCCTAGTTGTGCCACTGAATAACATGCATGTATCTGTGTGTATGCCTAGTTGTGCCACTGAATGACATGGATGGATCTGCTATAGTGTTACCTGTGTCACTAAATGACATGCATGTATCTATATGTATGTCTAGTTGTGCCAATGAATGACATGTATGTATCTGTATGTATGCCTAGTTGTGCCACTGAATAACATGCATGTATCTGTGTGTATGCCTAGTTGTGCCACTGAATGACATGCATGTATCTGTGTGTATGCCTAGTTCTGCCACTGAATGACATGCATGTATCTTTGTATGCTTAGTTGTTGCACTGAATGACATGCATGTATCTGAGTGTATGCCTAGTTGTGCTAGTGAATGACATGCATTTGCATTTATCTGTGTATATGCCTTGCAGTGCCACTAAATGAAAATCATGTGTCTGCATGTATGCTTTGTTGTGCCATGGTATAATCCATCTATACATTAGAGGCAACAGTTTCTGTATTAAATTTCCAGTGTACAAAGCTACTCCCCCTAAGTGTCACTAAACAGGATCCCTTCATCACATTCAGCAACTGACTATACTAATTTATTCTGAGTCATTAGACCTAATATCTTACTCATCCATTGTGTATTGCTTTCAAAGCAATATCAGTAACTTCCACAATCACCTTGTAAGGCTATACAGCATATCTGAGGCTAAAGTACACAATATAAAAATGAATTTTTTAATTGGGTAATGGCAGGATGACAGTCTGATAGCACGGTTTAATTTATTTTGTGTCAGGAAAAATGAAACTTAGATATAAGGTTACTCATTACAAAGACTGAATACTTTGTTAAGTGACTGAAGTTGTAACCTGGTATCAAATGGATGGATATGAGTGACTGGAATTTTTGTTCATTTGTTCTTTTATTCATTTGCTTTCAAACATACGTGAAATATTTTTTTATGCATTTGGAAAGGACAATACAGTAATGTTAGTATTTATTGCTATTAAATTAAACTACCAGTATGCATAAAAGTTATAATACATATTTATTAATCTGTCTGCAAGTTTCTGTGGGAAAAATGGTTTGTCAACATTTAAGACACCATAGAAACAGCATGTACAGTATATATCACATTTCATGCTTACATTGATCTTTAGGATTACTGTAATAAAATTTTACATCCTTACCACACATGTACCAAATTTTGCTTCATAAGCATAGAAAAGGGAATGTTAATAGAAATTCAGACTTGTCATATCAGATATCAAAAAGAGAAAATTTTGTCTTTTTGTGAATTCATCTTGTAAAGACATACATTGATGTAGATTTATTTAGAAAATTAATCAGATTTTAGGTTACCATATCAACGCAATAATATATATATATATATATATATATATATATATATATATATATATCAAAGGGACATAATTTACTTGTATTAAATATATATATTTTAATCTGACTTTAGTTAACCCTAAAACTATGCACCTGGTGGTTACACTTATCAATATAAAGGTAATTTAGTGTTAATCATTAACTCTTCTTGTAATTTAATTCAGCTAACTGTATAAATCCATAGCTACATATATGAAAGAGAGATAATTTGGTGTTATTGTTATTCATTTTGTAATGAACAAATATTGTTATCAATGTTTTAGTACAGTAATCTGATTTAAGTTTCTCTGAATAGATACATTTATATAGCTACAGATATCAAGAGAGATAATTTACTTCACCTATACAAAATTACTGTCAATGGAGCTCACCTGTATGAATGCTCATGTGACTTTTGATACTCATATTTCATCATGATTAAGATTTATGTAACTTATGGTACAAAATTTTTTTCTTTTTATCAATTGATTAAGTTTTGAATGATCCGAAAAAAATTAATTTTAATTAACAGATGGATTTTATAGATGTTGAACAGTATAGCCTCCACTTGTTGTCATTGGAATTGGTCATTAGAAAAACATCAACCATTTCAAGCATCTTAGATAAAAGAAAGGAATATTATGATCATAGCTTTTATGTTAATTTACTTTATTATTTAAAATTAATAGCAATAATAGTGAAAAATAGTAAATTAATATTACAAATCATATATTTATCAGCTACATTGCTCATTCCTTGTAATACTGTTTATTACAGCTGTAAAGTGATCTGGGTTATAAGCATGGGACCCTTATATTCAAGAATGTTATAACATGACTGTGTCCTATAATTGTATACTAACACTAAAATTGGGTATTTAATGTTACCAAATGATGGCGATATTGACTCATATTATCTCCCAAAAATAATTAAATTAAGTAATTAAAGTAGCAATGATAAAACATGATTCAGAGAAATGAATGGTATCCATAACAATGCCCACCCTTTAATAAGGGCAGTAGTATAATGGGGAGTTTTATAGTAAGGG
This sequence comes from Potamilus streckersoni, assembly GCA_016746295.1. Lineage (NCBI taxonomy): Eukaryota > Metazoa > Mollusca > Bivalvia > Unionida > Unionidae > Potamilus > Potamilus streckersoni. The sequence goes on from JAEAOA010001266.1 coordinate 1,559,209, forward strand.
ACCAATGTAAATGAAACAATGCCCACCTTATAAGAAGGGTAGTGTGATATTGAGGGATGTAATAATAAGAGACCACTGTAAATGAGATCTATAATCATACCTGCTCTATAATAGGACAGTGGTATACTGAGAGACTTTAAAGTAAGGGACCACTGTGAGTCAGATCCATAACTATACCTACACTATAAAAAGTACAATGGTATACTGAGGAATTTTATAATAAGGGACAGGTGTAAATGGGACAAGTGACCACACCTGCACTAAAAGAAGTTCAGTGGTATACTCAATTTGATTAAAATCAGATTGCCACTGTCCTTTGTGAAGATCTGACACATACCACTTAGGGGTCACTGTCAGATCTTCACCCATTACAGGGAAGATCTGATTTTAATCAAATTAGTGGTATACTGAGGAGTTTTAAAGTAAGGGACTCCTGTAAATGGTATCCATGACCACACCCACACTATAAGAAGGGAAGTGCTATATTGTGGGGTTTAAAATTAAGGGACCACTGTAAAGGGATCCATGACCATACCTAGACTATATGAAGGGCAGCAGTATAGAGAGAGGCTTTTAATAAGAGATTAATGTACTTTTTTAGGTTGCTATGAATTAAATACTTTTACAAAAGATTTTTTTTGTCATTAAGAGTTTTATGCTTGCAGTAGCTCAAATACAAGAAATGTGAATGGCCCTATTTATTGCAAACAATATAGAACCTGATCTGCCATCACATAAGGCACCAGCAGATTATAATCTATATTCTTTGTTCTATTGATAATAGGAATAAACAGATATTGCTGAAAATACATAAATAAAAACATTTGAGAACAGCAAACTTCATCATCAAAATTAGATGTTATATGATGCGTAGTCATGGATTTTAATTACTAAGGGAAATATAGCATTTTTAATCTGAGAGGGTTTTGATATTGAGGGGTGAATGACTTGTGTTACCTAGATTATTCAGCTATGTAATTTGCAATTAATTAAAATTAATAGCAATAAAAGTGAAAAATAGTAAATTAATATTACAAATCATATATTCATCAGCTACATTGCTCATTCCTTGTAATACTGTTTATTACAGCTGTAAAGTGATCTGTGTTATAAGCATGGGACCCTTATATTCAAGAATGTTATAACATGACTGTGTCCTATAATTGTATATTAACACTAAAATTGGGTATTTAATGTTACCAAATGACGGCGATATTGACTCATATTATCTCCCAAAAATAATTAAATTAAGTAATTAAAGTAGCAATGATAAAACATGATTCAGAGAAATGAATGGTATCCATAACCATTCCCACCCTTTAATAAGGGCAGTAGTATAATGGGGAGTTTTATAGTAAGGGGCCAATGTAAATGAAACAATGCCCCCCTTTAAGAAGGGTAGTGTGATATTGAGGGACATAATAATAAGAGACCACTGTAGATGAGATCTATAATCATACCTGCTCTATAATAGGACAGTGGTATCCTGAGAAACTTTAAAGTAAGGGACCACTGTGAGTCAGATCCATAACTATACCTACACTATAATAAGTACAATGGTATACTGAGGAATTTTATAATAAGGGACAGGTGTAAATGGGACAAGTGACCACACCTGCACTAAAAGAAGTTCAGTGGTATACTCAATTTGATTAAAATCAGATTGCCACTGTCCTTTGTGAAGATCTGACACATACCACTTAGGGGTCACTGTCAGATCTTCACCCATTACAGGGAAGATCTGATTTTAATCAAATTAGTGGTATACTGAGGAGTTTTAAAGTAAGGGACTCCTGTAAATGGTATCCATGACCACACCCACACTATAAGAAGGGAAGTGCTATATTGTGGGGTTTAAAATTAAGGGACCACTGTAAAGGGATCCATGACCATACCTAGACTATATGAAGGGCAGCAGTATAGAGAGAGGCTTTTAATAAGAGATTAATGTACTTTATTAGGTTGCTCTGAATTAAATACTTTTACAAAAGATTTTTTTTGTCATTAAGAGTTTTATGCTTGCAGTAGCTCAAATACAAGAAATGTGAATGGCCCTATATATTGCAAACAATATAGAACCTGATCTGCCATCACATAAGGCACCAGCAGATTATAATCTATATTCTTTGTTCTATTGATAATAGGAATAAACAGATATTGCTGAAAATACATAAATAAAAACATTTGAGAACAGTGAACTTCATCATCAACAATAGATGTTATCTGATGCGTAGTCAAAAGATTTTAATTACTAAGGGAAATATAGCATTTTAAATCTGAGAGGGTTTTGATATTGAGGGGTGAATGACTTGTGTTACCTAGATTATTCAGCTATGTAATTTGCTAAATCTATACTATTTTAGTTGGAAAACACAACTAACCACCTTTTTTAAGGGGGGAGGGACAGGTATGAATCATATAAATATACTGTGACATGTAAGTGGGTATGAATCATTTAAAAATATTGTGTCATGTAAGGGGATCTGGACCATATAAATATATTGTGACATGTAATAAGGGTATGGATTATATACAAATACTGTGACATGCAAAGGGTTATGGATCATTTAAATATGCTGTGACATGTAAGGGGAATATGGATCATTTAAATATGCTGTGACATGTAAGGGGGATATGGATTATTTAAATATACACTGACATGTAAAGGGTATGAATCATTTAAATATGCTGTGACATGCAAAAGGGTATGGATCATTTAAATATGCTGTGACATGTAAGGGGGATATGGATTATTTAAATATTCTGTGACATGTAAGGGGGTATGATTTATATAAATATACTGTGACATGTAAGGGGGTTTGAATCATTTAAAAATACTGTGACATGTAAGGGGTTTCTGGATTATATAAATATACTTTGACATGTAAGAGGGGTATGGATCATTTGAATATGGTGGTGCTCTATAGTTTCATATTTAGCATAGGGTTAGAATTTTAAAGAAAAAGAGTTTCCTGGGTTTCCTCACTAGTTATAATGGCTTTTTAAAAGAGACTTTGTATATCTTAGGTATTGTTAAAGAACCTTCAATTCCCTTTATTTTGATGTATGATTGATGGGTGTAATATGGATTAGAGAGCATACAGCTTGGCCTTACTCCAGATGTGCACCTTTCAAAAAAGTGCTAGCTCTACTTGCTCATTTTCACTTCTCGAACTTCAGAGATAAATTGTGAAAGATAGAGCCGATAACTTTTTTTTAAATTTTATGTATTTGGTAATTCATTCATTGCACTTTTAGAAGCTGGTATTGTCTAGTTTTGCAAAATTCATTTTCCATATTTTAATAGCTGCCAAGAATAGTGTACTTTAGACAAATTCATGTTGATTTTTGGAGCACAAGGGAGCAGTCATTTTAGTTAGCAGTGTCCTAAGATCATTTAAAATTTCCAAAAGTACAATATCCAAAGAAATTTCAGCCACATTACATGAAAGTAGTATGCCAACATTCTCTCCACTATGCATGTTTAAAATGCAAACAACTTCACCTTACATACATCACTCTCTCAAAAGTACATAATAACTGGTGAGCGCCACCTATACTGTGACATGCAAAAGGGTATGGATCATTTGAATATACTGTGATATACAAAGTGATATGGATCTTATAAATATACTGTGACGTACAAAGGGGTATGAATCATTTAAAAATAATGTGACAAGTAAGGGGGTATGAATCATTTAAAAAAGCTGTGACATGTAAAGGAGTATGAATCATATAAATATGCTGTGACATATAAGGGGGCATGCATAAATGTATATTTACAGCTTTGGTAGTGAATTTTCTTCTCTTGCTGCTTATACATGGTCTTCATGCCTAATAAATTTAGGATCCTAGTTGGCTGAGTTGTATAATATGGTCACCTTTACAATTCACTGGCATCTCACCTCTGTCCACATGAGTCTAGTCTCAGCTCAACCAGCATGTGAGAAAGCTTGCCTGTGGGTTTTTGGTTCTTCCCAAGATCTTCCTCCATGAACTATATAGTTCACTATTTATAGCCTCTCATGTGATGACAAATTTTGTAAACCCATAAAACCAGTCCTGCCCAATAATTCTTTCCAGACTCTGAGACTTGTCTATGTGCACAAGATATATTAGTTGTCCCCTTTTGGAGTCAAGAATATTCTCTTTACTTCCTCATGGTTTTCTTGCCTTGGGAACATTGCACAATCCCAAATCCACTTAGCTTTCAGCCTTATACAGACATGGTACCATATGATCTATCACATTACCTGATGTATCTTTTGCTAAGTGGGGCCACTCCAATGGCCTAATGGTTAGAGCATCTGTACCCCAGCCTAGTTAAAAATGGTACCAACAGCTGCCGTGCTTGGTGCTGAGCATTAAGAGGTTAGTGTTAGGACTGGTCGGCAAGTTACACCAAAGACTAGGTAAAAATTATACCAGCAGCTGCTTTGCTTAGTGCTCAGCATAAAAAGGTTAGTGTTAGGACCGGTCAGCCTGGTGCCAGGATAACATGACATGATGGGACATGATGCAACATGTTTGTGGCATGATGCCACAGTGCTAGACATTATTGTAAACTGTCATATCGCATCACTGTCATACTGCAGACATTGTAGCAGTGAGACTGAAATTTTTTGAATGTTATGTTAAAAATACAAAACACACATACACACATATTCATATATAGATCGTAACATTCTTGATGGGGGTGGGGAGAGGGATACCTATCAGAACAGATGACTTAAGATACAGTAGAAAATCATTACAGATCTATGACCCTTGGCTAACAAAGAGAGGCTTACTTGGCAATATAGAGGAATTTGTTTATAGTCTATAATATGACATGAAATAATGGACAAACTTGATGCCGTAAGATGAAAACAAAGACATACATTAGATCTTGAAATTTTCAGATTTATTATCATGGAGGTTATTGAGCAAACTACATAGATTTAACTCCAACTTGGCAACAAACAATTTATGTGATTTTTATTGATGTTCATATTGTAGTAAATATAATTTGGGAATGACTACACTGCATAAGCATTTGGTAACAAGACCACTGCATCAACAGCAACATTTGGTAATGAGTACTCTATAGCAACATTTGGTAACAAATACTCTACAGCAACATTTGGTAATGAGCACTCTATAGCAACATCTGGTAATGAGCACTCTACAGCAGCATTTGGTAATGAGTCCACTGCAGCAACATTTGGTAATGAGTCCACTGCAGCAACATTTGGCATTGAATACACTGCATCAATATTTTGTAATGAGTCCACTGCTGCAACATTTGATAATGAAAAATACTGCATCAATATTTGGTAATGACAACATTACAGCAGTATTTAGTACAGACCCAACTAAAGGTTCTTGCTTTCTGGTATGCAGAATTCTCCAGGTAAAATTCTAATTTCATTTATTCTGTTTCAGAACTGGAGACCCAGACCGGCAGGAAATGGATACCATCTTGTTACTGAGTCAGCGAGCAGTTTATGTTGCATGGTACGCTTATTGACATTCCTATCCCATATTTAACACAAAAACTCATAAGCAATAGTAACACCAGTATGACAAATGCGTAGTTATGACATTGTAATTATTGTTGTTGTTGTTGTTGTAAGGTTTAATGCCATTTTTCAGCACAAGATAGGCTAATTGTAAGTTAACAGAGAAAAGGTACATTAAGTTTCTCCCCAACCCAAGAAGGTCATGTGGTGCAACAGGGTCTTCATTGCCAAAATATATTTACCACATTGACTCTTCCCCACCCACCATGGTGCTATGTCTTGTCTTTATTCAGGAGGCAATCATAACCTATTATTTGATGTGTGTTCTTAATTTTAAAAAAGTCCTTTTTAAATTTTAAGAAAATCCAAAATAAAACAACATGGACAAATTTTGTTATTTAATTGAATGACCTCTGTTAAGAGACCACTTGTCATGAGAGACAACTTTTTGTTGACTAGATAGCCTCTCTTGTCAGATTTTAGTGTAAACTATAAATTGTAATATTCATTCAAGTCAACCTGTTCTCAGTATGAAATGTTTCCAAATCACTCTCAGTCACAATGCCATAATGTTTACAAATTGTGTAAAAGCAACCCATCTTCAACATGAAATTTTACCCATCATTCTGTCATATCATGATGTTTATAAATTTAGTCAAGCCTTTGTTAATGCAAATACCATAAAATCTAGATCAGAATCCTATTTGTTTCCTTTTAAGTTGGATATGATTGTGTGCTTATTTTTTTTAAATTTTAATTTTTTAAATTGTATTAGAATTGTTTAGATTACTTAAGCTTGTATATTTTTGCAAAGTAAAGTTGTGTGGCTAATTTGCAAAATGTTTTGGCTGTAAGAACAAGTGAGATTATGCTATGTCCATGCATCCAGCATACATCATCTGTTCTCCATCAACATCTATTTCAAACTTCCCAAATGCTACTTGTCAGATTTCAGTCAAATTTGTCAGAGAGCATCATGGTTTGAAAAGCTTGTAAGATTGTACAAATGGCTACCATTACTAAACATAAATACTTTTGAAATAACATCTCAAGAATTGATTAAAAGACTTGGTCCATTTTGACAGAAAACACCCAAAACATAAAGGGCTTTTAATAACAGCAATCTATGATACAATATGGCCACAGTTACTAAAATTAAAGTTACTATAAATAAAAGAACCTTTAAGCAACTTTTTCCAAATGCCAACCAGTAGAAACTGACCAAATTTGACCCAAAACATCACATGAGGTCAGATCAGTTTTCAGTTTTGTAGTAGTAGTAGTAGGTAACACCATTTTTCAGCACAGGATAGGCTATACATGGCAGCCAGAATTATTGGTGGAGGAAGAACCCTGGAAAACCCAGGGAAAAACCACCGACCCACAAGAAGCTACTGGCAGGCTTTCTCGCTTAGCCGTGTTAGTCAAGTCTGGACTTGAACTCACGCAGACAGAGGTGAGTTTTACACAAAATGGTGCTGCTCTACTATTGCCACAATGCTAAAAAGAAACATAAACAAGATTTTAAATGACTTCATCGGAAAAAAAATACTAAACAGAATTTGACTTGATTTGATGTAAAGTATCTAGTCTTTAAGGTTTTTCAGATTTATACAAGTGATCATCATACACTAAATGATGGAAAGGCTCCATGTGATCATACACTAAGTGATCCAAGTCCCCATTTGACCATGAACTAAATGATCTAATGCCAGCTTTGACCATAACCTAAATGATGGAAAGGCCCCATGTGATCATACACTAAGTGATCCAAGTCCCCATTTGACCATGAACTAAATGATATAAGGCCACTTTTGACAATACACTAAATGATGGAAAGACCCCATGTGATCATACACTAAGTGATCCAATTCCCCATTTGACCATGAACTAAATGATATAAGGCCACTTTTGACAATACACTAAATGATGGAAAGACCCCATGTGATCATACACTAATTGATCCAAGTTCCCATTTGACCATGAACTAAATGATATAAGTCCACCTTTGACCATACACTAAATGTTGGAAAGGCCCCATGGGATCATACAGAAAGTGATCCAAGGCCCCATTTGACCATGATCTATATGATATAAGGCCACCTTTGACCATACACTAAATGTTGGAAAGGCCCCATGTGATCATATACTAAATAATCCAAGGCCCCATTTGACCATACACTAAATGAACCAAGGCCTCATTGGACCATATACCAAATGATCTAAGGCCCCACTGTATCATAAACTAATGATCTAAGGCCCAATTGTATCATAAACTAAATGATCTAAGGTCCCATATGATCATCAGCAAGAAGTACCTGAAAGTATACATGCCAATATTTTTTGACAAATATAGTTTCTTGAATACGCAGTATGAATATAATATTATATTTTGTTATAAATGCAGAGTGAATGTAATATTATATTTTGTTACAATTGTAATATGAATGTAATGATCATTTTGCTCGATTGTAGGTATGATGATGAAGAAGAAAAAGTGACAAGTTATCAGAGAATCTTTCTAGAGGATCTGGAGAAATTAGAGATAGGTGAGAGCTATTTAATTTCTAACACCCACACTCTCAAAACTGAGACTTATTTATAGAAGTCTTAATTGAAGCTCACATTCATTCCTCAGTGTCTGACACCCACGCTTATAAAGGTGAGAGTTATTCATTCACATGAGTCTTAATTTAAATTCACCTTTGTCCACTCAGTGTCTATCACCTGCACTCACAATGATGAGTTATTTACATGAGTCTTAATTTAGCTCACATTTGTCTACTCAATGTCTAATATCCATACTCATAAAGTTAAGAGTAATTTAAAGTGGACTTAATTTAATTACAATGGTGAGAGTTATTCATTTACAGGAGTCTTAATTTAAAGCCATCTTTGTCCACTTTGTGTCTATTACCCATACTCAACAGTGTAATACCCACACTCACAATGTCTATTCTGACACTCCCAATGTCTAATGCCCACACTTCCAGTGTCTAATACCCACACTCACAGTGTCTAATACCCAGACTCACAATGTCTAATAACCACACTCTCAGTGTCTAATACCCACTCTCAGTGTTTAATACCCACACTCTCAGTGTCTAATACCCACACTCTCAGTGTCTAATACCAACACTCCCAGTGTCTAATACCCACACTCACAGTCTAATAACTACATTCACAATGTCTAATATCCACACTCCCAGTGTTTAATACCCACACTTTCAGTGTCTAATACCCACACTCAAAATGTCTAATACACACACTCAGTGTCTAATACCCACACTCACACTGTCTAATATCCACACTCACAGTGTCTAATACCCACACTCATAGTGTCTAATACCCACACTCCCCATGTCTAATGCTCACACTCCTAGTGTTTATTACCCACACTCACAATGTCTAAAACCCACACTCACAATGTCTAATACCCACACTCTCAGTGTCTCTTTCCCACACTCACAATGTCTAATACCCATATTTCCAGTGTCTAATACCCACACTCATATTGTCCAATACCCACACTTCCAGTGTCTAATATTCATACACCCTGTGTCTATTACCCACACTCACAATGTCCAATATCCACACTGACAGTGTCTGATACCCACACTCACAATGTCTAATACCCACTCACAAAAGTTTCTGGACAGGTTAGAGAGAGGTTAGAATTATTAATTTTTTTCAGTCTTTATTTCATTCACTCAATATCTAATACCCACTATCATAATGTAAAATCACACCCACAAAGTTAAGCCCACACTTACACTAACATTGTAAATCCCACACTCCTAAAGTAAAAACCCACACTTCCAAACTAAAACCCACACTTACAAAGTAAAATTCCCTACTTACAAAGCACAACTAACACTTACAAAGTAAGACCCATAGCCAGAGTCACCATGGAAATTATTCATTTACATGAGTCTTAACTTAAAGTTATCTTCATCCATTCAGTGTCTAACCCATACTAATGAATTAAAAAAACACTCACTCACAAATTAATACTGCTTTCACATTCACAAAGTAAGATCCACAACTATGTTCACAAAGTTAAACCCACACTTGCAAAGAAAAGCCACATTCACTTAGAAAGTAAATCCCACACTCACAATGTATATTCCACACTCAGAAAGTAAACCTACATCCAGACTTGCAGTACAAATCCCACATTCCCAAAGAAAAACTTACATCTACATTCACTTAGAAAGTAAATCCCACACTCACAATGTATATCCCACACTCACAAAGTAAAATCCACATCCAGACTTTCAATGTAAATCCCACACTGCCAAAGAAAAACCTACATCCACATTCGCAAAGTAAATCCCATACTCATAAAGTAAATCCCACACTCACAAAGTAAATCCCACACTCACAAAGAACCATGTCAGACCCACTCTGAAACTCACAGTTTATAAACCAATTATCAGAAGTAACTTCTTTTTTGCAATCTGTCACCCACCCACTGAGTTGTAATATTGAACATAGGTATCAATTTTACTCAATATGTGCCCTTACAAGGATAAAAATGGAGACATATATTATTAAAACCATTATTATGCCATAAAATGATCATTACCATTGTTAATATACACTGTAGTCCAAAAGACAGCTGCAAATTTACTTCACCATTAGTGATTCCTTCCCATGCTTTCTGTGGTAAGCTGGTCAGTGTAATGTCAGTCCCATTAGGAAAACTGCCTGAAACTGAACCAGGAGTAACAACATGTTTCAGCAATTGCTCCAGTTGGGAAAAAAGTGTAGTGATTGGACTTGCTGGAATTATTCCTGTTTTGGAAAAAAGTGTAGTGACTGGCCTTTCTGGAATCATTCCTGTTTGGGGAAAAAAGTGTAATGACTGGCCTTTCTGGAATCATTCCTGTTTGGGAAAAAAATTGTAGTGACTGGCCTTTCTGGAATCATTCCTGTTTGGGGAAAAAAGTGTAGTGACTGGCCATTCTGGAATCATTCCTGTTTGGGGAAAAAAGTGTAATGACTAGCCTTTCTGGAATCATTCCTGTTTGGGGAAAAAAAGTGTAGTGACTGGCCTTTCTGGAATCATTCCTGTTTAGGGAAAAAAGTATAGTGACTGTTCTTTCTGGAATCATTCCTGTTTGGGGAAAAAAGTGTAGTGACTGGCCTTTCTGGAATTATTCCAGTTGGGAAAAAAGGTAGTGACTTGCATCTCTGCAGGATCTTGCTAAATTATACAGCAAATTAAATATTGTACACTCTCTTTAAGCATGTTCTGTTTAATTTCAAAAGCAGTTCATTATGCACACACACACACACACACACACACACACACACACATACACACACACACAAACACACAATTAAAAGGGATGGGAGAAAATGATTTTTTCTGCAAGAGATTTGCTCTCTAGCATTCTTAAATAATAATTAGCTTTTTATTATTTAACATTTGCAATATTATTCTGCTAATTTTTCTAATTATTATATAATGTATTATAATAACCATGTTTTTAAAACCTGCAAATCTGAGATAAGATTTATACATTTTATGCCCCATGGTCTTCACATTTAAGTTAAAATGTACATGTACATAAAATATCAAAAAGATAGGTGTCTTGTATATAGAGAATGCTTCTGTCACTGTTAAAAAAACATGCATGACATTTAAAAAGTATTTGAAGAATTAAAATGAAAATCATAATTTGACAGAAATTTTAAGATACAGTTATTACTATTGTACTTTTCTTACAAGTATCTTGTGAACTTAGTTCAAACTTAAGAAAATAATTTCTCAGAAATTTATGTTAGAGATGCTTAAGTGAAGCAAGGTAAAAGTACAGGTATTTTTATGTTGGATTCCTGGAATTTCTTATTGGCCAGTAGAGCATCATATTTATGAAGGAACTCATTTCTTTTATTTAGTCTCACATTTATGTCAGCAGCATAGTGTTCAGCATAGTCTATCATATAAGAGAAATGATTTATTTGCTTCAGCTGCCACAGTTTATTAGCACTAATAGCACCAGTCATGTCTATCTTGTTTAGATTATAGATTCTTAAAAAAAGATTCATAAATTTACAGTGGTCATTTCCGTAAAGTTAGAATCTCAAATAATATTTTCTAATTATGTTAAAATACAGAACTAATTCAAAGTGGTAAATTCCCTTCCTTGTGTTTTTTTTTCTTTATGATTTCATAGATTTTGTGATGGCTGCAAAATAACAGTAAATGAATTCACAACATATGTATGTGGTTTCAGTATATGAATTCACAATATATATTTATGTGGAGTCAGTTTATGGATTCACAATATATTATGTGGATTCAATATTTGGATTCTCAGAAATAGTATATGGATTTACCATCTGTGTATATGGATTCAGTATTTGGATTCACAGTATATGGATTCATGATATGTATATGTGTATTCACTATATTGTTCCAAAGTAAATGGATTTATAGTAAATGGATTCCCAATAAATGGATTTAAAGTTTCTGGATTCACAATACTAGTATATGGATTCACAATACATATACAGGGATTCAATATATGGATTAGCAATACACATTACACATGTATGATTCACAGTATATGTGGAAGGGATGCGAAATTTAAAAAAAACTTATATGAATGATTGGAATGTAAATAATTGCATTCTCTTTCTTGTTTCAGGAGCAGAACCAGCATTCTTCAAATCTAAGTATATCTGTATGCGGCTTTACTACCGCAATTTTGCTGATGAGCGGTTCTTCCACACTTTACGTACCCCTGCCACCAGACTATTCAACAACATTGTTATAACCATCAACAATCAGGAGGAAGCAAAAGGTAATTGTCATTCAGTCATCCCCCCAACTTGAACCCATACCAATAACATGATTTGGCAGGGTTCTTTAAATGGCTTAAAAACAAGTATAAGTTGAGTATAAACATTTCAAGGAGAGCACATACAACTATCTGTATGAATTAGTTAACAGCATTATAGTTAGAATGTGGATATTGGCAGTCTGGCTAATTAAGACTACTGGTGTATTTGAAATCAGTAATGTGGATAATTGGTGTTTGTTTAACTGAGACTGGATTGAGGTACTGTATATAAATAAAACTGTAGGTAATGTTGGTCTGGGTAATTAAGACTGTATTGATGTTTTTAAATTTAAAATATGTAGATAGTGTTGTCTGGGTAATTAAGACTTGACTGTTATATTTAAATAAAAACTGTGGATAATTGTGGTTTGGGTAATTAGGACTGGTTTGGTGCATTTAAATCAATAATGTGGATAGTTGTGATATAGTTAATTGAGACTGAATTGGTTTATTTAAATCAATAATGTGGATTATGGGGTTCTGGGTAACTGAGACTGGACTGACATATTTAAATCAATAATATGGATAATGGGGCTATGGGTAATTAAGATTGGATTGGTGTATTTAAATCATCAATGTGAATGGGGGTGTCCAAGGTAATTAAGACTGGCTTGGTTTATTAAACTTAATAATGGGGATAAAAGGGGTCTAGTAATTAAGGCTGAATTGGTGTTTTTAAATCAATAATGTAGATAATTTTGGTCTGGCTAATTTATACTGGATTGGTGGATTTAAATCAATAATTGGGCTCTGGGTAACTGAGTCTGGACTTGTCTTATAAGCAAGTAGAGAGGGTATATGTAACCTAGGCATATCTTCCTCAGTTCCTGCCCCCCCAATACACAAAAAAGTGCTAAAGTTATTAATATAGGAACAAAGAAGATATGATTAACTTCAGATCTATATCTCTCTTATTATGTCTATCAAAATGTCTTGAAAAACATGTTCTTGACATTTTTATCATATACTTAGAAAACCAATATTGCACCAAAGACAATCCATGTTCAGGGGGAATAACACTAAATGAGTTAAAAGCCTAACTGTGGTCAAATGGATTACAACCTTTGATGAATGGAAATGGAAGCAATACATGTTGACTTTTGGTAAGCTTTTGACCTAGCAGATTTCAATATTCATATCAGTAAATTGATGACACATAAATGATATGCAAAAATTATATAGAATGATTTACTTCCTACCTCACAGATACTTCCTGTCTTACAGATAGTTTACAGTGAGTTAGTGGGAACCGTTCTTGGTCCTATTCCTTCTATTCATTCAGACCTTGTGATAGCTTTGCACCTGCTAAAGATAAATTAGGTTCCTGATGTAAGAAACAAGGCATGAAGATAAATACTGAGAGAACAAAGCTTTTAATGACTGAAGAAAACCAAGCTTTTAATGACAAGGACTAAATTAGGAGAGCATAGCTAGCAAATAATAATTCGAATCCTACACTGAATGATGCTAGTTTACAACCTGAACATCTGGAATTCTGGGATTGTTGACAAGAATTTTACTATGACTCTTTATAGAAAAATAAGTTCATCGTTGTGTTTGTTATACAGATTTATTCCATATTTGTCAATGAAATGTAGGGAATATACTTTAAAAGCTATGTTTAAATTTCTAAAATGTTGCCTGTGAAACACATCCAGCAGGAAAATGTACAGGTTATTCCGTACAAGAAGGAGCATGTATATTTTGCACTCATAACATTGAGTACTGTCAGTATGAAAATAAATATAAAAATTCTGACAATTAGTGACAGAATTTCTTGGAAAAAGGCTTAAGTTATGCACAAATGTTTCAAAATAATAAATTTCAAAAGCTCTGCAGTTATTTTATGTTACAGATGACCATTTTCTTGTTCCAAAACCAAACAAAGAGGAACTGTATTGAATACAAAGTCTTATAACTCACATCAGCTTATTTTGGAACAGTGTTCCAAAGGAAATAATGGAAAATTAATTGATTTTGCTATTATCTAATGAATTGGATGAAAATCCATAAATTCCTCTTTGTAAAAATAAAGTTGTAAATAGCATAGCTTTTGTATATACTTAACATATTTTGGTCACTTACCAATATAACAAGTGTGATTTTATTTAATTTGTTACCATGTGCCAAATATTGCATGCATTATATTTGCTGTGAAATGCACTTTAACAAGATATAGAGAAGGGTTTTTCTAATTAGTTAATGAGCATTAATATTAATTAGTAAATAATAGTGCTATGAGGTAGATTGAAGTTTCACAAACTAATTGAGCTTCAATTTTTTATTATTATTATTATTATTATTATTATTATTATTATTATTATTATTATTATTATTATTATTATTATTATTATTATTATTATTATTATTAAAGAAGTCCAGGTCAAATGCATGGTCATACAGCAAAGTAATGGCTGCAGGTAAGAACCTATATCCTTCAGAACCTGTATTTGTCATTCTGTATCCATATTGTTCTGTCAATACCAAAGATGATGCTTCTGTTTTGTCAATAATGGGAAATCTTAGATCATCAAACATCAGTTCCCTTTGTCCATTACAGATTGTTTTAAAATACATTTAGTTATCACAGTGTTTTAGGTCATTTTAATTGCTTTGTTAAATTCCTTCTTTTCCAGAATCTCTGAAGGCCATTGGTCAAGCCTTCATTGCAGCACAGACAATTCTCTCACTTAAGCTGGAGGTGGAGGATAGACCTAAATTAGAAAGGTCAGTAATTTACATTGGACAGTTGATCCCATTATGTTAATCTTTTAAAATCATGCCTTTTGGCAAGTTTGACTGATGGCAAGTTTGACTGACCCAAAATGATGTTTTGTGTGATTGTGTCACCAATAAGACAAGAATATTATAACACTGTCATAAATAAATACAATTAAGGCTTAAATATTATAACACTCATTCATAAACACCCATAAGACAGGAATATTATAACATTTTCCTTAACACTAATAAGACAAGTATATTATAACACTCTCATAAACACCAACAAAAAACAGGAATATTATAACATTTTCATAAACACTAAAAATAAGACAGGAATATTATAACACTCTCATAAACAGCAGTAAGACATAAATATTATAACATTGTCATAAACACTAATAAGACAGGAATATTATATCAGTCTCATAAACAACAGTAGGACATGAATATTATAACATTGTCATAAATAAACACCAATACGACAAAAAAAAACACACACATGCACCCCAATAAGTCAGGAAAATTATACCACTTTCACTCTTAAACATCAGTAAGGCAGGAATATTATAACAATCAATCATAACCACAAAAAAAGTTGGAAATGTTACACTACTCTCACTCATAGATGCCACTAAGATGGAAATGTTATACCACTCTCACTCACAAAGGCCAGCAAGAAGGGAATGTTATAATACTCACTCATAAACACCAGTAAGATAAATATTTTTAACACTCACTCATAACCACCAATAAGTTTAAAAATGTCATACCACTCTCACTCATAGACATAAGTAAGATCGAAATGTTATACTACTTTCATTCACAAATACCAGCAAGACAGGAATGTTATACCACTCTCATAAATATTAATAAGACAAATATTATAACACTTACTCAAAAACACCATTCAATTGGGGAATATTATACCACTCTCACTCATAGATACCAATAGACAGAAATATTGTAACACTCTTACTTGCAAACACCAGTTAGAAAGACATATAACATTCACACTAATAAGCACATTGAAATTGATTTGGAACACTATACCTTAGACTTGTGATAGTACTTTTAACATTATTTGGGATTTAATTCACAATGCTGTTTCTTTTAAAGTTTCACTTTGTATTCTAGGGAAAGAAATTTGTTGAATTTTACTAAACTTGTTGGTTTTGCATTTTCTCTTACTTAGTTTAAGACCATAGAGTTAAAATAACCCAATAATAATCTGATTTCTGTGTCACCTACCTACACATTTAGTTTAGTGTGAATAAAGTTATTTTTAGTTATATTTTGTGTGGTTTTGCATACATTTTCAATAGTACTTTAACTAATGGCTCAGAAAGGCCCCCCCCCATTGCCCCAGCTTTCTAATGTTCTTTAGTTGGGCCTCCTGTTTCTCCACAGTCTTTTCTGGTTCTTATAGCCTCCAGGAATTGTAGCAGAGATTATTGTGCACTGGGCCTTCTATTGTCTTAGCAGCATGGTTACTATTTATTGGGCCTTCTGTTGCCTCAGCAACATGATTTTTGTTGATAGGGCCTCTCATTACTATAACAGAAAGATTATTGTGCATTGGGCCTCCTGTTGTCTCAACAATATGATTTTTGCTTGGTGGGCCTCCTGTTGTCTCAACAGTGATTTTTGCTTGTTGGGCCTATTATTACCTTAATAGTTTGATTATTGTTCTTTAAGCCTCCTGTTGCCTCAACATGATCATTGTTAATTGGGTCTCCTATTGCCTATTGTCTCCTATTGTCATTTCATTATGCCTCAAATTGCCTTAACATCATATTCATTTAGGGGTCTTGAAAACCAACAAGTTTTTATATCCATTATATTCATAAATTATCCTGAGGTCAAACAAAACCAAAATCCTAACTTGAAAGAAAAGCACTTCCCCACTCCCACCCCATCCCCACCCCCACCCATATAATGGTGGATCACTAATTAAGTACTATTGGAACATAAAAACTTATATGAAACTTCCATAAAGTCAGCATGTAGTCAAGGGCATAAGAATGGACATGAGGGATGATGGTGGGCAACATTCGTTGCATATGAAAGTATATATTTTAAATTTCACACATTGCAGGAAGAAAACACAGCCACATCCTGATGTGCACAACATTCATCATGAAATTCATGAACATTCCTTGTCTGGAATCAGACTTCCACGGGACATTTCCACCGACATTTCCCCACAGTCAACATCACGGAATGCCTCCCCTGTGCCAGATAGGAAGATGTCCCCAGTACCAGCAAGACGAGAGACTAGTCAGGTAACAAAAACTCTGTCATTTCCAAAGTTAGAGATGGAGGGCAAAGAAAGCATCCCAGAAAAGCCAAGTTCTTTGACAACTAGGTCTAGTTCATCTGAAGGATATGGAAAGAAGATAATGGCAAGCATTCAAGCTCCAATGAATATACTGAACAAAAATATAAGTGTGCCAAAATTTAATGTTAAACCCATCATGAAGAAGCTTTCTAAAGGAAGCACAAGTAAACTTCTTTCGGTTGGACGAAATGTCTTCTACTCTTCAGCAGGGAAAACAGGAGAAGATAATGCTCAGGTAATTCAAGGAAAGATAATAAGGCAGCCACCAGTAGAACAACAAAGGCCACTGAGTCACAAAAACTATTTAGTTGAAGAGGTTCCAAGTATAGAAGAGCAGGATGACAAGAAAGAAGTATTGCTTGACAGTTGTGGAATCCTGGCAACTAGTTCCAAACAAATTTTGAACTCTCCACAAATATCAATAGAAGAAATTGAAGATTCTGCATCAGGGGGAATAACTCCTGGAGAACTGACAGATGAAGTGAGCAATGAAACTTCAAGTAAAGATTCTAATTCAAGTCTCGTCTCAGCCAATCAGTCTGAAAATGTATTGGATCTGCAAGAGACAGGCCAGACTGTAAAAAATATGACTGAACCCACTGACACTGATAGGAATTTAAATGCGGTAACTTACACTTTGTCTGATTCTGATCTTTCCCTACCTCCCACAGCTGGCAAGGAACCTGATTTCATAAAAACAAGTGAAAAGGTCATGGAGATCTCAGAGGCAGATAAAATTCTAGCAAAATATGCAAATCACAGAAAAAGATCACTAAGCAATCCTGTTATGAAAACCAGCCTAAGTGATGGAGCATTGGTTATTCACGTAGAAAATGAATCAACAATTAAAATGGCTCTCAACTCCGATTTTCTGATAAATAGTGAACTCCATGCTAAGGGTGCAATAAAGAATCTTCTGGAAAGGGTTACGATGCCTCGCAAAATCCAGCGAGTTTATGACACTCTGAAGCAACAGATTCATGAAAAGTTAGGGGAGAGGGAGTGTTTGACAACAATAATTTTTATTTAAATTAGCAACACCTACCTTAATATTGTTAAAATTTTGTCTTTCAAATGAAATTCAGATGTATATAGATTGTGTACTTTTTCACATTACAAATTTTTTTTTTGAGTAAAATCTGATTGGCCAAAATTTTACATTTACCTCAGCTTGCTGGTTGTAACACAAAGACTGAGAAGGTATACTTTGCATGTGGAACACCTCAGGTTTTCTACACATTGTTACATTGATATTTTGTTAAACAGGGAAAATAGACTTAAAATGTAGAAGAATTCAGTTACTTGCTGAAGTATGTTTAGCAAAATGGAATCACTTCAGACACATAATACTTGTATGTGTCTATTTGTTCTCTTGAACATTCCTGCTTGCAAAAAGAAATTTGGAAATATTTCAGCCATGAATAAGTAATTTTGGTTGAGTTAGCAGTGATGAATGCAGTGATGGTGCCTGTAGTATCCACACAACATTCCTTTGATAAAAATGTATATGCAATGGCTTCCTCTGTAGTTTTTTAAGGTGTTCTTCCAATTATGGGCAGACGGAATCATATCCAATAGTAGACTTTGTTGATGAATCTTAGAAAATGTGGCATGTGTATCAGTTCCATGCAGTCATGTCTAAGAAAAGAATCAGCTTATTCAAACATAATTCATCATCCCAGTAGTAAATGTTTAAATGTAACCAGAAAGTTTACAAACATAATACAGCATACTGGTAGTAGCCATTTATATAAAACAAGTATTTAAGGATTGTTTAAAATAAAGAAGTAGGGTTCAGTCTTGCATTTAGGGATATGGGTGGTCAATCACCCCTTGATATTTTCTAAGGGGTCTAGTGAGATTGTGGTCTAATATTCCCATATTTTTCTTAAATAGAAAGAATGTAACTTTTGTTCTTTGTTAAGTTTACACTATGCAGCTCATAAGACTGAGTGTAAATAAATTAACATCAAAATTACTTCATCATTTGAATTAACTGTTTGTGTGGTATACACTACACTCTTGAATAGAACTATCCACCATTTTACTAGTATATCACACTGAAATTAGATGTATAAAATGGATTGCCAGTGAAAAATAGGTTTAATGTAGAGAAGACAAAAGCTTACTGGTTTTATAAATAATTTAATTTTATGTAATGTGTTTGACTCTAGTATTAAGCAGTATACTGTGGTCCTAATATACTGCTGTGTTCTTTTACTTGTACAAAGGGTTTCAACAGCAAGACGTCTGATGATACCAAAATGAGAATAACTTCATTTAAATCTGTTGAATCTGGTGTTATCATTAATTATCACTACTTATTTAGAGAGAAAGATTTTGAGTTGACCAATATTATTATAGTTATAGCAAGTCATGATGCCTAAATACCTATTTATTACACTGTCTTAGCAAGTAATTATGCCTAAATACCTATTTATTACACTGTCTTAGCAAGTCATGATGCCTATGGGGCCAATTTATTATACCATCATAGTAAGCCATGATGCCTATTGGGCCAACAATATTACAATGGTCATGGCAAGTCATCATGCCTGTAGGGCCAATTTATTATACTGTCACAGCAAGCCATGATGCCTGCAGGATCAGCGTTATTACCATGGTCATAGCAAGCCATAATGACTATAGGGCCATTATTTTACCATGGTCATGGCAAGGCATGATGCCTATAGGATCAACATTATTACAGTGGTCATAGTAAGCCATGATGCCTTTAAACACATTATTAAAATGTCATAGCAAATGAAGATGCCTATAAGACTAATATTATTACCATGGTCATAGCAAACCATGATGTCTCCAGTGCCACATTATCACCATGGTCATAGTAAGCCATAATGCCTATAGGGCCAACATTAGTTATGATGCTTTGGGCCAACATTATTACCATGTTCATAGCAAGCCATGATGCCTAGCAAGCCACGATGCCTACTGGGATAGCTTTATAACCATGGTCATAACAAGCCATAATGACTGTTGGGCTGACATTATTGCCATGGTCATAGAAAACATTGATGTCATGGTCATAGCGAGCAATGATGCCCATATGGATGACTTTAAAAATTTGTTTTTATTTTTTTTTTTTATTTAGTTCCATTGGAATTAGTGAAAAGAGGGAAGTCTCTTGAAAAAATTGTAGTTGGAAGATGTTGGTTATTGCACTCAATTGAGCAATTTCCTGTATAAATAAAAAAAAAAAGTTAAAGGATCAGACCAGTACTATTTTCTTTTAGGACCATTAAAACTATATTAGTCATTTAGTGAAAACCCCATGCCAATGTAACTTTTTATTCAGTAGAAGTAATGAAGCAAGACTTTCAAAATAGCTGCCATGGTGGCCATATTGGATATCAGATCATCACCATTTACATTTTGGACTAACTAGACTTTACAGTAAGTCTTTCCTGAAAATGTCATGTTCATATATTTATAAATTTATAAAACTGTCTTCAAAACAAAATTCTGATCATCAAATAATGCTGACATTAAAATGCAGATTATGAAATAATGCCAACATTATTTAAAAAAGAAACATCTATAATAATGTCTTTAAAAAAAAGCTGATCACTTTGTGTTCTGGGGGTGGGGTGGGTGGGTTTAAATGCAAGTGAGATTTAATGAAGCAGGAAAAGTAGGACTTATACATACTTTTCTGCAATTTTCACACATTCATTTTAATTTTCAGCATATTTTTTATCATTTAAAATAAATCCTGCAATTGCACATCCTAGAATATTTGCCAGGCATGTGCAATTTCTTCCATGGTGTAGACAGGATAAGCCTTACCTAATGATGCAAAAAGCAGACAAAAAAGCCTTACCTAATGATGCAAAAAGCAGACAAAAGCCAGGTTACAAGTCATAGGTACTCATGCCTGATATATGCAAATAAGTAACTCTAACCCACTTGTCACCTTGTCTCTTTATCTATAACCAAAAGATTGGTCACCATGTTTTCATTGCTGAAAACAACTGCACAGTATTATGTTGTCTGTTGGAGTCCAAACTGACAGTGATTGAAAAGTATTGTTTAACCAAGTGGGAACCCAGACTGACAGTGACTACACAGTGCTATGTGACCATATGGGAACACAAACTAAAAAAGTGATCAAAAGGCAGAGGAGAGAATATAACATAATGTTTGGGTCATACTTGGCATCTTTGTGTATATTCAGACTATTGTATATAAGTCTGATATCCTGCCTTACTTGAATTTTGAGTTCAGATCGAATGTTAGTTCCTTGATTTTCTTTTTATCTATTAATTGTACTTCAATCTACAAGTTGATAATCAAAAATTTGATATTAATTTTTAGTCAGAAGTCATGATTCAGGTTATTTTGTACAGTATTGGATTGTTGATATGAAAACAATATTACTAGATTTTTATCTAATAGGATTTGTAGATTCATCTTAAAATTGCCTGAAATGATTGACACTTCACTGGCCACAACTTGTGCTTTTGAACTATTCTGGCTTGTGAATACAACAATTGTACTAGTAACTGTGGATTTTAACCTAACTTTGCATGTGAAGATATCATTTGAGTTCCCAAGATAAGTTCAGTCATCTGTACATGAAAGAGATTCAAGGTCAAAGTTCATGACTTGATATTTTGTATTTTGTCAAATTCAGGCTGGAGTTTCTAGAACATCCTTTATGGTTTTAATAGTTAGCAGCCAAAGAGAATACAAGGGAACATTGGAGTTAACATGGATTCCTGCTCATTCTCTTTGACCTCTAGAACATCAACCCCATCTGGGGACTCTTATTACTATATGCTTGCCAAAGGATTTAATTTACTTAGCATAATCTGCAATAATGTATGCCAAAGAATTTTATATCTCTGGCATAATCTACAACAATTCTTGCCAAGCTTTTTTTCATAATCTGCAACAATGTATGCCAAAGCTTTTGATATACCTGGTATAATCTACAAATAATGTATGCCAAAGCAATTGATATATGTATCATAATCTACATCATTGTATGCCAAAGCATTTGATATACATGGCATAATCTGCAAGAATCCAAGCCAAAGAATTGGATATACCTTGTATAATATACAACAATATATGCAAAAGCTTTTTATATACCTGGCATAATCTACAACAATTTATGCCAAAGCATTTGATATACATGGAATAATATATGCCAATTCATTCGATATATGTATCATAATCTACATCACTGTATGCCAAAACATTTGATATACATGGCATAATCTACAACAATGTGGGTTTGTCAGAAAGCTTTCCAATAGCTTCTCACTGGTTGGTGGTTCTTGTCAGGGTTTTTCCAGGTTCTTCCTCCACAGGTTATATGGCTGCCATGTATTGCCATTCATGTGCTGAAAAATGGTATTAAACCCACAACAAAAACTTTAATACCCCTGCCATTTATGCTTATCAAGTGTACACTAAATTAGTGGTTTTGGGACATGTACAAAATATTGGGGAAGGATTCCATGTTTTTACAAAATGAGCAAGTCCTTGCTTTTATTTCAGAATTTATGTACAATAGGTGATTTATATGGATCTATATAAAAACTCAAGAGTATGTGCAAGAGAAAGAGATTAAACATCCATGTAATTACCACAGTATAAACTTTGTCAAACATCTGGTAAAAATATCTATGCCACTTCAATACATCATTATTTGTGCATTTTTTTACCATGCACTTCAAATTCTTATAATGTCTGCTCTGGAAAAGGAATGGGGATGGTGGTTGGAAGTCACTTCATAAAAGAGTGCACTACATGCCTACTTTTGACTGGATTGGTCTTCAAAAAACACATAGAAAAGTCCAGATTGCTTAACTGCCAAGGTTGTATACTTTCCAACCCCAATATCTTTAAATCTAAAACAACCTCATTAAGACAAATTATCCTATGGAAAGTTAAGTAACTGATTTATTAAATAATACTATGTTACAAATGTCAAACAAAATGTACAGTAACTGTAAACACCTATAATGGATTTATTCTTTGGCATTTAAAGTCTGCAACTTCGAGGACAAAAATATTGCCACAGAAAGAAAAAAGACAAAACAACAGTTACATTTTCTTATCAAGTCACACTAGCAGTTATGTCCACCTGTATGTAATGACCACCTTTATATAAAGCTGTATTCCATAAGTTCTGGGATTCCCAAGTGGCCGAGTGGTCTAAAGCGCTGACCGTTATGTATCATTGCCATCTCACCTCTGTCTGTAAAATTTGTTTAAGTCCAGACTCGGCTGATGTGGGTAAGTGAGAAAGCCTGCCAGTGGCTTCTCGTGGGTCAGTTGTTCTTCCCTGGGTTTTCCAGTGTTCTTCCTCCACCATTAATAATGGCCACCATGTATAGCCTATCTTGTGCTGAAAAATGGCATTAAACCTTATAACAACAACAACATAAGTTCTCTTTATGCACAGACCAATACAAAATGGGACATATAACAATCACCAACTTAAGAATATCTTTATCGGTTAAAGCTGTTATACAGAAAATGTTTGGAGTCAAAGGTCTGTGTACTACCACTGAGGTTTTCATTTTGATACTTTACATCTTAAAATGTATCATTACCTCCAATTTAGCCCCATAATGCAATAGTTTCACTTAAGATATTTGTTTACATTTTGGGCGAGGTGATAATGATGTTAGTGTCATTAGCATCATCTGAGTATCCAAATCTGCCCTTTGACCTTTTACCAGTGTAATCTTACTTAATTGGCAACCAGAAAGTTGTGCCTTATATTGTGTAACATCATCACATAACTGTAGCTGTCAGTCTTGCATTAATTAATAAGTTTTGCACAATTATCTACACTTAAATAAATGCTGTAATCATACACAAGCTGTTATTACATGCCATAATGCAATACATAAAATGTTGTGACATAATGTAATACATATGATGTTATTACACACTGTAATGCAATACATGTCATATTACATACTGTAACACAATATGTAGATTCTATTACATCACATAACATGATACATAAGGTGTTATAACAAGCCATAATGCAAAACAAGGTGTTACTATATGCCATAGTGCAATAATGTTATAGCATGCAATATTGCAATACATGATGTGTTTCTTTATGCCATAATTTAATGTTCTAACATTCTGTAATGCAATAATGTATTTTTCATGTCTTAATGCAATCCAGAATGTATTATTACATGACATAATGGAAAAATGTGTTATAACATGCTGTATTTTAATAATGCATTTTTCATGCCCTAATGTAATCCATGTGTTATTAAATGACATAATGCAAAAATGTTTTATAACATGCTGTAATATAAAAACAAAAAACAACCACTTGACATATTATTTTCAAGTATACAAGTAAAATGTGTTTTTTAAATTAAATATTAAGGTAAATTTATCTCCAAATTAACTTCTCAAGCTCTGAGGCACCAACTGTTTATTAGCTATGGTGCTGTGGGTGGAACTAGAATTTCCATTCAAGCCAGAATGGGATTTGTTTTGGTGTCCTTATCAAGGATACAATTTTTTTCCACACAATGATAAAACAAGTTTAGCACCTTTTTATTACTTGTGGAGGGGTCGTTTTCATCTTAATAGAGATATTTAAAACTAATGAAAGACAAAAAAGCAATACCAAATAGGAGCCTGCTTTTGCTGTGATATGGTTATGGGGTTATTAACATCTTATACAAGTAAAGATGTTTTCCAATTCAATAGTTACATTAGTATGTTGTGTTAATATTGAAACAATATAAAAGTTCAGTCATTATTAAATAGACATGTTTGAAATGACCCATTACAGTATCTGACAGCAGCATTGATTTTATCTTTGTGAAAGTCTTGTCCTAGGCAAACAGAACCACTCCAAAAATAGAACCATGACTGACCTTTCAACAGTTATTGAATAGGATTGAGCTCAGATATAAATGTGTAGGATCTTACAAGAGTGTACCTTTCAAATGGAATTTATACAGTGAGTGTGTAATCAGGATGGTTCCTTAATATGCTTGACAGACATTTGACTACATGAAATATTGGGCTCATTTTATTACATTGTATTGTTTTTATTTTTTATTGGGTTTTTTTCTTCTTTTTTTATTACTTTTGCTTATTTTTTTGCTATTTCTGAGATTGTGCATTGCAGTATAACAACAAGACTTCTTTCTGTATTTTCTATGTCCGCACTGTTTGCAGTGATCATTTTTATTTGATACTGCCCATCCTTACCTGCATGTGTTGTGCATGCATCTTTTCAGGGGAGCATTAAGCAGAATTGGGCAGAAACATCCATGTTTCAACTTTTGCATATTTCTGAACTTTTTGATCAAATTTTTTTTTACAAAAAAAAACCTTGCTAGAATAGTTATGAATAAAATGTATACAAAATTAGAAGATGTATTTATTTGTAAATGACCAGAGGCCCATATGACTGTTTTTTCAATTCCTTGCATATTTGGGACATTTAGGGTAAAATTAATTAAGCAATTCATTAATAATTACACAATTAAGAAAAAAACGTGCCATACACAAATTTAGAATGCATATGTTTGTTTATTAATGTCATTTGATTTTTCTCAATTTAATACCTTTCGAAACATGAACGTTTGACATATACCTTGTTAACACAAATTGGTAAAAAAAAAAAATATTTTAAAAAACAAAACAAGCACTCTATGAAGATAATCAGATTGGGTTTGTAGACATATGGAAGCTCGCCTGATTACATCCCGATTTTCCAGTTTATTTTAAAACTTAATTATTTTTTTTTGTTTTGCAGTGCAGGCACGTATTTTACATATACAAATTTTTACATTTTTTTTCTAACTCTAGTGATCATAGACCAGAAGAGCTTATGGAATGGTTTGATGTCTGTCATCTGTCCATCTGTTAGCTCAAGCTTCTTGCCTCCTAAACAACTCAAGCAACCTCCTAAACAACTCAAGCAACCTCCTAAACTTCTCAAGCAACCTCCTAAAAAACTCAAGCAACCTCCTAAACTTCTCAAGCAACCTCATAAACTACTCAAGCAACCTCCTAAACTACTTGGATGACTGTCATAAATTCTACACATATATTCATAGCAAGGTGAAATGATCCTACTCACACCTCCATTATGGTCCTACTAACACCTCCATTATGGTCCTACTCACACCTCCATTACTGTCCTACTCACACCTCCATTATGGTCCTATGCACACCTCCATTATGGTCCTACTCAGACCTCCATTATGGTCCTACTCAAACCTCTATTATGGTCCTACTCACACCTCTATTATGGTCCTATGCACACCTCCATTATGGTCCTACTCACACCTCCATTATGGTCCTACTCACACCTCTATTATGGTAACCACAGTGGCTAGCTTGAAAATCTCGTTTTTTTGTTACTCCTCCTTAATGGAAGGTCTTATCAACATGACATTTTCACAAAAAGACTTCCTATTATGTCTAGTTTATCTGAAGTGAAAATGGAGGTGCTCATACATTCAGTATGGCTGCCACAGTGGCCATCTTGAGACTCTTGTTATCACAATTACCCCGAACATGGTCATGGTCATATGTAATTATAGTCATGTATACACTTTCGTGTTTTATGACTGTAAGCCCTGAAAAGGGCTAGTGGCCTCTCCCCCTTCCGGGGCTGGGCTCACCGGTGTCCAGTGCTGACACTTTTTTATGCCCCGAGCTGGGCTGCGCTTCTTCCATGGGGGGAGCTTACAGCCCCGGGCCTTGACTGCGGTCCCCATGGAAGGGCGCGAGACCTTCGTGCTTGGCCCCTTTAGTTTTGACCCCTTAAAAAGACCTTCCTTAACATTTAAAATATGTCGCTCGAAAAAATGGCAGAACCGCAACCGACTCTCCTACCCGGGTCGCTACTCCCACCCACCAAAGCCCCCAAGTTTGTCCACCTAACTTTATGTCAGTTAGGTGGCTTTTTTGTCAAATCTTGACCAGTTTTTTCTACGGGTGTCCCTATATCAATTTTGTGTGGGCCACCTGTGCAATTTATCTAATGAGCCTGAGTTGTGAATTTTGAATAAATAATTGAAGTTTGAATTTTGCGTACTTGGCGTACTTATAATGTTCGAATATGTACCAATCTTTAGGCGTTTGCCGCCTACTAATAACATTTATCACCGCTTTGGGATGTGTGGTTGTGCAATTTTGACCGCCTTGCCAAAGGATCTTGTTTGGGCCGTGGGTCTTCAGAGCCAAAGTGAAGACATAGGTTGTAGGCTTTTCGTTTTGGAACAGTTGGCCGCGCTGCCTGGACTGTTCATCGCTGATCGTTTGTCCGTACCAGGGTTGGGGTTTTGGGACAGCAGTGGGGAGGTGGTTAGTTCTGCATAGTCCCTTGATTTGTTTTGAAGTGAAGTCTGTTTGTGTGCGGGTTGGGATGGGTTTTCTGGGATATTAGCTGGTTTTGACTAACTATCCCTTTTAATTTGGAGGCAATGTACGTACTTTTCTTTATTGGCATTGAAAGTTTGTAATCTTTTCAGTCTACCCTCCGGGTAGTGTTGGTTCTGCGTCCTTGGATGGACAATTTCGATCCAGTCCTGCAGCATCCCTCTGTTGATTTGTGGTAGAGACTTCGGAGTGTGTTGATACCGCCATCTTGTTCTAGTTGTGGGCAGCTTTCGTCCTCCGTTGGTTGCAGTATGTGTTGATTTTATCCCATTACCTTTTCATGTTTGAGAATTGGTCGGATCCAATTCTCCGCTTCCGACATAGACTGGTGGAGTATCCAGCATATTGGTTATACATGACGTTGTATACTCTTTTCCTTAAATCCCCCTATCGTTAGAACGACTATGGGGATTAGTGTTTATTTTTGGGTCTTGGTCGGATCAAGACCCCGCTAACTGTGTCCCATTATCTTTTCATATTTAAGAATTGGTCGGCTCCAATTCTTCGTTTCGGACATATTCTGGTAGAGCTTCCAGTATATTGGTTGCACATGATGTTATGTAATCTTTTCATGTAATCCCCCTATCGTTAAAACGACTATGGGGATTTTTTTTATTTTAAGGTCTTGGTCGGGTTACTCCCGAACATAAAGTTATATTGATGTTGTGTTTTGATCCAAGACGTGAGGATGTCCTAAATGAAAACTAATGTCAAACATGACCACCATGGTAGCCATCTTGAAAATATTGTTATTGCTAATCCTCCTGAATGAAAATTAATATTGTCATGCGGTTTTTCACAAGAAGACAAAATGAAAATGGTATCATTTGTTGTCCAATATGATAGAAGCTAGTTCTAAATAAGAATGGTGCTAATCAGATGATCATTATATTTGCATGAGCGACCATCTTGATAATCTATTTACAGCTTCTCCACCCGAATGGATGATTGCACAACATTGGGTTTTCACTACAAAACCTCTTATGTTTTCTAGTTGGTCCTAAATAAAAAATTGTGCTGATCTAATGTCTAATATGACTACTTCTGTGACCATTTTGAAAGTCTTGTTATGGGCTAATCCTTCTGAATGAAATGTAATACTGTTATGGGCTTTTCACCATAAGATTTCGTACAGTGTATACTTTCCAAAACGAAATTGGTGTGGATGTCATCTTGAAATCAATACTCCTGAAAGGTTGATCATATTAACATGGGCTTTTACCAAAACAACTTCTTATGTTCTTTTGGTTCTTTTGAGGTTGGTTGGTTCTAATGGTACCATTCAAATATGCGTTATATCTGCCACAGTGGTCATCTTGAATGGTCCTAATGGTACCATTCAAATATAACGTTATATCTGCTAACAGTGGTCATCTTGAAAATCTTTGTTACCACTGTTTCTCCTGAAGGAATGGTTATTATCAACAGGAGTGTTCACTGATGAACTTCTTATGATGTCTAGTTGGTTGCAAATGAAAATGGTACCAATCTGACTTATAACATTACCGCCACAATTGCAATCTTGAAAACCTCGTTTTCACTACTATTTTTCCTAGATGGTTGATCCTATTGATATTGTGCGTTTGTCAAGAGATCTTGTGATGCTTGACTGTTACTAAATAAAAATGGTGCCAAGCTGCCATCGGTCATCCACACCATAGCATCCATCCTGAAATTCATATTGTTGCTCCTCCAAAACGGACAGTAATGTCATCCTGGCGTTTCCACTATAAAGCTTCTTAAGATGCCTAGTTGGGATTAAATGGGATTAAAAGTTGATTTCAGCTTGTCTACCACAGCATCTAATTTGAAAATCTTTTTGTTGCTGATTAATATCAGAGGTAGTTCCAGCTATCCGCTGTTAAACGGACGAAAGGGTATTATCTTGAATTCTGTGAAATTCTTATCAGCCAGTAGAGATCAGTCCCTTAAAATATATTTCGCATCAGGATACGTCTTGAAATATTTTATAAATATATGTCACTATCCACAACTGTTTCTTTTATTCGTGCAAGAGACATGCTGTCAGAATTGGTTTTTGAAAAAAAAAACAGCATTGGCCCATTTCTCAATATACAAGAATATAACATTTGTCCACTAGAACTTTGATCTGGTGTAGTTTGTGAATCTACAAGACACTCATTCTGAATTTCATATACACGTGTATGTGTTTACTTTAGTCAGAAATAATATTCCAGTGTTCCAACTTTTAGCTTTTATATATTGCCTTATAATAAAGTATAGCGTTCTTAAATATCGTCTTCTATGCATGCAGTAAGAGACATACAGTTATGATGTTAACGTCACCAATGGTTTTCTTTGAATAAAAAGTCTCAGAAAAAAAAACTTCTCCTCATAGTCTTATTATTTTTTTAGTAGATAGGACCAATGCTTGTATATCTAACCAGTACATGCACATCGGACCAGTATATATGAACATTCGCCCAGTACATGTATATCAGTCCAGTAGATGTACATCGGACCAATACATTTACCAGAGACCAAGAAGTTTATCTTCGCACATCACAAATCTTTGTAGATGTGAAGAAAAACAATTAACATGTGGGTTGGTTTATCATGTACTCAGTACCGGATTATTACATGATTGTAGTTTATATAATGATATTTGACTTTGTATTTAATTTTTTTTATCGGTTTTGTTTTGTTTTGTTTTCGGTTTGTGAGACATTTTTTTAAATACCTCAGCTTCCCCAGGACTATATACTCATGACGACCTTGATGTGCATTGAATTTGTTATGTATCAAACCTATTAATCGTGACGTTCTTCAAATACTTTACCCGATCGTAATACCTTAGAAGACCTACAACTACCTCGCAAAACTAACCCTTCAAGATTAAACTTTTTAGCTAAAAAGTCTAACAAATATCATCCCAGCTAATTGACAATTCATTAGTGATCTCCCTTTCATACGGATATTAGCGTCAAATCTCGTGAATTCTTCTGCCGCTCGTGCTGAGAAGCACGCTCTCAACTGACAGAAAGGCCTCACAAAATCCATACAAGTTGTTCGTAAGTTTTCTAACTTAAAACAAGCTGGAAAAGTTTCATCTTCGAAGGGAAGTGTACTTCATCTATAAAGGGGTAGGTACTTTATAGTTGTTTTCGGACCATAAACATGCAAAACCTGCTCCCCCCCAATCCTTAAATATGTATGTGAGTTTTATCAAGGACCGCTTGTAATAATGTAAATTACGAGTTATCTAAGTTATCTATAGTTTGCTTCTCGGTTGTGGTACCTCCATTAATGAATTATAGACGAATAAGCTAAACAATCCAATCATATATAGTGCCTATATATATATATATATTAGAAATAACATGGCTTTTAAAGTGTTGGTATAATGCATTTTGATATACCAGTACTATTGATGTATCAAATTGTGATCCACCCATGGCGCAGTAATACGTGACCGTATGCAGTTGATTCTAGATAAATGATGAATTTCCAGCCATCATTAGTGACGCATGAAAATAACGATAAAAAGTATCGATAATACCCGTTTACTAAATGAATTTAATATTGTACACATTTTCGTCGCAATCCTTTCTGTTTTCTATTCCCCTCCCATTTTATGCATAACGAACAAACTATACATAAGTGTGGAGTGGGAGATGAAAGGAATTTTGGCTGGATTAAAACTTTGTAATAGAAAATACACTAAGTAACCTACGAGAATATGAATCGCTGTAACGGTATTTGTACACTTTTCCTGGGATTTATCTACAGTTTTTATCAATGATACAAAGTTGCAAAACCATGTCGACATTTTACAGTAAATTTCTCAATTACGTGGTACATATACTTTCATCATTAAAACTGTCATGTTTGAATCATAATTGTGTATTATATTGATTGATTTAATCAATACGATGAAAAATATAATCTAAAAAAGAAAACTTATCTATATGCGAAGTTGATTGTGAATAGCCACATTAGGAATATGATCACATTTTGTAGCGAACACACTCGGAGATGTGAGCAGTTGATACACTCGGTCAATACACACAACTACCTGTAGTAAATCTTGAGTCCGTTCAAAGGCAAATACAAGTATTTGTATGTGATATAAATAAAATATATTGTACGCACGCTCTATGAATGATATATAACTCTTATAAATTTTTCATTAACAGGAAACTAGGCAAGCCTCATTTCCTTTTAATGAAAAATTGTACATCTCGTGTTATGTATGTATGTATGTATGTATGTATGTATGTATGTATGTATGTATGTATGTATGTATGTATGTATGTATGTATGTATGTATGTATGTATGTATGTATGTATGTGTGTGTGTGTGTGTGTGTGTGTGTGTGTGTGTGTGTGTGTGTATGTATGTATGTATGTATGTATGTATGTATGTATGTATGTATGTATGTATGTATGTGTGTGTTACTGCATTTGTATGGGAAAATATGAACGAGTTTTTCGAATGCTTATACTGCACGACCTTGGGAGTGCCGTATAGCCATCCGACAAAACAAGTTTATATTTTCCCATACAAATACAGTAACCTTTTTACGATATGCTCATTTTCTTCTTCTTCCCAATGCTTAAATATATAAACGAAAATGCACTGCAATAAACAAAGTAACCGAATGTACGCCGTATTCCAAACTAAATATACAAGCGTAGCTGCATCATTACACTACTGTAATAAAGCGCACGTAACTCCGCCCAGACAAATTTGAAGTTGGTCCTGCGCTAGACGTAAGTTTCGAAAGAAAAAAAATGGCCATTAGTCTACTTAAAATTAAAATTTGCAGTAATATTGGTAATGAATACGCATTGCAAAAACTTTTCCATTTGATCTGAAATAAATACGTTTTGTTATTTTTGCCGATTCCACGCAATTTTGTGATTATGGCCTGTATTTATCTACACGAAGTAACTTGCATCGGATTCAAGCAGCGTCTGCCGATTTAATCATTTTTAAGTGAGTTAACATCGGCATGCGTGTTTATCTTTTGTCACTGAATGATTTAGATCATAATGTGGGGAAAATATAAAGCCTTTCAATTGCAATTATCGAAAAAATGCTGTGGAATTTAATATTTATTTCATTTTGAGCGTAGTAAGGAGGATGTAAGTGCACTTAGAATATACTCGAAATTACAGTACCATTTCTAAATGTTTAATAAACTATGAGGACCCATGACCTAGTTCATGTATTTTGGATTTGCGGAACTACAAAAGTATATTCTGAGGAAATTCAGGATGTAAAATTGTTAGTATATTTTTCGCCATTTTTATTACCATCTAAAATAGACAGTTTGTCTTATATCTTGCATGTTATTGTGAGGACCCAGTCTGGCGTCTATTGCTAGCCTAAATCTGAAAAATTGTATCAAAAAAGTTAACGCCAAAGCTGATGATATGTTGCAGTCCATGGAACATCTGCTTTAGCATAGTTCATTTAGAAACAAACTTAATCAACCAAAACGTAGAGCGTCTACCACACGAGTGTACATTATTTGTGTACAAAGTAGTTCCTAATATACTGTTGGGCACGTGTCTTGCGCGTGAGTTCAATATGTAGGTGTGCAATATTGCGAAATATTGAACGATTCTGGCAAGGTAAACTTCACGGAGAAGAAAACAGTGCGAAACTAATAACTAACTAGCCTGAGCGCTTTCGACTCTGAGTCTTTTTCAAAGGCAAATACAAAACAAAAAAAAAACAAACAATTAAACACAAAAACGTTGTGATTGTAAAACTCTACATGTAGTCGAAAGCGCTCCAAGATAGTTACTAGTATCGCACTGTTCGTCGTCAGTCAGTTTATTGCATCTATCTTAATCCCTGACACACGTGATCCCTTGTTGGATCCAGTGCGCTTGAAAGGTTTGTTTTTCGCCATATAATTTGTATGTTATATATATATATATATATATATATATATATATATATATATATATATATATATATATATATATATATATATATATATATATATATATGCTTGCAATGTTCGAGTGCGCCATGTTCGCCTACCCATGATCTTCTCGACGTCATTGATGTGGCATACCCATTTAGAAATAAACATTATCTTCTTTTTTAATGTTTCCCTAAAGTTACTGTATATTAAGTGTTTAATATAATCACTAGTGGTTCTAAATTGTTTTTGTTGCAAATTGTCATATTATTGCAGTTTTTCCCTAGTTTTTAAAAATTGTAAATTAACATGAAAATTAAGGATGGTCCATTATGAATATCCACGTATACACCATAGCAGTTAAAACAGGAAAATCCGCGAAATTTGTTGTGCAAAACATCTGAAATTTCGATATACATTTATATACATACGCACATATGAAAATGTGTATGTGTACTCGAGGTTAAAGATTTGTATGCTTGTGGTGATGCCCTTTATCTAACCGTCCGTTTATAATTCGGTCAAAACGGAGTAGCTATGGTCATAGGCTCCCGCACATAGTGGCAAAGGGTGGGGGGGTTTACTCGCCCAATTCACCTCTAAATATGTTTTGGCCAACATCCGTAAACTTAACAGCTGCCCACTCCATGTTTGCTTCCCCCACCAAAAAAAAAAATATTGCGAGCGCCCTTCCTAGACCGTCTCGCCCGTTTTTGACGACCCACAAGCAGTTGTATGATAAAAAAAAGATTGGTATATAACTTTCTCGATCCAGCTATATTATCATAAATCATACTGCAGAAGGCGTGCATTAATGAAATTCGAGACTTCAGTTGGCGATGCTGATACCTAAAAACATGTAACAACTCGAGATTCAATAGATAAATGTTTAATAAAATGTAAGGAACCAAATTAATAAATATATTCACCATAAAGTCATAAATCTTTGCTCGGTACAATCGACCGACCGGGTTAACTGAATTCCCACATAACTCGTTAATTCATCATTCCTAATTCAGAATCTATTTGTTAGTCAGTATTCTTAGTCTTGTTCTTTCTATTCATCTGCTTCAATCTCTCTCATCCTTTCTTCCCTCCTTCCTCTTTTCGCTTTTCACTTTATCCCAATCCCTTCTTCCTTCCTTTTACTCTCGTCACCTTCTTTCTCCTCCATTTTTTTTTTTTTTTTTTGCTGCCTCGTGTTGGCCGACTCTTTCTTCCGAAACTATTGTGATATGATGTGATGTGATGTGATTATGATTTTTAACTTCGCTTTAACATTTTTTTCGGTCATATCGCTACAATGTCTGCAGTGTGGCAGTTTATAGAGACGTATAGCATTATCTTGACACCAGGCCAACCAGTCCTAACACCAACCTCTTAATGCTGAGCGCCAAGCGAGGCAGCTGTTAGTACCATTTTTGTAAGTCTTTGTAAACTCTAACCACTAGGTCACACAAATTTCAATTCCCTTAAACATGTCACCGCGAATCTTGTAGCAGCCATCCTTTAGAATTCACTTCTACTACATTATCCCTTTTCTAGAATGTTGCAAATTTACCTTAAGACGTACGCGTCTGTACTCTTCCAAAATTCTCAGCACAAAGGATTTTATTCCTTAGAAACAATTTTCGGGCTAAAAGAAACCTCCAACTTTTATTTTCTTTCTTTCTCCTTCGAATACGTTCCGCGATCACATTACGTTAGGTATATTATTCTGCTACCTCGTGAATCCAGCTTTTTACTAAAAGACGAAAATCGTCTTCACCTCTCTTGTTTCAAGAAGACATTGCAATAATTCTTTCTCGCTACCTTCCCTTGATGCTGCCATGTGTCTCTACCTTTTAGCTTCGATCCTGTAAGGAATACACGTCGTAGTTATCTACCGACAATCCAGTGCAATAATTCTTTCCCACTACCTTCCCTTGATGCTACCATGTGTCTCTACCTTTTAGCTTCAATGCTGTAAGGAGTACACGTCGTACAGTTATCTACCGACAATCCAGTCGTCGTTGTGTTTTTATGGACTTATCCAATGCTCATTTTTGATTTATTATGTAGATTTATCGATCTACTACATGTTGTATGCATTGTTTTACAATTCTTTCAACTTATTGGTGATTTTATTTTCCTTTCGGGACTACGTCTTTAAAGACCACCATCCTACAACACTATTGTTGACCTTATACAAGGTCTTGAGTTAGCGTACCTTCGACTTTGTTCGCTTACTCCGACCGCTACAAAGTTATTCTGAAGTGCTGCTCGATATTTATGCTTAGTTTATTCATATTTCACGATGTTTTGTTTTGATAGAATATGATTTAATAACTAGGAATTGTGTATCATATCAAGCCATTGCTTTCTGATACGACACTCGCTGCTTTGTTAGTCACAAGGATGTATTAGCGACTTAGTAATTTCAATATATTACTAGCTTCTGCTTTATTTTGTGTTTTGTGGCATTTCAGCAGATGTAAGTTTAAATGAGGTATATGCATCTGAAGCGATCATATAGAGGAGGTAAGAAACCGATTTTTGAGCTCATTGGATCTCCATATTCTCTTAGAAGGGTGAAGGGTGATCCAGGTCATTCAGAGGAGCTCTGGGTTTCGTTCTTCTACAAGCCCCTCCCCCTTCTCTAACTTCTACACGAAAAAAAAAAAGCGTCAGATGGGGAGAAGGATGCCTTTCTAAAACTGGAGATACGGTCGTTCATTAAAAGAAAAAAGGGGTACAACTTATGCAAAGAACACAATGTAAAGGGCTTGACTCAAGGCTGTTTCTTTTTCGGAAATTAAATAACAGGCTGAAAGCCACCATCACTGGAGTTGCCTCAACTAATTAAAGATGGATACATCGAGGTCAACCAGCCTTTACATCAGACGGGGCGAGTATGTCGTCAGTTTTGATCGAAAAGTCGCATAATTTAACATTCATATCGACCCCATCTCCCACAAGTTTTTCCGTTCCGCTTACCGCGGCACTGTTCATCAATTCGCCGTTCTTTCTTTTGGCTTCAACATCATCCCCTGAGCTTTCATTCAGATTATGAATCACTGTTCTGGTCGACGTCATCTACAACGACGGCAGCGTACATGGACGACGTCGTTCGTACAGAAAACACATACGTTCTATCCTACTCCAAGTCAGGATCGATTTTCTAGATCTAGGCCTTTCAATGAAAGGGGAAAGTCACACCTGCGTCCAGAACTTTGTCTATCTGGATATTGAGTTCTTAATCAACCACAATAAACAGTCGAACTCGAATTCGTTTTCAAGAAGACTTGAATTTCAGCGAGAGCACTTTTGCAACTCCACAGCTTATCCAAAGCGACAGCGGATCTAATCCTGCTCGGCTGCTTGTTATACGCCCCCTACAGATGTCATAGTTGACACATTAGCGTCCCTTTTTCAAATCTCATCAAACCATCATGATCACGCACGTGATTTTATCATTCTGGTGTCAGTGGTGCAAACCATGTTAGCTGACCATGGGAATCCGGATAGAAAATGCCCAAGTGGGAATAACGGTATGCACTGACATCATTGCTTATGGTTGCGGTGTGAAACCCGTTTCCGGATTTTACCACCGTCAGCGACACGTGAGAGCCAGAGGAACGTCGTCAGTACATCGATTTCATTGTTGTGAAGACTGTCATCAAGGCCTTTCGCTTCTAGGAAGATCGACTTTCTCATTATGTCCGACGGATCGGTAGTTGTAACCTATCTTCTCAAATAGGGGAACCAAATCACATGACCTGTGTGTCTCTGAGATCTCTACATTGGTGAGAAAACTTCTATACCAAAGTACAAGTCTGACATTCCCGGCAGACTCAATATCTTGGCCGACACCCTATCCAGGAGAGCTCAAGTCTTTCACACTGAATGAGCTTTTAACTCGGCGGTCTTCGCTCGGATCTGTGCACTTTAGGCTTCCCTCCACACCGAAGATCGACCTTTTTGCGACGGAGTGGAATCACAAGTTACCGACCGTCGTCTCTACAGTTCAGGGCCAAAAAGCGTAGCAGAGAGAAAGACTTTCTGGTAGGGGAGATGACAGCAGTACAGACGGCCACCAAACTCAAATAGAAATCGATCAACACAGCATGTTACCTTCGTTTGTTTATTATTTCAACTTCATCTTATCAACAGTAGAGCCCCAGATCATGGGATCCAGGCTGTATTACCTGTATAACTTAAGAGAATGGGTATCTTTAACTTGGAAAATCTATTTATTCTAACCCAGAAAGATACACGAGATAGAAGTTGGATGCCCATCATTATCTCCTCTAATTTTCCTAACGTAGTGTGATTGGGAAACGTATTAGAAATAAAAATCAAATTTTTAAGTAAATTATGTTTCTCAGAGTATACTTACCCGATCACATTACTTAAAAGTCCTCCCAACTACCCGCCATACGAGCATGCTCGTTAGTATCTGGCTCAAGTAAAAACTTGCGACACCTCGTGTTATCAAGGAGACGTAATTTGGCAAGTACACTGCCCTTCATTTAAAATAGGATAATATGATTTTCATCTATATAGTATGGCTGGATTCGCAAGGTAGCAGGTTAATATTCCTTACGTGATGTGCTTAGGTAATTATTCCAAAAGAAACATAACTAAAAAAATTGCTTTCGTTGACAGTTTTTATTCACGTATATGGGCGTCCATGTTACATGTATGTAAGTGTCGCTACCATGCCCCTCAGATTGCTTTAGCCATATTAATAAGTGGACATCTGGTGTGTTATTTAGGAAACCCATCTCATATTGCTGTATACTTTCCTATGCCTTACTTAAAAGGAAGCTTCCGAATCATCTGGCTTTAAGTGCCCACTTCATAGTTGTATAGGTTACGCTTTACGGATATTACCTGACAGAACGTCATTCGGACTTTCCTACAGGTAATACTGCTTAGTATCGATATGTTAGCTTGAATTTCCTCCGAATCAACAATGACATTTCAGAGCATTTTGTGTGCTACAGAAAACTCATTTTTATTACTGAACATAATTTGCCGTGGTTGGATATGTCCAGGAAAGTTTTCTTGACACGATGTTTTTGTAGCATCCACTTCATATTTGTGTAAACAAAGTTTTAATGATATTACCTATATAGGCAATCATAAACTGACCGTTCTAACGGCAACTTGTTACAAAAACTGACAATTTAGATCCCACTTCATAAATAACCACGCTCTAATTCTCTACCTGCACCGGACATGTGTAAGATGTATGTAAGATGGCCACCATCATGGTTATGCTGGATATCAGATGAGCTTCATTTTCATTAATGACAAACTAGACACTGTATGAAGACTTCTAATGAAAGATCAACGTTGATATGACTTCCCAATTAATACAAGTCGCATATGGCTACAATGACATTTTCATTGACAATCCTCTAAATATTGTAATTTATCTACAGTTCCACAATTTCTGGAACAATGCATTGTCATGAAAGAGAGGATATCGCACAAACCAAAGATCTGTTCGATATTTTCTTTGTTGGTTTTGATTTATTCTACACGTCCACTGAGGTTAGATCCTTGCCCAGGTGAAATATATGATAGATCCTAACCTGGCAAAACAAGATACCATTTGAACCGGTCCTAACAGCTTCATTAGTTCACATGTCATACAGGACCTTTCTCGTAACCGTACTGGCGATTGACAAACAGACTCAGCAAATGAATGATCCAATTAGTGACCCCATCTACATGTTCAGACAAGATGGGTCAGTATCATTCATGACGGTTCCTGCTGTCATTACCAGGCTATCATTTATTGGTAATCAGACTGGTAACAATTCCTGTATCTTCTGGACACCAAACCTCAAGGTCAGCTTGTGAGACCGAATCATTGCGTTGAGCGTTGAGGGCGATCACCTCTCTTAAGGGTCCAAGAGGGAAAGGGCGATATGTTCAGACATTTTAATCTGGGCTAAAGTGGGTTATTTGTGCCGCACAAAAATAACCCCACACCAACAAATTTGTTTCGCATCTCGGCTCACAAAATTTAGGACAGTCAGCACAAACAAATCATATAAACGAAACTGTTCTGTTATCTATGCCATTGGATGGAGATCCAAGTACACTTCCCCAGCTTTTTCTCTCCGAAATCTGTAATTCTAAAAGCAGGATTCCTGCAATCTTAAAAGATCTAATTTCACAGCTTTTCCAAGACCATTTTAGTAATATCAATACCCAACACATGAATTATATGGAATCTACGTTACAATCAGGTAATCAAGAAGATGTTTCATATGCAATAATGACTGGAGATGGATTTCTCCACTTCTTGTCCATTACCCAAAGGTATTATTATGGTTGGGTAAGATTTCTGAGAAAACCTTTTTTAAAAAAAGTAAAATGTTTCAACATAATATTTATCTGATGACAACAGTCTCTCTGCAGTTACATCCATACACATTGGGTCGAAATTGACCCATTTGAGCCCTCTTTCGGTTTACAATTTTCATTGGCCCTTAAACCTGATTGGTATTTATTAATTCACTCTACCTCCCACAACCTTGACAACAAAACAATTACGGGACACATCAACCCATCAATTTCACAAACTTTTAGGCACTTTTACGCTTAGTATACAAAAATTCAACTCCTAACAATAAATAGGTATATTCACAACCCATGATATTTGACCCGTATGAGATATACACATGTTTGGCTACCCCCCTTTAATTAATAAGGTACACTAACCATCAACGACTTGGTGTTTGCTGCTGGTGTATTTGGGCGGCCTTGGGGCGTGCTTGGATCACAGGAAAGAGATACCCCGGAGCCATTTCAACCCCAAATCCCTACTAACCCCCTACAGCGGCTCTGGGGTTCTACTCTACTATCTACAGTATCAACAACATCTGTTCCAGACTATAAAGAAGATCACAACAAGAAAAATTGCAATCAACTGAGACAAATAACGAAGTATACAACAGAAGTGGATAAATTGCAATTAAGCATTCGACCCCTTATCTGATTGGCGCCAGCTAACTATAACGAAGATATCAACTACAACATTGCAATCAACTGAGAACTATAATGAAGATTTCAACAGAAGTGGAAAAATTGCAATCTACACCATACAACATACAACCTTGAAAATAGCTGACTATAAAGAAGACACCGGATCTAAATAAATCGATTGCAATCAACAGAGATAAATAACGAAGACTACAACAGAAGTGGATAAATTGAAATTGAATCGAGCCAGTGGGAGGGCGTGGATTTGTGGGTGGCCCTCTTGGGGCCCTTGGCCGGCTACTGGTTTGGGTGGCTTTCTTTCCTGTCGTGGTGTTGTAAGTCAGGGTCTTAAGGTTAAGTTCGAAGCGAAAAGATCCAGCTCGGGATCAAGTCCCCTTGCGCGGGTCCGGGCTGATGGCCAACCGTGTAGGTGGGTATTGGAGGCCCACCCATCGGGTGGGTCCTCTGGTCTCTTACGAAAGTGGGAGACTCCACAAGTCGTCAAGCAAACGACCATGCACATACGACTATAATTGCTATCAACAACAACAACAACAACAACAGACAAACAAACATAATATTCAAAATTGTGTACTTGTAAATTTCCATATTTTCGCTTGCAAACGTATTAGATTTTAATGATCTTAATCTATCAACAGTCTGTAGGAAAACAAGTGGGAAGAGAAAATTGCCGAAATATAAAGGGGCATAACTTGCTTTAATACATTGATTTATTTTGAATTGTCTCTCTTTGACCATCTTTTTAATTTTAGGAGATGCCTTTCTTGGATTAAATGACAGATAGAATACTTTATTATACGACAAGTCAAGCAATTGTTTTGATGGGAATTGCTGTTCTCTTCAGCTGAAAGCCTGTAAAATTGGTATTTATATTTATTCGGTCACATTCACCAAAACTTTGGTTACATCGTTGAAATTGAACTTTTCTCTTTCTCCAGAGAATGACTGGTAACATCCTATTGTTTGTTTGTTATGAGTGTGTTCCAGTTATTCTAACAAATATTGGATAATCTTGATTTAAGTGACCTTGAACCTGATAAATCCGATGGTATCTAATTATACAAAAATAAAGGAAATATAGAAGGAAATCATATAGTGCAATGACCTAAATAACTTGCTTACGTTATTTTTCGTAGAATAGAATTATTCAGTTCTAACATTATACATTTTCCTTTGATGGAATTAGTTTCTATATTACATTAATCACTGTTTGTTAGATTATGATTGATAAGTTCTAGTTTTAATTTAAAGGATGTAATACTTTGTATTTAGAATCAGATTATCAAACTTTTTTCTGACATCGTGTACCCCAAAATTCTATGTGTGTGTGTGTGTGTGTGTGTGTGTGTGTGTGTGTGTGTGTTTAATCATGTGCGATATTTATTATTTAATATTTTGAGTAATATGACGCTTAACCGTCTAAAATAGCATGTTTCCTTATTGGAGAAATAAAACCCTACTGTATACAGTTTGCCTTCAACCTTTTTCACTCACCAGAATTTATCATCATCATTCTCTCTCTCTCTCTCTCTCTCTCTCTCTCTCTCTCTCTCTCTCTCTCTCTCTCTCTCTCTCTCTCTCTCAAGTAACGGTCAAAGAGAGACAACTTGAAATAGCAGATTTGTCTCCCATAGATTTGTTGTAACAGTCACATTAACTAATAACCGTCCTGTAATTATTTGCCATTGAATATATCTGAAGAGATGTTTAACCATACAATTTAAACAAAAATTTGCATTTAAATAGTTCAACTGAAATATTTCCGTCTTAGGCTTTTGGCTTGGAAATGCATAAATCTAATATTTGATGTAATATAACAGTTAAATTAACTACCCACATCCTAACTACCTGCATCCATAGCTACATATAAAGAAACTTACATGTAGACAAATAAACCTAATATTCAAAATTGTATATTTTTTGTTCCTTTCCATATTTTCGCTTGCTAACGTATTAGATTTTAATGATCTTAATCTATATCAACAATTTTCTCTCTCTCTCTCTCTCTCTCTCTCTCTCTCTCTCTCTCTCATTGTTGTGATAGGAGGCAGTTTAACGGCAATCTGCCAAGGAACGGTCAAAGAGAGACAACTTGAAATAGTAGATTTGTTTCCCATAGATAATTTGTAACAGTCACATTAACTAATAACCGTCCTGTAATTATTTGCCAATGAATATATCTTAAGAGATGTTTAGCCATATAATTTAAACATAAATTTGCATTTAAATAGTTCAACAGAAATATTTCCGTTTTAGGCTTTTGGCTTGGAAATGCATAAATCTAATAATTGATGTAATATAATAGTTAAATTAACTACCCACATTCCTAACTACCTGCATCCATAGCAACATATAAAGAAACTTACATGCAGATAAATAAACCTAATATTCAAAATTGTATATTTTTTTTGTTCCTTTCCATATTTTCGCTTGCTAACGTATTAGATTTTAATGATCTTAATCTATCAACAAACTGTAGGAAAACAAGTGGGAAGAGAAAATTGCCAAAATATAAAGGGGCATAACTTGCTTTAATAAATTGATTTATTTTGAATTCTCTCTCTTTGACCATCTTTTGAATTTTAGGAGCTGCCTTTCTTGGATTAGATGAGATAGAAGACTATCATACGACAAGTCAAGCAATTGTTTTGACGGGATTGGCTGTTTTCTTCAGATGAAAGCCTGTAAAATGGGTATTTATATTTATTCGGTTACATCGTTGAAATTGGAACTTTTCTTCAGGGAATGACTGGTAACATCCTATTTGTTTGTTATGAGTGTGTTCCAGTTATTGCTAACAAATATAGGATAATCTTGATTTAAGTGATCTTGAATCCGAAAACATTTAATTACAGAAATGAAGGAAATACAGAAGGAAAACACATAGCTTGCTTACGTTATTTTTCGTATAATATAATTATTTAGTTCTATCATTATTCATTTACC
Organism: Potamilus streckersoni; assembly: GCA_016746295.1. Taxonomy (NCBI): domain Eukaryota; kingdom Metazoa; phylum Mollusca; class Bivalvia; order Unionida; family Unionidae; genus Potamilus; species Potamilus streckersoni. Next base: position 1,602,887 of record JAEAOA010001266.1, read on the forward strand.
TTTGATGGAATTAATTTTCTATATTACATTAATCACCGTTTATTAGATTATGATGGTTGATCAATTATAGTTTTAATTTAAAGGATGTAATACTTTGCACTTAGAATCAGATTATAAAACTTTTTTTTCTGACATCGCTTGCCACAAAAGTGTGTGTGTGTGTGTGTGTGTGTGTGTGTTTAATCCTGTGTAATATATATTATTTTATATATTGAGTAATCTGACGCTTAATCATCTGAACTAGCATGGCTCCTTGTAGAAGAAATAAAACCATACTGTATACAGTTTGCCTTCCTTTTTTTCTCACCAGCATTATAATCATCATCCTCTCATTGTTGTGAGAGGAGGCAGTTCAACGGCATTTTGTCAAGGAACGGTCAAAGAGAGACAACTTAAAATAGCAGATTTGTCTCCCATAGATAATTGTAACCGTCACATTAACTAATAACCGTCCTGTAATTATTTGCCATTGAATATATCTAAGGATATATTTAGCCATATGATTATAATAAAAATTTGCATTTAAGTATTTCAACACAAATATTTCCATATCAGGCTTGGTGCTTGGAAACGCATAAATCTAATATATGATGTAATATAACAGTTAAATTAACTACCCACATTCCTAACTACCTGCATCCATAGCTACATATAAAGAAACTTACATGCAGACAAACAATCCTAATATTCAAAATTGTATATTTTTTGTTCCTTTCCATATTTTCGCTTGCTAACGTATTAGATTTTAATGATCTTAATCTATCAACAAACTGTAGGAAAACAAGTAGGAAGAGAAAATTGCCGAAATATAAAGGGTCATAACTTGCTTTAATACATTGATTTATTTTGAATTATCTCTCTTTGACCATCTTTTGAATTTTAGGAGCTGCCTTTCTTGGATTAAATGAGATCGAAGACTATCATACGACAAGTCAAGCAATTGTTTTGACGGGAATGGCTGTTTTCTTCAGATGAAAGCCTGTAAAATGGGTATTTATATTTATTCGGTTACATTCACCAAAACTTTGGTTACATCGTTGAAATTGAACTTTTCTCTTTCTCCAGAGAATGACTGGTAACATCCTATTGTTTGTTTGTTATGAGTGTGTTCCAGTTATTCTAACAAATATTGGATAATCTTGATTTAAGTGACCTTGAACCTGATAAATCCGATGGTATCTAATTATACAAAAATAAAGGAAATATAGAAGGAAATCATATAGTGCAATGACCTAAATAACTTGCTTACGTTATTTTTCGTAGAATAGAATTATTCAGTTCTAACATTATACATTGTCCTTTGATGGAATTAGTTTCTATATTACATTAATCACTGTTTGTTAGATTATGATTGATAAGTTCTAGTTTTAATTTAAAGGATGTAATATTTTGTATTTAGAATCAGATTATCAAACTTTTTTCTGACATCGTGTACCCCAAAATTCTATGTGTGTGTGTGTGTGTGTGTGTGTGTGTGTGTGTGTGTGTGTGTGTGTTTAATCATGTGCGATATTTATTATTTAATATTTTGAGTAATATGACGTTTAACCGTCTAAAATAGCATGTTTCCTTATTGGTGAAATAAAACCCTACTGTATACAGTTTGCCTCCAACCTTTTTCACTCACCAGAATTTATCATCATTCTCTCTCTCTCTCTCTCTCTCTCTCTCTCTCTCTCTCTCTCTCTCTCTCTCTCTCTCTCTCTCTCTCTCTCTCTCTCTCAAGTAACGGTCAAAGAGAGACAACTTGAAATAGCAGATTTGTCTCCCATAGATTTGTTGTAACAGTCACATTAACTAATAACCGTCCTGTAATTATTTGCCATTGAATATATCTGAAGAGATGTTTAACTATACAATTTAAACAAAAATTTGCATTTAAATAGTTCAACTGAAATATTTCCGTCTTAGGCTTTTGGCTTGAAAATGCATAAATCTAATATTTGATGTAATATAACAGTTAAATTAACTACCCACATCCTAACTACCTGCATCCATAGCTACATATAAAGAAACTTACATGTAGACAAATAAACCTAATATTCAAAATTGTATATTTTTTGTTCCTTTCCATATTTTCGCTTGCTAACGTATTAGATTTTAATGATCTTAATCTATATCAACAATTCTCTCTCTCTCTCTCTCTCTCTCTCTCTCTCTCTCTCTCTCTCTCTCTCTCATTGTTGTGATAGGAGGCAGTTTAACGGCAATCTGCCAAGGAACGGTCAAAGAGAGACAACTTGAAATAGCAGATTTGTCTCCCATAGATAATTTGTAACAGTCACATTAACTAATAACCGTCCTGTAATTATTTGCCATTGAATATATCTGAAGAGATGTTTAGCCATATAATTTAAACATAAATTTGCATTTAAATAGTTCAACAGAAATATTTCCGTTTTAGGCTTTTGGCTTGGAAATGCATAAATCTAATAATTGATGTAATATAACAGTTAAATTAACTACCCACATTCCTAACTACCTGCATCCATAGCAACATATAAAGAAACTTTCATGCAGATAAACAAACCTAATATTCAAAATTGTATATTTTTTTATGTTCCTTTCCATATTTTCGCTTGCTAACGTATTAGATTTTAATGATCTTAATCTATCAACAAACTGTAGGAAAACAAGTGGGAAGAGAAAATTGCCGAAATATAAAGGGGCATAACTTGCTTTAATAAATTGATTTATTTTGAATTATCTCTCTTTGACCATCTTTTGAATTTTAGGAGCTGCCTTTCTTGGATTAGATGAGATAGAAGACTATCATACGACAAGTCAAGCAATTGTTTTGACGGGAATGGCTGTTTTCTTCAGATGAAAGCCTGTAAAATGGGTATTTATATTTATTCGGTTACATCGTTGAAATTGGAACTTTTCTTCAGGGAATGACTGGTAACATCCTATTTGTTTGTTATGAGTGTGTTCCAGTTATTGCTAACAAATATAGGATAATCTTGATTTAAGTGACCTTGAATCCGAAAACATTTAATTACAGAAATGAAGGAAATACAGAAGGAAAACATATAGCTTGCTTACGTTATTTTTCGTATAATATAATTATTTAGTTCTATCATTATTCATTTACCTTTGATGGAATTAATTTTCTATATTACATTAATCACCGTTTATTAGATTATGATGGTTGATCAATTATAGTTTTAATTTAAAGGATGTAATACTTTGCACTTAGAATCAGATTATAAAACTTTTTTTTCTGACATCGCTTACCACAAAAGTGTGTGTGTGTGTGTGTTTAATCCTGTGTAATATATATTATTTTATATATTGAGTAATCTGACGCTTAATCATCTGAACTAGCATGGCTCCTTGTAGGAGAAATAAAACCCTACTGTATACAGTTTGCCTTCCTTTTTTTCTCACCAGCATTATAATCATCATCCTCTCATTGTTGTGAGAGGAGGCAGTTCAACGGCATTTTGTCAAGGAACGGTCAAAGAGAGACAACTTAAAATAGCAGATTTGTCTCCCATAGATAATTGTAACCGTCACATTAACTAATAACCGTCCTGTAATTATTTGCCATTGAATATATCTAAGGATATATTTCAGCCATATGATTATAATAAAAATTTGCATTTAAGTATTTCAACACAAATATTTCCATATCAGGCTTGGTGCTTGGAAACGCATAAATCTAATATATGATGTAATATAACAGTTAAATTAACTACCCACATTCCTAACTACCTGCATCCATAGCTACATATAAAGAAACTTACATGCAGACAAACAATCCTAATATTCAAAATTGTATATTTTTTGTTCCTTTCCATATTTTCGCTTGCTAACGTATTAGATTTTAATGATCTTAATCTATCAACAGACTGTAGGAAAACAAGTGGGGAGAGAAAATTGCCGAAATATAAAGGGGCATAACTTGCTTTAATACATTGATTTATTTTGAATTGTCTCTTTTTGACCATCTTTTTAATTGTAGGAGCTGCCTTTCTTGGATTAAATGACAGATAGAATACTTTATTATACGACAAATCAAGCAATTGTTTTGATGGGAATTGCTGTTCTCTTCAGATGAAAGCCTGTAAAATTGGTATTTATATTCGGTCACATCGTTGAAATTGGACCTTTTCTCCAGGGAATGACTGGTAACATCCTATTGTTTGTTATGAGTGTGTTCCAGTTATTGCTAACAAATATAGGATAACCTTGATTTAAGTGACCTTGAAACCGATAGCATTTAATTGTACAGAAATTCAGGAAATAAGAAGGAAATCTCATAGTGCAATGATCTAAATAGCTTGCTTACGCTATTTTTCGTAGAATAGAATTATTCAGTTCTAACATTATACATTTTCCTTTGATGGAATTAATTTCTATATTACATTATCACTGTTTGTTAGATTATGATGATTGATCAATTCTAGTTTTAATTTAAAGGATCTAATACTTTGTATTTAGAAACAGGTTATTAACCTTTCTTTACTGACATCTCTTACCACAAAAGTGTGTGTTTAATCCTATGCAATATATATTATTTAATATCTTGAGTAATCTGACGCTTAACCACCTGAACAAGCATGGTTCCTTGTAGGAGAAATAAAACCCTACTGTATACAGTTTGCCTCCAATCTTTTTCACTCACCAGTATTATAATCATCATCTTCTCTCTTTGTTGTGAGTGGTGGAACGGTCAAAAAGAGACAACTTAAAATTACATATTTTTCTCCCATATATAATCGTAACTGTCATATAAACTACTTAAGTTAAGGTTGGCTTCCGTTAGTCTCGAGAGACGATGGAAATACGCCCATGAAAGGTGTCCCAGTTTGTAGTTGTGCAGTGTCTTCTGTAACTATAAAGCACAACACGGGAGTGGCAATCCTTGCTACAGTTGCTACACTTGAAGTTTGAGTCAGGTCTTGGTTGGAACTGCATCCTCTTTCTCTGAGATCTTTTCTCATCAGCGAGCTGTCGTAACTTTTCCTCGCTGGCTTTCAGACCTGTGAACAGAGCATGTCTCCAGCTGGACTTGTCGAAGGCAAGCTTTTCCCAAATGTTGACCTCGATCCCAAGAGCTTTCATATCCTGCTTGCAGACATCCTTGAAGTGAATGGCCGTCGGATTGATCTTCTGCCATAGGTAAGCTTTGAGTAGAGAAGGTCTTTGGAGATTCGTCCATCATCCATTCGACGCACATGGCTCAGCCATCTGATGTGACCATGCTGGGAATTTTGGCCTGTTGAAGCACCTCGTTGTTTGTCACACTGTCGCTCCAGATGATCCCGAGGATGCGACGGAAACAACGCATGTGAAAGGCTTGTAGGGTCCAAGTTTCGCCTACCACAAAAGTGTGGTAATAATATTATTATATAATAATATATATTATTTAATATCTTGAGTGATCTGACGCTTAACCATCTGAACTAGCATGGCTCCTTGTAGGAGAAATAAAACCCTACTGTATACATTTTGCCTCCAACCTTTTTTCTCACCAGCATTATAATCATCATCCTCTCATTGTTGTGGTAGGAGGCAGTTTAAGGGCATTCTCCCAAACAGTCACATTAACTACTAACCGTCCTGTAATTATTTGCCATTGAATATATCCGAGACATTTCTGCCAGAAAATCTTAACAAATTTGCATTTAAATATATTAACACAAATATTTCCATTTCATGCTTGGTGCTTGGAAATACCTAAACCTAACAGTTAAATTAACTACCCACATTCCTAGCTACATATAAAGCAACCTACATGCAAACTTTTTTTTTTTCTTTCCAACGTATTAGATTTTATTGATCTACAAACTGTGGGGGGCATAACTTGATTTATTTTTAATTGTCTCTCTTTGACCATCTTTTCAATTTTAGGAGATGCCTTCCTTGGATTCAATGGCAGATAGAAGCCCTTAGAATACGACAAGTCAAGCAATCGTTTTGATGTGAATTGCTGTTCTCTTCAGATGAAAGCTTGTAAAATTAGACTTTTCTCCGGGGAAATGACCGGTAACATTGAAACCCATAGCATTTAATTGTACAGAAATGACCTAAATAGCTTGCTTATGTTATTTTTCATAGAATTATTCAGTTCTAACATTATACATTTTCCTTTCATGTAGTAAATTTCTATATTACATTAATCACAGTTAGATTTTGATTGATCAAATTTAAAAGATGTAATACTTTGATGATAATCTGATTCTAAATACAAACTTTTTTCCTGAAATCGCTTACCACAAAGGTGTGTGTGTGCTTAATCCTGTGCAATATACATTTTTTAATATCTTGAGTAATCTGACGCTTAACCATCTGAACTAGCATGGCTCCTTGTAGTAGAAATAAAACCACACTATACAGTTTGCCTCCAACCTTTTTCACTCACCAGCATTATAATCATCATCCCCCCCCTACAAGATAACTACTGCTATAGTTCAAAGTTAAAGGAAATAATGTGCCATGGTTAGATTGTGATCTCTCCATACAAGGCCATTTAGGCAAAGGAGCATGTCTTAGTTAACAAATGCCTGTACAATGCTTTAATAACGTAAAATGAACAGTATTCTGTGTCAGCTGGTCATCAACCAAGAGGCTGAGTAAATTGGTTGTTCATGCAAGTGTGGGCTACCAGGAAGAAAACAAGATGATATCCATTGACAATGACCTCTGTCCACTCAACCCATGCAGACATCCGTAACGGACAGCACTTTCCACCACTCTGGCCCCCCCCCCATCTTTCTTTTCAAATTACATCTCTTCATTACAGCTAGGGTTCATTCAATATTCATGATGGAGTGTTAAAAAACCAATTCTAAATTTTCAGTCTGGGGAAAGTAACAGTGGTAACAATGAATTACTGCTATTAAAATCAAAAGACAATTCAAAAACTTGTTTGCGGTTGTTACAACAGTTTGTTTTTGCTTTTAATGCTATTACTTGTGAAATCACATTTACAGACTTTTAACTTCCAGGGGGCCAAAAGCCCCAGACCAAAATCAAACTGATCCTGATGCAATATTGGCTTTATTTCAATTATGATCAAAGCCAAAAATCTTCAACTTTAATAATTTGACAATAGTTATTGTCATAACAAAACTTAACAAACCCATGCATTCTTCACTGGACAGAACCCATTTGCCTTCCCTTTTGGGCTCAATGTACAATTCTTTTCCTTTGAAGACAGTGCCTGCACTTTTCCAGAGGTCACAAAATGTCAGTCCTATGGCTTTCAGTTTTTTTTTTTATAAACTGACCAACTGAATTGCCATCAACATCTTTGATCCAGCCATTTTGTTTCATTTTTTTTTTGTCATGGTCTCTCTCAACAACTTGGGATACCCTGTTATTATATCAAGAAAAAATAGAATTCATTAAAAATGGAGAAAAATCATGCCTACATTTATCTCTCAGAACTAAAAACAAAAACTCCAATCTACTTGAACTTTTATTTCCCCAACTTGTACATGATTGGTTAAATAATCCATTCATTTATGCACAGTTTAAGATCTGGATCAGGCAGTAAGTGATTAGCACTGAATTTTAAAATTGGACATGAAAGCCCATGCAAATGACCAAAAAAAACCAAAACAATATCCACAGGAGCAATTAAGGAAACAAAAGTGACAAGCTATTTCCAGGAGCAGCAATGGATTATCTAATACAGCATATTTTTGGGCATGGTGCTTTACTTGCCTGTCATGATGGAACCTGCTATTGTATCAATACAGCCACTTCTCAGCTGTTACTACTGTTCAATAAACTAGACACAGCAGTAAGGCCAATAGGATTATGTGTACTTACCTGAGGTGAGGAAACAAATCAAATTACTTAGCACTTTAGTCATGTCGGTTGGGTGGCCTTTTGATGAGGGGTATTTAAACTCATCAGTGTTGATGGGTTAATATGGACTGTTTATTGCAATATTGGGCATTTACAGTTTAAAATATATTTTAGTCCTCCTTAAATATCCAAGTAAATTTTTTTTCTGGGATAAAACATTAGTTATCAGCAAACACAAGACATTAAACTCTTAAATATCACAGAAATATATGCAAACTTTACACTGTATATACCAATGCATCTTATTTACAAAAATGATGAAAACCATTGTTCAATTGCAAAACCATCTTTCAACCTAACCTATACAGGATGGGAAGTACGTGATTGACTGTACAGTACATTTAACGACAGTCCCTTGAAGGGACTGCCACCCTAATGGCCAGAAATTCTAGACATTTTCATGCTGCCAAGTGTTGAAACTATATAATAAAAAAAATTCAGCAATTGGATGTCACATTGGTACCAAATTGATATTTAATATACCTTTCTATTTTGGAAAAGTAACCACAGCAAGGTTTTCTGGATGTTATATCAAACATCAGCTTAAGACCAACTGGACAGCACCAAGTCTTTCCTTGGTACACACAATAGTGATAGGAAGTATCCATACAAGATGGGCATCTTCGAATCCATATTGGATTAATGAGCAGCAGCACTTTTCATTTTGGTCCAACTACACAAGACATTAGCAAAATTCCAATCTTGGCAAGATGTTCATTACAAATTTTCTACTGAAAACCCAAAAGTTGACTGGTCTGGCAATCATACTAGGCATCAGATTTCTATAACCATCTATACTGGACATTTTTATTAAGAACCAACAAAACATCAAAGGAGTACCTATAACATGATTTTCAATATGGTTGGTATGGCTGCTACACTGAACATCATAATGATATCAGTTTCATTTAGAACCAACAAATTATTAGAAGCCTTTTAGTGAAATTCCATTGTTGATATGACCAACATGACATTAATTCTTTTGATTTAGGGCAGTGTTAACTAATGGATGGACTGGTCCATAACCAACATTAATATGCTTCCTTTTGTAAGCACAAATGGTGAAGGAAGAATCTGGCAGGATTTTATTCAATCAATGATCACAACATTAAAGACAAGTTGGAGGATTCACTTTAGGCATGCAATTTAATTGATCATTGGTCACATTTGCTTTCAGAGACTTATAAAACACACTGCTTCTAAATCACTAAAGATTGTTTGCACCAGTTTACAAAACACATAACCAGTTGTCGCATTATGTACACTTGCTCTTGAAGCAGTATTTTCAACAGTAGCCAAGAAACAAAGTCTAATAATCCAGTGGGTTATGTTTCCTCCAGACACTACAAAGAGAAATTAAAACTAATTTTGCATCATGCAATCTTAATAATAATGCCCATCACTATTCTGTGTTGGCTTTTTAGTGACAGGCAAATAGAACATCCATGATTATACATCAATGAAAATGATTAATTCTTTTCTTCCTTCTTGTCATCATCCTTCTTGTCATCATCCGGTGAATTACTTGTTTTCTGGCTACCGGACTCCCTCTCAGATGCCATCTGAAATGAACAAGTTACTAGTTAAACAGACTGCTTTTTAATTCCTTAATGACTTCATGCATCAATTACAAATTGCTCATGAAAGAAAAAATTGCAGAATCAACACAAAGATTCAAACAAACATCAGTTGTACATTCTAGTTTCTAAAATGGTTTGAGAAAAGAATAACTACCACAGCCCAATGTCTGAATCCTGATTTTACTGAAAAGTTGGTTTTGCACTACAACTGATGGTTACTTTCTTACAAATTTTAATACTTTGATTCCATAGCGATTTTTGATGAAACATATTAACAAGTACACTTTTCATAATTAGTATGTAATTATTATCTATATCTTGTGATCACCCTCTAGAAAAGCCACTTTCCTGTTGTAGAAGGGTGGACTATATCCTATCTACCACAAAGTATGCTGAAGGAGGGTTTTGGATTTACCAACCACAGAGCATGTTTACTTACAATATGTTGGAGCTTTGGCATTACCAGTGATTTCCAGTGAAATCTTGTGTTGCACTCACCATGAGACAAATTCAATTATCTTAAAATCATAACTACCTTCTTGTAGGCAATCTCGAAGAGTTTAAGTGAGGCTTGCTGGAGGTCATTGACAGCCTTCTTGATTGTCTCTGGGGACTCATTGTCTTTGTTTGCCAGCAGCTGCCTCACCTGAGCAATCTGCTCCTTCAACTTGTTGTACTGGAGGGTAAAAATATAAAGACAATTTCAGACTCCAGTCACAGGTTTCACACATATATTGCAAACATGTCATGCACAGTTGCTGAATGCATTTTTTAATGTCAGCAATGGGATGGGTTTCAATCTCAATATTAGTGCCTATTTTATGGTCATTACAGTTGAATTCCAAGGTTTAATAGCAGAATTATTTTACTTCTCAAATGAATGGGAGTTCCTTAAAGATGGTATCAGATATGCAGCAATTGAGTATACCATTTACAATATTGCATACAAAGTAAGTAGCCACTTGTACTGACAGAACATAAGGATTAAAGTTTCAGTGTATTCTAAATTTTTTCAATGACTTGCCCTGCTTGGTGGACAATTCAACATTTGTAAATTCTGTCACAACAATAGACCATGAACTTGTACTACAATGTGCTGATCCAAGTTGATGTTACTTTCAACTGTGGTCATCCTTCTAATAAATGTTTTTGATAATACACTCCCAATGCAAAAAATGAACAAATGTACAGACTTGAACCCTTTTCTCTAAACAAATTTCTGATCCAAAATATACTGAAGCAGTGAATTTCAACAGTTCTGCCATCTCTCTTTACGTTGTTCTGCTGAGAAACCACAACTTGCTTTCATTAATCTCTAGATTTTTTAAATCTTTATATGTTAGTACTTCTGCATACTGATAAAACAAGTATTCTTTATTGATGCTATTTTATTGTTTATGTTAACAGCAAAAATTCTATACTGCACATAATGCACTTTATAACTGCAGCAGTTCACACATGACTGCTTACAAGTGCACAAAACTCAAATATTTTTTCATTATTTGCGCACTTACCCCTGCAGCCTCTACAGATGCTCCCATGGTTTAATGATAAAAGCATATTTCCAGATTGTCACAAAAATGAGGGGAGCAAGAAACAGCAACAGTTCAATATTTCTTCCTGTTTCACTTTATAAGACCCCAACTAAATTTTTTAAAAAAAAAATCTTTGCCTACATAGCTTAGTCAGTTGGAACAAGTTTTGAAAATTTTTCCACAGCAAACTATTATGCCAGATTTTACTGTTCAGTAATGATGTACTTGGATTTCAAGACCATTATTGTCACAGTGTACTTGTTCAAACCAATGACTTGTGATCAAATAAATAGCTTTACTTCTTAACCTTTATGATATGGATATACTGCTTTGAAGCACATGTTCCTGCAGGCCTAAATTGAGAAAAGGAAAGTTGCACTCTACTTTTAAAATCATATGACTGACCAACATTTCTTGTCATCTAACATATACATCAGATTTGCATTTAAACCATTTTTGGGTTCAGTCTCACTTGCTGGAATCTCCAATAATCTGATAAACTTTCCAACTTTAAAATGCTAAGTGCAACTTTAAACTTGTGGAGTTCTCAAAAATTTTGTCCTGGGAGCATCTCTACATCACTATTGTAAGGCTCAGATTGCATCTTCATCACAGATTTAAGAGACGAAAAATAATAGCATCATTGCCTTGCAAGTCCAATGGTTTTCTGCAGTTCAAATAGTCATAATGTTTATCTTTTAAAAAAGTATTAGTTCTGATTTTGCACTGGAAAAGCTTTGCATGCAAACTAAATAATTAACTCAGGATTATGTGTGCATTTCAACATCAAATTCTAAGCTTACATTCCAATCATCAACATTTGAAGAGATATGTGGCCTTGATGGAGAAAAGTGATGAACAGAAAAATGAAAGCTTGATATAATTCTCATTTATTTCAAAGCTTTTCAATTTTGCTAATGGTAGCAACAATAGCAAACTCATACAAGTCTGAAAGTCCCTTCTGCATGGATGCCTTGATATTATTTTACAAGACATCTTTACAATAGCAGACTGGCCTATTTGTACAAATTTAGAAGCAATTTACGCCAGGATTATTTCTTTCAAATTCTGTTGACTAACTTGACAAAGTTGTTTAAAGGTCTTTCTCTTTAAAATAATTGTAGCATTATTTGATGACTTGTCAGAATCTTTTGTACAGATTTAAATAGCAATGGACCATAACAAAAAACTATTCTGGTTATTATGACCAGGCAAGTAAAAATTGAAGATGTCAAATATAAATTCTACTACAAAAAAAAGTTTCTTTTCTACACTGGATATTACACCAGCAAATATCTAACTTAAAAAAAAAATTACTTTGCAATTAAGTTTCTTTTAGATAACTGACTGCACTGTTAACTACAGAAACATTGCAAGCAATTTATTACATTTTATTAATTCAGCATAACATGGTCATTGTTTACTGACCAGCTCCATACACAAATAGTTTAGAATCTGGGCATCATAATCTGGCGCTGCACTGATGACCAGTCTAAATCAATCAAAATGAAAATTGGGATCCTCATCCACGACAGCATCATAACTAAATTTGGCCTCGAAATACAAGGGATCCAGAATCCAACATGCTGCTGCCCATAAAATCGAGTCTGCAGAAAGAGAGTACCAGTATTGCGTTGCTGGAGATAAATCAAATACATGTGTCCAGATTACAAGGCTCAGACTGGCTTCTTCATCACAGGTTTAAGAGACGAAAAATAATAGCATCACTGCCTTGTACATCCCATTTTCTACAGTCCTAAAACAGTTACGTTCATTTTTTTTGTCCAATCATATGAATGAAGACTCCAATATGGCAGTTTAACATTAAGTGGGCAAAACCTAATGCTCTCAATCCATGATGGGAGTAAAAGCAGGCTTCATTCTGATTACAAAATTGGATCATAAATTTTCCCCCATATAAGATTGATAAAACATGACTACACCATCATTTTGAAAATGGAGTACAAAATTTTTTCACGCTCCAAAATGAAGCAATTATTTTTGACATTTAATTGCATAGTACTTTGAAAAGCATCTCCCTAATATAAATGTTAAGTATCTACAACTGCACTGTTTGAAAAGTTATGCAGACCTGCCAACCCTAAAAAGATATTCTCAGTAAGTCGGGCAAACTTTTGGACCAATTTTCAGTAAGGTGTAAAAACTTAAGTACTGACAATAAATCAAACTTTAGTAACTGTTACAGTTTATATCCATGTTGTAACTTACAATTTATAGCTACTGCTATCAGACTGGTACATGGTACTTTTTGCACAGTTGTGTAATAGTCATTTACATCTTTACAGAATTGATAAAGGCTACTTTCATACAGCTCCCATTTTCTCGTTTCCTATAAATGTATCATCTGACTTTTGTTTCTTATAGTCATGATAAAAGATCAGTAAGATCCCTGGCTTGTAAAATTTATGCAGCCTTTACAAATCTGATCAACATTATGCTCAACCAAACAGTTTGTAAAATATACTTCGGCCTTAATGACCTCTAATTCAGTATGTGTGTTCCATTGCAACATTTCTTTTTTATTAATTTGCATGGCAGTGACAGTCATCTTGCCCACCTTGGGAAATGTTCAGTTCAAGGCAAGACTATGTAACAAGAAATAAGTGTAATGGTCACCTTTTCTAAGCATGACCAAGTATCTGAGTAATCTCTTTTATACTTTTGCAACCACTGTTTCAGCTTTTTAGGAGGCCACACGTCCTCTCCACTTTTGCTGCATTTTCATTTGGAAGACATTTTCAGATGAAAAAACAAAATCTAGATCAGATGCATGCTTCTCATAAACAAAATAGGCATGTTTAAAGCATCCAAGGTACCAATGTAAAGTTAGTCTGGTTCCCTACAAAAATCCACTCAACCTGTGATGAAACTCCGAATCTGAACATGGAATCTAGTACAAAAATCCAGATCCTAAATGAACCAGTACAAAAAATATCCAGAACAGAAAAAAATTATTTCCGTACTTTTTGCTATCATTCCTTAAGTAATTTCAGTGTTTCTTCCATATCCCAGGCTTACCTCCTCGGATGGCAGTTGACTCTTAAATTCTTCCATTTTGCTCTCTGTGTCATGAATGATGCCTTCAGCCTGGTTCACAGTCTCAACCAAATCCTGAATGAATATACATTTCAACATGTTTATTCATAAACATGAATCCTCTCAACAATACCCCACTCAAATTAGTCAACACTTTACAGACTGGTATATATAAAAAAAGACAGAATTACTTAAGCCTGAAAAGTAGGTCATAGCTACACTCTTTTGGTTGAGTTATCCCCCAAGTGATTCATCAGATACAATTTTAAATGTGCATGTGAAATGAGATAACCAACGCCCAAGATATGAAAAGTCGGTAAAGCATGAAATTATTAATCCAATGCTCTACTGACCAACCAACCACATTGATCTAGTTATGTTTGTGTTATTTGTGTTAAGATGGATCCACCAAACCATTTTATACAGTGAAGGTAAAATATGGTAATGATGCAAATGAAAACATCTTTAAATTCATCATAGCTTTGACTTGGTAAACATGCCCATTAAGACATTATATAAATGCCTGGACTTTTTAGCAGTATATTCATAAGAGGTTTAAAGTCAACAGGATAAATACCTCAATGGTATGGGTAATGTTTCTGCAGGATATTATAATGTCATCATTGCCAAAGGTTATTGGCATAAAGAGTCTACACATTATTCCTATCTATTTATAATACCCTTTGTTTGTGACATTTTGCAAACCCTAAAATACTTTCAATTTAAATTAAACTGCATTTTGTATGGATTTGATAGAACATTAATAACAATATCATCATCAACCTTATAACTGCCAATGAAGTGGATTTTAAAAAGCAAATATGTTAGTTCTTCAATTAAAAATATGAGTTATAAATGCATGGATAATTATCTTGCCTTCTTTTTCTTGTCTGCTTCAGCATACTTCTCTGCATTCCTAACCATGTTCTCAATCTCATCTTTACTGAGACCTCCAGAAGACTGGATCACAACTGTTTGTAAAAAAAATGGAAGTTCATCATCAAGAATACCCTAACACAGAGAACCCCACAAGCCTCAAAGAGACTGTATTTGCCATTGCATTATATTGATTGTGACACTAGCAAAGTAATTATAATACTAGTAAAATAAAAAATTTTAATAAATCTTTTATTGAGGTATATATAATTGGTATAAAATATATTTTTGAATACAGCATTTTCATTTTGTGATTAATAAGTACAATTTTTAAATGTAGCTTTCAAAACAATAACATTAAACATGATAAACATAAAACATTCAGTTGGCTTAGTTTCAGATGACTGGTATGAACTTCAAATAGTGGACATCATGAAATGAATGATAAAAAACAAGCTGATGGACAACATTAAATGAATGAAATGAAAACTTGAATTTGTGTAGATGATCAAATATTTAAGCATCAAAAGTATACAGCAGATGCTCTATTAATGTGTTGTTAAAAGTCTGATGTACTCCTGTAAAGGTATTCTGGCTCCCTAGCTCCACTAATTCTGATATGAAACCCTGATAAAAAATTATTTGGATTTTTTTTTGGCCAATCATTTTTCCATAGTTAAGGTGTTATTCCACAGGTTCATATTTTAAGTATTGTTTTCATAACATTTATAGCAAAATCATAAGGGATGGAAAAATTTGTGTTATGGCAGGTATGTCAAAATCCTGAAAACAAATTTCTGCATTTCATCAGTACAAATTATATTTATTCCAACAAGCCTGATGGGCACCTTCTTTTAAACACAGGCGGGGCCCATTCTGAAATTAGAAGGGCCCTGCGCATTGGGCTATAATATATTTATTTAGCATTGTTTTATCAGAGACTGATGCAGTGATCATAAATATTATGTTCAACTAAATAGTGTGTACAGTACAGACCTTAATTAACCCCATTACTTTCAGTACTACTCAACTGGAACATATTCCTTTGCTATTTTTTAAAATTAAATTCCATTTATTTTTCAACTGCATTGATTTCAATTTGAAACAGATCTGAATCAAACAAGCAAGTATCAACAGCAACTGTATTACCATAATTTTTGCTACTTTTCTGAAAGTCTAATTTTTTAAAGACTTGTGGTCAGTTCATAAGGGTTGGCAGGTCTGGAGCTGTAATAACATGATGGTTGCCATGGTAACCTTTTTAGATGTTAAATCAGTCTCTTAGTGGAAAATCCAGGTTGATATAAGAAAAATTATTTATATTCAACTCACTTTAAGTAGTCTACATGTCTTATTAAAAATTCATCAAGTCCACAGATTTGTCCTCATTCCAACTGCTGGCTGAATTGCATCACTCATGTTCTTGAAATTTTTTTAATGCAGTTCCAAAAAAGGAAGAATTGTCCTTTTTCGGACTGGACATGTTTTGAAGTTTAAAAAGACCCATTTGCTCTAAGAAATGTCATCCACAAATCAACCCACAAAAGTCCTATTCACATAATATTGGGTGCCATTTTTTTAAAAAGCAGACTGGTCCACTATTTATATTTATTACCAATATTATGAATCTACCAGCCAAAGTTTCAACTAAAGAAACCCATCCCTTTTCTAGCAAACAGGTCCTGACGTTGCATAGAAAACTGGGAAAGTACAAATAGCTCCATGATGGACAAATCAGCTCTTAAGATATTCTATTGTAACTTTTCTTTTAAATATCCTGCAATTTTTATAAGTGGAATTAAAGAAATGATAATACAAATTGCAAATTTTATTGTTTTATTTAACATACTGGAAAAGAGTAATCCATGCAGTCAAGCATAAGATGCAATTCATTAAACAAAAATGCAATGATTATTCCAAAAGCATAATGACTGGCATGTATGTCAGAAGTGTAAAGTTATTCTAACCTAAATTGTAATAAGAACTGGAATAATTTTCAAACATCAAACACACTGGTCGATGCCCTTAAGATAACAAGGAAATTAACTCATTATTTTCTTTGGTTACTATAATATATAAAACACCTGAAAACCAGAATTCACTGCTGATCTAGAAAGATGTATAGCTTTAAGGAAGATAGGAGAGGGGTGTAATGAATATACAATGGGAACTTACTTTGTTGTTCTTTACCGGTTCCCTTGTCCCTAGCAGAGACATTTACAATACCATTAGCATCAATGTCAAATGTCACTTCAATCTGAGGGACACCTCTTGGAGCTGGGGGAATTCCAACCTAAAATTTAATTAAAATTTTTACTTATGAAAAAATTAAATACCTGCATTAACCCTTTCATCACGGCAAACCGCATATGCGGTCCAGGGGAAGTAGCCTGTCAACACTATGGACCGAGTTTTCAGTCTGGGGCAGTGTTCTTTGTTAACATTATAGTACCCGACTAGATATCTTCGGAATACCTCAAATAACTTCCATCTGGTAATATAGATGTTATATTTGGATTATCTCGTGAGTTTAGCTTGTATACAACTAGAAATAACGAACAAAGTAGGAACTTTTAACGTGGTTTCCGAATGCTGAAATTTGTATCCAAAATGGCGGCGTTTGAAGGATTTTTTTTTTTAGAGGCGAGTTTTCGGAAGATTTAAATAATTTTGACCTGATAAATTTGTTTGACAATGAGGGAAGACGTATGGAGAGACAATGGAATGCACTTGTGGGTGACAGTGATGACATTGAAGATGACTTTGAAGGTTTTGAACCAGACGAATTGTACGCTCCACGTGGTTTTTTTTTTTGGACGAAGCCCGAAAACCAAAGAGATGTTTCAGTTTTCTGACAGAGTTGGGCACACCCGAGAGTTATATGGCTCCAGGAAACTTCGGATTATTTTCAAATATTCTATTCAGATGAAGTTTTTGGAAAAATTGTCCGTTTAACGAACTTCAATGCGACGATCAAACGTGGCAGAGGCGATATAGGTCACTTAGGTGTGTGGACAGATCTCACCTTGGAGATCATTTTGGTTAATTTTATAGAATTTTATATATTATGGACACCATGAAAGAAAGACTTGTGTTGCTACTATGATTATTCACTAGTACATCTAGGGTCAATTGAACAAGTTTTGAGAACATTCTAAGTTTTCTAAGAGGTAATAAAATAATTGTATTTTACCTGTTGTTACCCGTTTGTACCTGCATTTTAACAGTTGTAATATATATGCACATTTTATTGAATTAGTCATAAAGTTTGATTTTTTACCTTGATTTTGACACCTAATCTAGCCAGATATCTTTAACATTGGCAAAGTTATGTTGTTTCAAAGTCCACAAGTCATTTTGCTTTACAACTCCAAAGTTACTTAGTGTTGAGGACTCTATGCCTACAAATCACTTAGTGATGAAAGGGTTAATGACATGCTATAATTTCCCTCAACAAAAGCTGTGCTCAGAAAAGTCTGTCAACATATATCCTGTTAAAAAGGATATAATACTGATGACGAAAAATTATGACATCATAGCACAAAGACTTGCTGTAATGATTGAAAGAGATTGCTACTTAACAACTTGGGACAAGTCCCTTACCATGAGCAGGACAATCTCTTGACGTGTTGGTCAAACAGTATTTTCAGGAATCCAAAATAAAACCAAAAAATGTTCTTCATTTCAACACCTCATTTTCAAAACCATCTCCAAGCAACAAGAATTTCAAATTGGCTATTGTGGTGATCATATCGGCACTACTGTTATTAATATTTATTAATTTCTTAATAATTATTTAATAATATTAATATTAATAGCTTTCTGGTGAACTCTCCAATGCTTCCATCCATTTTGAACAATTACCTGAGAGATTTTCAAGATGGCCACATTATTATTTAGAACCAACTGGACACAAGATTTAGTGACCACACTCCCATGGTGAGCCAATTAACAAAAGAAATTACAAGAATTTCAAGAGACCACTATGCCAGCCATATTGTATGTCAGACTGGCATCAGTTTATTTCAGTACCAACCAGACATTGCTTTTGTTGAAAACAAATTATGTAGGCAAAGTGGTGAACAAACAATTTGGCAAACAAAGAAACTTATTTAGCTTTATTTAGTAGCAAACAGATATCATAAATCTTTAAGTGAAAACTACATGAAGATACAAAAGATTTTCCAGGTGGAAACATTAGATACCAGATTATTACGATTTCATTTATGAACTAGACATCATAAAAAGTCGTAACACTTTCAATGTGACCATTTATTCAAAAGGAGTTGCAGTAACAAGATTTCCAAGATGGCCACACTCGTGGAGATGTTTGATTTAATTTAGGATCAAGCAGAATGTACATGTCAAGTTTTGTAATAATCCTCCCAGTTGTTCAGTAAAAGTAGCAACAAACGTAGCATGTCCAGCTGTTTTTAATATTAAATCATTACCCACCTGAAATTCTTTGTATCAGTTTTATTTCAACAGAAACCATTTAGATAGAACAAATAATTTAGTTCCTTCTGACAGACACTGCACTTTTCATTTGTTGCATGTAAAAAAATAATCCCAAACTAAGTTGAAATAGTAAAAGTATATTATATATTTTTGATAACTATAAATCAAAGAATAATCATCCATCCAAATAAACAGAACATTTTGCAAAAGACTAAACATTTGTCAACATCAACTGTCCAATGCGTGTGATGTCACATTGTTTGATACAGTGCACAGTACTGGCTGAGTTGGTCTACACAACACTGTAACAGTATTTACATTAAAATTCCAGTCATGATTAAATATAACCTTGTTGCAATATTTTTCAGAAAAAAAGATTATTGGATGCAGAAATACACATATTTACTTTAATGTATTTGTGACCCGATATTTACAATATTTGATTTGAAGATTACACTGTAAAGAAAAGGTAAACAAACCTCTTTTTTTATTCAGACTTGCATCGAATATTTACCACGTAAAAATGTTGTGGTTGGGTAAAGTTCTGTCATTTGGGGAGACTGGTTTAGGTCTACATTCTTCTGTGAACAAAGGTAAGTTTATTTACTTCAGTAAGTTCACATTATACCAAGCTTGTATAAAGGATGGATTCCATGCTACAGATACTCTGCCCATCCATTCCCACCCCAATCCTTCGTTAACATCTAAGAAATACTGGTAGTTTTACTTGTTTTAGCTTTATCTGTCTTGGGGTTTTTGGCATTTTTCCTGTTATATATTATATAACAAAAACCCATGGGGGTAAATTGGCAATAATGAAACAGAAGAGACCATTTATTCACAATCCCCTTTCGCAAGTTGAATAAAAAATGTTGACAAGATTAGGTGAAACAATAAGTGACACATGATCATTTGATTTGCTTTTGTGTGATTTATACAATTTTCTGCATATTATAATTTATACATGGCAGCCATTATATCTGGTAGAGGAACAACTCAATGGTCAAGCCAAGACTCAATTTCATGCCGAGGAAGGCAATATGTGCATGTCATATTTAAAGATAAACATTTAACCACTCTGCCACAAGCTCCCACTCCACCAAACAAGTCTGTAATCTCCAATATTTTAATCTACCAACCTGAATGTACAACCCACCTGCTGTAATACTGTACTGTTCTAGTAATTATATGACCTGTCAAGGACACCTTGCAACTTCTCTACACTTGGTTATAGAATATCATCTACCAATCAGAATGGAAGACTCATCAATTACCCCTGCTGGTAATACTTCTATACTTGGTTATAGAATTTCATTACCCATCAGAAGCAAGTGAACCAGGCTGATTTTTTTTTTGAAAACATTGGAACATCCAGAGTGTGCATCCCCACCCCTAAAGAAAACAAATGAAACTGATACCTTTTCTGACCTGTACAAGTTATATGGCATACCGTTATTGTGAATTGTAAAATCAGTCAAAAAAAAAAAAAATGGGGGAAAAAGATAGTATCTGCTTGTACATACCAGCTGAAATTGTCCAAGCAATTTGTTGTCATGAGCCATCTCTCGCTCTCCCTGGAACACCTTTATTTCCACCTGGGTCTGCCCATCTGCAGCTGTTGAGAAGACCTATCATGCAGAAAATAGATATCCAGTCATTATATTCATGCCTTGTAATTAAATTTGCAACAACACAGATTAATCAAACCTCATTTTGACTTTCTTCAACAAAACACTACGTGAACATACTTCAGTCCTATCATTGAAGGATCATTACAATGTCAAATTTAGCTCTTGTTTTCATCATCAGTATGTTCCTCACTCACAACAACTTCAGACTGAAATGCTAAGAACATAAAATATATCAAGTCTTGGTTGAAACAGGTGCTTGGATGTTGCCAAATTCAGAACTATGGAGAAGAAACATATTTTAGTTGTTTACATAGGTAATTAGACCAACAATGCATAACAAGATTTAAATGCAATCAAATTATTCAAAACAATCTATTTTGCTGCGGCTACAAGCACAGCCTATGTTGGCACTTCCTTTCAAAATAAATTTATGCTAGCGGTTAAAGATCAATCAAATTATCCAAAAACTATCTGGGTATTAATCTCCAGATGTTCAAGTGCAAATGTGAATGAATTGATAACTGAGAACAATCATTTAAATAGAGCGATAAAACTAAATATACTCTAATGTTCTTGGTCACTAGGGCATTGGACATTTTCAAAAAGGCATGATTAGAATCTTCATGTTTATGTTCCTTTTGGCATAAGCAAGAAACAGATCTGTATATTGAACATGGTCTAACAGTAAAAATGATATAAGTTTAGAGTTGTCTATTCAGGGTTAACCAATATGTTTAACTGCCATTTTAGTTTATGCAAAAGCTTGCATCATCAGCTATCGAAAAGATACAATATTTATACTGAAGTCAAAATTACAATAACACAGTGCATGCTATATCTTCTTTAGACTATCTTCAACAAAACTAAACCTTATATGAACATATTTCAGTCCTATCATTGAAGGATCATTACTGCTATCATAAACTTAGCTCTTTTGTTTTCATCATCAGTATGTTCATCTCTCATCACATGTTTGGGAATTGTTTGAGTACACAGATAAACTGAAATTCTGATGCATTGTTCTATTTGTGGGTTTGATTGTACAACAGATTAAATCACCCTTCCTGCACATGTCAAGAGACATTACAAAAATGGAGTCAGGAAAAAATCTTCCTTTGATTTTCTAAGAGAACATTGATTATAATACAAATTTAAATTGACTATTAAGGAATTTTTATCCATATCCAACCTTTATCATTGGTCTGTATGTCTTTTGGGGACATTTAAACTTGATTCACACTGTATAGATACTATACAAAAATTGTTTATTTTGGCTGAAACATTATGTTCAATATGCTTTTAATGTACAATTTTTAATTTATTTTAATCACCAAGATAAATTAATCAAAACAAGCAGGATTCTCAAAGTTAATATTTCACTAACATTGAATTCAACACTCTTTTGACTCCATCTTCATAAGTACAAACTCTGTACTTGAACACCCTGCAGTCCTATCCTCAAAACTTGGATCATGAAAAAATTATTCCTATATGAACATACTTCAGTTCTATCATTGAAAGATCATTACTTTTATCATAAACTAGCGCTGTTGTGTCATCATTAGTATGCTCATCTCCGCAAACAAACTGATACTGAAATAGGGATTTACGTTATCATAATCAACATTGTCTTTATCAACCAGAACAAGTCACTTTACACTGTATTCATGTATGAAGTGCTGACAATAACAAATAAGGCCAATGCTAGGTCAAGTGAAATGTGAAGTTTGATTAAATTAGTGACAACACAAATACAATTCCTAGAAAGATCGGTTTTAGGCTTTTTTTTTCTTCATGGAACTAGCTTTTCTTGGTATTTGTACATCTGTAAAATAATTATTTAAAATGAAATCTGCTCCATTCAAAGTCAGAGATCTTTTCCCCAATGACTAGAATGCACCTTCAAGAGTTTTTCCAGTAGTACTTATTGGAGCAAACCTCAAACTTTACATTTTTCCAATTCCAGTACTTATTGGAGACAACCTCAAATTGTACTTTTCAAATTCCAGTACTTATTGGAGACTACTTCAAGCTTTATACTTTTCCAATTCTAGTACTTATTGGAGACAACCAAACTCTACACTTTTCCAATTCCAATACTATATTTTGAAGACAACCTCAAACAGCACACTTTTCCAATTCCAATACGTATGGGAGACAACCTCAAATTGTTCACTTTTCTAATTCCAGTACTTATTGGAGACAACCTCAAATTGTTCACTTTTCCAATTTCAGTACTTTTTGGAGACAACCTCAAATTGTACACTTTTCAAAAACTGGCTTGGTGCTTTATGGCACAGCTGCAAATGATTACACCACACTAACTGACACAGACCAGTCTGATGGTAGGGCCTAAACTTGGTCCAGAGTCCAAAACGCTAACTACTGAGCCACTACATCTCCTCTTTCAAAGTAACTACCAATATTGAAGTACTTTTCAATCTTGTGCAACATGTGATATCATCGTTTGGTTCCACAGATAAATTCTTCTCTGCATATAAACCCAAATTTATATCTGATGAATAAAAATTCAATGCACCATGCTCTATGCCCTAAGAGATGAACAATAAAGGCAGCTTATCTTGCAAACTTATGTGTCATGGGACATCTTCAGAATCAAAATTCTTGGAACTTTTCAACATGTATGGATTAAATAGTTACATTAAAAATGGAACTATTTTCAGACATTTTCTTTTCAGAACCATCATCATCATTCTATATGCCATTTTTGGGAGACATCTGAATCTACCCAGCACTAAATCCCACAACTGTTCTGATCCACTCCTATGCACACAGTCACACTGCACCACATCACATACTACACCATATACACGCATCATGCACTTGTTTAGAAACATGTTTCTCTTTAGCCTATGCAAAGAATGATTGTCTTTTGTATGATCATTCAAAGAATTTTAGCTAAGTGCCAAGTTTCTGGTTCATTTTGGCTGAAGTAACAAATTTTCTGTCATTAAAATTTACAAAATGGAGCCTTTTAATATGTGTTACATGATTTTTTTCTGAACATACAATCTTCACATTCAGATCCAATTCCACTACTACAGTGAATCAAAGACCATATTTTGACTACCTTCAACAAAACTAAACCCTGTATGAACACACTTCAGTCCTATCATTGAAGGATCATTACCGTGTCATAAACTTAGCTCTTTGGTATTCATCATTAGTATGTTCATCTCTTATCACAATTTGAGACTTAAAGGGGGAGAAATTCAATGTCTTGGTCCAAGGAAGTGTTTAAGAATTGTTCAAGTAAACAGATTAAATTAATCTCTGATGGCTTGTAACTATTCCATCTGTGGGTTTGGTTGCAGAATACATTCAATACACCCTCTCTCATTCCACGAGACATGGCAAATGGCGGCCAAAATGTTGAAGAATTTTTCAAAAGAATGCATATATAAAGCAAATATAATTTCGAATATTATTTTTTTTACTACTGTTTAAATGTTATCTTTATTGTGCATGCCTTTTGGGAAGATCTAAATCCTGGCACTATACAGTTAAGATTGTGATTATGTGCTTTTAAACCCTATACATACTTTTTTCATTCCTCTGCAAAAATGCTATTTAAAAACTTGTTTATTTTCGCTGAACCCTTATGTTCCATCCATGTTTAATGTACAATTCTTCATTAATGTAAACACCAGGATCAGTTACTCAAAACATGCAGTATTCCCATCAAAAGTCAACATTTCACCAACAGTGCATTCAAACAGCTTGTTTCAACTCCATCTTCAACAACATAAGACCTATATCAAAACACATTAGTTCCATCATTGTGACTCGATCATTAAAAAAATTAATCCTCTGAACATACTTCAGTCCTATCATTGAAGGATCATTAATGCTATCATAAACTTAGCTCTCTTTTGTTTTCATCATTAGCATGTTCATCTCTTGCTACAAATTGATACTGAAATAGGAAGAAATTTTTAAAAGTTTTGGTTCAAGTGCTAATGTTAGTGTCATCATAGTTCATAGACATTTCATATGGAAATCTAAGTAATGTTTTGAAAACATTTGAAGGTTAAAGAAATCTGATATTCAAGAACTATAATTGTGTCTAAAACTAAAGCTGAATGAGATTTAAATATTACATAAGATCATTGAAATGCTTCTGTTGAACTAGCTCTTGCAAAAACACCAGCTTAAGGGGCTTGGGGTGCAAGGCACTGGTATTGTTTGATTTTGGTAGTTAGTAATCTGAAGTTTGTCTATACAGTTCTTAATGCTTAAATAAAAAGTTCTCTAAATTCGATCACAGCACAGCAAAACAAGAAAGACACACCAGTCTCTGACACAGAATGGTCCAATCAAAAGGATTTGAACCTATATCCTATCATTCACTTAGCCAGCATGCTAACCACTTAGGCACTGTGACTCCTCATGTCAAAGTAACTGCAAATATTTAAGCACTTTTTAATCTTGTGCAACACCCAATATTGTTTGGTTCCACGGATTAATTCTTGCTTGTAATTTGTAACTCATGTCCTTTGATTTGTCTAATGGAGGTAGTAGTTTTGAAAGGGATGCATCATGTGACATCTTTATAATCAGAAGTGCATGGAATTTTTACTGCATGAAAACAAGATATTAATTTTCTTTTCAGAACTATCATCTTTTTTGGGACATCTAAATCTACTATAAAGCCCATGACTGGTCTGATCTAACACACACATTCAGCACAACATCAAATTACACAACACTACATACATTATTAATTCACTTGTGTTTAGGAACATATTTCTCCTGGCCCAAGTAAAGAGTTCTGATCTCAGAAAATTTCAAGTAGTTTATTCTGGTTGAACCATTTTAGTTTATAAATTAGGCATAAGCTTATCATTTAATGTACATTGTAACATCTAATGTTCAAAACATAAAATATTCACTTTCAAGTCAAAATTACACTAACATGTACATCCAATACCTTAATTTGAATGTGTCATTTTAGTTCATGATTATGCAAAAGCTTGTCATTGAAATAATTTGCAACATCAGCTATTGTATAATATTCTCTTTCACATCAAATGTACATAGGAACCATGCATCTAATAATTTTATTTTGACTTGCATAACATCTTATTTTGACTATCTTTGACATAACAAAACCCTACATGAACATATTTCAGTCTTATCATTTAAGGATCATTACTGCTATCATAAACTTAGCTCTCTTTTGTTTTCATCATTAGTATGTTCATCAATTGCTGCTGACACTGAAAAAGTGGGAAATTTTCAATTCTCAGTTCAAGCAGGAATGGTTGGGTGGTATCTAATTATGAATTCTATGATTAAGTGACTATGTGATCCATCATGCAGATCTGAATTGACCTTTTAGATGGGTTTAATATTCTTAACTCTGTGAAATTCTGTTGGCAAAACAATTGCACCCTTGGAATCAAGGTATATGTCTTGTTGACAATTGAGTTGATTTCTGTATTTAAAATAATTTATTCACCTTGGGAAATAATTTTCTTCAACAAAATACTCAAAGACATTCACTAAATTATTTGGAATTCTAAAGCCTGAATTATATTCTTGGTAACTCAAAAAGGAACTGTTAACACATCAACACAGACTGGATATAGTGGATGTCATTGCCTTCCATATTGGAACTTCAAGATTCGAACCTGGATTCAATTAGAACTGTTTAGTGATAGTTATATTTTTGAATTCTACGAATAAATTTTGGATTATGTTCAAACTTAAGACCTATTTCATATCTTCATCTTATTTTCTAGGGAAATAAATTTTGTTAAAACTTACAAAGCTTGTTGGCTTCACTCTTTTCTTTTGTTACTTTTGTATGAACCTACATTTAACAACAGTATCAAAACAAGAAAAATTCTTATCTACAGCTCTATGGTTGCACTGATAAATTGAAGTTTTCACTATTTAAACAGTAATTGTAATTTTAATCAAGTAAATAAGGAAGTAAATCAACATATAAAGATTCTTAAAATGTTTTGCAATGACTATAAAATCTTGCACATCCATGTAACCAAATGTCAAGTTTGAAAATCATTTCGAACACACCTCAGTCCTATCATTACAAAGATCATGGCATTGCTCAGATGAGTAAGGAATTTGTTGGCTCAATGGAATCATCATCAGTGTGTTCTACATTTTTTGATATTCTATAACATTAGTTTGAAATATAAAAAAAACAACTACAAGGATCCTTAAAAAATTGTCAAATCAATGTGATCTATTAAAAAACAGTTTCTACATCCTTAGTTCCTAATATAGTGGCATATAACAGATACTGATCTCTAATGTAATCTATAACAGCACTCCCCATGTCTAGAAATTCTTATTAAAAAAAAAAACAACAAAAAAAAAAACTATGGCATGGTACAGATAATGATCTCAAAAGTGATATATTAAAAGCATTCCTTAAGATGGGTAATTCCTAGCAGTGGCATGATACAATTACTGATCTCCAGTGTGACCTATTAACAGCATTCTCGAACTGACAATTCCTTAGTCCTACATTGTTACATATCTACCCTGGTATATATGTTGATATATTACTGTTTTTCTTACTGTATGAAAACGAGATACCAAATTTTTTAAGAATATCTTACACACTTTGCTGTCAATATCAGCACTTTTCCACAAATTAGTCAATTTTTCTCGTCACACAATACTTGCTCTGACATCTTTTTCCTAATGGATTCATTTGACACAAGCAAATGGATGTATTTTCAAGTTTCGTTAACATACAATTCTGTTGGTTAAAATGCAATGGAAGCATAGGAATGGTGAAGTCCATATTGAAGTATGTTTACTACTTTATTATACGTTTACTTGCAATACAAGTACATAGTGGTGGTGGTGTTTATAATTTTTAACGTAGTTTTAACAATTTTTCAGTCATATCGCTATGTCTGCAGTTTATAGTGATGTCTAGCACTGGGGCATCATGCTACAGACATGTAACATGATGTCCCACCCAGTCACATTATCCTGACACTAGGCCGACCAGTCCTAACACTAACCTCTTAATGCTGAGCATCAAGTGAGGCAGCTGTTAGTACCATTTTTGTAAGTCTTTGTTATGTCTCGACCAGGGATCAAACCTACGACCTTCCGCAAGTACATAGTTACCAATCCCAGAGTGCAAAATTACAGACTGCATATGACAAAAATATTGATTTTCAGAAACAGAACCTGCAAACATTCATTTTGTAGTTCAAAATTTCACAGTTTTTTGAAAGTTTCAAATAACCTATGTTGACAGGCTATAGGCAATGCTCACTATATTACTTGCCTGATACAGGGTCATACAATAAGCTCATTCTGTCTTATGGCCAGGTAAGCCAAGAAACAGATACACAGGTAGGTGCACAATGCCCACTAGCTGACAAGACAAAGATGTACAATAAGTTCCACTGGCCATAAGACTAAGTCAGCCAAGAAAAGGATACATCACAGATACACAGAAATATCAATTTTTTAGCAAACAATGAGAACCAGAATGAATAGCTTGAATAGCAAGTAACGGGAGATAAAAACCTTGTAAAAATAACTCATGGTTGTTATTTGCAAGTTTAAGCTAACTAATCCACATGTAGATGAAGGAAACATTGCTGTGACAATAGTTGAGATGCCACAATATTTCACTAGTTTAGGGTGTAGCAAAACTTTGATTAGTCCTGATGCAGCAGGATTAAATGTACAGGGAATGTATCAAACAAATGGCTGAAAACACAAATTTCATTTAAGCTCGAAATTCTGGACAGGGACCTAATTTTGGTATAGCTGGATTAAGATTGTGTGTGTGTGTGTGTGTGTGTGTGTGTGTGTGTGTGTACATGGATCAGTACCAAATGATCAAAACTGGCAACATAACAAAAGTTTTAAGTTTCTTAAAGTACATACAGATCAACCTTCCAATAAATGTAAATAAAAGATAAAAAGAGGTTAGGATCCTTTAAATATAAAATCTTTAAAAGGCAGGGTCACAGTTTATTATGCATGCATTGTTCCTTTCAAAAGGTCAAGATTTTTTTCTGGGAGTATATCTCAGAAAAATTTTCAAATGGCTTCACATCCAAAAAAATTCCATCTCACAGGGTAATGTTGTATGGGTGACTCAGAGTATATAATCTACATACAAAACAAACTTGCAAACCTGACTTTTCTTTGTGGGAATGGTTGTATTTCTGGAGATGAGTTTGGTAAAGACACCTCCCAGAGTCTCAATACCAAGTGACAGCGGTGTGACATCTAGAAGTAGTACATCTGTAACATCACCAGCCAAAACTCCTCCCTGTAACAATATATGCCATTAATACTGGTTTTGAGGAACAATACATCTCATCATGGAACAAAATAATCACTATAAACTTTTAAATTTTTTTTATCTTCGCTTTTCATTTCCTATCATGTGATATTTAGCACAAAATTTTTTAAATGGGGGAGGTATTATAAAGTGCCTCCGACCAACAACCTATATTCTCATATCTAGACAAATATTAAGTGTTAAGAATTAAGTTCTGACATGTAAAAATGTGTATTAAATTTCAGACTCATCAACAATGTCAAGAGGTGAAATTTGAAAAGATAGAAATAACTTAACCAACCTGAATAGCAGCTCCAATAGCAACAGCTTCATCTGGGTTGACAGATTTGCTTGGAGTCCGGCCAAAAAGTTCTTGTACTGTGGCTTGGACCTGAAAATAGCAGTGAGACTTAAGTGACAAGTGCTGCAACTACACAAACACATTTAAGCCTGCATACACAAAATAACTTGGATATGAACAATTTAAACAGGCAAAAGATAAACATAAGGAGTATCTTAAATAGCATTTTTTGTCTGTCTTGTTTTTAATAACTGGTGAAGTCCTCTATATGGGCACTAGTACATGGCTTTGCAAATTTTAAAAAGGTCTATGTACCTCTGGGAGTCCTCAGCTTGCCCAAACAATCTGAGAACAAAGTTACAAAATGACTAAATCCAATACTGGCTATTTTTGGAAAATCTTAATATATTTATTTTACAAAGAAAGAACTTCTCTCTTTTACCTATCTTTGCACCTTAAAACCATATGCTGATATTATTGTTGTAAGAAAAGGTAAGATGTAAATGGTACACATAGATGTGTAGATGAGAAGGATGGGATGATATACAGTTAGATAACAGTATGAAGACGGTCATGTGTATGTATGGAGATAAAATAAAGGACTGATAGGTAAGGATTTTAGTTTTAGAGATTAAAGACCTTGAACTGAACACGTTTGTTTTAATATTTAACATCTATTTACTTTTCAACTTCAAGTTCAATTAATCACTCTGACTAATCTCTCTATCTCCTCAACAATAACGAATGTTTTTATTGTGGGTTTAGCACCATTTTTAACAGACAATATATGTACATAGAGACCTGTATATGGACAAAGATCCCGGGGAAAATCCCAGAAAAACCACCAACCAACAGGCAGTTAGAGGCACGAGTTCTCACATACAATGGACAGACATGAATGAAAGTGAGAGGTGCAAGTAATCTGTAAAGACGTGCCTTTGAACACTCAGTCACTCCTGCCCTCTTAACGTAATGAAAGCTAGACTTTCTTTAATATTTGCTGCGAAGTAAGTTTAAATGTTTTTAAAAATCCACTTAACATTTCACCCGGTCACTCCAAAATTGGCAATATGCATCAAAATAGTCTTTGTTGTTGTTATTGGGTTAAACAACATTTTTCAGCACAAGATAGGCTATATACATGGGGGCCAGTATTAATGGTGGAGGAAAAACCCTGGAAAACTTCAGGAAGAACCACTGACCCACGAGAAAATACTAGCAGGCTTTCTCACTTACATTAACAGTCTGGACTCAAACTCACGAAGAGTTGAGATAGCAGTGATTCGTGACAGCGCTTTAGACCACTCAGGGCCACCAAAACAGTCTTTGGCAACCGAACTTCAAAGAATGATTAGAAACCACTTGTTCTCCTTCTAATGTCTGCCAACTAAGTGTGTATGGTCTCTTGTAATTATCAAAGTACATAATAGATGATAAACACCATTGAAGGGTGCCAGTTGTTTTTAATACATTGAAAATTAACAGGCTTCTTTCTTTCCCATGTGACTTCAGATGGTGGAGAATCAAAGTTAAAGTGCTGAATAAGTTTTTCTTATTACAGCGATATTGATCTCAAACCCTAAAATCAATGGTTCTTCCTTAGCCTAACTGCAAGCCATCTATAAAGTTTAGGTAATTTTAGATGACTGACAACTTGGGTTATTTTGCAGAAACAAAACTCTTAAAACATGGATTGGTAGACAAACTTTATCACAACATAATGCGCTGTCACATGGCAAGTGAATAAAATCCAACAGTACTGAAGACCAATTAGATGACAATCTAGTTTGTGTTGAAAATTTCTACTCATGGAGCAAGGCATTTCCCCTTGCTCTTTGAATAGAAAATTTCAGTCTACTATTCCAAAGCGTTGGCCCTGGATGTTATCTCAACATTCAGGAATTTGACTTGCTTTGGGAACAATAACAATTTGAAGTTATCATATCCAAAACTGAAATCTGACAGACATTTATTATTAGTTGTTATGAAGAAAAATAGATATTTTAATAGTTGTATCTACTTTTACAGCAAACTAGGGAAAAAAAGATTCTGAATAGCTTTTTTTTAATTACCCCTTGGGGGTTAAGGGATGAGATACAGGCCTAATGTACCCACGTGAATGGTAAAGTGTCTCCTAATAAAAGCAGAAGCAATGGTAATTAAGAGGTAAGGATGTCTGACATGTGATAGGACACAGGTTTGAATCCATGTACTGGAATAGCCATGGTCAGTTACCATGGTGCATCCTTAGCAAAGGTACTTTACTCCATTTACCTCTACACTAAATTACCCACTGTGCTATAAAACACTAAAAACCAAACCCTTTCATGACATTTACACAAAACAAGTATTAAAGATTCTGATATCATTACAGTGAAACTATAACCAAAATTCACTTAAAATGAATCAGGTTTCTGGTTCCAGATTATTTCATTTTTAATTTCAATAAACTTTAACTTGACAGCCCAAGATGCTCAGCATCAAATACAATTGTTGTTCTCTGGCTGGTGTTATTTTTACACTAAAATTAACCCCACAGAAACCAAAATTTTATACAAATACATGTCCAGCCAATGGTCTTCAAAAAGATAATGTTGTCAGCTACAGTCTTTAAACAAATACATATGGCCAAGCAATGGTCTTTTTTTAAAGGACCAGTGATCAGCCATTGATCTTTAAACACATGCACAACTAATAGTCCTTAAACATGACATGGCCAATCCATGGTCTTTAAACATGGCCTACAGCCAGCCAATGGTCTTTAACAGAACATGGGCCAACCAAAGTTTTTCAACAGGATATGTGACCAAACAATTGTATTTAAACATGGCATGTGGCAAATGAAGAAACACAAATGTAGTGAATCCCAATTATCACATTTGTTATAAAAGCCAATCAGCAATCAATATTTTGTCGAGATGTGACAGAACAACTAACCACATCTAAAAACAAGAAATTCTGAAAATTGATAAACCAATCAAAACAGAAAACAGAATTTGGTCCCTGATGAATTTCAGTCTTGAATGGTTTCACTTTATTTTACAAGAGATACATCACACAAGGAAAAGTTGTTAAATTGGTAAAACAAAGCCACAAAAATCTGGCATAAAAATTGTGCTGTAATTCAACTTCAAACTAAAAATGGCATGCACTTACATAATTATTCTTGGTCACTCCCAATTCTCTAAAATACCAAAGAATTAGACTAAAGCAAAATGGTTAGCGATAAAGAAAAGAGAAAGATACACCATGAAACTTTTACAAAATACAAACACTATAATAAATCAAAGATCTACTTTAGTTCTGTATGGTGACGTTTTGTTACAATATTATCTTTCTACATTTCATCACAAAGTTTATTAGCATTTCAAGAACACACAATTTAACTTTTCCTTCAAAGTTGTTTCACCAAACAAGCAATTTGTCAGTGTTATTACCTTTGGCATCCTGGTCATGCCTCCAACTAAAATAACGTCACCAATATCAGAGGGCTTGACCTCGGCATCCTGCAGTGCCTTCTGACATGGTCCAACAGTCCTCTTGATCAAGTGTTCAACCAGGCTCTCAAACTTTGCCCTTGATAACTTCAAGTTCATGTGCTTTGGTCCACCAGCATCCATTGTCAGATATGGCAGATTGATCTCCGTCTGTATGAACATTCAATAATCTAGGTTAATTTCACGTGTCTTGAGACTCATCTTGTGAGCTGTACTAACAAGCATGGCATTTTCTATAAATTTTTTGTAGTTACCTCCGAAGAAAGTACTATCAGTTTTTAAAGTTAATTTTATCAGGTTCATGATAACTAGATGCAAAAACTATTTTAGGTGAAACAAAATATTGTGTCATATCCAATACAACAGTACTTCACAACATTTCAACACCAAAATCTGCTGAATATATGCAAGTCATTATCTATAGTTTTGTACTAAAAGGGCAATGAGTTTATTGGAAAAAATTAATTGAAAGGTAGATGGAGGTTGCAGGTCAGTGACAGATTGGAGAATGGTCACAACATTCACATTACTTAAACTTCTTATAAATGTTTATCATTAACTCGTCCATCTGCATCAAGCAAAATTCTTCACTTCAGCTATTAAGCTGCTTATTCTGAAAATGGCATAAAACATCCAAATGTCACTGGTGAAATACTGAAAGTCAGCAGTCAGCTTTTCTTTTATACAAAAGAGTACATTTTCAAAAATATACCTGTAGTGATGATGATAGTTCAATTTTAGCCTTTTCTGAAGCCTCCCTCAATCTCTGCATTGCCATGCTATCTTTTGAAACATCAAGTCCTTGCTGAAGAAAAAAACATATATGAATAATAAATGTATATATTCTTGATTCTGATTGAAATAAAAATACGACAAGGGGCATAAAGTAGCCTAAAACTACTCAACCTGCTAATACATGACTAATGGCCAATGCAAAAGCAGCCCATCAAGAAATCTGTCTTCGGATATACTTTTCAGATGCTGTTGCTTGAGGACTTTTTAGATTGAATATTAGCTGTAGTCAACAATACTGGCACATCAGAGTCAGCCTGGGGCACCTGCAGTGAGATGGTCATTGCCATTTGTACAGATGAAAGTGACTGAAAAAGTGCCAAGCTCCTGCATTTTCTGTGACAGCTTTTTCATTTATGCAATGTTACGGAATGCTTTTTTGTCCACTGATCCATAATTTTGTCTGTGCAGCTCATGCACCAACCAAATCCAGGTTCTACAAATTTCTAATATACTAAAAAAAAAAACCCTCGTTATCTTTTTATTCTAACCAGCTAAATCTAAAATGATTTCTTTTGCTATTTGTCAAATTTAGTGATGGCCATATATTTTCCTCTTTTAGCAAATTTAAATTCCATAGAAGACATGAAATTTAAAAATTCTGGAGCATGCTAGACACAGCTAAAAACTGTAACAAATAGAATAAAAAAAAACAATGGAAACCATGGAAAATTTACGCATGCAGTTAACTTCCGAAATATGGCAACTTGTTACCGTTTTTCCCACTCAAATCATATCCAGTAAAAAAATAAGATTTTTTAAGAAAGAAAAGGGAGTTAAATACTTTGAAAGCTTTGCCAAAAAAGGGAAAACTGGTCTGCACTAAAATAATTTCTAAAACATGAAATGTTCTGTTAAAAGCCTTTTTAAGACAAGCTGCTTCATAAATAAATAACAAATGAGTACTGACTACATATGCACGTTGTTTTTATAATTTTATAATATTTATAGGAATTCTAGGTCAATTTTCCACAAAATTTTATCTTTCAATTTATCATTGTTTTCAACAAAGCCAGCAATAACTTGTAATGAACTGGAAGAGGTACACGAGTTGTCTGGTGGAGTGGATGGGATTAAATGTACACGGTGAAAAACTTGCTTCTGTACTGTTTCCATTTTAGACCAGCTGTATTTGAGCTTACTGTTTCTGCTGATGGTGAATATGAAGCAAATTTCAAGGTTAAAGATTCCAAAAAAACTTTACAAGTGTCTTTTGCATTTCACTTCTTGAATGTGATCTCAGCACTTCTATGAATTTTCCCCAATATCAACATTCTTATGACAACATGCACAGTATGCCTTGCAACTATCATTCTTTAGTTCTCTGTCTAAACTGTCATCAGACAAGCAATATTCATGAACACTTTCCAGGCCTGAGGAAACAGAATATTTCTATTTCATGCAAGTTAGCCATATGTATTGTTAATCAAGAAATCGCTACCTTTTCCATCATTTCTGATTTTTATTTTCCTCAACCAATCAGTATATTGGTACTGTTAATTGGAAACTTGATGACTTTTTGGCCTACTTCAGATTTGTTGGGTTTTTTCCCACCCTCAACTAAACATCCCATCATTAAAAAAAGTAACAGCAAAAGTAACTGAACATACAAAAGAAAAGTACAATGAGATCAAATACAAGCAAGGATGTAGTGTTCATCATGCAATGCTTGTATTTTGGGCATTTTGACAACCAGTGTTCTTTATTCAATGCACAAAAATACTTTTTAAAAAAATTAAACCTTGAAAATAGGTCTTTTGGTGGAAGCAACCTCTGGTCACACAAATTCAAGGTCTTTTTAATGCCATTAGTCAAAATTCACTTTAAATTTGGGTTTCCTATATCACTAGTTTTCATAATTAGGGCTGGCAGGTCGTTTTTTTAATATAAAAAAAAATTATTTATATTTATTAATTTCTTTTGTTGCCATCAGTAAAGAAAGTGATAGGGTCAGCAATGAGAAAATAGGGAAACCGGAAACACTTCTTCCTTTGGTTTAATAAAGGTTACATCTGAAATTCATGGATTTTCAAGGCTTTCTAAGCCATGTTACTTTAAATGACCAGGACAAGCATCTGATCCGATTCAAACATGCATTAAATTTTCTGTATGTTCTATTAATCATGAATGTATATGATTAATCCCACCGCTTCTCATGAACAAATAATTTATCTTCCATGCTAAATCAGTCTCTCAGGAATCTCTAGTCCAGAGAACATCAATACAACATGGGTATCCATTTGTTATTTTCAACAGCAGTTAACAAAGTGGATTCCAAAATGTATCAAGCCAATATTAATGTTATTTTATGCAGTCTGATCAGAGTTCAATATCAGGACTTTAGTTTTCTTCTCAACAGACTTATGACTACACCTCATCTGATACAATTCAATGTTGACCACAAAAATATACTTCTGCCTCTCCAGCATCTCACCGCTACTTCTATGATAAACAAGTCTTTAAACCCCTTCCCCAGGTACAAACATCTAATTGTGCCGTTAACACAATTAGTCAACATACCTATCTTCTAAAGATTGCCAAGTTTTACAGCAATCCACTAAAATGTAGCTGCATTCACAAAATCATGTCATACTGCAACACACTAAGCAATAAGAGCTATAACTTACAACCATTGTGTAATTCAGATTTGTTTTTAGATTATCTCTATAAAGCTTCAAGTAGGCTCCAGAAGCCATTGTAAACATTATGAAAATAATTCTAAAGTAATGTTATCTTAATAGCAAATGATGGCCTCTCTTCTAACAGAAGATCCTTTCTTTTGCAATTTTTGTATCATTACATTTTAGCTTTTATTTTTACTTTAAACTCACTAAATCAACAGAAATATGCTGGCTTACAATTAAACCATATACACAAATGCTGACTGGGCATAAATGACAATATGGTATTTAAAAGAATACTCTTTTGTATATCAAAGCAGAGGTACTATAGGAAGTTTAAACAAATATAAATTACAATTTTTATCACAATATTTTTTAAAAAATCTTCAAAGCGATTATATTCATCATAGTCCACCCCTAGAAACCAAAAATACGTGGTGACAATCCTGAATGTCCAATTGTTACAATTTTCTTTTAGTCCCATTAAGAAATCATACAAATTTTTTAGATAACTTAGTCAAAATAAACCCAATTTTCCTAGTAAAATACCAATAGTAAAATAGTAATACAAATACAAAATTGTAATTTTTTTTTGAAAATACTAGATCGTAATACCCTGAGTGTAATATGTTTGGGTAAAGTATCTGAAGAAGAAATGTGGTGCAAATAATAAACTGCCACTCTATACAAAAAAGTAATGATCAAGTAAGACTAGACCATGGAATAATTTTAAAGATATAGTCCTCAGATATGATGTAAAGCTACTCACATCCTTTTTGAACTCCTTGACCAGGAAGTTTACCAGAGTATTGTCAAAGTCTTCACCACCCAAGAAGGTATCTCCATTAGTAGACTTCACTTCAAAAACACCTTTCTGGATCTCCAGGATGGAAATATCAAAAGTTCCACCTCCCAGATCATATACCGCAATTCTGAAACAGATATGAAGAATGACAAGAGCATTAAAAGGAACTCTAATACTTGTCTGTTACCATCGCTGGATTGAGTAACCTAATCATATGACTTGCCTAACATCCGATACAAAATCTTAAGCTGTAAAGAACCTTGGTAATATGCGTAATGTAATACCTCTGCTTCACAGGATCAGTTTTTAAATATATTGTCCACAACAACTCGTTAAACAGATATATACCTTTGATCAACAAACAAAATATACCAGAGTAAAAAAATAACAACATAGTATAGTAACAACGGATTACACCAAATATGACAGATCAAAAGCAAATATCCCCTTATGATGCACCTGCATTTCAACAGCAAAAATTAAAAAGCAGCTGAAGACTAGGATCACAATCCACCAACTAATAGTAAATATGATTCAACATCAAAAGACAACAGCAAATATACCATGATGTCAACAGAAAGCAAATATCCCATTACTACACATCCTTATTCTAACAGTAAACACTGACAAGGAATCAAAGTTCATTATTACATGCCACATGTCTGCTCTGACATGTGGTGACTTACAAAGTTCAACCGAGCTCTCTGAAGCAATTTGATCTCAAAAAAGTTTATATTCCTATATATTTCATGACATTTAAAAATTACCTAACATGAAATACATTAAAAAAATGCATGCTAGAAATGCCAGACACATAGGAAGCAACAAATACAGAAATATATGCATGAGATAGAACAAGGAATAATTATAAATTATCAACCAGTCTGTTGTCCTATATACATACATTTTATCATCTGTTTTATCCATGCCATAGGCAAGGGCAGCGGCTGTGGGTTCATTGATCACACGGAGAACATTCAAACCAGCAATCTGACCTGCATCCTTGGTAGCCTGTTTAAAACAAAAAGCTGGAATGTAATTTAACTGAAATGATTGTGCCCATGATGCAATAAGCAACCAAATTAAAAGAGCATGCACAATTTTTAAACCAAGGTAATCCATACTTGAATCTATTTCACAAGGTTCTTATTACAATAGTTCCTTCAAAATTTGTTCCAATTTACAATGTTTTTGATGTTTTTACATCTGAAAGACCTTAAAGTCAAATCACAAAACCTATTAGGATCTAAGAACAGTATACAAAAGTGCCTGGCACAATTTATCCTTGTGGTATTTATGTCCTGTTGCTTTAGATATGTTCCCTTGAAAAGTATTTGTGGGTTTATGAAGAAAATGTTCTTGCCCGCACATTCCAACAAACCTATAATCACAGACCTAGTCAGTTCCTCCATATCTGACTTGTATGATGCAGTAGGCAAGATCTTCGTTAAGATAATATTACTCGTATGACATAAGAGCAGGGTGGAAATGGGTGGAGGAGCAATAACTGGTAAATATTATGTCATTAAAATTAGTTTACCGTACACAGTTTAATATTAGTAATAAGCCACATATTATTATTGTGTAGCTGAATCAGCCAGTTTGATTGGAGGATCATCTTCAAAAACCGGCATAAACAAGGAAATAATTGCCCTTGGTTTAAACAAGTCCAGTTACAAGGCTGATGTCTACATTGGCTACACTTTGTCCAATGACTATGGGCCATACACAACATCTGCCTTCAGAATAATGCATCAAAGGAGGAAGCCAAGATTTGAAGGTTGTATGCAACTGCTTAAAATGTGGGCTTCATATAGAAGTGGCCAAATAGGATAGTAAAGCCCCAACTGAGCAGAAATATTTATCTTGTTATCTTCTGCACTGAGACTGAAGACATCTGGAAAGCATATCTACTGATGGATGCCCATTTTTTTTTTATAGCTAACAAACAAGGTTGTCAATGGAGAGAAACTCGTAATTGCTATTGAACAACAGATGATCCTGTATAATGGACACAGCATAAAGTTAGGTCCACACGGCATAAAGTTGGGTCCTTCATCTACAAGATGCTAAAAGAAAATGAATCCAGTCCCGAGCAAAAGGTTTTGATAAGTTTCGCACAATTGGTTTAGTAAAAGACATAAATGTGCAATATTTGATCTAGGTATTGGGGAACTTAAAGTACATGACAATGTCTGCAATATGAGAACCCATCCCAATGGCCAGGATGTTGGAAAACTTTTAGGGTGTATGAATATGCCCTGTAAACCCTTCACAGTTGAAACAGAGCATGGGATGGTCTTCCTTCAAAATGAAGAAAATCAGCCAGTGTTCAAAGCAGGACAGTTATGATTAATGCATTTTCTACTGCAGCAATCACTTGGCATCGTAGACCTTGGACATGAAAATCTTTCCTGAATGATGTGAGATGACTCAACAAGGAGGCAGAGAATCTGGGGGCTTTTGTCAAGGAAAGAGATGTGTCGCAAGAGAAGGTACTCATCTAACAGTCTTAAGACTCGCTGAATAATTTCATCCTGCTCTCTCTTGGGTGGCAGAACCTTGAAAGCCTATTTGTCTCTGGCAAGACTCAAGGGTAAAGGGAGTTTATCCATAACTCAGAGTGAGAGGGCTGTCCTTTTTGGTACACTCGGCATTTGGACAAAAACGTCTCAACCTTCCAGGAGCATCTGGGGAAAAGACCTGCATCCCTCCTTCTTGTGAAAGGGTACTGTTGGACTGCAATGTACATCAACTCTGCAATGTACATCAACCCTGATGTTGGCATGTATTTGTATGGAATGAAGCCAATCCACATGGTCATTGATATTAATATACGATCTGAGGACAGACGACCAGCTGGACAGGATAGAGTACCTATTATGTTGCCATTAAAAACCATAGACTAAGCATTCATTAAAATATTAATTCCAATTGAATCAGATCGATACTGTTGACAAACCTTTTACAAAATAATATATGAAACTCATTTCCATTCAGGTAAATGTTGACAAGCTGATACTAGATTTTATTAAATAAACATAATTTCCTTCACCTATCCAGCTGAAGTTATTTTCTGAGCAGATAGATATTAACAAGGTCATGTTTTATATAAAGTTTTCCTTAACAATGTAAACTGAAGAGAATTGGCTTTATTTAAATGGCCCCTAGTGGTCTAAAGCTCTTACCATTATGAATCACTGCCATCTTGCCTATGTCTGCACAAGTTCATGTCTCAGACTTGCCAAACATGGGTACGTGAGTAAGCCTGCCAGTATCTTCTCATGGGTCAGTGGTTATTCCCAGTGTTTTTCAGGGTTATTCCTCCACTAATTATTCTGGCTGCCATGTATAGTCTATATTGTGCTGAAAAATGGTGGTAAACCCCACAACAACAACTTTATTTGAAATGTTATGGATGTGTGTGAAGCTGAAAGAACAAATTTTTTAGAGAGTAATGGAGGTAAATAACTAAATTGGGTTTGTGGAGGTAATCTTTTGTTTAATATCATTATAATATAAAAAATTTCAATTGGTGTTCAATTTACAAACTAGAAGTTATTTACAGAATATTGAATAGCCAGTACGAGTGCAATATTAAATAATGGCAATTATAGTGTATTGAAAGTGTCTACTATTTGCGTGTTGTTTCACAGGTGATGTGTATTGTGTTAAGCTGTTAGAAAGACAATGAAAAAACTGACTGCCTTCTAAAATACAGAGAGACATTGCTTAAAATACTGACTAGCAAATGTATAGGTGAATATGCGAAGTTGTGATCAGCGAGGTTACATAAGGAAGTTGTGATCAAGTAGAAGCCAGACTGAATGTCACAGATTGCATATGGATAAAATTTGCGCTACCCTGTTATTTGTTAAGATTAGACTTTTCCTCACCCAAATTAGTACATGGATGTCCATAGCAATCAAGTTTTCATAGGAAGTTACGTTTTACAATAGTAAGCTGCAAAGCATTCAACAATTACAACCAAATTGACTTTGATTAAACTGTATTACCATTAAAACTTTGTGTGAACAATTTACAATTGTGTAAATACATCTACTTGATTGCACAAACATTCACTTTACAGGTCTCCATAATCAATGAAACAAGCTACATAGCCATGGATGCTTTCCTTTTTTAAAAATAAAATTAAACCTTTA
The DNA here is from genome assembly GCA_016746295.1 of Potamilus streckersoni. Taxonomy (NCBI): domain Eukaryota; kingdom Metazoa; phylum Mollusca; class Bivalvia; order Unionida; family Unionidae; genus Potamilus; species Potamilus streckersoni. The sequence goes on from JAEAOA010001266.1 coordinate 1,644,338, forward strand.
CGCATGGCATGACATACCTGTCTTTGAGAATCATTGAAATAGGCTGGTACAGTAATTACAGCATTCTTCACAGACTGCCCAAGGTAGTTCTCTGAAAAATCATGAAAGTGCATCTAATAATAGACAATGTCATCTTCAATATTATAGTTTCTACTATCTCTAAACATGTAAACTTTTGATAATACAGAACACTTCCTTATGACTGTAAAAAACAATCCCTTCATGTGTTTTACTTGCCCAATTTTTTCCCAAGGAATCAAAGCAATTTCTTTTTTAACAGCACAGTATTCATCCAATTTATGATATTATTCATAACTCCATATCTGATAATAAATAATAACACTGAGCCACATGACACCAGCAAGTGTAGACTAAAATTCTTTTATCATAGCATTTGACCCTGAATCTTATACAGAAGGAATGGAACCAAGCCTTGTATAAATGTCAAGATAGAACCAGATGCCAAACTTTATTTCAGTCTACATTGTCAAAAAGAGTGACATTATCTAAATCAGTCTTAAACATATGGCATGCAGGTTACATGTGGCCCATCAAGCCATATCCTGTGGCCTGCAAAATGATTGGCATCACCAGGTGTCATGAGACAAAGTGGACCACTGAAAATGTACTCATGTGGTCATAAGAGTGGTTCGAGTTTTGAGACCCCTGATATAAATTTAGATGTCAAGATATAACCAGATGCCAGATGCATTTTAATCGACAAAACATTTTGGAAAAAGCCAACATTATCTAAATCATACCATTTAAGGTATTCTTCAAATGTATCCACAAACTGGGTCAAACAATAAAAATCCAAGTGTACTTCTTTGTGAGACCAAGTTTACAAGTCATTAAAGCAAAAAAAAAAAAAAAAACCATTTTAATACTGCTGACCTTTAAAATCAACGTTAGTACACTGCATATCAACTTCTTCACTGGATTGCAATTCTATGTATACTTGGCAAAATTCCCTTTTATATGTAAGATTGTGTTCACAAGTTCAGTTATAAAAATGCAAGCAATGACTTCTGACTTGATCCCCTAATCAATCAGGTACTCCTTGACAAAAGTTAAAATCAGTCTGAATGAAAAATCCATGCCAAGGCTGCCCCCTGGGAGGTCAAATTAATATCATTATCATTACAACTAGCTACACATTGGTAGTTTTAGCAAATAATAAGCAATCCATTCACAAGTATCCATACAACATTTGGGCGCTATCAATGCTGCCTTGTAGTAGTTATTATCAGCATTATTTTTAGACAGATATACCTACAAATTGCAGATTAACTTTTTGATTATATATATATATATATATATATATATATATATATATATATATATATATATATATATATATATATATATATATGTTGATCAGGCCCCCATATTAACACAGACCTGGTCAAATTATTGCAAGTTTTAAGGTGATCATTATCATTCTGAATCATCTACTTATAGTAAAAAAATTTTAAAGCAAAACTAATGTGTAAATAGAACTATCCAGTTATTTGAAACCAATCAGACAATAGCAGACTCTTGGTGAAAAGTCCATGTAGTTATAGCCATTAATTTAGGGGAAATAGCAATAAAACGATTTCATATTTGCAGTCTGATCATCACCATAAGTAAAAAAAATATGTACATATGACCACCATTGTGGCAATAAAGACCATTTTCATTCAGAATAAGTACACTGCTTTTTAACCCTATGTAGACACTATCACCATTGTAGCATTGTCTGACAGTCACCATTTTTACCTTGTTTATTTCCTGTCATCATTATTGAATCAAATGAACCATTTTTCATTAAAACTTATTTTTAGCTAGAAAAAATTACACCCTTATTTAGGTCCACAATATGTGACCAAAAAAACAACAAAAAAACTTGGCAGCTGTCATGGCAATTCTCTTTATAGGAAACTCCAAAATGCAATCATGGAAAACCTAACAAATGCCTGCCACCCCTCTGTTTCTGGTGTGTGTGCGTGCGTGCGTGTGTATATATATATATATATACACACACACACACTACTCCCTCGATAACTCGCAGACATTGGGGTCCAAAAACATCGACCATGATATAAGCGAGGGCGCGAGTTATTGAGGAACATATAACAAAAAACAAATAACAATGAGATCGAAAATAGAGAAAAGGGGGGTGGCTTGTCATGTTGAATACTCAATAATCGCGCTAAGATTAGCAGTAGATAAATATCTTTTCATATCGGTGTGTTTAGTTTTTCCTCACAGAGTAACATTAATTTCTCCATAACTTACAGTATATTGAGGAAATCATCTAAACATTATTCCTCCTGGTTTCCGTTTGCTTAGCACATGTACTTCTCACGAGTATTACATCACTTATTTTTGTGGTGAATGGTATACATTCTAATTTTATTGATTGATCTAAAGTTGACTGGCTTTTTTTTTAAATATAAAAGATCAAAACACTTCGAAAAAACAATGTCAATCGAACGATAAGATTTTTGTTGCGGTAGAATTAAAATGGAAGAAAAATAGTCACAAGTTTTAACCATCACCAACATGAATTTAATGGGTCTAAAAATTTAAAACGACATAAATTAGAACACGATAACACTTGCGGTTTGTGACACGTTTGAGAAATATCACTTCACATTTGAAAAATTGCAAATTTCACAATATGGGTTCCATCTTTACCAGCAATACCGTATTCTCCTCCCTATAAGTCGCTCCTGCGTGCAAGTCACTCCTCCGCACTTACTATAATCACGTTTTTGATAAGTCAGTATTACAATAGACTTTGACTTTGCCTTGAGTCGTATTTGAATTGTTGAAAGTCCATGACCTGCAGCACGCTTTTCCACAATCCATTTTTGTAGATTCTCCTTGAGAACTGGCCAACTTGCTTTGCCACTACGATTTCCCTTGTTTTTTTTGGTTGACTTTAACTCTTCTTTTTTACGTCAGTCACGCACAATCTTCTCGCTTACGTAGAATTTTCTTTCTGCTGTATGATTTCCTATCACAAATGCTACGACGTTTAACTTCTGCATATTTTTTCTAGTTGCTGGTGTCATGATAAATGGCACAAATTTAATTTAAAACAAAACTTATTGACTTACGCTAATATAACAATTTTAAATCATACAACGTTATTGGGAAACTATATTTTATTAATGCGCCATTGTATGAACGGTACGTATTTATATATCGGTCATTTCCACAACCCAAGCAAACTTCAAAGGCACTTTATACGCTACAGTGATTTTAATACATTAACAAAGACATTGCAAATTCACCTAACAATTAAAACTGTTCACCAGCCTTCCAGTTAATCTTTTTATTAATTACCGGTACTATGAAGTTTTCTCCATGAAGCCAGTCTTAACTTATTTCCGAGTTTAAAACTATAGAGCAATCATCAGAGGAAATATTCATGCTGTTTTTTTGTTTTTTTATAACAAGCCATTGCGAAACCAACCGAAAAAATGATTGTGTGTTTTTATAAACTACTATTAAAGTAAATTATGAAGCACTAACAGATCTCGGAAAGGCTTTACAGGGACATAATTCGTTGTTTAAAATAACAAAATAATCCCAGTTCTGCATTCTGTTTTTATTTGAGTACATCAAAAGAACATGACACAATTGCTGGGCAACAAGTTCAAAGGACTTTGACTAGCAGCTTGGGTGGGAAAATGTGCTGAAATTTACGACTGAATTTAGAGACAGAAAGATTCGAAGATGTACATGCCGAATAATAAAGGAAATACAATGGCAATTGTTATTTCAATATTTTTTTTATTTATTAATAACAACAAATTTTAACACGTATATAACAAAATATTTGACTATTTAATTTGATAATCTTATATTCTAATACTTACGTGTAACGTATGCAAGTTTCCAGCAATTGGCTTGCCCCGTATACCGGCAGATGCATTTCGCTAAAGCACAGCATCACTGCGCATCAGTCAGTCGTTAAAAAAATTTATCTTATAAGTCGCTTCTGCATACAAGTCGCACACATCATTTTTAAGAAGAAAAAAAAAACGAAAAAAGTAGCAACTTGTACCCTGAAAAATATGGTAATCATTCTCGATGATAAAAACGAACTATGTATCAAGGTTAAATTTGCCAATTTACAATTTCTTATCACGACTTTTTCATGTTTAACACATTTTAAAATATATTTACCTTGGAAAAAAATCGGGAGCCATGCAGGACACAGCGGTATAAGCGCGTTCGCGAGTTATCGAGTGGTGTATATCCTTACTTGAGAAAAGAATATACCTGCTGTTTCTTTCATCTTCACCAGAACAAAAGCTCCAACCTGGCTAGGAGAGTATAATTTACCACGGCCTTCAACCCAAGCATCACCATTGGATGCTCTTACAATCTTGTAGGACACATTCTTCCTGAAGAATGAACAGAAATTGATCACAATGATTAAATAAATGGTCCAAGCACATCTGAAACATTAGGAACCAAATGTTAGATTGCAAAGATGAATTAATTGTTCTTAACCATCAAGAACAGAAATCAATTATGTGGGTAATTAATAACAGCAAACTAAAAAGAAAGAAAAAAAATCCCAAACATCAGAAGATAAAAAGCATCACTAAAGGCAAATAAGCAATTTTAAAATAAGCAATAAGTTATATTTAACAGTATAACCAGATTAGTCTGACTGATAAGAACTGTTTCAATCTCATGTCTGCAAATAAAAATTACAATTAAAATAATCTATGCTATTGTTCTTCTTGCCTGAACCAATAAATTGCCTTAATCTTTATAATAAAATTCAATGCAAATATGTACAAAATGATGTATTTACCCCTCTGGTTTTTAACATCAACTAGCACTTCAAGTTTTCATATTTTGAGCTTTAAAAAACAGAAGACTCATATTTCAAAATACTTTGCACCAGCTGAGACTGTTTTGCACACTAGAGGAGCACAAAGTGCTGGGTTACAGACCCTGGATCTGAATTCAGTTTTATTTTTGGTGAAAATACTTTACATTCTCTCACAAGCAGCAGAATAATAGTAGAGACCCATTATTCCTTTCATAACCTGACAAAGAGGAAATTTATATATTCCAGTTATTGGGTCTTTTATCTGGGAAATGAGATGTCACAGCACATCACTCGGTCCACATGAAGTACATTGTCAGGCAGAATGCCCACCCGTTTCTTTGGAAGTTTTCCTAATATCTCCACTGTCTTTCCTCCAGCAAGGTGCATCATATGATAGAAACAACCCGATATGTACAATGATGGAAATATTTTTCAAAATATAGAATGAAACTCCTTTATGAATTCCAATCACTGATGTGTTACCAGCTGAAAAAACCCAGACAGTTCTGCCAACTTATGTTTATTTAAAACATCAAACAATTAGAAAATGTTCTATCCAGTGTAATCTGCTGTTAATTCTGATAATGAAAGAGCATTCTGTCCTTGCCCATTTTCATTGTCAAAGTCTCTTACAGATTGGGAAAACTTTTTGTCATAATAATCACTGCTCCTGGCGCAATAATGAAAGGCCCAATTTAAAGTGATGTACCTTTCTGCTAATCACATAGCAATACTAGATAATTTTGTTCTGGCACATGCATACTTTTTGCAACTTTGACATCAGGAAGCATCCGTTTGAACAAAGGACCAACGTTGTATTCTACCACTAGGTGTAGTCCATGTTCTGAACTATGTAAATAATGCCCCTACATTTATAAAATTTGTTTCCACAATTTAGTTCTGCTGTAAAAAAGTTACCACAGTACTGGAGTTAGTACAGCAAGCTAATTCAAGGTGTCTGTTTTACACTATGACCAATATTCAAATCATTTTCACACAGCCTGCAAAGGGCATGAAGCTAACCTAGAATGGAACTCTATTGTGTAATTCATGTATTCATCTTTGAATTGGTTTTCATTTTTTTTTCTAACCCATCTATGAAATCATTGGAGAAACATTTTTGCTCTAACATATGCATCGCTTAGAATAAATCTGACTTGACTTCTACTACCAAATACCTACAGAATAATTTTGTACCTCATATGATTTATAACAAAGAATATGTGAACAAAGATTAAAAATTAAAAAAACAAGTCTGTTCTTTCTTAACTAAGCCAGACTGCTGCTATAAATAGAAACAGAGGACAAAAATTTGAAAGTTATAAACCAGCACATTTCTTGGAAATAGGACAACTGCTATAAATAGAACATTGTTAGGAAAGTGGGCGCTAGTCTATGGACAAGTGTACTATTAAGTCATAGTTACATAGAAGACATCTTTTCTAGTACATTCTATGCAATTAGTGGGATGTTAATACAAATGAGAAAAAAAGATTTTTGGAGGAGGGATATACTGAAAAGGTAATCTAAACACATTTATGCCTAAAGCATAATTTTGTGAAAAAAGCACAATGATTATGCCAAAATCGTAATGGCTGGCATGTATGCATACATCTGACTTGTAGTTGAAAACACTTTAAATGTCAAAATCACATACATATTCCTTAACAATTTCACTGCTCCAATAACCTGATAAACTTCCCAACTTATCATCAACCAGTATTTGCTGAATCAAATTTTCATATAAAGATTTACCGCACAGAGAATAGCCATTTTGGGCTGTTTAAGTAGCCACCTTTATAAATATTTGTTCTATGTGTCAATTAAACATAGTTTAATAACCATTCATGTCACAGTGAAGGTCGCAAAGGTGTAAAGTTAAAATAAAAGTGAAGTCAGAAGTGTTAAAACACATTTATCCATGTCATGTATGTTGCAACAAGCACTTTAAGGATGAACAAACTGCGCATAGTACATTTTTATATGCATGACTTCACTCATTAACCCTTGGAGATTTCATTATTTTCACCTGAAATGCAAGTAGGAAACACCTTTTAGAGGCTACTTCTAAATGCATCAAAATAAATCAGCCTACAGATTTTAGTTCAGCCTAACAATGGCTATTTCTCTATTTCTCCCACGCATGTGCAGAAGTGTATAGATTGGGAGTTTTTCCTTTTTCTTTTTTTTTTTGCTTACCCCTCTTTTTCGTATCCTGGCCCCCTTTTATTCCTAATCCCCATCTTGTTCCAATTATTGCAGTTTGTGTGTGCAGTTCAGACTAGTCTGCCTTACATCTGAAGCCAAAAAGTCTAAAATCTGGACACAAAATTGGATTCTGACTGTGTAGGTTGTACAAATCAAGATATTTTAAAAAATGGCAACATCATAACATTAAGCACAAAATGGTCTTGTTTAGTCTGCTGCACATTCTTTCCAGTAAGTGTTATTGTAACTCCTGTATGAAACATGCCTGTGAAACTACCATTTGTAACTGCCTGCCGTTTTATGAAACCAGGACTGACCTATAGTAATAGTAACAGTGGAAAGTGTAATAACAGCCACACATAATAGCAATTTGGTGTCCAATTTTCTTGCTAAAGGATTACAGGTCAACCAGCACTCTATAAACTCACTGTGATTTTGAACCAGTAACAGATCAGATCCTTAGTGCTTACTACAAATAATGACTATTAAAACTATCTTTAATTAAATGTTTACCTCAGCTGTGAGTACTACAATAACTCCATTAAAATTACCTGTAACACTGCTAAGACTACTTAACCTGTTCGTGATATTGCTGCTGCTGCTACTTCTACTACAACCTGGTGTAAAAATTAAGTAAAAAGTAAAATTAAAAACTGGAAAATTAAATAACTTAAAACACAATTAAAAGGCAGAGAAGCATCCAACTTGTGCTTCATTTGTAAGGGTCTGTAACTGCACCAAGCATCTCATTTATTTCTTTAAAACTGGCAGGTCAAAGAATGTTTAAAAGAAAAGGAAAAACAAAATAGACATTCCAAATTAAACAGAAACCTACATATCCTTCTGCACTTCTGGGTCCTCAAATCTTCGTCCTATTAAACGTTTTGTTGCAGAGAATGTGTTTTCCGCGTTTGTAACAGCCTGTCGTTTTGCAGGCATTCCAACAAGCCGTTCCCCGTCTTTTGTGAAAGCTACAACTGATGGAGTGGTGCGTGCACCCTCAGAGTTTTCGAGAACTTTGGCACTCTTTCCCTCCATGATGGCAACACAGGAATTGGTTGTTCCAAGATCAATCCCAATGACATGGCCCTTGACTTTGTCAGATCTTAAAAGAAAAAGATAATTTTAAAGATTCTGTAGGTACAACCATGCAAAATGAATTAAATGCATACTGCAAAATAAGTGTTTGCCCTATTATGTTCTTGTTCAATCTAGCAGACTTGATTTTCAAAAATCTTTTATGGTACTAACTTTAACACACATTAAAATCGGGTATAAATAACATTAAGAATCACTCCAGCAAATGCTCTACAGCCAAAGAGAATATCAAGGAATTTTTCCTCTTAACCCTTTCATCACTAAGTAACTCTTTAGGCATAGAGTCCTCAACGCTAAGTAACTTTGGAGTTGTAAAGCAAAATGACTTGTGGACTTTGAAACAACATAACTTTGCCAAGGTTAAAGATATATGGCAGGATTAGGTGTCAAAATCAAGGTTAAAAATCAAATTTTATGACTAATTCAATAAAAATATGCATATCTATTTTATCTGTTAAAATGCAGGTACAAACAGGTAAAATACAATTATTTTATTACCTCTTAGAAAACTTAGAAAGTTCTCAAAACTTGTTCAATTGACCCTAGATATACTAGTGAATAATCACAGTAGCAACACAAGTCTTTCTTTCATGGTGTCCATAATATATAAAATTCTATAAAATGAACCAAAATGATCTCCAAGGTGAGATCTGTCCACACACCTATTATTGTCTCTATGTTTGATCGTCGCATTTAAGTTCGTTAAACGGACAATTTTTCCAAAAACTTCATCTGAATAGAATATTTGAAAACAAATCAGAAGCTTTCCTGGAGCCATCTAACTCAGGTGTACTCAACTCTTTGAGAAAACTGAAACAAATCTCTCTGGTTTTCGGGCTTCATCCAAAAAAAAAACAAATGTACAATTCCTCTGGTTCAAAACCTTCAAAGTCATCATCATCATCACTGTCACCCACAAGTGCATTCCATTGTCTCTCTATACGTCTTCTTTCATTTTCATCCAAATTTATCAGGTCAAAATTATTTAAATCCTCCGAAAACTCTCCTCTAAAATTCCTTTAAACGCCATTTTGGATACAAATTTCAGCATTCGGAAAACAATTTAAACGTTTCTACTTTGTTCGTTATTTCTAGTCGTATACAAGCTAAACTCATGAGATAATCCAAATATAACATCTACATTCCCAGATGAAAGTTAGTAGAGGTACCCCGAAAGTTATTTAGTCTGGTAAAGAACACTGCCCTAGACCGAAATATCGGTCCATAGTGTTGATGGATCTATTTCCCCATGACCTGATATGCAGTCCGCCATGATGAAAGGTTTAATCACCAAGTGTTGAAATTATTTCTGACGTCCTTTAGCAATAACAATGTTTACATTAGCAGCAATTGTGGACATACCGGCTGTCCAACTGGAACCATCACTATTTTCATTTATGAAAAACAAGAACATCACAAGTCATACTGAGGAAACCACATATTAATGACTTTCCACAGAAGTAACACTATAAAGATTTTCAAGACGATTCTCATGGTAGCCATATTGGATATCACACTGGCACCACTGCATAAGACCTTTTGGTGAATGCACAATGTTGACCATACATCTTGGAGGATTTTCTTCATTTCTTCACCATATAGACATCATAAGTCTTTTACTGAAAACCTCAATCTGATATGAACATTCAGGAGAAGAAATGATAGCAAGATTTTCAAGATGGCTAGTGTGGCAGTTATATCGATGTTTCAGTAGCACCATTTTTTACTATCAACCAGACATCACTAGTTGTTTAATTTTTAAATTTTTTTATTGATATTACTGTCCATTTGACAAGATTGCAAATAGCATTTCCATTTGGGACCAACTATAGACATCACAAGTGTTCTTTCTGGTGAATACCTCAAAACATTGTGATATTTCATTCAAGTAAGTATCCATAACAAAACCGGTGATATGGTGGCAAAGTTGGATATCTGATCTGAACCCAATCTACTTCATAAATTTTTAAACAAAAACACTGCCGATATGACCATCCATTCTGGTGAAATAGCATCATCATGGTTTTCAAAGTTGCTACAGTGGGGGACATTTTTAATGCCTGAACAAAACCATTTTTATTTATAACCAAATAAATCTTGCAATAAAAGTGTGTGCATAAAGTTTCATGTCAAATCATCTTAGTACTTCAAGAGGAAACTATTTTTCTGCTAAGGGTTGGACAACAGACAACAAACAGCCCATCCAATAATCTCTTCTGGTCCATGCCTAGTACATCTAACATGAGAAGCATCACATGTTCAGCTTTCCTCAAGGTGAAAACCTGAAATTTATGTTCAGAAACCAATTTTGTTTCCAGTCAGTAATCCTTACCTTTGGCTTTTAGACAAAAAACATTTCAAGTGCAAAATATCAACAAGTTTGGTGTATATCTGTTTAGTAGAAATAGTCTGAGGAAACAATTTTCATTCTTTCAGTAACCTTCATCTTTAACCTTTTGATTATAAAATCAATAGGCTTCTTCCTCAACCTTAGTCCAGATCACCATAAACTTTGGTCTACGCTGATGATGGGAAATTTAATATGCAGAAATAATTTTTCTTCTTTCAGTCTTTTTGACAATAAAATACCCAGTTAATGCTTTACCCAAAGTACATACCATCAACAAAGTCTTGCATCTAAATGATAAAGAACAAGTTTTTATGTAGAAACCATTTCCTTCATAAAGTGACCTTGACTTTTGATACTTTGAACACAATACTGAAAATTTGTAACTGGATATCATAACAGAGATAGATGGACTTCACAACACGTACAAAGCTTAAAAAACAAAAACAATTTGAGCTAAATCTATCCTACAATAGGTGGCTGTGTTGGTGACATCAGCCTTTACATTAAATTAATTTAAGAAGTAATGAAACAACCTACCTTTTTAATGATTGAACAATGGTTACAAGAACAAGCTGCTCTTCTTGAACGCCAATCACTGGTACAATAAACATTGCATAAGACAAAACAAAAGCAGCAAATATGAAAGATGTTATACCTGAATCTCTTGCTGTGTATGAACAAAACATCATTGGGTTGTGTACTGCTTGCATTGAGAATCTGAAGAAAAAAAAAACAGGAAAAAACAATTACAGCTTTCAATTGCAAATCCCTCAATGGGTCTGGTCTTTACTTTTCCCCATCAATTTAAGGTAAAACCATCTCTTCCTTTTCATTGTGATGTTGAAATCATTACTTTGTCCTTAATGACAAGATTTTCAAATTCACTGCAGTGGTGAAAAAAAAAAAACAACACCATTTTCATATATATATATATATATATATATATATATATATATATATGCACACACACACACACTAATAATCTCATTCAGCCTGGAGCACCACCCCGATTCAATCTCATAAAAGTATCCATCTTTTAGTTCTACAATATCAGACATCGACCTAGTCCTACATTGTAACAGTCTTGCACCGTAGGACTAAAATAACACGTGATAACGTCTTACACTGTAGGACTAAGAGACCCGCTAGCGGCGGCGGAGGCGAATAACAACTTTTTGAGAGACAATTGGCTCCAAACACACACCACAAACTAAATGTCAAAAAAATATATAAAAATAAGTGGGACTTGTCAGTACAAACTCTGACTATTTAACCCATTACAGTGTTGATTCTTCGAGCAATTTCTAGACTGCGTAAGACGCAGTTACGAAACTGAGAGAACTGCGCAAATAATTATTAATCCTTTAAAAGGTCGTAAGATGCTCAAAAGACAAGGTTGTACTCTGCATAAAAATAAACACTGGTCATGCAATTTGTGGTTTCCTTCAGCTTTTATCCTCATCCTCTGCCGTTTTGCCGGTTACTCTCACGTGTTCGAAGCAATTTCTGCGCGACACAAATATCCCCTGTTAATAGTCAATAACGAGAGCATTCATACGAACCTTTCGACACAATTTTGCTATGTTTCTCGCTTGTGTAAGCTCATGTCCCTTTCTGACGTATCGTGTCGTTATTCTTGTAGCGGACAGCATTTTTGATCGTTTTTCTCAAGGACGAATCTTCCCGACTGTCCCGCACGTGTGATGCAAATTGGTGAGAGACTACGCTTGCGTCAGATAGAACGATATTCGACTGTTTACCCATGAAATGGAGAATTTCTTAACTATGTTTCAGTAGCAGTCCAGATCAAAGTGGGGACACGTTTATATTTGTATACCACAATTATGAGCTGGAATACATATTGGATTCCAGTCTAAACATTTATAAACGTTAAATAACACTGAGGTCTGCCCACAGAAAGGGTGACCACCCTCAGAAAATGTTCGTTGAGATTAAACACTCTTCATGAAAGAGACCGACATATTTAATCTGTAACCTATAACTGAAGGGGATAAAGACTCTAACAACTTTTATCAAGAAACAAATTACAAGGAAGTGTGTGTGTGTGTGTGTGTGTGTGTGTGTGTGTGTGTGTGTGTTAAACTATGCAACGAAAAAAAAACAACATGAAAATCAGCAAGTTATGCGAATTTCAAAATATAGTTCATTTCCCTAAAGTAAAAAGTGACAGATTAAAAATAACGTGAGGTGAATGAAATATTAAATGTCCAAAACGTTCTATCACAAGTCTCTAAGACCAAAGTTTCGAATAATTAATTCCAGTGGTAATCCAAATGAAGTTCATACTATTGTATTCATTTTCCAATAGTCGACATGTACGGTAATAATTCAATATAATATTCACGGAATCCAATAGAGAAATTTATGCGATAAAGCTTTGTTTTACATATTAGATGTACGTATAACTAAAATTGCATAGGAATAGATATAGTTGATACAACTTATACACATGATAAAACAATATAGCATGCAAGTGAAAGCGTGTCAACGGACACTTTAAATGGTCGACTGTAATATGTAGCTAAAATAAAAACTGATAGATACCAGGAATTCAGAGATAAACTTCTACCTCAGCTTATATATGTTTAACTTACCCGTGTCCAACATGTCTTAAAATGTAATATAAGCAGAGACGGGCAAAAGCTCACTTTTACCAAGATTAATTGTCCTAATTTGGATCACTAAGATGATTAAAAAATTTCAGAACATCTTTCAAGTGATATTTCCAGGTGTCGTTCTATATCATTACGCCACGATGTAATCGACATAATTATCTACACTAGATGTTTCAGGTTCATTAAACGTTGGAAAGTACAAAGGAAACTTTCAAATGGCATCATTTTATATTTTATCTTCCATCTGGATTTACGAATGCCAACATTTCCTTTGCTTCTCCCATGAGAGGAATTTCCCAGAATCCTTTCAAAAGGTCAAAACCTGGTGAGATACTTTGCATGTCAAACTTTTTCAATGTTGTCACCAATTCTTGGCATTGAAGATTAATCTGTTTTAATGGACACTGTTCGCTGTTTTATAATCAGTGCATATAAGGATAGTACTATATTGTTCTTTCACACGAAAATAGATCAACTGCAATCACTTTTATTTGCTTCTCTGTAATCATTTTCCAGCAAATACTGGATTTCTTTTTTCAAACAATAATATTTGAGAGGATTCAACCTATAAGTTTGCTGTTTTACAGGGGCTGAAATTGCAATTTTAGTTTTTATTAGATCTTATTTATTCATGTTGAATTATCTGGTAACAAATGCTCATATTCTCTAAAAAGCTTCTCTTGTGGCAGCGGATGCGAACGTTTTTATTCCAGATTGTCCAATATTTCCCAATTCCAAAGACTGACTACACACTAAAGTAACGACAGTCCAAGCGATTTCGCATCATCCGTGAAATCCTCGCTGTGTGTGGCAGGTATAGTTCATTTGGTTTAATAATTTTAAAGGGTTATCTCTATCAAAATACACCTTTAACGTATTTAAGTGGCATCGTTATTTCCGTTTTCTTCTCATATGAGTGTTAAAAACGTCATTTAAATCACTACTTTCTTTCCAACGATGTAAGGTCCATAACACTCAGCTAGAAGAGGAGTTTGAGCTATGAGCCGGAATATAACATCAAGCTGAAAGCCCCTTTCCTTTGTAATTCTGCTGTGCTTTCATTTCATTCTGACCGAGTAGATGGAAGATTAATAACTGTCATATCTTCACAAGACTTTGACAATTTGTATTTATCAACAATATAAATTTTGAGTCTTCAGTTTCTCTTTTAATAACTTTAATGTCCAAGGACAATATATTCAAAGACAATTTCAAAAAGACTAAAAACTACGACTCTTGAGCTGATTCCCTAATAGTAAACAACGTTTCTTGTATGAAAGCAATATGAGCAAATCAAATTCTTCAAAGTCTGATGAAACCTTTCAAAGGCACGTTGACTTTCGAGGTGATAGGCAGAGGATTTAAATTGTTGGATGCCAAATTCATACATAACATAGTGGAAAATTCCAGATATAAAACTCTACCATTCATCAGATTGTACAGAACTGGGAAAGCCAACATGTGAAGAAAAGGAAGAAGAAAACGTTACTAAAACTGCTACAATGATATATGTTTTAATATCTCTCAAAGGAATATGGGCAGGAATTCTTGTGGACGCACGCATTAATGTCAACAAGTATTGGTTGTCTGACTTGGTCGTATTTAATGGACCGGCACAATCTATCATGTATCTATCATGGTTCGTCAAATGCTGGAATAGGCTGCTGATGAACTTTAGCTATCATCTGATTGAATGTTTCTGCCATTTGACATGTTTGTCAAGATCAACATTATCTTGAAAAACCGCTTGGAAATTTCGGCCCCAAAATTGATTTAGATATTGTGATAAGTCATACTGACCAGCCAAGGGAGTTTCCTGGGCTAAACAAAGAATTTCCAGTCGATATGGCTTAGAAACAACAATGTGATAGCTCATTAAACACCCTTCACCAGCTGGTGTAATAGGTGGTATAAATATTATATTTATAATGGAGATAACTCGCAAATCAACTTTTGCTAGATTTTATCTAGTTGTACAGATAATAGTAAGATGGTACATGTGTATCTTTAGTTTCGCTTAAACACCTCTGAAACAAACATGAGATATCATGATCTTTTTTTCCTTTTTTTCCTGTCCGACGATCATCACATCAAATGCAAAACAATCCATTTAAAACCTTTGGTTTTGCTCTGCTCAAATTTGCATTATTCAACATTCATAAATGCGCGTGCTTAGTTTATCCATCTGCCAGTGTCACCCAATGTTCTTTATAATGCCTCCCAATAATATCCACACGAAGGTTAACACTAGTGCACGGTCAATATATCTTGTTTCAAACTTTAAAATTTGGAGTCCGATTATAGAAAATACAGTGAAATTCTGTAGAATAAATTCAGTTATAAAAGGAGAAAATATCACCTCTACCGCAAGTCTGTAATTATGCTACATTAAAGATCGTCTTTTCATTTGAAATATAAGCTTGCCTTTATTTCAAATTTATGAAGGATATATTTACATAGCTCAACATTCTGACGTATTCTTTTACACACAGCAATATGTATAATGTTGGAAATATTTACTAAAATGTTAAATTAGATGGATTTATCATTCTTGAGAATTTGTTTTTAAGTAAAACCGTTTTCTGATATAAAAGCGATTTTTTTATGGTGGAAGATGGATAAGTAAAACTAGATAAAAACTAGCATAAGTTGATACGCGAGTTATCTCCCTAACGACTTTAAATTGTTCTCCATGAAGTTCCAGAATGAGGCAGATGCTTGTAAATGTCAAGTGCATTAACATACCTGTATTAATAGATAACTTAATATCAATACAGTCGTAAGTTTCGCACCCAGTCACAAATAAAAATCTCAGAACATTTAAGGATGAGAGAAACAATTCTGTGCCCACGACGATATGACCTAATAGGATTTGGCATCCCAAAACATCTGACGCCAATGACAACCGTTCCGTCGCCGCTCCGCCATTATCTCCCCCTTCCCCGCCGGGTTATTGCGTTATTGCGACCTTTTTGACTCTTCGAAACATATAGGGTAGTTAGACCAACAAGCAGATCTCCATTCTGTCAGTCAGAGGTGTAACTAGGATATATGGGCCCCTAAGCAAAGCTTACCGGTGGTAGCTTGCTTAATATGTAGTGTGAAAAAAAAATACGTGAGGGCCCTATGCTTTGTATACTCTTGTCTATGGCAGCTACACACGTGTCTGTTTTTTGTTTTTTTTTCAACCGTTACCCTTACCATTAATATCAGGGGAAGAAAAGCGGATAGAAAGATGTACCTCTTGGTCGAAAAGGGTGGTATCTATGAAGAAAAAATTTAATTTGTCCGCGGTGAACCCTGATCCGAGTTTCTTCTGAGCCTTGCCACCCCATTTTGTTATATCTGGGCATTTATGCTGGTGTCTACTACCCAATATAATATCCAAATATAAAAAAATGTCGATGCAATAGTCAGAGGACATTCTCGGAGTAGGTACACTACAATATAAATGTCCAAGTATAACAAATGGGGTGGCAAGGGTTAGGACAATCTCGGATTAAGTGTACTCTCGAGCTGGGCAAACTTCCCGAATCTGCAATAGGTAAGTGGACAAGAATGGACGTGAAATTATTTCTTTCGTTTATAAATTCCTAACTTTTGACTGCTTTAAAATACATTATTTACATAAAGTACATATCTATTTTTAATAGAAAAATTCTCCTCTGAAGTAAATAACTACTTTACCTACCTCACATTGTCTATTGTCTATATATTGATTAATAATAACCTAACCATTCACACACACACACACACACACACACACACACACACACACACACAGAACATGCTGCCTGACATTGAGGTGCATATTTCGGCAGGTCTGAACATGCTGCCCATTTGGTTACCCTAATATAAATAAGGTAAGCACAATAAGATTGGTCATGTAAAAAAAAAACTACACAGGTGCCTTTTACAGGTAAGCCATATAATGGGCAGACCGGAAAACCTGGAAAATGACACCTTGATTAATAGCTTCTTGATTCATTACCTATGGGTCATTTGTTCGTTAGTTTGAACATCAAGTGCAAGACAAATGGATTGGAAATGTTTCAACCTTATTTCCAACCATTCGAGAGAACTTGTTATAAGGAGTTTGATTCCGATCCATTAGTTAATTAATTGTGTCTGGAATATATCAATATCGTGATAAAATGATACAAGAAGTTAAAACCTAAATTTGATTGTGGACTAAAGCGATTAGCGATTAGCCTTGCCTGACTGTGTATATCATGTTAGAAAAGAGCTTATGTAATTTCTCGAAAGCATCCAATTATTGTAATTAGTTGGCAAAGATGTGTAGGATAGAATTAGTTAAGAATTAATAGATAACACAGTTTGTTATGAATGTCATGGATGTCTAATATACTGGTCTGGAAAAACTTTTTCTTGTACAGAATTTTAATTTCGCAGTGTGTAAGGTATTGTAACAAAATGTAAAGGTACGACGTGTAATTTTAATATTATTTACTGCATTTTCTTGGGTCGTATATTATCATGTACCTCAAGACCATCCAGGACAACGACTTGAGAATGATTGAAAGAATATATTGAGCAAATTCCATAGCACTACGTCCCGGACTAGTCATTTTTGAAGTCAGGCAAGTAAAATTTTCCAAGTCGCTAGTCCTGGACAAGTGCTTTAAAAAAAAGTCGGTCTAGCCTTTATTTTCGTGCTTGAATCACTATATGTACCTTTATTTGGCCAATCATGCTCTCTGTGCGTACTGAATACTTGGTTCTAGCCGCTCTTTGTGCATACACTTACATCCTGTTACCGCTTGACTGCATATTGGGCAAAGGAAAACACGTCAAACTAAAGAAAGCCAGTATGATCAATTAGCAGTGTTGTAGGTGGTTTTATTGCAGTGAATTTACTCAATCTATATCATATCAAGCGACTCGATATCATTTTAATGCAGCGAGTCAGCATAATTAAATTAACGATAGGTATTTTCCGGACGTCAGGGTCGGTTTCCTTTATGAAGTGATTAAATGGCAGTAATGATTCTTTAATGTTCCACGTGTGATATTGTGTTTGAAGCGAAATAATTACACTATAGTCCGAGTCAATTAACCCGTATGTTTGTATTCCACTACCGATTTCAATAACGGAAACTGTGCAAAGAACTTCGTCAAGTCATTCGTTGATTTATATTTTCTAACCAAAATGACCATAACACCGCCATCATCTACGCGTTTTATGCTTAACGGAAGTTTTCAATATAATAGACGGACATGCTTGAGATCAATTTCCTGTTCCTGGACCAGTCCATGTTCAGAAAAGGGGTGTATGCTTGACAAAAGCTGTACATGCATGTCTGCTTCCTATATTTACAGTGTCGAATCAAGCAAAGGAAAAGAATGACAAAAAATTTGCCTTTCACGTGGATTTAACAAGCGATTTCATTAATATGTTCATGTGTACAAAGAAATATAATTCCAAATTGAACGTTATGGTAATTTACGGAATTATCGGCAGTTACCGATTAGGATGAATTACGTCATTATGTTATCGGATGGAAATAAACTGCCCTATAGAGTACGGAATATGGCACCGTGTTAGTATGAAAAATCCGTTAAGCATGAAAGGTGCAAGGGGATGCCATTATTAGTATATTTCTAGTCACAGTCAGGTTAGAAATTACAAATTAATGATTCAGTGGACTTAGTTCTGTGCACTTTTTATCACATTCAATGTTTTAGTTATTGAAATCGGTGGGGGCGGGGTACAAACAACTAGGATGTAGCGTCGGCCTATTATTAATGAGCTGTTTCAGTTGTTATTTTAAAAAAAAGAAAATTGATGTTATGATCACTTTAGAAGTAGTTACAAAGCAAGCTGATATATACTCTTTGGATAAAACGAGTTTGCTAAACTATTTTCGTAAGGAAGGTAATGACGGCAGTTTGGAGAATGTAAATTTGTTTGAAAATGGAGGGATAAAACGTAAGACGGATAGTGAGTATGCTTTAGGTATTTCTCCAAAGAGACATAAACAACAATTAGTGATAGCAAAAAAATGTCGAATATGACACTACTAAGAGACCGAGAAATTTTCAGACGCATTGGGTTGATTGTTATCCCTGCCTTGAATATATTGACTCGGAAGGAAAGATGTTTTGCAGTTACTGCAAACAATATCCAAAACTGGCTCAGGCGGGAAAATCACCCATATGAACATTGCTGCAAATGGACCAGAGCTTGAGAACTTTAACTCAGACACATCTTTCAACTGCCGGCTTAGTGCAGGTGCAGGTGGCAGACATATATATGGACATAATTTTCAAATCCATCAGCTAAAACATATATATGGGAACCTGAAGAAGCCAAATGAATAACAATCAATGTTTTTGAAAAATTAAATTCTTTTAAGAAATAATTGTGTTGTATATTATTTCGTTTATTTTTTTTATGGATTACATACATTTCATCAAATCTCGGCAAGTGATTACCAGTTTGAGACCAGTGAAAAGTTAGGTGGGACTAGAAAAGAGTAAGGTGGGACTAAAGAATATTCTGAAACCACTTGTCCTGGACTAGTGGTTAAAAAATATTTGTTCAGCCTTGCTTATGTATGTATGTATGTATGTATGTATGTATGTATGTATGTATGTATGTATGTATGTATGTATGTATGTATGTATGTATGTATGTATGTATGTATGTATGTATGAATAAAACCCAGAATAGCAAACAATTAAGTCAGATAGGACATAGCATATCACCCAAGTAGCAAACACTTATAGAACCAAGTAGGAAATAGCATGAAACGCAAAATAGCAAAGACTTAAAGAGACGTATTGAAAATAAAATGAAACTCAGAATAGCAAGTACTCACAGAGCTAGATAAGAAATGGCATAAAACCCAGAATAGCATAAACGTTTTAAGCCAGAAATACAATAGCGTAACAACGTTTAAATCTTCCATGCTACTTCCTATGTCCAATATGATAAATTATAATTGATTCTCCAATTTTTTGACTGATGCAATATATGGTAGAAAGTAGTGTAACAGTTCATGGAAAGACACAATACCTCTAATTAATTCTGGTTTAGTTCAATATTATTTTGAGCACTGAGTAGTATAAGGAAATGAGGGTTTTGACTCACTTCATTTTTTTTTACCCTCCAAACAAGTATAAATTAAATGAGGGTTTCCAAAACAGGGAAATGAGGGTTTTGGCCCACCCCTCCCACACCTATTAGAACGTTTCAGTTAACAAGGTGGAAATTAAACTAGCATTAGAATGAAAATGATATTATTTTATATCTCATTACCAATGATTAATGTTTCAACTGTTGATATTAAAAATATTTCATTATCACGATTATAGATACTAAATTTTACTTTACCGCTCACGCAGCGACGGGACTCAAACAAATCTTTTATTTCTGGTTTGTTCAGAGGATATTTTTTGTCGATAAAATACACCTTTGACCGATTGAGATCAATTGTGAGTTTAGTATATTTTTGTTGGCTAATGGGGCTATGAAAGTTTTTAAATTCCGCTAGCAACTTTTGATACAATTGTTCGAGATAATTGAAATACTCGCTGTTATCAGATCTGATGAGCGAAAGTTTTAACTTGTCATGTGTTCCATTAAAACATATACCTGATGTTTCATTATTAAATTCAACTGTCAATTGTTTACCGTCCATCATTAAATATTTAATGTTACTATTGTAGCTATTTGTCATTATCAAATTTTCAAACATTATTTTATAAGTTTAGATAAAATTTCAGTTGGAAAAGATAATGTCGAGTATAGATCTATCATCATGACAATACCCAAGGGCAAATGTATCTACCCCATTTTTACAATAGCGTTTGTCATCAAAATTATACAATCCACGTTTGATAATGACATCTGTTTCGAGTTTATGATGATTAGTTCGAATTGCCGTAGCTCTTATAAAACTAACACCACCATCAAGCGCATACCTGTAGTCATCAAATTTCAAAAACTTTTTAACAAAATTACGAGGCAGACCTTTTGCTTTTTTCGTTATTTTATTATTGTCCAATAATACGGCATACATTTTACTACGTAATCCGATAAAGTATTTGATAGCGCTTGAGTTCATTTCATCTTTAAACTTACCAATAACCTTTTTATTTGTGTCGTCATGAAATTTACTGTCACGTGGATAATCGGAAAGATCAAACAGATGTCGATTATTGTACATGTCCTGATAGATGTCCTCACATTCGATTTCATATACGAGCGAATCAGTATCAGTAAACAATAATCTACTAGCCGGCCACTGATTTTTAACAAAAGTGTAATGAAAATCGTACATCAGCCACTTTGATAAATCTAACACTGCAGCTCCAACATAGATCGGCTTGTTTAGTTTTAGATTTACTTTTCTTCTTTGTATCGCAACAAGATTTTCATTAAATATTTTCATGCTCACAAAATCATCGTCTGACACAAGTTTGTTTCTGCGATTGACATCATTAACTATTTCAATATTTACGCGTTTCCTAATATTCTCCATCGTCTTACCAAAAACGGAATTGTTCATCAGTTTAAAAAAGTTTTTCTCAAACTCTGTTTTTGCTGCAGCCCTTCTTGAAGTGTTTGAGTTAATATAACCTCTCATCCACGGCGACTGATTAAATTTTAGTACACGATGAACTTTTCTCAACACCTGACCAGCATCGACTGCTTGTTTTAAAACTTTGTAATGCAAAACGTAATTTTTCTTATCAAGTAAATTTGGTACTAGTTTCTTGACCATGGAATGTTGCCTTGGTGATGCTAACGCTTGTTGTTCTTTTGATAACAAACTATAATCTATGACCATCGATTCCGCACAGAAAGGGTAATCATTATGTAATTTGTGTAGCGAATTTGGATAATCAAGATCAACTTCAACGAAATAGGAAACATCATCGGGTATCCTTTTTTCTGTCTCTGATAGAAATCGATCAACCGTGATCCAATGAAATCCGCTAAAAGGCATTGGTTCTGCCATCGAACCACCGTAAAGATTATTACAATCTAGATAAATTATATACTTCGAAGGAAGGTCAGGGTTATACTGTTTCAGGTATTTGTTGTTTGCTTCAGCATATTTTTTTGTTATCACGCTAATACCACCTCGGATACCTTTTTCGATAAAATTGAACATATCAACATCAGTCAGTAATTCTAACCTTACCTTACTAAACTTTAGCAAAGCATCCCATGACAACCCAGGGGCAGAATAATACCAGCAAGGATCTAGTCCATAATTATTATAACTCACTTCACGAAAACTTTCAAAAACATCTGCTAGTAATAACACATCAGTTTTCAAATACAAATCATGATAATTACCAAAAGTCTCACAATCAAACTCTTTCCAGATATCTTGTGCATACCTGTACTCGTCATCGGTTATATTTTCGTTTTTAATTTGTGAGTAAAATTTGTCTTTGTCAGGTAAAGATATTTCATCAAATTTACTCCAGTCGTCGAGTTATTCGTATGGAAAAACTCCTTTTTTAGCTAGTAGATTAAATTTATCTCCAAAACAGTCTCTTAGGTTATCAAATTTACTACAACCTTTTACTAGCTCATCTAACGAGGCTGCCATAAACTGCAGGCTGTCAATAAAACGCAATTTACCTAGCGTAACTGACATGTACTTTTCAAAATTATTTGGGATGCATTTGATGATGTTATCGAGTTTTAGACGAGATTTTATATCAGGATCACCAAAAGCTTCTACTATAATATGGCTATCATATCCTCGAAAATTGTGAAGAATAACCGGATTTAAATCTGGAGCATGAAATTTTAAATTACACTGATTATGAGCCGCTCCACGGTACTGTCCAGTCAAATGGCAATGGTCATGTACTTTTTTGTCATCGTCAAAAACTTTTTCACAAATATGACAAATTTCTGCTTGCTCGTGATCGGATTCTTGTTGAGGTGTTAATTTTAACATTGGTGTTACTTTTTCCAAACGATAAGTAACATTATCAACTTCATTAATCAACTGTTTGAGAAGGTAGATAGCTGGATTTTTACCACGATATAATTTGATTGGTTTAGATAATCTAGAATCAGTACAACAAACTACCTTGTACGCTACTCCACACGGAACATGATTTTGAACTTTTCTTGTACTCGATTGATTAGGATTATTTTCTACACCAAGTACAGGTTGAAGTAAACATTCAAAATCAGCGTATATAACGAAAGGAATTTTTAGTTTATGATTATGATGGACAAACTGTAACACACTATCTTTTTAGATGGCATTGTTATTCTTTGCACATCACTACAGTACTGCAAATGCTTTTGTAATGTTTCATTGTTAGTACAACCATGCAAGCAGCGGTAACAAAAGAACTTTTTGTTCCTATTTTTACTGTACTGTTTACCAAACCTTAAATAAAGTTTTTAATCCAAACGTAATGATTTTTGTAGTACAGTAAATTTATAGTCGATTGTGAAGCTTTTTCTGAAATATATCTCGGGTATACATCCTCTTTTTCATCTAGTCCGAAAACGTTAATTGAAGCATTATTTTGCTTTTCAAATTTTGGTATTTGATTTTCTGCCACAGGAAAGTTAATATCTTTAAAATTTAATCTAGACACGTGACTGATATATTTTTCAACACGAGTAGCGTTTTTTTCTGCTGGAAATAGTGCGGAAAGAACAGCCCATTGGAAACATTTATTATCTACGTTTTTGATGTTTATACAACATCTTTTACTTTTTATTTTTGGTGGCAGGTCGACGTATGAACTACCTCGTAATACATTATATTTCATCGTGTGAAACAATATTCCTTTGATCATTTCAAACTTCCAACCCGAACCTAATTGAGCGAATTCCTCTATTTTTTTCCAGATTTCTTGGTGTATTTCATCAGATAGTAATAACAGATCAGTCCCAAGCAAAGCACGTCTTGATTTTGCGTTAATATAAGGTTCTGCAATTTCCTTGTTAGTTAATTCTTCCGTTATAACTAACTTTGAAAATATAACATGATATTGCACAAATAATCTAATACTTTTGTGTTTTTCGAGCTCACGTTTTACAGTTGTCTGTAGTAGGTGGTAAAGATTCGTTGCATTAAAATTCACTAAAACAATTTGATTATCAAACTGATAACTATTATCAAAACCTGCAAAAGCAGTCGCTATTTTATTAGGTTCTCCCATAAGGCTTTTCTTAGCTATATCACGTAATTTTAACATTATTATATTATAATGTAATATCTAATTAATAATTTTTTCACACTGCGCATGCGCTAAAAATCAATTGAAGATAAAAAATCTCCTATAATATAATGACAGCAAATCTAACAAACACATGTGAGCAAGAAACATATCAAGTTCACCCAAAGTATAACTTTACCTCACACTGCGCATGCGCTAAAAATCAATTGAAGATAAAAAAAAATCGCCTATAGTATAATGACAGTAAATCTGACAAGCGCACGTGAGCAAGAGATTTATCATATTCACCCAAAGTATAACTTATACGCTGGGAATGTATTAGGTTCGGTTATTAACATCAAAACTAGAATATCTGTTGGTAAATTAACGTCAGCGGGTTTTACGATTAGTGTAAAGGGAGATAATGCCGAGAGGATTGCAATGTTTAGAAAAGATTTTATTTACACTTTGTTTTGCGATGATATTCCAGAGGGACAGCGTGTATATCATTATAACGGTAAAGTCACTGATGACAACATTGAAAATTTATCCTTAGAAGATGAGTTTCAGCCGCATCCAGTCTTTGATTTATACGAGGCTAACGATCGCGGTATTATTAGAAACAGAAAAACTAAAAAAATTCTTGGTACTATTAGCAATATGGGATATATCAGGGTAACTGTTAGGAACATCGCCAAATCAAGTTCGTTATTATGGTCATCGTTTTATTTACGTGGTGTTCAACGGATCTATACCTAATGATTTGGTTATTAATCATATTAATAACGTAAAAACTGATAATCGATTGGAAAATCTAGAACTAGTTACCCAACAGGAAAATGTAAGAAAAGGACGAGGTGGTGGTATTAATTTTAGATGTCCAGCAAAACCTGTTATTTCAAAAAACCTCGAAACGGATGAGGAGATCGAATTCAAATCGATTACAGCTGCGGCGAAATATTATAAGATAAATCTCGCAGTCGTAAAATTTGTAGCTGATGGAGTAATAAAATCAACTTTTTCAAGCGAATACAATGCTAGGATTCGTTTTAGATATGATGATCAATAATATTTTGTAATTCGGTTTTAGTCAAGCAATGATGAGCAAATGCTATGATATCATCGTGATTAAATTTTAGTGTCGTTACTGCACTTTCATTAATTTTATTCTTTTCTGCTTCTGTTAGTAATATTTTATGAGAATCACCTTGCATTACAATAACGTCAACACTATAACCCAACAAACATTTTCTTACCGCTTCGGCTAGTTCGTTGTAATTTACTATATTAACTTTTTGGTGATTTTTTATCTCATCAGTCATCTTATAATAATAAATTAGATAAAAATATATTATAATAATGGACTTGATGAAACGACTCGCTGAACTCAACAAACAAGATACTAGCGACAAAGTCGCCAGCGATTAGGTCGTCAGTGATGAGATCACATTTTCCAAAGATTTTATAGACAAATCTATTGGTTATAGTGAAGATGATATTTTGTATAACAATGAATCTGATGATGATGGTGAAATAGTCACTGTTGCTGACAGATCAAATTACAGCAGATCAACAACTAAACGGTATAATGTCAAGTATCACATTGCTAAACAAATAATAAAATTTAATTTTACCGTTGCCGAACAACAACTGTTTTGGCAGCTAATCCAACATTTCTTAAATATCAAGATTCCAGGCCGACAGAAAAATATCAAATTCGATTTCATATTCGTTGAAATTTTTAATCTAATGACGATCTCTAACGATCGTAAGCAGTATCTAATATTGTTATGTAAACCAGTAAAATGTAAATCTGTCAAACAAAAGTATGAGTTAATTTATAATAGCATTATATCATAATTTGTTTGGTTGGGATCCAACTGTTAAATTTATCGCTATACCCACGCCATTTGACTAAACTTTTATTTCCTTTTTTTCTAATCACTTTCTCGATAACAAAAACATCCTGCTCAGTTTTCTGTAGTTCTTGTTCATAAAAACTACCTACGATCGGTTCCCCTGCCAGATCTTTTAAAACGTACGTTACAGGTACTGTTAAAAGTACCTTATCAACTACAAAAATTTCTTCGCTCCAGTTCGGAGTAAATCCTTTTGCAAATACCTTTTTTATCACCAGCCTTAAATTTATGTCTGCGGTACATGTTTTCATTTGCTAATATCGGATTTTTAACAGCTTTTTTAGGTGTTATTTTGATGGTTCGATGATTCGTGTTATTATATTCACCTACGATTTGAGAAAGGTCATCGATGTACCTGTTGATGTTTTTAGCTGTCACATGTTTGTGTAATTTCTCGTTTAGCGTGCGATTAAATCTCTTAACAACAACGCTTTTGCCCTCGTTTCCTGTAACATACCTTTTTATATTATTTTGTTCTAGAAACTGCTCAAACTTTTTGTTAAAGAACTCGGATCCGTGATCAGTCCAGATTTTATTTGGTTTTCTTATTGTACTCATTATTATTTGTTTTAGCGCATCAATCATTGAAGTCCCTGTCTTATCCGAAACAGGTACACTGAAAGCGTATTTGCTAAAACATCTATAACATTAAACAAATACCTTTTTGGAGCACCATCAGCGCCAACGTTAAACTGAGCTAGATTGGATACATCCACCAAATCTATTGCCCAGATATCATCTACACCATTAGCGACAACTTTACGTCGTGGGAACTTTTTTTTTTAGGTCTGTGTAGTTCGACTGCAAGATCATCGTATACTTTTTTCGCGAGACTCTCCGAGTCCTATATTTTGCTCCAATGAACAAATTTT
Source organism: Potamilus streckersoni (assembly GCA_016746295.1). Lineage (NCBI taxonomy): Eukaryota > Metazoa > Mollusca > Bivalvia > Unionida > Unionidae > Potamilus > Potamilus streckersoni. The sequence goes on from JAEAOA010001266.1 coordinate 1,671,436, forward strand.
CTATCAAAACGTTCTCGTAGATTTGTTGGCTTCATATCACGTAATTCGTCTAACATTACTTTATCACAATCTAATTTTGAGTTTTCATGATCACGATAACAGATATCATGACGCATTGCTATTGCATCCACTTGATTGTAAGGCTCTTGTCCTGGCAAAGGATTGTCGTTTTCATCTAGTTGTTGATCTAGTGGATTCCACGGACCAGTATACCGATGACCTGGCAATGTCCAACCGCCTTTTGGTTTTGGCAATTTTCCAATAATTTTATGTATATCTATACCTGACCCTATTATTTCTCTGTTGTTACAACATTGACAGTATGCGACAATTTTATTTTGTTCAAGACATAAATCTCTGTCAGAATCACAGTTGCATATCATTCTATATTTTTAGTCGTCGACTAAAATAATATCAGGATAACCAGATCCGAGCGAATTTTTCGCTGGCGACATCTCTGAGGATACTGTCGCTAGAGACATTTTCTTTAAAAACATATTTTTTCTTTTTCCGCAGACTCCACAAAAACTTTTTATTATTATCCTGTTGTTTTTTGTTTTTTCTGTTGTTTCATTAATATTTTCTGTTTTAGTTCTACACTTGAGACAGTATGTTGACATTATGATACTTATAAGTTTAGATAAAATTAATTGCGATCTCATCATTAGCGTGAGAAGGATGCTTGTCAAACTGTAAAATAAATTTTAAAAAATTAACATTTCTGCTCATCTGTTGGATAAACATTATACAATAATATCCACAAGCAGACATTCCAACAGGTTGGAGTTGATTTGACGAATAATATAGCTTGTTAAATTTTTTGTTCATATACTTTTTTATTACATCGCTTGGATGAAGTCCAAACGAGTCGAAATAATTATTATTATAAACTGCTACCCAATGCGTGCCGGATCCGTCATTAAAATCTTGTATATTAATAACACACGAACTTACAGCTGACGGTGATTTTATTGCTGCGAGCTCATCTATAGAATAAACTCCGTGAAATCCAGGAACCGCTTTCAACTTATCAATGATATCAAAATTACTCAACGGGGTGGTCGAGTTCCCGGTAATGTTAGACCACGTCCGATTCCTAAAAGATTTGGCAGCAGACTTCCCGCTAGTCCCGCCAAAAGTGGAGCGATCGGAATAAATCCTCCTTGTTTTGGTTGATTGCATATGCATTTGCATTTTGGTGTTGGCGATTTTGTTTTTATTATTTTCTTTTTTTTTTGTTGTTGACGATTTCTTTTTCTTTTGTGGCATTATAATATATTATTTACATAAAATTTACAATTTTTTTATTCCACTTCCACGAATGATACCATTACCTGCGACTGCTTTCTTTGTTGCGCCAGATATTGCTCCAGACGCTGCTGCTAGTCCTAATGTTCCCAACACCGGCAAAATTTTAGGTATTATTGTGCTAGCTAATACTGATAATGCTGGACCAAGAAAACCACCTTCTTTTGCCATCGCTGTCATTTGTGCAGCACTCAAATTTAAAACAAAAGTTTTTTTTACGATCATACTTCTTTACTTGATTTTTGTTAGCATTAATTTTGTTAAAACACCATCAGAAATATTAGGATTGATTTTTAATGATACCTGTTCTCGCTTTGCAATAGCAGCTACTAATTTTTTAACTTGGCCATCAGTCAAATATACTTCTTTTACAATATACTTTGTCATTTTATATAACAACTGTAGATTAAACTTGAACTGTCATTTTACCTCCAATAGAATCTACTGTGATAAATCTATCACTAATCACTAATGCGTATACGTATAACGGCGCTACTGGAACCGCCCCAAGTGTCCAGGTAATTTCAATATCCGCTGTGCTGTCTACAGCTCGCTCGTTATGTTTACTAACATCAAAATGAAATATAGGATAAAGCGTACGAAATTCCTCTGCTGATATTTGAGTTCCATCTTCAACATCTTGATATTTTTGTATTGCGTCAAGCAGGTACATGTACGGTCGAGAAATATTTTTATTAGCATCATCAGCAAAATTGCACTCGATAGCTCGTTCTGGATATTGCTTTGAATTTAATCTAGCGTATATTCGTCTGACATTAGAGTGATCAAATATTGCATTATTTTGTTGTTGGTTACCTCGTCGGGCTTGTTGTTGAAATACGACAAAGATATTTCTCGGCAGTTGTTCGCTTGATGTTGTTGTGACCCTCCATGTGTAGTCTGTAGTATTTAGAACCGCTGTCTGATATATCTTATGCTGCTTAAAGTAAATTCTGTTTGTATGTTTATCAAGCGTACTATTTAATTCTGACATTTTAGTGATTGATGGTGTTATACGTGGCATCCACAAAGCGAGTTTGTTTATGATAAACTGTACATCAACCCCTCCAGATCTAAACAAGCAATCGTTTTGGTCTGCTCGATCTAAAATAAGAGTATGTTTTACTCCGCGAAATACTTTATCATAATCGCGACAAAAGCCGAAAATTGTGCTTAGCGGAAGCATCATTGTAATTTGACGTGATCCTGCTGCAAGTTTTCTTCGCCTAGCAAAGCCTTCGTTATAACGTGCATTTCTCACGTCAAGTGTGTTAAGAAGTAAATTTAACATCGCAGTACCGTTTGCATCTGCAGCTGGTGGTGTTATATATAGATTATTAAAAGCTGCTATAAGAGAAACTCTTGTGGCGTCTGCATTAGCAGCTGCACCTGGTGCGTCAATACCTAGCGCGTCTGCATTAGCAATGAGAAAATCTCTCACAATTCCAGCATTTGCATCAGCATTAGCTCCGTGTACTATAGCACCTCTCTTTAGAAATTCTGTTGATTCAGCTATACCCCGTCCAGTATCTTTAAACCACATCATATTAGTTGCAGTTGATCTCGATTAATCGTCGGAAAACGAAATAATATTTAAAATTGTACTTGCAACTTGTAGATAACCTGAAATATCTTCTATAGTTTGATTGGCTAGTTGATATCTAGCACTTTTGAATAAACACCAGCCGTTATTTATAAGAGCTACTTCTGTTCCAACTGCAATTGCAGCAGGTGGATTGGCTACTGTCATAATCTGACCACGAACTTCTAACATAGCCTTATGTGGCAGTAGAAATACATCTTCATCTCTGGTGTTAAAGGTTCTAATACCAGCCTTATTTGGTTCGTTAGAATTTTCATCAAGATACTCAACAAACTCGAATGCTGTCACATCGTTGTCGATGTCATAAGTTTCTGTTAACTCGAGATAATTTTTAACAGACATTTTATTTTATTAGATTATATAAAATTTTATTGCGGCATTGTTACTTTAGATATGAACTTTTGTATGATCTGCTCGCCCTTTGGTGATAATAATTTTTTTGTTGTTGTTATCATAGCTTTTTGAGTTTCTTTTGTTGGAGCGATTTCTGAGATAGCTTGTTTTATTTCAGATGCAGTCGGTGGATCTCCTTTTATTTTATTAGCTATTTTTTGTCCCACCGCAGTCTAAGCGGCAGATGCAGCCCCAGTTGCAAAAGCTTTACCAGCGTCAATAGCAATTGGTGCAACTTTACGCGCTAGTCCTGGAATATTTTCAATAACTTTAGTGAATATATTTCCAAAAAATCCTCCTACTATTTTTCTTCGATAAACTTTTTTTCTTTGTTTCATTATATTTGATGTTGCATAATTTTTACTTTTGCTCACGTAGATGTAAATAATAAGTTACAACTTCATTATTCAATTGCAAATGTTTTCCTGATTGATCTGTCAACTGCATCCTTATACTTGATATTTGATTTTCAACATTTAAAGGATAATAGATAATATCTCGTGGAGTTATTTGCATGAGAGAACCTGGCGGGACTTCGGGTGAGAAACTGTAAATCGTATGACCTTTGCTACCTTTTGATGTATAAGAGCCAGAAGCAATAGAGCAATTTACTAATATCATATTTACTTCTGTTATATTTACTGACAGTTCACTGTCATATGTAATAGGCTGATCAAGTGCATTATAATCTAATTTAGTAAATCCTAACAGTTGTCAATACCTCTTTCTTTTGATCCAAGATTGATTAACTATATTTTTCAAAGTCATCCTAACTCATAATGTGTATATAATTAGCAGCTAATCCAAAATCATCAGCCACACCGCCAGCTTTTGTTATGAGCTCTTTGATCGTCTTGTTTAGATCTTCAATATTATAAGCTCCTTGTGGAATTTTTATTTTTTTGTTGCAGATATTGAAGTACTTGTAAACGAAGTAAACCACATTTCATCATTAACATCAGTTTTCACGTTAGGCATAGCATTCCAGTAAGTACAAGAAATTAATCCAATTTCATATTGTTTTGCAGGATCTAGTTCTATAGGCGGAATATAATTTACTGAAAAATTTGCGCTATCTTCTGCAGACTCGCTAGAGTTTAGTAATAATGTTGTTTGCATTCCTTTTATATTATATCATTTTATAAAATTAAGTCGCCGCGATTAAGTCGCGGTGTAAAGTTTCGTATTCGTCAGATGTTAATAATTCACTCGATCTTAGATGATCAAGTATGTCAATAATTTCATTATCAAGTTCAACACTATCATTCCCAGCTTCCTTTGATGATATTAATAACATTAATCTACCTATCATTTCAGTAGTTGAAGTAAACACTTTTACACCAGTTCCTGTTTTTTCTTTTCTATATTTTTCTACACGAGATTTATCGAGTTTATCAAATTTTCTTTTAAAACTCCACCCTTTACCAAAAGGTTTTGCTCTACTATTTTCTGCTGTTTTTTTAAACGTGAGAGCAATGACACCGTTTCTCATTCTTTCATAAAGTGGAATCATATTATCAATCTCTGTAACCGTGTTTATTTCATCTTTAGCAGTAACTCCGTCATTTAATATTACATCTAATCTATCGAGTAATTCTTGATCAGTCCACTTGTTTATATTATTAATATCTATTATATTTTCTTTGTTTAAAAAATCATCATATTCACTACCTTTTATCTCATCATTTGCTCTTTTTGTAAAATGAAGTCTTTGATCTCCAACTTCCATAAACTTTACAGTAAGATCACCGACTCTTTGTTGCTCCTCTTTGATATCTTTTATTTCTCCTGATAAACTTGTTATAATATTTGTTATTCCTTGCGTTGTTAACTCTGCTAATCTTCGCTCAAGTTCCAGCGGATTGTTTATCAATCGATCTGTTTCAGCTTGTCTAACCGCAGGATCAGCTATATTTGCTGTAAGTGCCTCAATCAGTTTTCTTTTTTCTTCATCAGATCTAGTAACAAGTTTTGCAGCAGCTGCTTCTTGTTGTTCTCTAACAATACCAACCAAACCTTTTTCCTGCAGTTGTTTAAGTTCTTCTTCTGACAGTGGTTTAGTTTCAGGTTGTTTACCTAATAATGCTTCAGTAACCGGCTTGAAAATTGTAGCTGTTGTTTCTGTAGCAGTTACTTGCCCACGTCGTGCTTCTTGTACTTTTTGCTTAAATGATGCCTGAGATTGAGCAAGTTTTTTTTTAGATCTTCTATGTGTTGTCTGTATCTTGCTCGTTTGTATTTGTTGAGCTCGGATTCTTAACGCAATTATTGATTGCAATAGGTTTTCTATTACGTTACCTAGGTATTTTGTATTTGTTTGGAGGTCTGGAGGGGGTTGTTGAGCTCGGATTCTTACTTTCTCCTACTACTGCATTACGGTAAAGTTCAATAAACTTATCTTATGTCACGCCACCGCATTGCTCGCTTGCAATATTTCTAACGTCAACATTATCCAGTCCTGGAAATAAAATAAAACAACCCGTATTTCGCCTAATAAACCTATCAACATTATAAAATCCTTGAGCGAGATAAACAGAATTACACTGTTTGTTACGTGACAGTGAGAAATATGATCTTATTTTGTTCATCTCCATGTTTTTTAGCGGAATATCATCAAAAACTACTATCTTATGTTCATCTGCATCAAGTTGATTGACTGGAATAAGATCTTCTGGCTGCCTAATTATAAAAAAATCTTCGCCAGCTTTAAGATCATCACGAAGCTTGTCATTATACTCACTTAATAACTCATACTTATCTTGCTGTGGATTGATTGTGTAAATATAAACTCTATCGTAGTTAAAATTATCACCAAGAAGTAAGTTCATAAGTAAATTTGTTTTCCCCGATCCAGTTCGCCCAATAATAAGATAATGACAATCAGGAAGTTCATTGTTATGTTTGTGCTTCACTAGTCTCTCTGTATCAAAGTTTAGTATCAATGATTTTGCCATTTTGTATAATATTAAACTAGTGTTGATAATTTTATCTAGGATAGTAAATAATGAACTACTATACAAAATTTGGAACACTATTAGAAGATTTATCCACAAAAGGTTATCAAGGTGACTTATCCAAATATGCAACTCTTGATATTAACACAAAACTCAATGATATTAACACAAAACTCAATAATATTATTAGTAAAATTCCTAATATTGCTGAGGAAACGAGTATCATTCCTCACAAACAGATTAAAAATATTGTGTATACTATTGCATATGGTTATAGTGGATGGACACCACAAAACAAATCTATCAAACACACTGCAGAAGTTACTGGTCTGTATAGATTGTCAATGTTTAGCACTGCAAAGTTTAAAATAATTACTAAATCATGGCGTCATTCATATGATGATGACTTATCTGGAATGTTATCTGTAATATTAAACAAAAATTCTGAGGAAGAATTTGTACTTGAACCAACTGATAAAAATTTTATAGGTCTTTATCGGTGGTGTTTGGAATTTGTAGCTGATTTATCATAAATATGTAAACAAATATTATAATGAAAAAAGTATTGTTGATTTTAATCATATTTCAAAAGATATTTCAGAACAGGATGTGGACGCACTAATACAATACTACAAATATTATCACAAAAAACATTGGTGCGTTAAAAATGTTATAAATACTACAACAAGATCCTTCGAGTAATATCATATCTACCATTGTTAATTACCAGTTCCGGTATAATTTCAAGTGGGATATCGTTAAATCCTTTTTTGTTAATTATATCTGGTATTGGTGTTTCACTTACAGCGGCGTGTAAAAAAGTAGAACCAAGACTTTTGATAAAAAAGCATGGATGTTTAACATCAATTAAAACTTACAAGAAACTACTTGATCAGATCCGGTCTTACCTACGAGGAGTCAAATATAATATGGATGATTTATTACGTGAATTTCGTATTATTGATAATATGTTAACAGATATTCTACCAATTAGGGTTAGCAAGTATGAAAAAAAAATATCAAAAAAATATGAGTAACGTAAAATTTTATCTAAACTTAAGATATAATATAACTAAAATAATATCATTTTCATTCTAATGCTAGTTTAATTTCCGCCTTGTTAACTGAAACGTTCTAATAGGTGTGGGAGGGGGTGGTGGGCCAAAACCCTCATTTTCCTGTTTTGGAAACCCTCATTTAATTTATACTTGTTTGGAGGGTAAAAAAATGAAGTGAGCCAAAACACTCATTTCCCTATACTACTATTGTTCCATTATCCAGCCATTTCACAGGAAACATGTTATCCATTAAAAAATTGCAATGTGTTTTGTATGTTTATACTTGTTGCAACTATTGGTACATGATTTTAGCTAACTTTTGTCATTTGTATTCATGTCTGTAACTTATACAGAATATCTTTAGTCAGATTTTGCCTACGTTACGTGACGTGGGTTTGTTGAAAAGCATAAAATGCATAGGGTATATAAATGGATGCTTACATATGATGAGACAAATACTAATAACAGTTGTAATGACGACTTTGTGTTAATTTCTTATTTTCCAATGGGATTTGTATGGTTCTAGAAGAATCCAGCAACTTCCCATTGACTGGGTTTGGTAACATGAATAAAGCGGTTTCACAATTTATTGAGTAACATGATATGTCACGTTGAGTATGTTGTGAAATATAGTCTTAATAGAAGCTGTGTGAAAGGACAAAAACTAAGCAGTCAGATTTCGTTCATATTGTGTCACCTGTTGTAAGTCTGCAAACGTGTTTTATGTTGTACTAAAATATTATTGGAGATACCATATATTCTGATTGTTAATTGGAAATAGAGATTGATCATTATTTAGACTATAATATTATTTGGACACTATTTTGAATTATTCAAAGGAGTTCTGGATAACACCATATCGACGTCGCGATTCTTGGTTGAGCAATACACTACCGGTTTTGACATTTAAATGAAAGTTTTCATTAGTTTGGGCTTTCAGAAAACTTCATCTATTGCTTATGTGCTACAATGGATTCATTTCTTATCATACATGTTATCCTAATATATGCTGTGTATTCGTCATAGACTAATGGAAAAACTGTTTCAATATTTGTCAGTTTGCAGAGTCATCGTTGGCATGAACTTTTAAGACTTTGAAAGAAAATTGCTATTTTTTATTTTGATTTGATGTCATGTTTATTTGGATTCACTATTGATTAATGTTCTCAGGAATGAATTAATTTGCCTCTAATGTTTATTGACATAAAGCACCTAACAGTCGATGGATTGCTGACTCTGTTGTCATAGTTGCGTGTATTTCTAATTGTATTATGTTTACTTTATTTACATGGAGTAAATGCAATAACGCTTAAGCAGAATTGTTTTTATCATTTGGACGATTATTATTCAGCATAGTTAAGTTAAGTATTGAATTTACCCCCACTTCCCCGTACACACTTTCAGTGAAGCAAAATGTGGTGTTCTGTTGTTGTGCATATCTATCCATCCGTCATTCCAACAAGACAAATATTGCAACAAAAAACCGTTTTAAAAACCCCAAATATACACAATTTCTTATTCATAATAAAGTCAGTCACTAATTTTATATTATTATTATTTGACTATGCTAGTAATTAATCAGCCACTTACACATGCACGAACAATACGATGTGGTCAAGTATATGAACAACTTTATTTACAAATAATACAAATTAGTTCCTTTAATGAAGTGTCATAATTAGACCTTATCCTGTAATCGTTTCGAGTTATCGTAATATTAGTTTAAATGTTGTTTATATATTAATGGATCAAAGTATGCCAAGTGGCAAACTATATGCATGTGATATAATTCAACAGTAGACCAGGGTCTACCCTGAATATTCCACTAATGATTTAAAACGAAGAGCAAAGACGTTGATCTGTTAGCGCATTATGCGCATACTTTAGAGAAATGTACACATTAAAGGGATAAATACGGTATCACTATATATAGCATACCATGTAAATATGCAATGACACATTGTACGGTTAGTACCCTTAACGTCCATTCTCTCATGCCGTTCGATGTTAACCATACCTGGGTTAATAAACATTTCCTGTTCTTTTGTCACAAAGCTGCTAATCACAAACATGTTTTGTTAGTGAATCCGTGTTCACTAATGTGAAGTGTGCCGAATTTCACTGTTATTGTTCGTTACTATCCCGTTATACCGCCCAACAGTTTCTTACCATCCGTAACCTATTCAACAGGTGTGATGTGGTTATTGTAGTCGTACTTCGAATCAACCCCGAGCTGTAGGCAAGTTAATACTTAAACATTCCTAGTGCATCAATGGTATATTTTGTTTAATACATTTCACAACCCTTGCACTAAATAAATAAGCAATCATGTGGACAACTTCAACATTGATGGTAATTAGGTGGTATTGTATACGGGTAGGTACGGTTTTCTAACAGTTGGGTATGTGTGTATACTTGTTATTATTTGTGTATTCCCTACTAGAATGGTAGTGGATCAATTGAACATGGCATGATGAACGCGTGCCACATTATACAGGTTCTATTTCCCAATGCAATCGGCCTAGTTTGTAATTACTGGATATCTCGGATCTAGAAAACCCCTTTATCATGAAAGTCGAATCAAACCGTTGGATTTGTAAGTACGTAACTCAGTCTATTGCTTAAACGTTGCCAAATATGCATTCAAGAAATTTGTAACGGTGCCAATTCACATTGAACTTCGATGACGTTCCTGTTATGTCCTTCACGGTGACCAAGAATAGAAAAGCGTTAATGGATTCGACACAGGGATTTTACCACCAGGATATTTAGACTTAATTAATACTAAAATGTTATAATTTACAAATTTACAAATTTACTCAATAGTTAAATGAATAATATATGCTCATCTAAGACGCAATTCAAGAGGGACTATATCCATTCCAATAGCCGGATATCTGAAGTACGTACCTGAGACTGGACAATTTAAATTGAATCCTTGAATCCAAGTCGAAATGGAATCAACCATTTTGGACTGACAGGTAAGTGTTTTTATACTCATTCATAAGGGTATGAGTGTGATGATATATAAGAAAACAAGCGTAGAGATTGTTGTTTTTTTTTGTTGTTGTACGGAACATGTATATTACGATTGTGTTTTATATCAGATGGTCCATGTTGAAAAATCAATATATCTGGGACAATTTACTCAAAAGGCATACAGTTCTTGTAATACATAAATTTACATTTTAATATTGTCATCAGTCATCAATATGAAGATAAACATGCACTGAATTTATCATTACAATTTCTGCCACTAATGAATTACTCAGACGTGAATGTTTCAGGTAAAAGAAAGTAGAGATTGTAACATTGAATATAAAAAGTATTTGACATATTTAGCATGCTAAGTTTTTGCATGTATGTACTTCACCTTTCTAAGTGGCCAAATCAAGAATGGATAGGTAAGGGATGGAATATTGGATTATTATTATTTGTAATGGTGAAGAATTATGTAGATAATTTCACAGTACATTCTGTTTTGGTAAACATTAAGATGTAGTGAATAGGTTTGCAATACATTTTTGACTGTGAGGGATGGGATTTGCTGTTTGGGGTATGAATTGAATTTTAGTTAAGAGTTTATTCTATAACAAACAGTTTGAAGAGGCCAATGATGACATAGGGTCAAATAGCAGAAAATGACAGAGTTGAGAAAAACCAGAGCAAAAATAAACAGGTTCCATAAAATTATATTTTCCAAAATAGTTATTAATAAAGGCAACTAGAGAGAATTATTCTGACTTCAATGAGAGTGTTAAAATTATTTGATGGTTAGAGAAAGTAATTCTGATTGGCTAAGCAAAATTAATGTTTTGTATTCCCAGATGGAATTCAAGGTTTTACAAAATTCCCATCATGAAATGAGTCAAAATCTGAGAAAACCAGAATTTATCTCCAAGGAAAATTAGTAATTTCTCTCCAAGGAAAATTAATTAGTAATTTCTCTCCAAGGAAAATTAATTAGTAATTTCTCTTGTTAAATAAGTTGCCTAAGGAACATTGGGTCCAGAAAATTGATAGACCTGGAACCAGAGCACCACTCTGGTGGCCTAGTGGTTTAAGCTGATGCAAGAGGTCACAAATTCGAACCCTGGTTGAGGAGTACCAAAATTCTAAAATGGTACTGACATCTGCCTCATTAGGTGGTCAGTCAGGTGTAAGGATAATGTGGCTGGGTGGAACATGATGTTACATGTCTGCAGCATGATGCCCTATTGCTAGACATCACTATAAACTGGCACAATGCAGACATCTTAGTGATATGACTGAAAAAATGATAAAGTTATGTTAAAAAAACCAAATCACATGCACATACACGCAGACCTAGATCCATAGAAGAGACAGGAGGAATTCTCTGATAAGTGAGCAAGTACTTGGGAATGTACAAAGGTGTTGTCTCATTTGCATACAATACATTGATGTAAGTTTGTAATTATTTGTTGCATTTGTTGTTGTAACTTCATACTGCAATATTTCCTTAAATTCAGAAAAAAATCATGCATTTTTGGCCTGGAATGTTATGTGACTCATGTATTTTAAGAATGTCCTATAATATTTCATTGGTTTGATTAAGGTCAGATCTAGTGGTTTTGTATGTAAAAGAAATCATGTATTATAAAAATTTCATGCATTTCTTCTGATTCAAAATGTGATAAGTAAATTGTCTGTCTTAAATGATTTGTGTCATGTATGCTGAGAAATGATTTCCTGTTTCAGGAAGTATATGTAAATGAATAGCTAATTAGCAAAGGAATGTAGTTAGGACAAAGAGTGAAGTTCATTAATTCCACTGTGTAGTTAAGTTGTGAATTCTTTTCAACCAAGAATTGATGGTGGTAGCATTAAATACTTGTGTTGATTGGTATCATCATCTAGTCATTTACAGCCCACAGGAAGGGTGTGATGGTTTATCTAAGAGGGCTAATTATGTCATATTTCCAGTAGGAATGCAAGAATCCACTAGAAAAGTCATAATTTCATGTTGATAGGATTGTGGATCAGTATTGGATTTTGAACTAAAGGTAGCTTAGTTCTTTTGATTACCATAGACAATATCTGTTATTAAAAGAGTGAGAATATTGTTTGATCCCAGGAGAAGATAAATATGACACATATTTAGGTTGGTTATTATATTTGTATGAAGGTTAAAATAGCTCCATACCTGGACTGCACAATGGAAAAGACGGCAGTCTACAACCAAGATGGTTGGTGACAAAACAGGCTCAAGGGAGAGAGAGAAATGCAGCAAGACTGACCTATAACCAACATTGGTTTGGAAAAGACCAGATGCAACCAGGTGATGCTGATATGCCAGGAGTTTGAATTCAGTCCATCAATTGATTAAATGATGAATTTGTTTCTATCAGTATAAGAGAATGGCTACTTGAATTTCTCATCAATCTTGTAACTTTGTTTCTTAGAAAAAGTGAGTTATTTAAGTGTCATGTTTCATTTCATTTATGTAATTGATTAAATTGTTTTATTTTACAGATTGTTCTATTCTCTATCACAGCTGAGATCACTGCTATTCCATCCATTACATTCATATTTTTTTTATTGTTTAGTCAACCTGGTCAATGACACTATGATCATCTCCTAGATAATAATAAGCAAAACTCCTTAAGGAGTGGGGATCACATCCTCCCCACATTCCAACATTATTTTTATTATATATATATATATATATATATATATATATATATATATATATATATATATATATATATATATATATATATATATATATATATTATTTATAATATTATTATTAACTACTGGTCATACACCAGAAGACTTCATACCATCCATTTGTCTGTCTATCATTTGTCCATTGTCTGTTGTCCAGTGTCTACATTGTTCCATTGGTAACAGAAGTTTGTTATCACATCTCTCCTAAACTGTTAGGAGGATTGCCATAAACTTGACAAACACATTTATCCCAAGGTCTCATTGTCCTAATTAAACTGGTTAAATATGGCTCCATCCATTTTGAAACTCTTGCTATTGCTAAGTACTGCTCCTTAACAAATGGTCATAGTTGCTATTGAATTTTCACTGTTTGGCATTTTGCGATGTCCAGTTAGTCCTAAATGAAAATAGTGCTGATCTGAGTTCAAAATGGAGGCCATCCTGAAAGTCTTGTTATAGCTACACATCCAAAATGAATGCATAGTCATATTGACTGGGGGTTTCCACTAAAAGATTTCTTAGATCAAGTTGGTCATGAATGAAAATGGTGCTTTTCAGATGCCTTGTATAGCCACCATGGTGGCCATCTTAAAAAATCTTGTTGTTTGTGCTCCTCATGAATGGATGATCATATTTACTTGAGCTTTTCCAAAAATTACTTCATATCATGTTTGTTTGGATCTAAATGACATTGTACCAGTCTGACATAAAATGTGGTTGTCTTGATGGACATCTTGTGGCATTCCTGCAGACTGAATTGTTGAACTGGTATGGGGTTTTTGCTAAAGACCTTCTGATGTCAAGTTGGTCATAATTAAAAATGGTGGCCATCAGACAGTATCTCAGATATCTAATACAGCTACCAGTTTGGCTGTTGTGAACATTTTCTTATCACTGCTCATTATAAATGGATGGTCATATGGACATAGTATTTTCATTACTGAATATGATGTCTTGATGGTCCCCAATAAGACTTTTACCAATCTGATATCCAATGTAGCTGTTATGGTGTTCATTCTGAAATTTTTTAATTGCTACTCCTCACAATGAAATAGGGCTTTCACTAAATGACTTCTTATCATATGTAGTTGGGACAATACTCGTTAGACTTTACCATGGCACCAAAGAAAATCTTCTCACAGCTACTCTAGAATCAGTGGTGGTACTGATATGCAGTTTTAATGTAAATCTATTCCAGTCTTTTTGACCTTGAGGTAAAGTATTAAGTTGTTACATTTTTGTACTCCATTTGGCATTACCCTGACCTTGAACTTATCAAGTGAATTTTGACCAAACTGTTTTTAGCTGCATTTCAATGAAAATAATCAGCATTCTGACATTGATTTGAATGTTAAAAGTCTTGACTTGGAGTTTTAGCTGTGCTGCTTGTGTTAGAGGGTGTTGTTGTTTTTGTTGTTGTTGTTGTTGTTGTTGTTGTAGGGTTTAATGCCATTTTTTTAGCACAATATAGGCTTTACATGGCTGGCAGTATAAATGGTGGAGGAAGAACCTGGTAAAACCCACCAAAAGAACCACCAACCAACAAGAATCTACTGGCAAACTTTCTAACATACCCACATTAGCTGTTCAACCTGAGATTTGAACCCATGCAGACAGCATGTTAGAGGACTTGTATAATTTAACTGTATTGGCTTGTAAGTGTAACACTAACAAATATTGTAGGACTTGTATCATTTAGCTCAGCTGTACTGACTTATATTGTAGGGACATTTGATATGATTCAACTGTTTTCCAGTTTTCTGGTCTTGTACATAGCCATGTTGCAATAGAATCCACTTTTCAAGAAATGTTCTGTTTCTGCAGTCTAAAAACAGAACAAGCAGAATCTTTGCAGCAAGCTCATCCCATGGCCTTAAGGACATTAATCATTTGGTTTAACTGGGTCTAGCTCCATGCTAGATGTAGGGAGCACAGACATTTGTGTTTAAACAAATTAAATGATTATTTACAAGACTTATAATTAGTTTTAGATTTTGAAAATGTTGATGATACTAAGGAGAAGATCATAGATTAAATTTCTCTAACTATAAAAATAACTTGTATATCGTTTTAAAATAAATATATATTTTATTTTGAATTCTGACAATCTTTGCCAAATCTTACCTATAAACTTCATTTATTTAAGATTTATATTTTGAGAGAGAGGTTGAAAGTGAGTGTGAGTTTGATCAGATATATTATAATCATGTATATGTTTTAAAATCATCTTCTGGACAACTCATTAGTGAGATATCAAATGTTTAGTTTAATGTAGAAAACACAGATTCTGTGTACCACAAACAATCAAGCCAGTTATAGAAATATGATATCAATATGTCTCCTGTGAAGTCCACTAGGACTAAGATATATACTGAGGTTTTGAATTTGAATGAGGTGGTGGAGTAGGGCTGGATTGCGGAACAGAGAGGATGTGTTTTTCTTAGCTCTCGGACTTAAGGATAATATTGGATGATTTACTTCACACTAAGGATAGTGCACTAGGAAGCTAAGGTAAAGTAAAATTTACTTAAACTACTAAATTGATAAAAATCTATTACAAATCTAAATATAAATTAATTGTAGTTACAAAATCCACAATGTACGAATTACTCAAGCCAACTAGTACTGAAATTTATCAACCAAACTACTATTTTTTACTATTAACGATTTAAATATACCCCCTTTACAAATTCTACATTTTTTTTAACATTACAGATAAAAATGAAAACTATTAATTAAAGAATTCCTTTATTCCTTTGTTCTCACGGAAAATTCCTTTGTTTCTTTGTTCTCACGGAAACAAACACGTGGGCAGCCAAAACATATACTGAACAGTGATACTACCTCAACACATTAACCTCAAACAATATATTAGAAATACTTAATCGCACAACCATTACATAAATATTTAGGTAAGGTTTTTGAAAATTTAATTAAAAAATATATACATAATATAAACAGTCAAAATATAGACTGAACTGTGTTACTACTCCCCCACTTCAACCTCAAACAACACATTAGATATATTTAATCATACAACCCGTATATGAAAATCCAGGTAAGGTTGAAGGAAAATAAATTTAATTAAAAAATATATACATAATATAAAGGCCCAAAATATAGACTGAATAGAGATACTTTATCACAACAATAAACCTCAACAATATATTAGAAATACTTAATCATACATCCACTACATGAATATTCATTAAAAGGTTGTTTTTTTTAAAAAAAATAAATAATAATAATAATTAATTAATTAATAAAAATAAGAAATAATAATAATAATAATAATAATAATAATAATAATAATAATAATAATAATAATAATAAACTCCAACCAACAGCAAATTCCCCTTTCAACATCCCGGGCTTAATAATATACCAACTTACAAATCAGGTAGTTCGAAATACATAAGGCCCTAAACTAAGACTGCATCTGATTGGCCGAATATAGCCACACTCTAAAAACCACAAAGAACATGCTACCTTGAACTAACAGAAGGATTGAAAACCAAAATCTACACCAACCAATCAAAATCTGGCACTCAAATGATGTAAATAGAACCAGCTGTGGCCAAATGCACCACATAACTATTAATAAGTAAACACTATTTTTCAAATTACAAAGACAAATTACGATAAAACTGAATCATCCAATATTGTTCAGTAAATAATATAACATAAAGAAGAAAAGACTAGGAACCATACAGGGAGGAGAGGGATGAAAACAACAAGATAGCTGAATCACACTTACTGAAAATCCTTAAGAAATTCAAATAAAGGGAATCTATAAGCCGGTATTGAAGCCATAATAACCCATCCCCGCATACAAACACCAAAATACTCGCAAACATCATACCTAGTCCTTAACATAAAACAGGCGCTAGGACTCATACTAGCACAAGCCTGGGTGGATCCTGAAACCTGTAAGCACTGTATAGGCTAAGATTTCCCACCATGATAAGGACATATAGGTCAAGACCGCTAACCAAGGGCAATTCAGGAACCTCCCCCCTGATATCCCTAACTCCCAGGAGCAGAGTAGACTGAGTGGCCGAAATAGCGTATAATCTACTCCACGAGTAGAAAAAAAAATTAAAAAAATAATATATATAATAATCCCCATAGTTGTTCTAATGATAGGGGGATTAAATGAAAAGATTACATTTCATCAAAGCCAACTAATATACTGGAAGCTCTACCAGCATATGTCCCAAGCGGAGAATTGGAGCTGACCAATTCTCAAATATGAAAAGGCAGTGAGATTCAGTAAGGGGGGTCTTGGATCCGACCAAGATCCAAAATAAATATAAATTCCCCATAGTTGTTTTAACGATAGGGGGATTAAATGAAAAGATTACATAACATCATATACAGCCAACACTCTGGAAGCTCTACCAGTAAATGTCCGAAGCAGAGAATTCTCAAACATGTAAGGCAGGGGGATACAGTCAGCTCCTATTGGATACAACGAAGGAGGGAAGTAACCACATCTAGAACAAGATGGCGGATTCAACAGACAAGCAGAGGGATGATGAGGGTCCGGCCCAAATCCAACAACCCCAGGACTACCCTGAGGGTAGAATGAAAAGATTACAAATTTTTATTGCCAATAAAGATAAGCACAAAATTGATTTCCAATCAAAAGGGATAGTTAGACAGCTCCAGCTAACATCCCAAAAGCCCAACCCAGCACGCACACAAACAGACCACACTTCAAAAACAAATCAAGAGACTATGCAGAACTAACCACCTCCCCACTGCTGTCTCAAAACCCCAACCCTGGTATGGACAACGATTAGCAATGAACAGTCCGGGCCGCGCGGCCAACTGTTCAAAACGAAAAACCTACAACCTATGTCTTCACTTTGGCTCTGAAGACCCACAGCCCAAACAAGATTCTTTGGCAAGGCGGTCAAAATTACACAACCATTCAAACCAAAGCGGTGATAAATATATTAAATAGGCGGCATACGCCTAAAGATTGGTAATTTTTGCAAACACTATAAGTATGCCAAGTATGTAAAATTCCAATTACAAACATTCATTCCAAATTCACAACTCAGGCTCATTAGGACAATTGCACAGGTGGCTTACACAACATTGATATAGGGATACCAATAGGAAAAACTGGTATGTATTTGACAAAAAATCCACCCAACTGAAATAAAGTTGGGTGGATAATAACTTGGGGGCATTGGTGGGGCGGGACTCGTAGCCCGAGTTGGAGAATAGTTTTCGGTTTCTGCCATTTTCGCGATTAGGGTCAAGTTCGGAGTAGAAGCAATACACACTATAAGAGTCTTTTTTTGAGGTCCCTGATCTCTAGGGGTCAGGAAAAGGCCTAGCACCAAGGCTAAGCGCCCTCCAGGGGGGACCATAGACCACGCCTGGGACTGGCATACTCCCCAGAGGGACTGCAGTCCATGCCCGGGACTGTAAGCAGTCATATAAGCCTCACGGCAGCAAGCGACTTAAACAAGAAAGAAAGAAAGAAAGAATGAGGTGGTGAGAATTTGGAGGCAGTGAAAAGTAACCATTAAAGAAATATGTAGCTTAGACATTTGTTTTGTTTGCTCTGCCAGCTTATTCCCCAAAGTAGCTGCAACCCACCCACATGGCAACTCTACAGTTTCAGAGCTACTACACTTATGTTAAGGAACTTAGCTTAAATGACTTGTATCATCTAGCCATACTGGTTTGCAAGCATAACACTAACATTGAGTATTATAGGACTTGTATCATTTAGTTCAAATGTATTGGCTTTTGTTAAAGAACTTAGCTGTACTAGCTTATGTTAAAGGACTCATATCATTTAACTGTATTAGCTATTATTACTTGTATAATTTAACTCTACTGGCTGCTATACCAAGACTTATATAGCTGTACTGTACTGGCTTGTAAGTGTAAGGCAAACAAGTACTATAGGAATTTTGTGTCATTCAACACAGCAGTACATGTACTGTTTTGTCTTAGACTAACTTGTATCATTTAGCTGTACTGGCTTGCAAGCATAACACTAACAAGTATTGTATTAGAGGACTTGTATCATTTAACTGTACTGGCTTTTAAGTGTAACACAAGTATTATAGTACTTGTATCATTTAGCCAAGTGTATGAATAGTTATGAAGAATACTTTGAGTGATACCAACGGATGCTTTGGCTGTTTCCTCTCCTCTCCTTTCCACCCAGCAACAGTTATAGATTAAAGGAAACTTAGCATTTCCTTACATGTTGACAATGTCTGAGCCAATTATATTGATCTTTGATCTGTGATATCAGGTTTGAGTCAATGGCCATGATAAAGAATTTTGTACTTAACAGATATTGTATGAACATGTTAAATAGACGATAGTAAAATAGTATTGGTACCAAATTTGGTTTGTTGGAATTTCTCATGAATATCAGAAATGGTTTCAGTGCCTAAACATTCTTTTGGTTTATTTTATAGTCCATCTTGTACCGTAATCTTTTATTATCCATCTCATGGCATAATGTTTTATTATCCATCCTGTACCATAATGTTTTATTATCCATGCTGAACCATGTTTGTGTTATCATCCATCTTGTACCATAATGTTTTATCATCCATCCTGTACCTTAATGTTTTATTATCCATCCTGTATCATGTTTGTTTTATCATCCATCCTGTACCATAATGTTTTATTATCCATGCTGTACCATGTTTGTTTTATCATCCATCTTGTACCATAATGTTTTATCATCCATCCTGTATCATGTTTGTTTTATCATCCATCTTGTACCATAATGTTTTATCATCCATCCTGTACCATGTTTATTTTATCATCCATCTTGTACCGTAATGATCTATCATCCATCCTGTACCATGTTTATTTTATCATCCATCTTGTACCATAATGTTTTATCATCCATCCTGTACCATAATGTTTTATTATCCATCCTGTATCATGTTTGTTTATCATCCATCTTGTACCATAATATTCTATCATCCATCCTGTAACATGTTTGTTTTATCATCCATCTTGTACCATAATGTTTTATCATCCATCCTGTACCATAATGTTTTATCATCCATCCTGTACCATAATGTTTTATCATCCATCCTCTACCATAATCTTTTATCATCCATCTTGTACCATAATGTTTTATCATCCATCCTGTACCATGTTGGTGTTATCATCCATCCTGTACCATAATGTTTTATCATCCATCCTGTACCATGTTGGTGTTATCATCCATCCTGTACCATAATGTTTTATCATCCATCCTGTACCATAATGTTTTATCATCCATCCTGTACCATAATGTTTTATCATCCATCCTGTACCATAATGTTTTATCATCCATCCTGTACCATAATGTTTTATCATCCATCTTGTACCATAATGTTTTATCATCCATCCTGTACCATAATAGTTTATTATCCATCATGTACCATGTTTGTTTTATCATCCATCTTTTACCATATTTTTTATCCATCTTGTACCATAATGTTTTATTACCCATTCTTTACCATATTTGTTTTATCATCCATCTTGTACCATAATGTATTATTATGCATCCTGTACCATGTTTGTTTTATCATCCATAATGTTTTATTATCCATAATGTGTTCCATTAAACAGAAGTATAATTAACCTGAATTACAAAGTTTCGTCCAGTTTAGAAAAAAAAAATTGCTTGTTAAAAGTTTTGCTTGATGTAAATTAAATGTTCTTTAATACAGAAGTGTTTTTTATTTAGAATCCTCTACACAGCATAAGTAGATAGAAGTATTTTATATAGACAGGCAGACTACTCTATACAAGGAAAATAGAAATGTTTTACAAGTGATATTTGGTCTTAGATCATAGTTGTTTACTATTTTACTGGATAACACAGGTGAGTTAATTGTGTTTGCCATTTATGGATATATTATCAATGTGTTTGCTTTTTTTATGTCTGTCTATCTGTTCACCCTAATGTTCATCAATGCTGTTTTTTCTTGGTTACTTAACTTTGTCTACACAATGACTGAGAGAGGATGGTCTGATTTATTATGGTAATGCTGCCTATATATAGATTGAAGGATGATGATCTTTGTTACTGTAACTGTGTCAATACAATGAGTATTTCTTACTACAAATTGACAGAGGAAATCTTAATATTTGTTACTGTAACTCTGTCTGTATATTGAGAGAGGAGGATATTATTTGTCACTGTAACAGTCTCTCTATCGATAGAGGAGGATCACATTTGTTACTCTAACTCTGTCTATATATTGAGGGAGGAAGATCTTATTTATAACTGTAACTGCCTATATATTGATTGAGAGAGGATGATCACATTTGTTACTGTAACTCTCTATATATTTAGGGAGGAGGATCCTATTTGTAACTGTAACTATCTATATATTGAAGGATGAGGATCTTATTTGTTACTGTAACTCTCTATATATTGAGGGAGGAGGATCTTATTTGTAACTGTAACTGTCTATATATTGAAGGATGAGGATCTTATTTGTTACTGTAACTCTCTATATATTGAGGGAGGAGGATCTTATTTGTAACTGTAACTGTCTATATATTGAAGGATGAGGATCTTATTTGTAACTGTAACTGTCTATATATTGAAGGATGAGGATCTTATTTGTTACTGTAACTCTCTATATATTGAGGGAGGAGGATCTTATTTGTAACTGTAACTGTCTATATATTGAAGGATGAGGATCTTATTTGTAACTGTAACTGTCTATATATTGAAGGATGAGGATCTTATTTGTAACTGTAACTGTCTGTATATTGAAGGATGAGGATCTTATTTGTAACTGTAACTGTCTATGTATTGAAGGATGAGGATCTTATTTGTAACTGTAACTGTCTATATATTGATGGATGAGGATCTTATTTGTTACTGTAACTGTCTATATATTGATTGAGAGAGGAGGATCACATTTGTTACTGTAACTCTACATATTGATTGAGGGAGAATGATCTTATTTGTCACTATAACTTTGTATATTTGGAGAGGAGGATCATATTTGTCACTATAACTGTCTTTATATTGATTGAGAAAGGACGATCTCATTTGTTAGAAAATAACAGGTCTTATAATTAATTACATATATATTTATTGAGGGAGGAGGATCACTTTGTCACTTTAGCTATGTTTTTATATTGAGAGAAATTGGTCTCACTTGTTACTGTAAATCTGTGTATATACTGAGAGAGGAGGATCTTAACTGTCATTATATATCAGTTGATAGTAGAGGATCTCATTTGTCACTACAGCTCTGTCTATATATTGATTAAGAGAGAAGGATCTTATTTGTTAAAGTAATGCTGTCTATATATATCGATTGAAGATCTTTGTTACTGTAATTGTGTTTGTACACTGAGTAATTCTGACTATACATTGACAGAGGAGAATCTTATTTGTTTCTGTAACACTGTCTATACTTTGAAAGAGGAGGATCTCATTTGTTAATGTGATGTTGTCTTTAAATTGATTGAATGATGATGATCTTTATTACTCTAACTGTCTATAAATTAAGTAAATATGTCTATACATTGAATGAAAGAGGATGATCTTATTAATAACTATGTCTATATGTCAATTAAAAGATGATCTTTTTTGTGCATGAAATAATGTCTGGCATCTAGCGGTAGGGTGGGTGGGTGTATGCATGTAGGGCTCATAAAGTGAATGGAAAATAGAGTAATATTTACCAGGGTTTCAATCTAATTTTTACTTTATATCAATTATGAATGTAGCTTCTTCTGGAAAATGTTTTGGCTTAAATAAAAGTTTGTATCCAACATTTGATTCAACATGGAAGGACCCTAAGTATTTTCTCTGCTGAAAGAATTTGCTCTTTTATGTACTGCATACTTGCATGACATAACTGGTCATTTGTATTACTGTGTGCCTTTCAAAATACATACAATTAGTGCTGAATGGGGGACATTTTATTTTTAGTGCAACCTTCTAATAGATGCAAATGATAGTTAAGCTTTCTTACTGGAGAAAATAATGATAAATATGTGAAACTTTGTCCAGTTTTTAAATTAGCTTAATTTAGCTGAGTGTGTTATCATGGGTGCTGATAAAAAGTCATAATAGATGCCTAGTCACAACCTGTCTACTAGTGCTAAAACCCTATCCATTTAGGCAATTATCTTTTGCAATTAATTTGTGTAATTACAGTGAAGGTTACGTACTTGAGTTGCTTTTGTCAGATATAGTTGGATTACCTTTTGAGCAGAGTTAATGGAAATTGTTAACTAGAAAATGCTGACTTAATCAAAACAAAATGAAATCCATATATAACACAGTAATTTGATGTTAAGGCAATCAAAGTTAATGTCTATCTTTCTGTCTGTCTGTCTGTATATATATATATATATATATATATATATATATATATATATATATATATATATATATATATATATATATATATATATATATATATATATATATATATATATACCCACACACATGTATTGTTGTTGCTATAAATCAGAGAAAGAGAAGAATATTTTATCATGGTGTTTGATGGTTGGAAATTTGTTTAAAAGAATATCAGCACCCCATCCCCCTTCCCATTCATCAATGTCTGTAACCAGTTGATCTTAATGCAAATTATTGCATAGATTAGAAATTCACAAAAGTTATTTGCACTGTTAACAAAATTCTAAGTATTTTCTTTTGAAAGAATAAGATAAATGTAAATTTAAAATTTAAAATTAAAAGAAAAGGCCCAAAAGATCAAATGTATTATATAATATTTTCTCTAGCTAAATTGTCAAGCATTGCTTACAAGCTGTGAGCAATGATAATGAAACAGATATCGCATGCAGGATGTTTGCTTTTTTACAACCATGTCTTATAATTAACTGAATCCAACTTTTGACAAAAAAATATTAAAAAATATGTAGGGTTGTAGGTTTCGCTAATATAAATTTACAAGAAAATCAAATACCAGATAAGGTTACTTGCATGGATTATTTATTGTATATACTTATGTACAAGTTGAGTCCAACTACTAAGTATATACATGTAGACCCTGGTTTGCTCTCACATATTGTACATCAGGTCTGAGTTGTTTGTTTCTTCTACCAATTAACCTGAACAAACTGTACTGATCAAGATCTGTCTGCATATTATGCAATGGCAGCCAGATCAGAGTCTGTACAGCATGCAGTTGGACTCAACTTCTAAGTGAGTATGTATGGTTATAATTTAGCTAGAGAGGAAAACAGTTCCAAAATAGTCTGTGTTAACATCAGCTTATTTGAACTTAGGCCTCACATTTTGACTTTGATTTGTTTTCCTGTCATCCATGGTCCAATATCAGTGGTAGACATTGAAGGCCAAGAGACAAACATGCCATTATCCTTGATTTGCATTTAGAGTGAAAGTTGACTGTTATTCCTTTTCAAGTAGTTACATACCTATCTGCAGTATGTTGCAGACTTGCAATATATATATATATATATATATATATATATATATATATATATATATATATATATATATATATATATATATATATATATATATATATGTGTGTGTGTGTGTGTGTGTGTGTAATTGTATAGGTACAGTTGTTCATAGTACAAATTTCACTTATATCATTGTATAGGTACATTTGTTCATAGTACAAATTTTAGTTATTTTACTTATATCATTGCATAAGTACAGTTGTTTAGAATAAAAGAGGGGGTACTTTTAGTTTCATGTCTCCAGCTCTTTTCTGCTGCATAGGGCTAGCAACCTAACAGTTTGAACCTTTAATTTTTATTACTGATATTTGAATATATATTTAAAATCTAAGTTTTGTCTTTGTATGTGAAAATTTACAATGTGATCCTGACATTAAGCAATGCTTATGTATTTACATTGTAATACCAGTTATTCTTAAGACACAATGTAATACCAAACATCTGTCGATTGTTCTTTCAAGCATCCTTAAACAGAATGTGGTAGGAATCTTCCTTAAAATACAATGTGATAAGAAACTTCCTTAAAATGTAACATTATAACAAACTCTTTAAATTTTTCGAACAAGCATCCTTAAAAAAGAAAACTTCCATAAAACACAATGTGATGATCTTTCTTAAAATGTAATGTGATAACAGACTTCCTTAAAACACAGCATGTTAACAAACTTCCTTAAAATACAATGTGATAACAAACATCCTTAAAACAGTGTAATAAAAAGTCTCCTAAACAATGTTATAAATAAATTATGACCCATTCTTATAACACATTATGATTAAAAAAAAAAACATTCATATGTACCATATGTCACTAGAATGAGTAACAATGTTATTACAAGTTACAAGTTTGTAGACATGAACCTCAAGCAGGTTCATTTAACACATTGTTTTTCAATCCCTACATAATGATATTTGAGCAAACAAGAGCATTATTCAAGGCATGTCAGTTTTGAATAAAACTTAATACTGTATATAGATTTTTTTTTTTACATGAATGCATATCAATTCAAGGTGTCTTGGAATTATTTTCAGTTGTGTGAGCAGGACTGGCTCAACCATATAGGTGAACTGGGTAGATGCCTAAGGCACCAGGCTTTAATGGGTGCCAGATTAGATGAAAGTTATTTTTTTAATTCTTTACTCTTTATTTTATATTGGGAAGCATCAGAGTATTAGTTCACATCAAGGGCACCAAAATATCCTTGCCAGCTCAGAGTGTGAGATATATGGGCATATAAATTCAAGCTGTCTGGGCCTATGTTTCAGTAGTGTGAGATATATTGACATATCAATTTAAACTATCAGGGCCTTTTTTCAGTAGTGTGAGATATGCAGGCATATCAGTTAAAATTCATAGGGTCTTTTGACAGTAGTGTGAGATACATGAACATATCAATTAAAACTCAGTCTTTTTTCAGTAATATGAGATATACAGGCATATTGATTCAGATTATCATGGTCTTTTTCTTAGTACTGTGAGATATATGGATATATTAGTTAAAACTTATTTGTGTGAGGTATGTGGGTATATCACTTAAAACTCACAGGGTATTTTTCAGTAGTGTGAGATCTATGGGCATATCAATTCAAACTATCAGGGTATATTTCTCAGTAGTGTGAAACATGTGGGCATATCACAGGGACTTTTCCTCATTAGTGTGAGATAGGTTTGTATGTATGTACACTCAGATTGCACTGTTGTCATATTATCTCACTATACCTTCTCCCAAAGTTTAATAACTGTGTTTGGAAAAAAAGTTTGTCATAAAACTTCCTTTCTTTTATTGCTAGGAGTGCTTTTGAAACTTAGGAACTGAAATTTGACAGTATTTTCAGTTTATTGTTCCTTAAGATTTTTGACCTGAGATAGAGTATATGGTTGATATTCATTGTAAATGGAATTTGATCATGTATTAGTATAGGTGGTCCTGGTCTTTTTGTTTGCAGCCATCTGGTCAATATTGCAAAAGGTTATTGTCCCAGTACCAGTGTCCATCTAGACAGCTCTTCTGTGTTCAGATACCATCTGTGCTCACTTATAAGTTAAGTCTAACTTCGAACAACACAGACCCTTATCTGCTGTCACAAAATGTACTGGCAGATCTGGATCTGTGCAGTTTATAGAAGTAATCAGTATATTAAGTAACATAGACCCCGATTTGTAGGCATATTATGCTGTGGCAGATCTAGATCTTTGTTGCTTGCAGTTTGATTTGACTTATAGTTGAATACATATGGTATGTAGTTGATATTCATTGCAAAGGATAATTATCCATGAACCAGTTTTGGTCTACATATACATAGTCCTTTTGTATTTAGATATGAGTTTTAGTTGCTTTTATATTTAACAATTGCAACTGTGCTTTTTAATTTAAATGCTATTGGCAGTTCAGTCAAACATGTCAAGAAATGTACTTTGTTCCAAACCAAATTTAATTTGAACTGAAGCAATCTTTATATAGAAAAATTCTGTAGTGTTTACAGGTCAATATTGATCTGTATTACACTGGTATTACACCGATTTTACACTGATATCTCACTAATTTTGCAAATTAAATACTACACTGATATCTCACTAATTTTGCAAATTAAATACGATGGTATAACACTGACCATGTGATGGCAATGCTATTCAGTTTTCTGGGTTTAATGTTGTTTGCATGTTTCACTTGTTTTCCTTTACCCTCTTTTGTGCATCCAGGATCCACAAATTTATTTTTAATATGAATCCCAATTCTGACACCAGGGTTTCTGACACCCCAGTTTTCACACAGAGATTTTTGACTCTCAGTCTTGTGGAAAAACTGACTTGTAATGATGTCCTCATATCTTGACTTGTAATGATGTCCTCATATCTTGACTTGTAATGATGTCCTAATACCTTGACTTGTAATGATTTCCTCATATCTTGACTTGTAATGATGTCATTATATCTTGACTTGTAATGATGTCCTCATACTTGACTTGTAATGATGTCCTAATACCTTGACTTGTAATGATGTCCTCATACCTTGACATGTAATGATGTCCTCATTTCCAGCCTCTGCAGACTGTCCATCAAAAAAAGACAAAATAAGGAGATGAGTGAGATGATTGAAAAATACATTTTTCTTAACACTACTGCTAGCATGAAAGCCTGTCTTAATTACCCAATAGTTAATCTTAGTTTCTTTTTTTTCCCAGACACTTCAAACAGCATGGTTCTGCTTCCCTGTCAGTAAAGAATGTATAGTTGACCCTCTTCTTGGTTCCAATTCACCATGGATTTACCATCCCTTAATGAGGGTGATGAGACAATAAGCCTGGCAGATATTCTGGTGGCCAGGGATTCTTGTCTCACAGAGGACGAGTTATGGGCTTTGTGTCGAGAGTGCTGTCTTGTTTTGGAGGTGGTGAACAATTCTCCAGAAATGTTCCAGACACTATGCGTAACCCCTGACACAGTTGCTTTTGACCAGATGGGCAATGTGTGCTTCTTGGATTTAGATATTGGTAAGTGAAATAATTTGAAATATATTCATGTGCATATGCTATGTCTGTTTCCCAAGCAGGCAAAATGTAGGTATTACTTTTCTGATTGCATTATTGGTCTAGTATTTTTTGTTCCAGTTGAACTTAGATCAGCCCTGTTCATCTGTCACTATTACAAAAGAAAAGATGAAACTTAATATGTGCATTATTATAAAGTATCATAAGCAGAGTCATAGAACTTAAAGTGTTTCTCCACACTGATTAGAGACTGTGGGCACATAAACACCTTTGGCAATGGAAATTATATGTAATACTACTAAAGTTTATTCTGAACTTTATTTATTAGGACTTGTGGTAGAAATTTTTGGACTATTTGAGATTTAGTTCGCAGTATCTCAGTTGACTTTTATCCTAGGGAAATAAACTATTTGTTTGAATTTTACAAAACTTGTTGGTTTGTTCATGGATTTTGCTCTTTTTTTTCTGTTTCTTAGTTTAGGACTATTGACTCATTATACCTACCTTTCATGCTGTGCTCAGCTTTTCATCTGAAGGTTTAACATTTCAATTTAGACTAACCATTTATGTATTTACAATGAATTATTGTTTGTTTTTTTTTTCTGGAATATTATCATGATTCTATGTTTAATTTTCTGTTTTTTTGTACAAATTTGTATGAAGATTTCGGGGTTAATGCTTTGAAATTCAACCTTTAATTAACTATGACCTTTCTTTTAAAACAATAACAGTGCTTTGCAAATCTGTAAATTAAAGTTCAAATGAAAATGTCACCCACCAAAATGAAATACTCGTGTTATACCACTGCAGTTAAAGTTACATACTGTTCCTTGATTTAGTGTGACTTGCAAACCTGTTTATAACATTTGGAAAATTACTGTAAAAATTGGCAAATGAATATAATATATCACAGGTTTTATCATTGAAAATGGCTGTTGACTCATGGAAATTTGGTTTGTGTTTGTGATCTATATTTTTCATGTAGCTTTAACAGTTTTTTTCAGTCATATTGCTACGATGGATAGCAAGGCAGCTGCTAGTACCATTTTTATAAGTTTTTGGTATGACTTGGCTGGGGTTTGAACCTATGACCTGCTGCATCCATGGTAGATACTCTAACATAGATACACTACACTTGGATCACTGGAATTGTAATAATGAAATCTTCAAATTTAAATAAGATAGTCAAATACCTTCTTGGATGAAATACTTTTTAAAAGTGATCCGGTTATATTAAAAGTTTGACATATTATAGATGGCACTCACCAGTTATTATGTACTTTTGAGAGATTGATGTATGTAAGGTGAAGTTGTTTGCATTTTAAGCATGCATAGTGGAGAGAATGTTGGCATACCTATCTACTACTTTCATGCAATGTGGCTGAAATTTCTTTGGATATTGTACTTTTGGAAATTTTAAATGATCTTAGGACACTGCTAAATAAAATAACTGCTCCCTTGTTATCCAAAAATCAACCTGAATTTGTCTAAAGTACACTATTCTTGGCAGCTATTAAAATATGGAAAATGAATTTTGCCCAACTAAACAATACCAGCTTCTAAAAGTGCAATGAATGAATTACCAAATACATAAAATGTAAAAAAAGTTATCGGCTCTATTTGTTACAATTTACCTCTGAAGTTGGCGAAGTGAAAATGAGCAAATAGAGCTAGTACTTTTTTGAAAGGTGCACATCTGGAGTAAGGCTAAGCTGTATACCCTCTTATCCATATTACACCCATCAATCATACATAAAAAAAAAGGGAATTAAAGGTTCACAATACCTAGGATATACAAAGTCTCTTTTAAATAGCCAGTATAACTAGTGAGGAAACCTGGGGAAATTCTTTTTCTTTAAAATTCGAACTCTTTGCTAAATACATATACGAAACTGTAGAGCGCCACCTTAAAAACAAATATAAACATTTATGTAATTATTTTTCTTATTTTCATATTATTATATATTATTATTATGTATGATGTTCTGAGTAAAATGGTACATTAACAATGATTGTATTCATGAAAATAAGCTAATTATGCTTATTTTTGCTCTAGCATGCATAATTTGCCATGAGGCATGTTTGGGTGAGTTGTGACCTTCATTATGGGGAAATTAGAAGTCTTAGAATATAGGAATAAAGTCAACTTAAATTGAAAACTGTTGCATTAAGTAAAAGAAATACATAGTAAAAATGTTTCTTTTCATTTATTTGCAATGAAATTAAAAAATAAATGATAACAAAGCAAATTTGCTTTCTTCCATATCAAAGAATTAGTTAATATTTTACCATTTGACCTTTGACCTTTATGAACCTCACCTGTTATATCCCTTTTCTAACTGTAAAATTTATTGTTTACATCTCAGGAATAAATATGGCTAGTTTCATGTTCCTGTCTATCAACATAACACTGGTTGCTATGTTGACAAAATGCAATGCACATTTTTAAAATAGTTCACTTTTATCATAAGGAGGGGAAGGGCTGTATCTGTTTGAGACTCTGACTCTAATAAATGCTGTTCTGAGGGGGGAAATACAGGACAATTATTACAAAGAACTGTTTTGATGCTTGCGACTTAAATATTTCAGCCATACAATCAAAATTAAATCATACAATAATAATACCTATATACTCTTCATGGTGGCCTCACCAGTTATTTTGTACTTTTGAGAGATTGATGTATGTAAGGTGAAGTTGTTTGCATTTTAAGCATGCATAGTGGGGAGAATGTTGGCATACCTATATACTACTTTCATGTAATGTGGCTGAAATTTCTTTGGATATTGTACTTTTGGAAATTTTAAATGATCTTAGGACACTGCTAAATAAAATAACTGCTCCCTTGTTCTCCAAAAATCAACCTGAATTTGTCTAAAGTACACTATTCTTGGCAGCTATTAAAATATGGAAAATGAATTTTGCCCAACTAGACAATACCAGCTTCTAAAAGTGCAATGAATGAATTACCAAATACATAAAATGTAAAAAAAAGTTATCGGCTCTATTTGTTACAATTTACCTCTGAAGTTGGAGAAGTGAAAATGAGCAAATAGAGCTATCACTTTTTTGAAAGGTGCACATCTGGAGTAAGGCTAAGCTGTATACCCTCTAATCCATATTACACCCATCAATCATACATAAAAAAAAGGGAATTAAAGGTTCACAATACCTAGGATATACAAAGTCTCTTTTAAATAGCCAGTATAACTAGTGAGGAAAACCAGGGAAACTCTTTTTCTTTAAAATTCTAACCCTATACTAAATACGAAACTGTAGAGCACCACCATAACTATTGTACCATTTTTAAGCAGAGATAAATAGAAATCGTAAAGTTGATTTAACCATCTATCTATCCTTCCATCTAGCACACAAAGTTGTTACATAGTGCATCTTTTTCCATTGTTTATTGCCATGACATTTAAGTTTAGAGCCTTATTATGAACACAGTCTCACAGTTTTCAGTGGATTCCTATTAAACGTTACATATGTTACTGTCATCATTTGAAGATGCTATGTCTGCAAATCATTTTGCTGTTGCAAGTATTGTTAGGGTTATTGCCCTTTTTGGCCTTCAGTAGAATGCAATAATTTTAATGCAGTTTTGTCATGGTTTTGCTGTACAGTTACATTTAAAACTTTGCATGGGGTTTGATTTTAAAGAAATATAATTTCCCAGAGTTTCTTCACTGGCTATTCTGTTGTGGTTTTTTTAATGACCTGTATATCATAGGTATTGTTGAAAGAACTTTAAATTCCCATTAATTTGGTATGTGATTGATGGGTGGAATTTTGGGTTAAAGAGTTTACAGATTAGACTCTACTTCTGATATGTCATTTTCACTTTATGGACTTATTTTTTAAAATACTTTTTACATATTTTATAATTGATTTATTGCACACAAAAGCTGGTATTATCTAATCTGACAAAATTAATTTTCCCTGTTTTTAATACCTGCTAAAGTTAGAGTACTTTGAACCAGTTCATGTTCTTATTCGAGCACACAGATGCAGCCATTTTGATTACCTGTCAATACATGAAGTATGCCAATATTCTCTACACTGTTTATGTTGCCAATGCAAACAGCTTCACCTTATACCCTTTCCTTTCTCAAAAATACATAATAATTGTAGAGCAAAACCCTTGCAGAGTTTTATGAATTGCTCCATGGCTTCATACTCATTATGGTTATCATTGAAAATGCAAATATTGAGAAATCTTTATCTGTCATTGTTTTTTTTAAAAGCCTTTTTCACTTACAGCTGTTTGGAAGGTATGGCAGACTTTTTATGTACAGTTTTATGGAATGTATGACACCATTTTGACTTTCAGCTATATGGAATGTATGACAGCCTTTTTCATTTACAGCCATATGGATTTGTATGAGAGCCATTTTTTCTTGCATTTGAATGGAATGCAAGACAAACCTTTTTACTCAAAGCTTGTTGAAATATGTGACAGCCTTTAAACTTAGTCATATGTAATGTATGACACTAGCCTTTCTTATAGCTGTAAGAAATGTATTTTTACTTATATCTGTATGAAAGTTGTTTTTAATGGCTGTATGGAATGGCAGATAGCCTTTTTGATTTACAGCTGTATGGAATGTATTACAGCCTTTTGACTTACATCTGTATGGAATATATGACAGAACTTGTTGAATGCAACTACTCTTGTAGTGTTTAGAGGATTGTTCTGAAACTTGGTATATATTATGATCAACATCAGAAGATATATATATATATATATATATATATATATATATATATATATATATATATATATATATATATATATATATATATATATATATATATATATATATATATATACTGACAAATCATTATCTGGCCTCAGAAAAAAATCACAAGCACTTGCAAGAGATACTTAGCCCTGTCTTCCTTACACTCATCACAGTACACTTCACTACACTGCTTTGATTTCACTAAAAAGCATGATACTTAAATGGGTCAGAATCATGAAAATATTATGTTCTAACACATGTATCCTTAGATGAATATATAAGACTTGAGGTTTATAATTCAACAAAATTAACCTTGCACATATAGACCTTGAGTTGTTTGTGGTATTCATGTTTACACTGGAATTTTCAGTATTCCAGGTGTCTTAATTATTGTTTTCAAGAAGCTGCTGTACATCTCTTTGCGTATAGATATGGAAGAAGTGAAAAGACAGAGAATGTCAAAATTTTATGATTTTGCATTAGGTCAGACAGTGTTTAACACTTTTCACAAGTCACCAGTATTTTCAAAATCATGTGGTGTTATTAACACAATCACAGCAAAGTAAAGATGACAGCATATATTTTTTTAGTAAATATGTAATCATTTTTCTCAAGATAAATATTAGTAACTTGCATTTGAAAGAAAAACTTCCAATCATTTCAGTTTCCACCACCTTTGATACTAAGCAGTCCACTTTTGTCAAACCTCCATTCTAAAGAGAGTTACACAGGTACTATAAAATGATTGCCCAAAAGAATTGGAAAATCTCTAGGTCATTATCCAATTTTTGACCAATCAGCTGTTGACATAACATTATCTGATTTATACATAGATTACAACAGCATGCATTGTGTGAAAGTTGGTGGAAATTGGCTGACACACCAAAAATGATCATTTTTTTACATTAGTTAACAATATTTGATTTACAATAAAAACATTCTTGTGAAATATTTACTGGTATATTGTTGGATTGACAATGTATAAATATTGCTTCAGCCTTGCAAAAAAGTAATACCCACCAAATTTTTAACATTCTCTGTCTCTTCTGTAATTTTTCAGAGGTCCAATTCTTAAAGATGTGTCATTGCTAATTAAAAAGGAATCTTTCTCCATGTCAAAATGATATATAAAGTGTCATACAAATACACAAACACTAATAAGAAATCGAGATCTAAGTGTGAAACAGCAACATAGAAAGTACATATCTACCCATTTTTAAAATCATGCCTCCATGAAGCATCTGTGAAAAAAAAAAAGTGGTATTCTTGCAACATGCAGACTGACAAGAAGTAGGCAGTTTAGGCATAAGTTATTTATAACTAATGCATGCCACAATGTTGAACTTCATATCTTGGACCTTTGGTGCTCATAAAGGGTAGAAAGTGTACTTGAATATTTTCTCAAGTTGCAATTCTGCATTTATTTGGCCTAGGGGTTACTATTTAGTAAAATTTATTTAATTTTCAGGAGAGTTGTTCACTACTGACTGGAAACTTATGTCCATCGGTAGGGGTGGAATGAGGGGGAGTGGGGTATATTTATGTTAGCAATTGCTCACTGTTGCTCTAGTTTTGCCTTTGTCATTGTTTTGTAGATCTTTTTTCAGGATTCCTAAACCTACTCAGCACTGTATAGCCATGATTATGCTGCTGTGTTGATAAAATATTTACATACATATATTTTAAAAAAATTTTTTTGCAAAGAATAACACAATACACAGTGAAATATCAGTCAATGAAAATGTTAGTAATTGGTGGCAGTTTTTAAGAATTAGTATCAAAGAAATCTTTTTAAGTGAAACTTGTGTCCTAATTTAATTTCTAAATTAAATTTTCATGTAGTCATGTGATACACTGTATGTCTTGTTCTCATCAGATGTGAAGAGAGTCAATCAGCTGTCACAGAAATACCTGTGATCCCTGATATAGCACTGGTGTGGCCATGGATCACATTATAATAGCACCCCCATATTAAAATATGTTTGCTAATATGACATTGGTGCAGTATAATCATGGATCTTAACATAAAACACCTAAGTATACCATGGTTGCTGATATAACATTGGTATGATCATAGGTCTTGCAATACAGAGCCTCAATATAACATTGGTATGATCATAGGTCTTGCAATACAAGGCCTCATTATAACATTGGTATGATCATAGGTCTTGCAATACAAGGCCTTATAACATTGGTATGATCATAGGTCTTGCAATACAGAGCCTCAATATAACATTGGTATGATCATAGATCTTGCAATACAAGGCCTCATTATAACATTGGTATGATCATAGGTCTTGCAATACAAGGCCTTATAACATTGGTATGATCATAGATCTTGCAATACAGAGCCTCAATATAACATTGGCATGATCATTGATCTTGCTATACAGAGCCTCAATATAACATTGATATGATCATAGATCTTGCTATACAGGGCCTCATTATAACATTGGTATGATCATAGATCTTGCAATACAGAGCCTCAATATAACATTGGTATGATCATGGATCTTGCTATACAGGGCCTCAATATAACATTGATATGATCATAGATCTTGCTATACAGGGCCTCATTATAACATTGGTATGATCATGGATCTTGCTATACAGGGCCTTAGTATAACATTGATATAGAAGTACATGTATTTGGATTTACATGGTTTTATTATACCTATTAGACCTTCAGTGGCTGTCATGATACATTATAGTTTTGTACATGCACAGAGTGAATTTATTTTTCTTGAATATTATACAGTAACACATGTAGATGTGCAGTTTGTAAATGAAGTTATTTCAGTTAACACTGATGAGTTCCTTAGTGATTGTGATCTATTTAAGCAAGTTCCTTAATAAGTTGATTGAGATAGGGTAACACTTAACACAGCTCTTAAAACTCTCATAGGATTTATGCTGTGGGTAATCAAGTAAAAGTTGATAAGCTTGTGATCTTATAGATAGTCAGTGCAGATTTCTTGACTTACCTCTCTACATTATTTATCATGGATTGTATTACCTTGTCTTTTTTTATCTTCACCATAAATTTACTACCAACTAAACCTTTATAAAACTCACTTCTGGACTTTTATCAGCATGTTTTTTTTTGGGAAGAGCCTATGTAACAATGTAACAATGCCCATCACCTCATTTAGTTTGTAAGTAGCTATTATATTTAAGCATTAAAGAAGCTAATCATTTTTTATCATAGTATTTGTAAAGAATAAATCAGAGGGGAAAGATTCTAAAAGAAAGGTTGAGACAAGGTTTGTGGGAAAGTTAATTTTTCATGGTTGCTTTTATGATCTATTGCAATTTCCTTATTATTTTTTTATTTGTATCATATGACAGTGTCTTCAGTTTAGTGTTTCATAATTGTTTGGGGAAATGTGTGTAGTAGAGCATTTTCAATATTTGTCAATGTTAGATGTAATAATTACCTTACCTATGTCACTGATGTGCTTTTAAATGCATTGTTTATCTGTGCATATGTGCATTTTTCTAAAACGTGAACGTGGTGGCGGTATATTTGTGAAAATCAATAGAAAAACATTAAATATGTGACAAAAAGAAATCATTTTTGGGGGGTACATTTTATAATTAGGCAAATCATCTAATTATACAGTGTACTCAGACAAATGTTATTTTTATTTTTGGTTCCGAATTTGCTGTTGCTTCAGTATTAGAGTTAGTTAGGTCCTTCAGTGATTGACTGGTTTTCTCCAAAACCGATTATTTTAAACAATGAGTAACAATCACACATTTTTGAGCTTTGTTTTTTAGGAACTTCCTCCGATATACATCTTTTAAATGGGGTAGGGCAAAGAAATCCTCCAACTATAATTTAAGGCATGGAACAGACCCTATATATAACCTGACAATTTTTTTCTCAAAGTTTAATTGTGTAGCCATATAT
The DNA here is from genome assembly GCA_016746295.1 of Potamilus streckersoni. Lineage (NCBI taxonomy): Eukaryota > Metazoa > Mollusca > Bivalvia > Unionida > Unionidae > Potamilus > Potamilus streckersoni. Next base: position 1,708,057 of record JAEAOA010001266.1, read on the forward strand.
TTGTGAAAGTTTTATGTTAAGTATTCCAAGGAGGTGTAAAAGTGGTAGCCTTAATATATTTTAATGCACTGGAAAATATGTCATTTACACTTTAGGACATGCAAACCTTTCCAGAACAGACATGTGTACACTTTTGACACATACTGATAATTGATAACAGTCATATCTAGCACAGCATTCAAAATGGCCACAGGACAGATGATTGTGATGTTCTACTTGGATTTACAAGTCAACAAACATAATGTTTTGGTCACCAAGTGATGGTAGCTCCACAGCTGCAAGAAATACCAGTAAGTGTATAAAATGTACACCAGTGTGTGCAGCCATAATTGACTGCATATTTTTACAGCTATTGATGAATAGGTGATATCTGTCCCTAAACTGAAAATCAGTATCATCAGGGTGAATAATAAACAGTCTAATAAACAGTCTATTGTGAATATTGTATATAGTCTATAGTGAATAATAAACAGCCTAATAAACAGTCAGCCTCACCAGACAGATCAAGAATTTATTAAGGACAAACATTTCATTATATTATAATAGTTGGAGGAATAGGTGACACAAATATCTGTGATTGGCCATCCTGGAAAAAAAATAATAGCAGAGCAAGTCATCATAAAAGACATACCAATAGGTTTTATCTAAATAAAGATAATGTCTGAGATATATATGATGATTAAAGAGATATATCATACTTTTCTTTGAAACTAAAATGGTTGTGCCCTAGTCAAAAGTATATGTTTGACAGGTACTTGTATGACCACAGTGTTATATATGTGCTTAACAGCTTAGTTCAGAATTATGCATAAGTATCTTGTTTAATTTATGTACATCATGTATATATGTAATAATATATATATATATATATATATATATATATATATATATATATATATATATATATATATATATATGTGTGTGTGTGTGTGTGTGTGTATATATATATATATATATATATATATATATATATATATATATATATATATGTGTGTGTGTGTGTGTGTGTGTTTATGTATATATATATATATATATATATATATATATATATATATATATATATATATATGCATGTATATATATGCATGTCTGTATGTATATATATATATATATATATATATATATATATATATATATATATGCATGTATATATATGCATGTATGTATATATATATATATATATGCATTGACTTGATCCAGTTTAATCACCAGTTGAAGTGACATTTTTCCATTGTTATCCTGGATATTTGTTCACTGTACTGATGATATACTTATTTTTTGTGTAAAGTTTAGATGGATGATTTGACTATAATTGCTTTGTGTCTTTTAACACAGTCAGTATTGAAACATAAAATATTAAGTATTTAAGATTTAATATAAAACTCCATTCTGCAAAAAAATTCTGTAGAAATTTTCATTGACTTATTCATGAGTGAACCGGCTGACTATTGTGTCAGATAGGATAAAAGATTTTTCCTTTATGCCTCCATGTTTACATTCATGGACTGGTGCTTCATTTATTTTGCAATAAAGGAACAGCCTTTTGTCATTTATAATTTCACATGTTAAAATTTCTGATTGCATCTGCTCATCATCTGATACTCATTATTTTACATTGACCCAGGGATCCATATGAAAACTTTTTTTCTTTATAGAGGTTTGTAGAAATCTAGTACTAAGTTACATCCTCAAATACTTTATTACCTGTACTGTTTACTGAAACAATTACTGTTTATAACTTTCTATATCAACAATAAAATCCTAATTTCACTACACAAAAAAGGCCTTTTAATTTTGATATAAGTTGAGTAGACCATAAGTTAGTGCAATGCCATAGTTTTTAATGTTGAATATGTCTTCTTTGATCCAATGGAACAGATGTAAAATATTGCTGTGTTGAACACTGTGTCTTATTTCATACAATTGAGCAGAGGTGAACTTACGGTAATATTGGACATACATGTCTCCTTTGATCCAAAGCTGAGCAGAGTAGCAGGGTTGGATAGGTATGTTTCCATTACATAATTGAGTAGATGTGAAGTAGTAACTGTGCTGTTGGACAATTATGTCTCCTTTACATAACATATTCTCCACATCATTTTATTTATGAATCAAAGAGTGGACAAGTAAAAACAAAAAAGGCCCACTTGACATAAACTTTATATCAACTTGCCTTTGAATTAAGGAGTAGGAAGCTACATCACCCAACATTTATTTCACATCATCTTGTATATGAATTAAAGAGCAGACAAAGAAAGAGCATACTCCATGATATGTATTCCACATCAGTTTGTCATTGAAGTAAGGAGTAGTCAAATGAAATACAGGCCTCCTTGACATTCAGTCCACATCAACTTGTTGGTGAATTGAAGTGTAGAAGAGTAGAGAACATGCTATCTTGACATATATTAGACATCAACTTGTCTATCAGTTTAGGAGCTTAAAAATAAAAAGGAAAGGCCCCATTCACATGAACTTGTCTATGAATTAAAGCATACACAAATAGGAGCCCTGAGTGGCCAAATGGTCTAAAGTGCTCTGGATCACTACCATCTCACCTCTGTCTGCTTGGGTTTGAGTCTAAGATTAGATTTGGTGAATGTGGATATGTGAGAAAACTTGCCAGTAGCTTCTCATGGGTCAGTGGTTCTTTCTGTGAATTTCCCCAGTTTCTTCCTCCACCAATAATACTGGCCGAAATGTATAGCCTGTCATGTGCTGAAAAATGGTGTTAAGCCCCAGAACAACAACAACATACACAAATAAAACATGCCTCTTGATATGCACTGCATATCAACTTGTCTAAGATTTGAGAAGGACATGAGTAAAACAAAACAGGCCCCATTGAGATGTACTACACATGAGCTTTTCTATAAAGGAGTAAACAAATAGAAAACATGCCCTTTGACATGTATTTTAAATCAATTTGTCATTGAATTAAGGAGTAGACAAATAAAGAACATAACCCCTTGACATGCACTAGACATCAAATTGTCTATAAATTATCAAGTAGACAAATAAAGAACATAACCCCTTGACATAGTAGACATTAACCTGTCTATAAATTATCAAGTAGACAAATAAAGAACTTAACCCCTTGACTTGTATTAGACATTAACTTGTCTGTGAATTAAGGAGCAGACAAGTATGAAAAAAGGCCACATTGAAATATTCTTCACATGAACTTGTCTGTGAAGGAGTATACAAATAAAAACTACATCCTTATGACATTTACATAATATCAACTTGTATATAAATTATGGGGTATACAAATCAAAATAAGACTTCCCTTGACATGTAGTCCACATCAACTTGTCCATCAATTAAGGTATAGACAAATAAAAGTAAGACCTCCCTTGACATGTAGTCAATATCCACTTGTCCATAAATTAATGTATAGACAAATAAAAGTTAGACTCCCCATGACATGTATTCTACATCAACTAGTCTATAAATTATTGAATAGACAAAAAAACATGTCCCTTTGGCATTTACTACACATCAACTTGTCTTTAAATTAAAAGCTATATAAATAAAAATAGGCCCTTTTACATTTATTACCATCAATTAGTCAATGAATTAAGGAGTTGACAATTAAAAACAAGACTCCTTGACATGTACCGACCAATCAACATATAAGCTGTGTGTTCGATTGGATTTTGAACCTAGCTTTAATAATTTCTCAGTCATATCACTATATGTCTGCAGTGTGTGCAATTTATAGTGATGTTGAGCACCAGGGCATCATGCTGCAGACATGTGACATGATGTCCCCACCCAGTCACATTATCCTGACATCAGGCCAACCAGTACTAATACTAACCTCTTAATGCTGAGCACCTGTTGAGGCAGCTGTTAGTGCCATTTTTTTAATAAGTATATGGTGTGACTCAGCCAGGACATACAATCTATATATAATGATAATTATGGTATCAATCCAAAGTTTTATCATTGAGAAAATGGCAAAATGTGATTAGCAAAACTTGATTTGAAGCAGATCATAATCTTTCCTGGAGATACAAGTTTACACACTTTCTTTAGAGGTAAAATATGTAGCAAAATTAAGAGAAAGATTTTATGGAATGTATATTATCCTTAAATGAAGATGTCTGCTAAATGCAGGTTCACTGCATTTCATTATAAGATCCAGACACAAAGAAGTTCATGTTTGTATAACCTTATTATTGGGTTATTGTTTTCAAAATAATATACCAATATACCAATGATTATTTTATTTATCTAATGAGATCCTGACATTTCCATTGCTACAAAATGATTGTAGTACAGATGTGAGAATTATGTCATGGAGTCATAAGCATGCAATTGTGTGTTTATCAATACTGCATTGTAATCATCCTACCTTCCTCAATACAGTATTGTAAGGGTAAATGTGATCATCAATAACATTATTCCTAATTATTAATGCACAGGTAAATTGAATAGCATCTCACATGGCAGGTAATCACCATGCTTGATATGATCAATAGATCTCTACAGTATATTTCTGTCCAGTTATGGGACTGCTGGGGGATGATCTTAGTTCTGGTCTCACAGCTTGGGTAATCAGAACCCTTAATAGAATCAATAGAACCCTGCTGTATTGCATTCCCTGTCCTGCCAAAAGACTACTTCATGACAGTTTGTTCTATTCTGAAGATTCTACTGATGTCAGTAAAATTTTTCAATAGCTATGTCAGATATTGGCTAACAATGATTGGAAACTGAAAACAGTTCCACTTGAATTAAGGTTTTCACACAGAAGAAATTTAGACATGTCACTTAATATAACCATGAGGTCACAGAAATAATTTTACTTGGTTGCAATATAAATTTAGGACAGAAACTTGCCCTTGCTAAATAAATTCAGAAATTTTATGCTTTTTCTTGTATGAACAGTTAACATTCATATTTGTAGTCATTTATTTTAATTTTGGTTTATAAAATTACATCATCTTTAATTTTACGGCAAGGACCTACACAGTTTTTTGTTTGCAAATGATTGTCTGAGGATGCAGAAACACTTTTATCATGCAGGTTTTAAATTCTTTTCCAAGTTCTCTTGTAAACATTTGCCAGAAAATGGAAAGAGCTTTTTCTTGGGAGTTTATATTATTTCCCCTGAGTCATATTGTCTTTTCCAAGTCCTCTTGTAATGGTTTGTTACAGGACATGGTAAGAGTTTAACCTGGAGTGTTTTAATTCTTTTGTCCTTTTGGAAATTATACTGGAGTAAACACACCAAGATTTGTATTCTGCCAAGAAAATAACTGGGTACATTATATTCCAAATGCCTACAAAAGGACCAGTATATGCATGAAAAAAAGGGGTATAGAAGCAGCATATAGAATTGTGATGTTTGAGTACAAATGGCATGGAAAAAAATCAGACATCAGATCATCTTAAGCCAGCACTACATAGGACTATACCTTTCATTAATAGATTTGAAAATCGTGCCCAAATGACCTCAGATAAATAAAATTAAATATTTAATATTTTACTATATAGTAACAGTATAATATTACCTTGTCCTGTCAAAATATGAAATAAACTGAGTTGTAAAGGACTTATCAATTGATTATAGCGACTGACAATCAACCACAACATAACAGAAATTCCTATTATCCCTGTCTCAAGCATATCATGGTGACTGTCAGTCCACCAGTACATAAAAGAGGTTCTGACCAACTGACCAATGGATGGACCAATTTAATCACCCAGCTAAGTTTACCAGTTTTGCTCTTGTGCAGATTTGTCAAGTTGTATGTCAGGGGTCTAGTGGGTCACCAGTAGATATTGGTCAGTTGGTATGTCAGGGTCTGGTATGTCACCAGTGCAGTTTGATAAAGTGTCTGTCTGTGGCCTGTTTTGTCACCTGTGCAAATTGGTTAAGTGGTTTGTCAGGGACCTGGAGGATCAGCTGTGCAGATTGGTCAAGTGTTCTGTCCAATGACTGGTGGGCTTCCTATGTAGGTTGCTGAAGTGATCTGTCAGGGTCCTGGTGGGTCACTATGCCAGCTGATCAAGCAGACTGTCAGGGGATAGATGGGTCACCTATGAAGATTGGTTAAGTAATCTACAAGGGCCTGGTGGGTTACTGTAGATTGGTCAAGCAGTCAGTCAGGGGCCTGGTGGATATTGTGTACAGATTGGTCATGTGGTTTGGTGGGGGCCTGGTGGATATTGTGTACAGATTGGTCATGTGGTCTGGTGGAAGCCAGATGGATATTGTGTACAGATTGGTCATGTGGTCTGGTGGGTGCCTGGTGGATATTGTGTATAGATTGGTTATGTGGTCTGGTGGAGGCCTGGTGGATATTGTGTACAGATTGGTCATGTGGTCTGGTGGGGAGCTGGTGGGTATTGAGTACAGATTGGTCATGTGGTCTGCTGGGTAACTCATGCAGATTGGCCAAGTGGTTTGTCAGGAGCTGTAACAATATAACCAAGTTTGGGATTTCCTGATTAACAACAAAACACTATTGATGGTATATGCAAATACAATATTTAATGATGTTTAAAAATAAGAAGTATGATTGATACATCCATGTATGGGTCCAAATATTGGACAAATTAACATAATTCACTGGATCCTACTAATGAAACAAATACAAAGGCAAACACATTGTCATATACAGTACCAGGACAAAATAAAAACAATTCATGGTACATCACAAAAATGAAACTACAAGTTTTTCACAATGACAAAACAGATATGTTTTCACTCAAAATAATTAATTGATAGTTTACTCACTCAAAATAAGGAACAAATGTTAATAAAGCAGATATCACAATATACTTCTTCACCTCTAAACACTGGGTACAACAAAACCCCTAAAAAAGCCCATGGCCAAAAGATTACATGTATACTCATTTCAATTCACTTTTTCCTACCAGTTCCACTTGCCAAACAAGCAAAGATTTGGTAGTTACTGACCACCATTGATTACTGGGTCCCACAATCAATTAGTGCCCATCACTGTGGTTTGCAAGCCTGATCACCTGCAACCCTACAAGCAACAATCAGCATGGATCACTCCAAACTTTGTCAAAATATTTGAAGCTCTTGAAACAGCTCAAAGTAGCTGAAAACACAATTACACACACAGGTGAAAAAAATACATCCTATACTGTGTACTATGCATGACACTGGTATATACTAGTAACACATAATGATCTTATATAGGTAAGTTATAAATGATACATTATCAGTCTTGCATTACAAAAAATCAGTGGCCCCACTGTCCATTACAATCACTGCCATCTTACTTCTGTCTGGTGGGTTGAGTCTATGATTCAGGGAATGTGGATATGTGAGAAAGCTTGCCAGTAGCAGTGGGTCGGTGGTTCTTTCTGGTGATTTACAGGTTTCTTTATCCACCATTAATACTGGCCCCCATGAATAGCCTATCATGTGCCGAAAATGGCATTAAGCCCAACAACAACAACAGCATTACAAAACAATAAACAGTTAAGAATAGTAAATATTAGCATATTACAGATATTAGCATATTAGCATATTACACAATTACAGATATTAGCATATTAGCATATTACACAATTACAGATTTGTGACTCTAAGGTCAAAGCTACAGAAATAGGAAAAAAAATATATTAGTACAATAGCTATAACTTACAATACATATAAGTAAATATATTACATACCTCTACAGCTGGAGATATGCAGGTCTCAAAGTAGACCTCCCACTGACAAAACAGTCATAATGTGACCATTTGATTTTAATATGCTGATTTGTACACAGATAATGTAGTTTTACATGTCTGTTCAATTCATGTATTCCAGTTTTCCCATCAAAAACACTTCAGTGTGCAGCACAGGATGGACCAAACAAACTTGTTTGGATAAAATGTAGAATATCCATCAGTCACCCTACAAGAAATAAAACCCACATGCATGTATTTATTAAAGAAATAGATTTATACTATTCCATGACAGGAGCCTGGGGGTCACCTTTGCAGATTGGTTAAGCAGTCTGTCAGGCCAAGACTAGGTGGGTCACCTGTATAGATTGGTCAGTCTGTTTGGGGCCTGGTGGGTCATCTGCAAGTACATTAGAACATTTACAATTTCAAATCCACATATTAACCTTTCAAAACGCTAATTTTAAACACATACTTAAAGCTCTTATATGAATCAACATCACATTTTTAAAGGAGAAATATACTGATTTTATATTCAATATATTCCTGTTAAAGAGTATCCAAGAGCATTATCCTAAAATATAATTGTTCTGTTTTATCTCAGTTTGCTTGAGAACGACGTGTCCAACAAAGGGGGGTATATGGTAACAGTTGAATAATTTGTATTGCCCATAGAACATAAGGCAATATGGGAATTTTTGTTGCCTTATCAAGTTTTATGAAAATTTATTCTGAATTGGATAATGTAACAAGATATTAAATATAGTCTAATATAGGGGTTCATAATTTGGATCAATTATCAAAGTATCAATCTGTATTGTTATTTGCATACCTTGTGAATATGAGACTAGTTTTTAGAATTAATAACATAGCAAAAAATAGGTATACAAGACCAGTGGCAGTAATTGTATGTGTATGGTCATAAAAAAAACAATGCACTCAGGGGGAGGCATTTATGGAATTTGTATTCATTCATATGGAACAGTAGCTGATTTTTAACATCCATCTTGAACTTGATAAAAACTACACTGTCAGAGTCCAGAATGCTTTAAGTTAAAACTTCATTGAATAATTCCATTATTTAGATAAAACAAAGAAAACCTTATTGGGTCCTAACTTTTATCGCCATTTAATGAACAACAGTACAGTCCTAATTTGATAAATTGTTGAATCACAAATAAAGATTCTCTATGGCCCAATAATTTTTGTTTTTGTAATCAATGGAATTTCAGAGTTGTATGCTCTTTTAAGAGGTTTATTATATTATTTGTACTCAAGAAAATGCTCTGATGCAATTTATGTAAATGCCAAATATTAATTTGTGCCTTGGTCGGTATGGTGAAGTGATTTAGTTCCTAATTTGTACCTTGATCTAAATGGTCAAGTGATAGAGTTACAAATTTATGCCTTGGTCCACATGGTTACATGATACAGTTACTAATTTCTACCTTAGTCTCTATGGTCAAGTGATACAGTTACTAATTTATACCTTGGTCTGTATGGTCAAGTGATACAGATACTAATTTCTACCTTGGTCTGTATGGTTAAGTGATATAGTTAATATATTCTACCTTGGTCTGTATGTTCAAGTGATACAGTTACTAATTTCTACCTTGGTCTGTATGGTCAAGTGATACAGTTACAAATGTGTGCCTTAGTCTATATGGTCAAGTGATATACTTACTAATTTCTACCTTGGTTTGTTTGGTCAAAAGATACAGTTACTAATTTGTACCTTGTTTTTCTTTGTGGTCAAGTGATACAGTTACTAATTTGTACCTTGGTCTCTGTGGTCAAGTGATACAGATACTAATTTCTACCTTGGTCTGTATGGTTAAGTGATACAGTTACTAATTTCTACCTTGGTCTGTATGGTCAAGTGATACAGTTACTAATTTCTACCATTGTCTATATGGTCAGGTGATACAGTTACCAATTTCTACCTTGGTCTATATGGTCAAGTGAAACAGTTACTAATTTCTACCACATCTGTCTGTGTGAGTTCGATTCTAAGATTCAGTGAATATGGATATGTGAGAAAGCTTGCCAATAGCTTTTCGTGGGTCGGTGGTTCTTTTTGCGGATTTCCCAGTTTCTTCCTCCACCATTAATACTTGCCACCATGTATAGCCTATCGAGTGCTGAAAAATGGCGTTAAGCCCCAGAACAACAACAACAACAACTAATTTCTACCTTGGTCTCTAAGGACAAGTGATACAGATACAAATGTGTTCCTTGGTCTGTATGGTCAAGAGATACAGTTACAAATATTTGCTTTGGTCTGTATGGTTAAGTGATACAGGTACTAATTTCTACCATGGTCTGTATGGTTAAGTGATATAGTTACGAATGTGTGCCTTGGTCTGTATGGTCAAGTAATACAGTTACTAATTTCTACCATGGTCTGTATGGTCCAGTGATACAGTTACTAATTTCTACCTTGGTCTATATGGTCAAGTGATACAGTTGCTAATTTCAACCTTGGTCTGTATGGTCAAGTGATACATTTACAGATTTGTGACTCTATGGTCAAATAAATCAACTACTAATTTCTGACTCTGCAGAGGTGGCTTGTACCACTACTTTGATGATTGAAATTTAAAGATGTAGAGAATGCAGAATGAATTTCCTTTCATGCCATATCTTTTGTAGCAAGGTTACTCAACTTAGTTTAATAACTAATTACAATACAGCTTTTCACAAAGAAACAGACCCCCACAGCATGACTTTAAGTTATAATGCAACTTCAAGCTTGCAGGACCTTTTAACTTTGTATTACAGTGCAACTACAAAGGTACTGTACAAAGTAATTTATAATCCAAAATAAATTCACAGCAGTAAATCAGCAATATAAAGTTGAAAACCTGACTTGATTACATTAACCAGCTGATTTGAAATGTACTAGATACATACTGATTTTAGGCTGTGTTTGCAAGTACTGTACAAGGACTATTTTGTGCATTTTTTTCTGATGACCTTTGATGACCTTATTACATGTGACTATAGTTTTAATATTATAGTGTGCCATTTAAGAGTGTATTTATTATTATTATTATTATTATTATTATTATTATTATTATTATTATTATTATTATTATTATTATTATTATTATTATTATTCTTATAATATTTCATGACCCAATTTGGGCTTATTTGATGAAACCCCTGCCATCTTCAGGATAAACCCAGTGAATTATAACTCTTGATCCAGTTGCAGAGTTATTTATGAAGCCCTTGCCAGGCTATGGATATAGAATAGACCCAAGGAGTCATATATCTGATCTAATTGTAGGGTTTGTTTGATGAAACTCCTGCCAGCTTTGAGGCCATCTTGGAAATGCAGAATAAATCATAGCTCCTGATCCAAGTGTAGGGTTCATTTGATGAAAATCTTGCCAGCTTTGGGATCACATAATAGACCCAATGAGTCACAACTGAGGATATATTTGTAGGTTTTCTTTTTAAGGAAATCCCTGCCAGTTTGGGCATTATAGAATAGATCCAGTTTATTAGTTTTCACATTGTAAGAGGCAATTAATGAAGTAGGAACTGTAAAGGCTCAGTTATTGGCATGCTGGTCTTGTAGTCAAAAGTTTGAATCCCAACCACTGAATCATATATATATATATATATATATATATATATATATATATATATATATATATATATATATATATATATATATAAGGGAGTTGAAAAGTATTGTATTTATATATGCCTATTTATGATGGGAATTATATTATGGCATTGACTTTCCTTCTGTCCATTAACATTTGTTTGTTTTTAGGCCATGTAACTTTGTAACATTTGGATGGATTTTTACAAATCATTTGATTGACTTTCTCTAAAAGGCAATGATTTTTGGCAAAATTTGTTGGCCATCTCATGTTAGGTGATTTTAAAACAGAATCAGTTCTGGTAATGAATGACATTTTTTCATGAAATAAACCTTGAACTTTTGTCTGACAATAAAAAGATGCATTTATTTAGTTGTGAGCCATGGTTTTGGAATTTGATATATAAATGCACAATAGAAAGGATATGATCTTGGTATATAATCAAAATTTACATTTAATATACAGGCTTAGGAGAAGCAATTTTTGGCTGTAGTGACAATTCTCATTACAAAGAAGAAAATAATCATTGTGTAGCATTTAATGAACTCATGAATTAAGCATGAACATTTCCTATATAATATAATTCTTTTGAGCAGTATTCCTTAAGCTTTATTTGTGAGTTTTTATGTATTTAAAGATAAAATCTTTGCCAGATAATTCACTGTACAGATCTGCTGGTTTTCCTTTGGAATTCACTTGATGTAGGGAACATTTGGTGTCAGAAGTGGGATTATAATATGTCATTCAGTGTTAACAATGGCAGGCCATCAACTTGTAGGTTCAAGGTTATAAGTACCCTACTGGTCAAGTTCAGATTGTTATTATTAGTTTATTTGAATATACAAGTCTTCACATGACCAAAAAAAATTATTTAAGCTTTATAATACAACATTTATTCACTATAATGCCCTTTATTAGAATATGACTTCTGTTATAAGGCTGTCTTCTCCATTCCCTCACTGTAAGGCCATTTATTATTACTGTAGTTTTCATGATATGGTTCCAGTTATAAAGCAGTCATCTTCACTCCCTCACTCTAAGGCTCTTTATTAAAATACAATTTTCATTATAATGTGGTTTCTATAACAAAGCAATCAACTCCATTTTTACATGTGTATCAAAGGGCTAAAAAGCCATACACTCTATGAGGGAAAGGATTATTGCCCTGTATTATTCAAGAATGATAAATTAACATTTTTCATGTAAAATTTGGTACATGCAAAATAAATGCTATAAAGTGTGCAGATATTTAAAGATATGCAGCAAATTAAAAAATCCCACATGTCTTAAGAAAAGCATTGAATATAGAACCATATCTAAGTAATTGAACTTAACAGATATTTAAAAATCTAACTAATGCCTTTCATTTCAAAGATGTCTGCCTGTTCAGTTTCTAATTTGCAGGTCTTTTCTTTGAAATTTACTATGGTGACCCTGCTATCAGTCTGTCTTTTCTCAATGCTATTTACATTATAACCGAAAAAAAAAAATGTTGTGTTACAAGTGCATACAGTGTTGGGGATTTACATTCAGCCAATTGTATTATTGAGATTATTCATTTTACAAGAGTTTTAGCATTAAAATGAAGGAAATGTAAAAATTGTTTTTCAGGAATTTATAAAGGAATGAGTAATTTGTACGAAAATAAGGCTTTTAGGTCAAATGGAATAAAGAAGGGGATCAGACTGTGTGAATTAATTTAATACAACAGAAAATGCATACACACTTTCTTTGTGGTTGCCTTTTCTTTAAAGAGAACTCCCCATGATCAGGTTAGATGTACTCTATATAGAGAGGTCATTATTGAAACAAATCAGATTGTTAAGAGAGAGTGAATAGATGATTTTTGAAAATGTCAGTTAATCAATAATTAATTGAAAATTGTAATAACCACTTGTTTAGTGCATTACCCACTTGTTTAGTGTGTTAAAATTCTGGACAATTCATTTTGGATTGTACTGCTGAAAAAGTGACCTTGAACTAATTAAATTGCAAAGCACATTTAATATCCTTTAAATTGCTCTTATTGAGTCAATTTTCAAAATTAACGTAGCTTCAGTTACAGACTTTTTCTTGTTTTACATGTGCAGTTTTGCCTCACGAGCTGTGGGAGGTAAAGATGAGACATAGCGATGCTGTTATCACTATCTTCAATGTCTTTAACTTGCTAACTTCATCTTTGGTGTCTTCAACTTGTTGACTAATGTTGACCTCTTTGATGTCTTTTTATCTGTTTTTGTGCAATCCCATAACCCTAAAACTACTTGCAGGAATTTATTGAATTGAAAGTTGTTACACAGAACATTTAAGGAGTTGGAATGTTTTTTCTCCTACCCATGAGTAAAGTGAGGTAGGTTGGTAGGTGAGGCGGGCTAAAAGTTATCTGTTACTTTCTGTATATTAAGATAGAATTCAATCCACATTTTATTTATGAAGTAAGCTTATATGTTCATACTACTGAATAAGTACATGTATCTGTTTTACTTTTTTGTTTTCTAAACCAGCATTGCCTCAGATCTATGCCACTGTATATTTCCATACCTTCCAGGGCCCAACTATCATGATTGGAAGCTTTTGTGATCCCAGTCCTTTTAATGCTTGCATACATTTGCTCAGCATGGAAAGGTCAATTTTTTTTTGTAACCAGCATTAGCTTCAGGGTTTCTGTCTTCCCCATGGAGACTGGCCCCTGGGTCACATTCAACAATACACACTGATAAAATTGTCCATGTTCAGAAAAAGTCTTGGACATTTTGAGGGAATGCAGTTCATATGACAGATCTTGACCCAATATTTTAAGGATTTTACATTTTTTGGCTGTATTTGTTATTTTGTGCACTTTTTAAAGAATCTTAACATCTTTACTCATGTATTACTTTATGTTTACTTTTATTTGGAAGGGCTTATATTCCTCAATTTTTGTGCATTTTTGTTTATATTTACACTTTAAAAACTTAACTGGTATTGTGCTCCCATTAAACCGTAATACACACACATACACCCACACATGCAAGAAGCCATCGTTTGTCCCAGGGTATCTTGCTAACTGTTGAAAACTTAACTATTATTGCAAACATGAAAACTAATCAGAATACCTCCTTATAAATATATGAACACTTGGTGTGTTGTTGTTATAGGGTTAATGCCATTTTTCAGCACATACATGGCAGCCAGTTTAAAATGGTGGAAGAAAAACCCAGGAACACCTGGAAAGAACCACCAACCCATAAGAATCTACTGGAAAGCTTCCTCATGTACCCACATTGGCTGTGAGTGCTTTAGACCCCTTACTTGGTGTGAAAAGTGGAATTCAGTATGTGTATACAACAGAAGGGTTGCAGGATGAGCAAAGAAAAAACCCCAAACATTATATTCCATGGAAGCCTTACATTTCTAGTATTTCTCTTTTAGTTACTACAAAAGACCTAGTTTGCAATGTTTTGAACAGTGGGGCTTTTGGAATGTATTGGAAAATGTATTCTTTAATGAAAGATGTTAAAACTTTTGAAGAAAAACGTAGTGGATGGGCTTATCACTGAACATGGACTATCATGTAAAAATAACATTTCTGTTTAGAACTCAAAGAAACCTTCAACCTGTCATGAATAATTTTGGGTGTACCAAGAGCATTACTACATGCATGTAATGTACACTACACGAAGTTCTAAATTTACCATTGATTTAGGTTTAAATTTATTATTGATCTGGGATTGAATTTACCTTTGTCTTTGGGATTAAAATTGCTATTGATCTGGGATTAAATTAACTTTTGAGCTGGGATTAAATTTTACATTTTTCTTCAGGAACTTACAATTAATCTGGGATTCTTTATAGAAGCTAGCTATTTATCTCAGCAGATTTGTGAGAATTTATTTTAAAAATCAGTTTACTGGTTTCCATGAACAATACTTTTCTTACTTACAAGTTGAAGCCTGTGATTGAACCTGTCAACAGTACTTAAAGCATTTTAAAATGATCCATTAGTTAGCTGATGGACATGAGTATATTTATGTTTTGTACTACTTGCTTTTATGTCACTTCATCATGGTCTGTTTTGGACATTTTTCCTTTTTTCTGGAATATTGTCAATTGTTTTAAATCTATTGAACAATAGCTGGCTTATAATTTTACATGTCAACTGTACCAATGTGCTGATAAGACAAGCTAGAGAGCATACACACAGATCATTACAAAAGTAGGTATTATAGGGCTAAATTTATTTATATCAGGTGATATGGTATTTGTATAACTTTTAGCAGAAAAGATATATTTGTGTTTAAATTTTGTAAATTCTCTCCAGACAGTTATAGTGCATGTCTGTGATGGAGGAGTAGTTCTTCAGTCACTGTTGAACTCATAGGGGTAAATGTGGTATTATCAGCAGACACTGAAGGCAATGGTGTCAATTTAAATTCAAGTAGAGAATTTATAACAATGGTAGGATGAATGGACTGTGTGTTTGTAAAATTGATTAGAATCAATTATAGCAACATTGCCTTAATACTTAAACACTAAAATTTGTACCACTTGTATGGAAATTGGAATATCGTTTAGTAAGTATAAAGTGCTTATGATAGAGTTAAGTAGTAATAGTTTAATTTTGAATAAATTTGCTAATAAGGTTAAAGTTTGCAAGTAATTTCCTACTTAATATAATATTTTTGAAAATTCTAACATACAGTATCAGTGGGAAAGGAGTGTTTATGGACAGGAGATATATGACTTTATTTTGGATTACATAGTTTAGTTTTTTGTGCATTTTGATATGTAGATTAGAGTTAGATAAAGGGTATGCACTTAAAATAATTGGACCAGAAGTTTACTTTAGGAAAAGTCTTTAGGGAATGCTAGACTCTGTGAAGGCCGTTAGGATTGTTTTTAAGGCAGGTCAAACATACAGATGGATGGATAATGGTGCTGTCCCACAATCCCCCACCCAGCACGCACACATAAACATCCTAGCTTCGGACATCAAACAGGTGCTAGGAATATATACATGTACTAGCAATACCAGGGTGGGATCCTGACTTAAGCAAATCCTTGCAGAGCAAAGCTTTCCTACCATGACCCCAGCATATAGGTTTTTGTATAGCAACAAATGCAAGTGATAGACCAGGATACAGTCTACATAACACTCCACCCTGACATGGGCAAGCTCATAGGCAAAGGACAGTCCAGGTGGGTCTGCCTGCTGCCCGACTAAATCCAACTAACAGTCTTCAGTTTGGCCCTCAAAGACCAAATTGCAAACATGATCCTTTCAGATGGTAGTCAAAATCCTTCAAACTTCCTTATCTAAGTGGCACTAAAGTTGTAACGGATGGCCTACATCATGCTAATTGGAAAAATTTAGACCCATATAGGTACGCTAATAGGTACACTAAGTACACAAAATTCCAACATGAAAACATCTTCTAAATTCAAAACTCATCAACATTTGGTCAATTGCTCAGGTGGCTCACACAACGTTGGCATAGGGACATCCATAGGACTGGAAATAATTTTATCGAAGCTTGCCTGGCTAAGATAAGCAAAGTGGGGTTTGTTCTTTGGTGGTAGGTGGGGCAGGGCTATGGCCACTGTGGTGGGATGCAGGTGGTGGATCTGTAATCTGGGAGGCAACGTAGTACATCAAGTTCCAGTCAAATAAGCACACAGTGCAATAGACTACTTAAACAAACAACTCAGCTCAGTGCAGAGAGTCAGCATGAAGTACCAGAGATATTAGAGTTTAATTAAATGTAGTAAAGAAAACCCCTCTTGCTTGTTACTAAAACATTTCCCATATAGCGAAGTTACATCAAAGGAACGCTACTACACATGTCACAATTTATCCAGTTTACTGTAAGACAGAAACAATAGAGAGGATACACACAGATGTGCCATTACAAAAGCAGGTCAAGATCTGTGATGTTTAATGTAACATGTAATGATTCAGCATAAAACTTACCTACAAATCTGCCATTAAAGAAGCAGCTAGGGATCTGTGCTACTTACTTTAACACAGACCTGTTGGCAGAGAGGACACACACAAATCATTAAAGAAGCAGGCATGAGCTATGCTATTTACTGTAATACTGTATTGACCTTCCTGCAGAGAGCATACACACAAATATGCCATTACAGAAGCAAGTCAGGATTTATGCTGATTACTGTAGCACAGACACAAATGTGGAGCACATTATTTTGTCTTTAATTTAAATCATTTTCAATGAATCTTCATGTTCACTAATTTACTTGCAATTTCATTGATTAGGTGTATTGTTCTACTGAACTCTTTAAACACCTCCACACTCACCTAATTATCTAGGCAAGAAAATCAAAAGTATAATAAGAGAGCATGAGACTAAAAAACACAAGCAAAATAACCATCTTTAAAAAAATGTTACTTGCTTGGTCTTATTTTAATCTGTCTGAAATATATTTTATCCATTTAATTTTGTAAACTACAAGGCAAATGTATGGTATCCATTTAGTCATGTAGAATATAGGGCAGACATATGGCATCCTATTAGTCATTAGGCAAAATATGGCATCCATTTAATGGTACAGAATACAAGGCAAATATAAAGCATCCATTTAGTTGTAAAGACTACTAGGCAAACTTACAGCATTTATTTAGTCATATAGACTACAAGACAAATATTATATGCATTTAGTGGTACAGAATATAAGGCAAATATATAGCATCCATTTAGTTGTAAAGACTACTAGGCAAACTTATGGCATTTATTTAGTCATATAGACTACAAGGCGAATATTATATGCATTTAGTGGTACTGAACACAAGACAAATATATGGCATCCATTTAGTAGTATAGACTACAGGGCATATGTTAGGCATCCATTTAATGGTACTGACTACAAGGCAAATGTTTGGCATCCATTTAACGGTACAAACTACAAGGCAAATGTGTGGCATCCATTTTGTTATGTCCACTTCAAACCAATTAAATATATGGCATCCATTTAGGGGCATATATTACAAGGTAAAAGTTTGGCATCCATTTAGTGGTATAGACTACAAGGCAAATAATTGGCATCCATTTAGTCTTATATGACTACAAGTCATATATATGGCATTCATTTAGTGGCATAGACCAGTGGTCCCCAAACTTTTTTTTTTTGTCGCGGACCGGTCAACATTTGATAGTTTTACCACGGCCCGATGAGGCGTTGATTGTTTATAAGTTAGATTGTTTTGATTTAATAATTCTATTTTGATTGTATTTAAACATGCCTTCACAAAAAAATACATTTACACTAAAAAATGAATATAAAGCAATTTAACATTTTAACTAACTAGAACTCTAAATCAATGAGAACCCTGAACTTGTTTCTTTAAAACGAGGCGGTTCCATCTGGGAGTAATAGGAGACAATGACACCTGATGTGTGTTGCTTATGTCCAGTTTATTCCGTTGTTTTGTTTTGGTTACTATCACTACAGAAAACCCCACCTCACAGAGATAGGATGTCGGAAATGGCAATAGGGATTTAAATGCTGTGGTGACAATCTCAGGGTATTCCGCCAAGACTTTAATCCAGAACACAGAGTTATTGTCTCGAAAACAGTTTTAAGGTCTCAGTCATTTGCAATCTCTATCAGTTGATTTTCTTCTGGCACCGACATGCTAGATTCATCTGGTTTGCTGACAAATGGGTTGTGGATCCATTCCTTACCATTTTGTGGGTCTTTTGCGGTTGGGAAGTAGAGCTCAAACTCTTTTAAAAGCAAAGACAGGTGATTGTACATCAACTGGGAGAATGAATGCTCAGGCTCAGTCTCGCCTAAAATACCCACTAATGTCTGAAACATGTCCAAAATGTATCTGTTTACGCGCCGCCCCCACAACTCCAGTTTCGCTTTAAATGCAGTTACTTTGCCAAATGGAAAAACAGTTGTCATTGTCCCCTGAAGGGACAAATAGAGTTCTTTGAGCAGGCTGAATATATCACACAGTTAAGCCAGTTTTGCAACCCATACCTTGTCACTGAAATGTGCTACCAGAGGTGACTTCTTTTCTTAGAGAAATCTTTGCAATGGCTCTCGTAATTCAAATACTCTGGATAGCAATTTTCCTCTGGATAACCATCTTATTTCTGTGTATAAGAAGGCATTTGTGCTCTGTGTCCATCTTCTCACAAAGCTGCTGAAACAGACGAGTTAAGGGCATATGCTTTGATGTGGTTAATAACTTTAACGACATCAATCAATATGCTGTTAAATTTAGGTAACATTTTTTGGTTTGCCAGCATTTCCCTGTGAATGATACAATGCGTAGATTCACTCTCAGGTGCAACTTCCTTAGAGCAGTTAAACCAGACAGTTGTCTGGTCATGGCAGCAGCTCTGTCTGTGAATATGCCAACAAAAAAAGACCATTTTAGGTGTCCTGATATATAACCATCCATTGACTTGAACAGTTCTGCTCCTGTGGTGTTGGTTGGCAAAAATAGTACACATAACAAATCCTCATGTATATCCTCCTGATATAGATATTGCACATAAACAAGTAGTACTATCTTGTTGTTGATATCTGTAGATTCATCAACCGGGAGTGCACACCAGGGTGATGTATTAATCCTCTCCAACATTTATGTCACAATGTCTTCGGCTATTTCCTCAATGGGCCTAGTCACAGTTCTAGCCGACAAAGGTACATGTGCTATTTTTTTCCAGCAGCCTCTCCTAGAAGTTCATGGCAAATGTCTTTATTGGAGGGCAAGATCAATTTTTCATCGATAGTGAATGGCTTTTTAGCCTTAGCAATACGGTTAGCCACCAAATATGATGCTCTCAGTGCATTCTCCTTTATTGATGTGGTGGCCTTCATAAATTTCTTCTGTCCTTTGTGTTCCTGTTTTTTTTTTTCTTTCAAAATACTCCAGGGGCTTGTCTTTTAATCCAGGGTGCTTGGCGTTCAAGTGGCAAAGCAGTTTTGAATATTTCATTGCTTCATTATTAGAGAGCTGGTTGCCACAAACTATGCAGAGTGGGGTTGGTGTGTGGGAATCACCTGTCCCGATAAATCCATATTTCACGTAGGACTAATGGTATTGCCTGTTAAAAGTTTTATGTTTCTTTGACGTTGAAGGCTCTTCTTCTGTCCTCTCACTGGTCCTTTTTTTTTCCTAAGGAAACTTTCTAACGACATCTGTTTCATACTCCTTTTTGTTAATTTGTGGTTTAAATTTGAGCAAACACAATATGTACATACACCAAGCATTGTCAAACAAGTACCGGTGAACAGAGAGAAGAGCGATACACACCTTCTCTCCATCAATGCTACAACGCCACTTTCTGCTTGCAGCCACTCAGCTCCAGACCTGACCTAAACTCGATTCGCTATCACGATATGTTCGAATGCACAGTATTGGTGCGGCTTTAGGTGACATCTCTCAGCTCGTGGTTTAGTCTGGACCCTTGCTTAGTATGCTCCCTGCGTTGCACTCTGCTATAGTATAGCGGAGTGCATTGCAGGGAGCATATTAAGCAGGGGATCAGACTACTCCCAGTTGACCTCTCGTCCATGTAAAGTCGCACAAACCCGAAATACACCATAATAAATAAAATAGAAATAATTTAATATTCCTGGGGTGGCCCGGTACCATTTGATCCACAGACCGGTATTGGTCCACATCCCAGGGTTTGACTACAAGGCAAATGTTTGGCTTCCATTTAATGGTATAGACTACAATGCAAACATGTAATGTATTTTGTCATGTAGACTACAAAGAAGATGTATATTATCTATGTAATTAGTATAGAATCACAAGGTAAATGTATGGCATTCATTTTATCATGTACACTAAAATTTAATGCACAGATAGCTAACATACTTAATTGTCATTAATGCAGTTTACCTGAGCTCCATAAGATAGTTTAGATATCTTCCAAAAATAACATTTTATTAATATTCTATCAGTGTTTTTTGGAAGATGTAATAAGATTGAATCTTTAAGTATAATATTGATTGCAGATTTGCCAGTGTGATCAATACTGTGTAAGCACTTATCTTATTAATAACCTGATCAATGCTTTAAACATAGGTACTTGTCTCATTACCAATGCTACATGGGTGCTTTTCTCATTAAAAATGCTACATGGGTACTTGCCCATTAACAATAGTGTGATCAGTGTTACATGGGTACTGGTCCCATTAACAATAGTGTGATCAGTGTTACATGGGTACTTGTCCAATTAACAGTGTTACATGGGAGTTTAGCCCGTTAATCACAATGTGATCAGTGTAACATGGGAGCTTAGGTGGTGCTCTACAGTTTTATATTTTGCATAGGGTTAGAATTTTTAGGAAAAATAATTTCCCCGGGTTTCCTAACTGGTTATTGGTATTTAAAAAAGACCTTGTTTATCTTAGGTATTATTCAAAGAACCTTTAATTCCCTTTATTTTGGAGTATGATTCATGGGTGTAATATGGGTTATAGCTTGGACTTACTCCAGATGTGCTCCTTTCAAAAAAGTGCTAGCTCCACTTGGTCATTTTCACTTTTTAAACTTCAGAACCAATAACTTTTTTAATACATTTTATATATTTGATAATTCAACAATCATTGCACTTTCAGAAACTGGTATTGTCTAGTCTGGCAAAATTCATTTCCCATATTGTAGTAGCTGTTAAGGATAGTGTACTTTAGACAAATTCAGGCTGATTGTTAGAGGACAAGGGAGCAGTCATTTTAGTTAGCAGTATTCTAAGATCATTTACAATTTTGAAAAGTACAATATCCAAAGAAATATCAGCCACATTACATCAGAGTAGCATATAGGTATGCCAATATTCTCTCCACTGTGCATGTTTTAACTGCAAAAAAAAAACAAGGGAGCAGTCATTTTAGTTAGCAGTATTCTAAGATCATTTACAATTTTGAAAAGTACAATATCCAAAGAAATATCAGCCACATTACATCAGAGTAGCATATAGGTATGCCAATATTCTCTCCACTGTGCATGTTTTAACTGCAAACAACTTCACCTTACATATGTCACTCTCTCAAAAGTACATAAAAACAATGTGATATGTGTTATATGGGAGCTTGTCCCATTAACAACAATGTGATCAGAGTTACATGAGAGCTTGTCCCATTAACAGTACTGTAATCAATGCTACATAGGTAATTGTTCAGTTAACATGCTTGTGGACCTTACTACCAAATAATGTACTATAGTTGCCTCATCAACAGGACTGTAATCAATATCACAGGTTATCTTCCCAAGCCAGGGTTCCAATTTGTTAAACTATCTTCAGCTTGGTAGATTGATCCAATATTTCAGTGCTTCAGATCTATGAATTTCACTGGATTTCAGTGGCAAGTCACTGCATCCAATCAAAATCATTTTCACATTTACCACTGTCACTGGAAACATGGTGACCAATCAGTGGTGTCTACAATTATAATGCAACCATTATTGCACACTTCTGTTAGTTGGCATTGCATACTAAGGGAGGCAAATCATGAAATCCAGTAGATGTCGCTAGTGCAAAACACTGAAATTTCAGATTGATCTGTTAAGATGTAAATAGATTAACATAATTAGAATCTTGGTTAGTGAAGATGCACATAGATATTTGTTCCATTAACACTGCACAGAATTTTATCAATATTGACAGAAAGAATCCTGAATGAAGAGCTGTAGAGTTCATATAAATGATGCCTGGCCGTCTTAAAGTATGGCAGCCATTAGAAAATGAGAAAACCCCATCGACCACTCATGACAGTTGGTATTTTCAATTTCTTCCCAAAACCCATGAATGACATCAATTTCAACCAAGCATGGTGCACCCTGATATAAAGGCCTTTCTGTTTTGTGAAATGTGACCAATTCACCCTCCAATATGGCCACCATTATTAAAATTAGAAAAAAGAAGCACATTTAAATAACTTCTCCAAAAATTGCTTAACAGGATTTTATCACCTTTGACAAAAACTATCTTGACTTTCGAACTTCTCGGATTTTAAACAAATGATGCAAATACACAGTCAGATATAATAGCTGCCATTACTGAAAATAAACATTCATTTAACAATTTTCAAAAACTGAGTAGCATTTGTCTAAACCAAGTGTTACTTGTAAACAGCATAGCTCAAGAACCATTGAAGATTTTAATTCAATTTGGTCTGAACACTGTCCCAGTGACCTGGATGTTTCAGTTTTTGGCTTTGTCTTTTTAGCTCCAGTTTGGATGGAGTTATGGGTCTTGACATATAATTTCATATCTTCACATGAAGTATTGCTAGTAACCAGCATAACTTGTAAACCATTGAACACATTTATATCCAGTTTGATATGAGCATAGTCTTACAGACTTACATTACTTTTTACAAGTTTAATCCTACCGACTCAAGTTTGAAGAGTTATGCCCCTTGTTATATATATATATATTTATATATATATATATATATATATATATATATATATATATATATATATATATATATATATATATGTCTGTCTATCTATCTATCTATCTATCTATCTATCTATCTATCTATCTATCTATCTATCTATCTATCTATCTATCTATCTATCTATCTATCTATCTATCTGTCTGTCTGTCTGTCTGTCTATCTATCTATCTATCGATGGATCAATCAATCAATCAATCAATCAAAACTTGGAATGTTTCTTGCAGTCATTATAGCTTAAGAACTATTCAACATATTCTGATGGAATTTGGTAGGAACTTTGTCTCTTTGTCTTAGATGTTGCATTTTATGGGTTAATTCGTCTACACCATTTTGAACAGTTTCAGTCCTTGTCAATTAATTTGTAATCAGCATATAGTGTAGCTTAAGAACCATGCACCATCTTATGTTTTTTTTTATTTTTTGTAGACCTTTGTCTTATCTGCTCCATTTAGGATAGAATTATGGCCCTTATCAGCTTATATACAAATCTTTACATGGAATGTTTCTTGTGCATTCCATATTGTCATTTAGAGGAGTCATGTTCCCCAAATGCCCATCTTCATCTAACTCTGGATTCCCTACAGAATTCTCTTGTTTGTGATATGGAGAGATTATAGATTGCTGTGTGGCCCTTGTAGGACCTTGTAGACAAAATTTTAGTGTGCTGCAGTGTCTTTTTATGGCCGTAAAGAGAATGTTGTAGTGAATTTTTGGGCCCTTTTAAGGCCCTAATGTAAAAATTGTAGTGAACTGCAAGCTCTTATTAGACCATCGGGAGAAAAGTATACTGAACTGTGGTATCCTTTTAAGGCCCTGTGGAGAAAACTGTAGTGAGCTGCAGGGCCATTCTTATGCCTAATGGAGCAAATTGTAGAGTGAGCTGACTGCTTTTGCAATGTACCCATTGGTAATAGCTATTAATGTGCATATATTTGTGGAGGAAGAAAATCCTTTTCATATATTTTTCTCTGTAGAGACCAATTGTAATTCTTTATTTTTCTTTATATTATATGATGTGCTAGAAGATCTGATATTGGTCATTATTTTATAATTGTGATGAATAATGGTTCCTTTTAGAAAGGAAGCTTGTATATATTCTATGTTCATTCATCTTGACTTTTTCATTTTTATTGATCCAGTTTTGGTGGAAGCTCAACAAAGTGGTCACTCTGCTGTCCATATAATGTCAGTACATCTGTCCATCTGAAGTCATGTACATCTGTCCACCAGCATGTATGTCTCTCTATATGTACATCTATTTGCATGTCAGTACATTTATGTTTCTGCATGTCAGTACATCTGTCTATCTGCATGTCAGTATATATCTGTCTATCTGCATGTCAGTATACGTCTATCTGCATGTCAGTATACATCTATCTATATGCATATCAGTATACATCTGTCTATCTGCATGTCAGTACATCTGTCCATCTAAAGTCATGTACATATGTCTACCAGCATGTTTGTCTCTCTATATGTACATCTATTTGCATGTCAGTATACATTTATGTTTCTGCATGTCAGTACATCTGTCTATTTGCATGTCAGTATACATCTGTTCCTCTAAAGTTATGTACATCTGTCTATCTACATGCCAGTGCATATATGTATCTGCATATCAGTATATCTGTAAATCAAGTTATGCACATCTGTCTATCCATATGTTGGTACATTTATCCATCTACATGTCTGCAAATCTGTTCATCTACATGGATGCACACATGTCTGTCATTAGCACATCTTTTCATCTGTACACCTGCAGGTCTTTAATTTGTCCATAGATCTACATATCTTTAGATCTATTTGCATGTCAGTAAATCATCATCTGCATCTCAGTATATCTATTCAGCTGCATGCCATCACATCTGTTTGGCTGTTTGCCATCACAGCTGTCCATTTGCATCTCAATACATCTTTTCAGCTACATACCAGCTGTAACAAGATAACCAAGTTGGGATTTCAGATTCACAACAGAACACTTTTGATGGTGACACAGATACAATGTTTATTGATGTATGACTTGATCAAGAAAATAATATTGATTAATACTTATGTGTATAAGGGCCAAATATTGGACACATTAACATAATATGCACAAACCTAAAAATGCAGCAAATATAAATAAATGACCTTACACAGTACAAGGACAAAGGTGAACAAGTCACAGTAGTTTCACATGATGACAAGAATTGATGTTTTACTCAATAGTGAAAATGATGTATTCACTCAGCTAGTGAAAAATGAGATATTTCTTTTACTCAAACTCTAAAATGATAAATTGATTGGACAGATATCATACAAAAATATCTTCACACTCATAAAACAGTAGGTATAACAAAACTTCAAAACTTAGCCCATGGCTAATAGATTACATGCATGGAGTAACACAAAACACTCCCATCAATATCACTCTTGGCTACCAGCCATACTGGTCAGTCAAGCAAGCATCATTATAGGTAGTCACTGACAGCCATTCAATTCCTTGGTCTATCAAGCAAGCAGTGCCCACCAATCTGGTCAGCAAGACCCAATCACCTGCTATGCATCAGTAACAAACTTCACTCATCTGGTTGACCACTGTCCATTATTAGCTTCACAGCTGCCATGGCCAGCACACAGCAATCACGTCAACTTCCACAGTCAGCTCTACAGCTGATACCCTGTGACATTGAAACCATGGTCATCTCCACAGCTGCTGTCAGCTCTGATCACCATGGATCAGCTCCACTGAGCTTCCATAGTCAGCTCTAATCACCATGGTCAGCTCTGATAAGCTCTACAGCTGTTATGTTCACTTGGATCAGCTCTACAACTGAAGATTTGTAAGCCCCTAAGTGGACTGCTTACTGACAAGAGGTTCTGTAATGTGAGGATATTATCTTAGGTTGAGGCATTTATACACAGATGATGTAACCTGCATCATCTGTGCATTGGAAGAAATCAGTTTTTCATATTGAAAGCACTTCACACATGCAGCATAGGATAAATCAAACTCACTTTTAAAAAAATGTACAATATACATAAATCACCCTCAGGTATCATTGTAAAAAAAACCAACAAAACCCGAGCACATGTATTTAGTAAATAAATGGATTTATATGAGTCCATGACACCAGTGCATCTGTTCAGATGCATTGCAGTACATCTGTTTAGCTGCATTCAAGCATATGTTTAGCTGCATACCATCATATCTGTTCAGCTATATGCTATTGTAGCTGTTCAGATGCATGCCAGCATATCTGTCCATCTACATTTCAGTACATCTGTTCAGCTGCATACCAGCAAATCTTTTCAGATACATGTCAGTACATCTGTTCAGCTGCATGTCAGTAGATCTGTGCAGCTGCTTGCCAGCACATATATTTAGCTGCATGTCAGTTAATCTGTGCAGCTACATGCCAGCACATGTTTTGCTTCATGTCAATAGATCTGTGCAACTGCATGCCAGCAGATATTTTTAGCTGCATGCCAGTAGATCTGTGTTGCTGCATACCAGCATATCTATTTGTATAGTCATGTGACCTTAGATTAATCTCAGTGTTAAATGTGTTGGCCAAATTAAAGGTAGTTTTGACAAAAGGAAGTCTCTTGTTGAAAGTTTTAACACATTGTCTTGATTGATCTTCATAGAATTTCTTGCTTTTTTTGTTGTTTTATTTTTCATTCCATATCAGATTTTTACTCTGGGCAAATCTCAGATCTACAAGAAAATTAAAATTTTCCTCAATATGATAGTTTGTCAACTTAGATATGGATCATTAATTCTGTGATCACAAATTTTTGACTACACCTAGATTTGGTTACTCCTATGTTTGAACCTATCATGTAATAGGGTATAGAGCCTTTTAATCAGGGGATTAGATATGAGTGGCAGGTAACATGTCATTAGTAGTTGGTTGAGATTTGTTACTGTTAACCCAATGTATCCTCCAAAAGGAGCATGTAGCAGTCATTCCTGTCTAGAAAAGTGTAAACCAGTCTACTTAATTAAGTATATCAGTAACCTATGTGCCCCACAAAATGAGAATGCAGCAGTCATTCATGTCTGGAAAAGTGTAAACCTATCTAATTAATTGAGTATATTAGTAACCCTATATTCCCAATCCCCCAAAATGAAAAGAAAAATGAAAGAAAAAAATCACCATTTGTTCAAGTCTGCATGCAAAAGTATAAACCATACCACCTAAATAAGTATATCAGTAATTTTAACATCATTTAAAAAAAAAAATAGAACACAAAATTAGACATGGAATCCAAAATTTAAGATACAGTTCAGAGTATATTAATTTATGTTACCACTATCATTGTCTGTATTGTGCTCATAAAAGTTATTAACTCTTTATTATATCTGGATCTTTCTTATTTTTCAAAATAGTAGTTTTTAGTTTTGATGATATTAAATTCATGATATAAATACTAATTGCAGACCTTAAAGGAAGGTTTTGTTTTAAAAAGTAGTGAGACATCTGATTATCTTATTCTTGAATAAATCTCGATACATCACCTGGTACTTATTCTGTTGATATATAAATCTAATAAGACATTTTCTGTGTTTACACTATTCATGAATAAATCTCAGGCACATTGTAATGCGTTCTCTGTTGATGAGTAAGTCTTGAGATGTCTATCCTTGCATAGTTAAATAAATTTTTATACATCTGTATGTGCATATTCGATTCATTTGAGATGGCAGCTTGTGCTCATTCTGTTGAGAAAGGGATGAACTGTCTCTGTATTTCACATTTCATGATTTTCTTATGTCTAAAACAGTAGTAATTTCAAAGTTACTTATTTACCATTGTAATTTCAAAATTTATAAAATTACCAATTTACTACAGTAATTTCAAATTTACTGTACCATTTTACCATAGTAATTTCAAAATTACTGTACCATTTTGCCATAGTAATTTTAAAATTACTGTACCATTTTATCATAGTAGTTTAAAAACTACTGTACCATCATGGTAATTTTAAAGCTACATTGTAATAATCAGTTCAGTTTTATCATTTTAACATAGTCATTTCAGAAAGTTTTATTTTGTTTTTCTTTTTACAAAAAGTTTAAACAACCATTAACATAGAAAGGAAGAAAACAAATGTTCATTGTTTTATTTCTACTAAGACTTTTCCTGTCTCTTTGCAGTTGGCTTAGACATTTTGTCACTTGCACTATTCAAATTACATAAATGGCTTTTTGCCATCAGATAAGAAAGATTCTAAAATATTTAAGGCCAGTTAGTACAAACTCAATATTATTGTTATCATAAAAGGTCTCCAGTCATATTGTATTACATGTTTATTTGGCTGAGTGTAGTTTGATCTCAGTAACTTTTCTTATCACTTCGTCATTGCAAGTCATGACTAATGGCACAATTATTGCCACATTATTATAAGAACATGTATCAGTTAACTGCATGCCAGTAAAAGTTCAAATGAATACAAGTTTTACATTGTAACTATAATTACTGTACATAAAAGCATTTTCTGTAAAACAACTTTGGAAAGGACAGATTTTAATTTGATATTTTATACTTAATAATTTTAATTTATAGTGCTAGACTACTCAAATGGTTTACACCTAGATATTATATTTGTATTAAAAAAGTTGAAGATTAGTCCATTGTAAGTACATGTATGTCAAAGTGAAAAGGGGGTCACAGGAATCATTTAAATAGTTCTCTGTGTGCATCATTGTAAACTGGGTTGGTGGGTGGGTGGGTGGGGTTATTGAACTAGTTCTCTGTGTGCATCATTGTAAACTGGGTGGGTGGGGTTTAGTAACTATGGGTATCATTTTAAAGTGAGAATGTGGATCAGTGAACTAGTTTTGTCTCTGGGCATTGTTCTAAATTAGATGGGACCACTTTGGTGGCATAAGTGGCAGGAACATCCACCTCGGATGTCGGAGGAGGTGAAGGCTTTAATCCTCATCCAAGACATGCAAAAGACTTATAAAAATAGTACTAGCAGCTGCCTTGCTTGGTTCTCAGCATTAAGAGGTTAGTGTTAGGACTGGTCAACCTGGTATCAGGATAATGTGACTGGGTAGGACATCATGCTACATGTCTGATGTCATGCATGATGCCTGTTGCTTGATATAACTATAAACTGCCACACTGCAGACATAGCGATATGAATAAAATTGCTAAAGCTGCATTAAAATTAAAAAAAAGAAACATCAACACAAACACAAATTGGATGGGGGTAGTCAGTAAACTATTTTTGCCTTAGGGCATTATTGTTAAAGTGGACAATGTTTGTCAGTGAACAAGTTTTGTCTTTGGGCATCTTTGTAAAGTGGGGTAGGATCAGTGAACTGTTTAGTCTCTATAGGCATCATTATAAAGTGGATGGGGTGGGGGTCAGTGAACTATTTTTGTCACTATTGGCATTATTATAAGGTGGATGGGGTGGGGGGTCAGTGAACTATTTTTGTCACTATTGGCATCGTTGAAAGTGAGGGGAGGGAATAAAAGGGTCAGTAAACTAGTTTTGTCTATGGGCATCATTGTGTAGTGGGGTAGGTTCAGGGAACCAATTTAGACACTGAGCATCATTATAAATTGGGGATGGGGGTTAGTGAACTAGTTTTGTTGCAGGACATCATTATAAAGTAAGGTAATGTATGTGAATTAGTTTAGTCATTATTGGCATCATCATAAAGTGGGATGTGGTGGTCATTGAACTAGTTTTGTCACTTGGCATCATTGAAAAGTTGGGGGAGGGGATGGGGGTCAGTAAAATAGTGTTGTTTCTATGGGCATCATTATAATATAACCCTCTTGAATAGATTTTAGATAAGATCGATTTACAGTATTTTTTGTGTGGCTTAGATTTAAATTCAGATTTAAAAAAAATACTTAAGTTAGCATATCTAATTTAAATGAAGAAAGCTTAGAAAAAGAAAAGAAACTTTTTAAAATGCAAATCATGAATGTAACAGAGGTAAGAAGATGAAGGTAGACATCTGTCTTAATTTAATCAAGTAAATATGTTTCAATAAGTCATATCATTTTTAAAAAAGATAAAGTTTCATGAATAACATTATAAATGACTTCCATATGATTTTGTAGTAACATATTTTTGTGTCAAGATAACAAGTTAATCTTTGTCCATAAATTTTCTTCTTTTAAAATATGCCTTCAAAAGTAGTAACTTATTGTGATTTATTTATTTATTTTCATATATAATTAATTTCTGTTGAAATATTTGTCCTTTTTTGAAAGTCATAAAACCTGTCATAAACTGGTCTCATTTTTAATAATTTATATATCTGCTTTAGTATTAGTTAACTCTAAACTTTGCACTGATACTTAACACATTGTGAGTTTTAAAAATGACTCAAATCATATTTCCTGAAAACATTCACTCAAACTTTGCATTACTGCCAACATTTCAGAATATTACTTTGTATTGATTAGTCAGTTGATTGCTTTTGTACCTGATATACATTCTTAAAATGAGACTCTACACAACAAAATATAACGTTTTCTCTACTGTCAAATCATTAGATTCTATTTCTCATCCAGCAGGTATTATCAGAGGAAGTCAGTGTGGACTGTTATTGAATGAAATCTTTAATACTTGGATAAACAGCATGCCAATAAGTAGTCAAAACCCTTTCAAATTGAACAGCAAACATGCAGAATAAAGCCTTTGTAAACATTGAACTGCGACTTAGCATGGACCTGAATTGGCCATAGTTTACTGACCTTTATGTTTACAATACCAAAAATATACCATTATATATCAGATAGAGTCAAAGAAATGCAATTTTATATATGTAAATATTTCAGCACATTGTTTGAAATCTAATTGAATATTTTCCTTTGAACTCCTAACAGTTTGTAGATAAGGTATGCTTCTCTCTGGTATGTAGAAGTTTTACAAAGTTACAAATATACACCTGAGTAAAATGTGATGTCAGTGGATCCTACATGAGGTTCTATGATAATAAAAGTAAAATTAAATGTACAGAAAAAAATATTAAAATGCAGGTTGATAATTTTTTTGTCTTCTCTGATTTGAACTTGTGAAGAGAGAGAGAGAGAGAGAGAGAGAGAGAGAGAGAGAGAGAGAGAGAGAGAGAGAGAGAGAGAGAGAGAGAGAGAGAGAGAGAGAGAGAGAGAGAGAGAGAGAGAGAGAGATGGGGTGGAGGGAGGGAGGGAGGGAGGGAGAGCAGATGTTCTTATGCTAATTTCTCCCATTCTTTCATCAGTGTAGATTTTCAAGTAGATCCATTACTACTGATCTGACTAATTTTAGCATTTATGGATAGCTCAGTCCCATGATGTCAAGCTGGTGGATCTGACATATTGAGTGAAGACAGACAAATGACAGTCAGGCTACTTTAAATTCTTGCATGCAATGATTTTTCTCTGTTGAAAATCAATTGAGTGAATATGACTTAGAATGCTGTTTTGGCAGTCTCTGTTGGCAAATTATCAAAAGTGAGGCTACATGCCTGGATAAGTAGGCTGCTATTTAATTAAAAAGAAACAAAACCAAACAATGTTCAGTTGATCATATATACAAATGAATAGCATATTTGACAGTTAGATATTATGCAGATAAACAGTCTTTCTTAAATGGTTTAAATATGATCATTTAATTATTAATAATTCACAAGCTGGCTCCATTTTATGTTACAAGGATTATTGTTAGCCATAATCTATGTTTTTACTGCAAAAAAAGGTAAAAGTCTATCTGAGTCTTTTCCTTATTACTACCAATAGTAGGTAAAAATCCACCTGTAGTTTTACCTATTCATTACCAGTAATAGGTAAAAATCCACCTGTATCTTTACCTCATCATTACCAGTAGGTGAAAATCCACCCATATCTTTACCTCATTATTACCAGTAGTTGGTAAAAATCCACCTGTATCTTTACCTCATCATTACCAATAGTAGGTAATAATCCACCTGAATCTTTACTTGATAATGAATAGATAATTAAAGTCCAGCTGTATCTCTGCCTCATCATTAATAAGTAAAACTCCAGATGTGTCTCTCCCATATCATGAATAAGGTCAAAGTCCACCTGTATCTTTACTTGATGATGAATAAAGTTAAGCTGCCTCTTTACTTCATACTTGAGCAGGAATAGGTAAGTCCAGCTGTGCCTCTGCCTCATCATTAATAAGTAAAAAAGTCCAGATGTATCTCAGCCTCATCATTAATAGGTAAAAGTCTGGCTGTGTCTCTACTTCATCAGTCTCTACCTCATCATTAATAAGTAAAAAAGTCCAGATGTATCTCAGCCTCATCATTAATAGGTAAAAGTCTGGCTGTGTCTCTACTTCATCAGTCTCTACCTCATCATTAATAAGTAAAAAAGTCCAGATGTATCTTAGCCTCATCATTAATAGGTAAAAGTCTGGCTGTGTCTCTACCTCATCAGTCTCTGCCTCATCATTAATAAGTAAAAAAGTCCAGATGTATCTCAGCCTCATCATTAATAGGTAAAAGTCTGGCTGTGTCTCTACTTCATCAGTCTCTACCTCATCATTAATAAGTAAAAAAGTCCAGATGTATCTCAGCCTCATCATTAATAGGTAAAAGTCTGGCTGTGTCTCTACTTCATCAGTCTCTACCTCATCATTAATAAGTAAAAAAGTCCAGATGTATCTTAGCCTCATCATTAATAGGTAAAAGTCTGGCTGTGTCTCTACCTCATCAGTCTCTGCCTCATCATTAATAAGTAAAAAAGTCCAGATGTATCTCAGCCTCATCATTAATAGGTAAAAGTCTGGCTGTGTCTCTACCTCATCAGTCTCTACCTCATCATTAATAAGTAAAAAAAGTCCAGATGTATCTTAGCCTCATCATTAATAGGTAAAAGTCTGGTTGTCTCTCTACCTCATTAATAATAAGTAAAAAAGTCCAAATGTATCTCAGCCTTATCATTAATAGGTAAAGTCCAGCTGTATTTCAGCCTCATCATTTTTATTAAAAATTTTTGTATCCATATTTATATAAAAAGTAATTTAATGCTCTATAAATATTTTTTAACTTCTTATGAAGCTTTTATTATATTCCAAAGATTATCAGTTACCACATATATAATGATCATATAAAATTATTATCTTATATGTCAAGTAGTGTTCTTTGCATCATTGATATCTGCTAACATTTGTGAGATATTTAAACACATCTGTGAATGTAAAATGCTTTCTGATTGGTCAGACACAAATTTGTCTCAGTAAAATTTATGATAAACAGTCATATAATGTAGGACACAAATGGTTTTTCTAAAATCAGAAATATCAGTAGTGTATTTTGTATTTGAGGATATAGTGGTGCTAATGGTTGCTTTATTGTCACAAATCAGTTTTAGTGGTAGTGTTTCTTGTATCTGAGGGTTTTAGGATACAGTTATCAGTGTTGCCAGTGGTGTGTCTTGTATTCCATGATTTAAGGAAGCTAATGGATACTTTACTGACACATATATCTAATTTATCAGTAATATGTCTTGTATTTGAAGATATGAGGACACTAATGGTTGATTTACAGTTGCATTTGCCAAATATACTAGCAATGTGTCTTATATTTGAGGATCTCAGGATGCTAATGGTTGTTTTACTGTCACCAATGTTTTACAGTGTGTCAGCATCAGTGGTAAAATTGATAATCTGTGACAATGAAACAGCCATAAATGTCTTCAATTCTCAAATGCCAGACTGTTATCCTAAGATACATTACCTTGTCATTGTTATCTCCAAAATATCTTACTTTGTTAGTGTTATCCCTAAGATATCTTACCTTGTCATTGTTATCCCCAATATATCTTACATCATCAATATTATCTCCTAGATATCTTGCATTGTCAGCTTTACAAAACATCTACCATACATGAACCTATCATACTTTATATATATATATATATATATATATATATATATATATATATATATATATATATATATATATATATATATATATATATATCAATGTTACAAGATATAGCATAAATCATAAAACATATCTGAAAATATTTTTGGAATTGTTCTAATGTGTGGAATTAGGTTTTGGAGTAAGAATTATTGTATAAAGTCTGTTAGATATATAATGACTCCACTATATTTCTTGTTGATTTTGTTATTTTTACCTATTACTGTTATTTTCTTCTTGATTTTGTTTTTTTTTATCTGCTTAATTTACAATTATTATAATTTAGTGATATCTAATAGTTCAATAAAAGTGTCATCAGAACCTATATTAATGTTAAATAATTCAGAACATATATATATTTTCCCATACTTTTTTTCTAGATATTGATCTGTAGGATTATTACATAATACATGTATTGGACTTAAAATATGGTCACAATTAGTATGGAAGGGAGATAACTTAAGTGATGTATTTGTAAAAAAATAAAACCCTAGCTGGTAGTTTATTTTGAAATGTCTTTGTATTCTTCCACTGTTATTAGATCTTAAATTGTTTTCAGAAGTCAACATAGAATCTGTTGTTTTGTGTAGTTAATATTAAATAACAATAGTACCTATAATAATTTTCTTACAATCATTTGTCTCTTTTTGAAGAATAATGTTAAATATTTTCCCCAGGACACTTTAACTACACTGTTATTGTTGAAATTGATATTTACTGAAGACAGGTAACAATACTGCTATTAAAATTACTGATTTTACTTCAAACTAGAATGGTCAAATATATATCACTGCTAGTTTGGGCAGACAGAAGGTGTTGGTTGTGTGTTATGACCAGATACCAATAACATCAAATAAACATGGTTTAGTTCTGGGGATCTGTTTTTGGAATACTTATAGTTTTAAACAGTAAGTTGAAGTTTTTTACATTTGTTACATTAAATAAGTAATTTTTTAGTGTAATTTCAATTATCATATAAGAGTAGCTTTCACACTCCTATTAGAAAACTTCTCCATTATTCCAAAAAATAGCATAGTACAATCCCTGTTGCTAGCAAATGTCTAGTAATGACCGTCATTTGAATGTAGCTCACTATGCAGTCCCTATTGCTAGCAAAGCTCTAGAGTGGAAATGGCAGTTATTTGAATGTAGCACATTGTACAATCCCTATTGCTAGCAGAACTCTAGAGTGGAATGGCAGTTATTTGAATGTAGCACACTGTACAATCTCTATTGCTAGCAAAGGTCTAGAGTGCAAATGGCAGTTATTTGAATGTAGCACACTGTACAATCCCTATTGCTAGCAAATTTCTAGTGTAAAAATGGCAGTGATCAGAATGTAGCAAACTGTACAATCCCTATTGGTAGCAAAACTCTTGAGTGGAAAGGCAGTTATTTGAATGTAGCACACTGTACAATCCCTATTGTTAGCAAAATTCTAGTGTAGAAATGGCAGTCATCAGAATGTAGCACACTGTACAATCCCTATTGCTAGCAAAACTTTAGAGTGAAAATTGTAGTTATTTGAATGTAGAACACTGTACAATCTCTATTGCTAGCAAAACTGTAGTGTAGAAATGGCAGCTATATGAATGTAGCATATTATACTGTCCCAAATGCTAGAAAACTCTTGTACAGTAATGGTAGTCATTTGAATGTGGCACACTATACAATCCTTTTTGATAGCAAAACTCTAGCATAGACATGACAGTCATTTGAATGTAGCACAATGTATAATCCCTAATGCCAGCACAATTCTAGTAAGGCAGTCATTTGAATGTAGTACACTTTAAAGTTCCTGTTGGGGCTATAAGTGACTGAGTGGTCTAAAGCACTCTCCATTATTGATCACTGTCCTATCACCTCTGTCTGCATGGGTTTGAGTCTCGGAATAGGCCAATGTAGATATGTGAGAAAGCTTGCCAATAGCTTCTCATAGGTTGGTATTTTTTCCCAGTGTTTTACCTGGTTGTTCCTCCACCTTTAATACTGGCCACCATGTATAGCCTGTCATGTGCTGAAAAATGGTGTTGAACCACACAGATTAAACAACAACAATCCCTATTGCTATCAAAACTCTAGTAATGGCAGTCATTTGAATGTGGAACACTTTACAATCCATATTGCTAGCAAAACTCTAGCAATGAAAGTCATTTGAATATAGCATACTTTAAAATCCTCATTGCTAACAAAACTCTAGAGATGGCAGTCATTTGTATATAGCACACTTTATATAAATAGCAATAATTATATTCCAAAGTACAAACTTAGAATCCCTCCCCAGTAGCTTTCAGACAAGCACACACCATTCATTGTTGCCTACATTTTACATTATATAATTTTCTACAACATATTTAAGTGTTTAATAAGATCATTTTGTATCAAATTTCAGATCCAGAACCAATTTACATACCACCAGAATATGACAATGTGGGAAATTCCTATAAGGTAATCCATGACTTTTATGAAATACAGTAAGGTAATCCATGACTTTTCTGAAATATAGTATGTATTTGTATTTCTTGAAAAGGTGGGTATGAATCAATAAAAAGTACTTCTGAGTTTCACATATATTACAGAAACATATATATTATATATTAGAGTTTGTAGTTATGGTACAAAAAACTTTGAATCATTTAGAATGACTTTGCACTGCTACATGTTTAGGAATCTGTATAGTGTAACTGACAAAAATCATTGCTCCTTACATCTAGTACTAAGAAGTATGTAATGAAATCCATATTATGATAATCCCCGAAATCCTACCCATTAATTTCTTCAAAGAGAGAAGGATGACTTATCAGCAGAAAAGGCATTCTTAAATAAAGTTGTTCAAAGTTTATAAAGGAAGTGTATGGGCTTATCATTAAGACAGTTTATGGGTTCATTGTTTATGTAGTGAATTAGCTTATTATGGTAGTGTATGGGCTTATCATTAAGGTAGTGTATGTGCTTGTCCTTAAGGTAGTTTATGGGCTTATCAAGGTAATATATGGGCTTATCATCAAGGTAGTGTGTGGGCTTACCATCAAGGTAGTGTATGGGCCTAACATGGCAGTTTATTGGTTTATCAAGTTAGTGTATGAGCTTATCATCAAGGTGGTGTATGGGCTTATTATTAAGGCAATGTATGGGTTCATTGTTTAGGTTGTGAATTGGCTTATTATGGTAGTGTATGGGCTTATCATTAAGGTAGTGTATGGGATTATCAGTAATGTAATATATGGGCTTATCATCATGGTAGTGTATGGGCTTATCATTAAGGTAGTTTATGGGCTTATCATCAAGAATTTGTATGGGGTTATTACCAAGGTAGGGTAAGTGCTTACATGGCATTGTATGGCCTTACCATCAAGGTGGGTATGGGCATATCATCAAAGTAGTGTATGGGATTATTATCAAGGTAGTGAATGGACGTACCATCAAGGAATGGTATGGTATTATCATTCAGGTTTGGTAAGAGTTTATCATCAAGGTTGGGTTTGTTTTTTTTCATCAGGGTAGAGTGTGAGATTATCATCAAGGTAATGTATATGCTTATTATTAGGGTATTGAGTGGGTTTCTTAACGCAGTTTTTGGGCCTATCATCAAGGTAGGGTATACAAATGTCATCAAGGTATTTTTTGGGATTATCATCAAAGCAGGTTTTCAAGGCAGTGTATGGGCTTATCATCAAAGTATGGAATGGACTTTTCAGTGTAGTTTATGGGCTTATCATAAATGCAGTGTATGGGCTCATCATCAAAGTTGGGTATGGACTTGTCAGTGTAGTTTATGGGCTTATAATTGCAGTGTATGGGCTCATCATCAAAGTAGGGTATGGACTTATCAGTGTTGTTTATGGCTTTATCATAAATGCAGTGTATGGTCTTATCATCAAAGTAGGGTATGGACTTATCAATGTAGTTTATGCAGTGTATGGGCTTATCACCAGTGTAGTTTATGGGCTTATTATAAATGTAGTGTATGGGATTATTATCAAGGTATGATATGGGATTATGAAGGTAGTTTAAGGGGTTGACATCAAGGTGGGTATGGGGTTATAATCAAGGTAGTGTATGGGTTTATTGTAAAGGCAGTGTATGGGATTATAGTACAGGCAGTGTATGGGCTTATTGTAAAGGCAGAGTATTGGCCTATGATTAAGTTAGTATGTGGGCCTAATATCAAGGTAGGGTTTGGTTGTATCATCAGCATATGGTATGGTGTTCTCACTGGGGTAGTGTATGGGCTTATCAATGTAGTGTATCAGCTTATCTTCAAGGCAGTGTATGAGCTTATTATCAAGATAATGTGTGGGCTTCCTGTTAATGTGTGGCATGGGCTCATCATCAAGGTAGTGTACATCTTATCATAAGGTAGTGTATGGGCTTATCAACAAGGCTGTGTGATCTTACTAACAATGTAGAGTATGGTCTTATCATTGAGATAGAGCATAATGATGGGTTTATCAAGATAGGATAAGGGTTTATCAAGGTGGGTATGGGCTTATGATCATGGTAGCATGTGGCCTTAATATAATAGTAGTGTATAATCTTATCAGTTGAGGTTATGGGCTTGTCATCAAGGCAGTGTATGGGCTTAATATCAAGGTGTGTATGGGCTTAGTATCAAAGTGGGTATGGGATAATCATCAAGGTAGGATATAGCCTTACCATCAAGGTGGGTATGGGCTTATGATCAAGGCATTGTATGGCTTATCATCAAGGCATTGTATGGGCTTAATATTAAGATGGGTATGGGCTTATCATCAAGGTGGGTATGGGCTTATCATTAAGGTAAGGTTTGGGCTTATCATCAAGGCACTGTATAGGATTGAGATCAAGGTGGGTATGGGGTTATGATCACTGTTTGATATGGACTTATCGTCAAAGTGTGATATAGACTTATCAAGGTAGGGTATGGGCTTAATATCAAGGTGGATATGGGGTTATCATCATGGTATGATATTAGCTTAACATCAAGGTAGGGTATGGGCATATCATCATGCTATAGTATGGGCTTAATATCAATGTATGATATGGGCTTATCATCAAGGTGGGTATGGGCTTATCATCAAGGCACTGAATGGGCTTAATATCAGGGTGGGTATGGACTTGTCATCAATGCACTGTATGGGCTTAATATTAGGGTGGATATGGGCTTATCATTAAGGCACTGTACCAGCTTAATATTAAGGTGGATATGAGGCTATCATCAAGGCACTGTATGAGCTTAAGATCAAGGTTGTTATGGGCTTGTCATCAAAGATACTGTATGGGCTCAATATCAAGGTGGATATGGGCTTATCATCAAGACACTGTATGGGCTTAATATCAAGGTGGGTATGAGCTTATCATCAAGACACTGTACGAGTTTATCATCAAGGCAGGGTATGGGCTTAACATCAAGGTGGATATGGGATTGTCTTCAAGACACTGTATGGGCTTAATATCAAGGTGGGTATGGGCTTATCATCAAGACACTGTATGGGTTTATCATCAAGGCTGGGTATGGGCTTAATATCAAGGTGGGTATGGGCTTGTCTTCAAGACACTCTATGGGCATAATATCAAGGTGGGTATGGGCTTATCATCAAGACACTGTATGGGTTTATCATCAAGGCTGGGTATGGGCTTAATATCAAGGTGGGTATGGGCTTGTCATGAAGACAATGGGCTTAATAATATAAAGGTGGATATGGTGTTATCATCAAGGTGGGTATAATGGGTGATCCAGATTTTTACAGTAATACTATCAGTTTTGTATTTATATCATTAATAAATTATAAAGCTGCTTTTATGTTTGACATTTTTAAGGATTATTATGTGAATTTTCATTTCTATTTTAAAAACAAAAATTGAAAATTTTCTTTAATAGTAAACCAAGCACTTTCTGGACTAAAAATGTTAGTCATATTTTATTAAATATTTGGCCTGTCTTTAGAGAAAACCTAGAGAATAAGTCATGTGGGTCTTGTATGCGCATTTACTCATTTTAAATTAAATATAAATTGTTCCTTAAAAATTTAACACTAATTTACTTTAACCAAAGTCTATCTCTGTAGACTTTTACAATGGTGGCCATGTACTAAACTTGGGTAAAAAAAATAGTGTGTCCAGTGGAATCGTCACTGGTCACTGTCGAGGGTAGTTCAGATTTATTTATCAGTATGCATAGATTTCATTGTGACATCACAGCACGAGACATTCAATCTGGATTGTTCTGGATCACACCTTTTGGGTCATTTCCTCCAAAAATGTCTATGCTTTTTAACATTGATTTTGCTTCTCAGGGCAGCTAAATAATGACCTTCCAAAGGAATGTGGATATATACAAATCCAAACGAAGTAAATACTTGCCACATAAAGGTATGGTGAATCAAATGTTAAAAAATAACACTCATTACTGAAATAGTCAATGCCTACATGACCTGAGTGACTTCTACTTTGGTTACAGATAGTATATTTTAGGGAAGTTTCCTTGTACATATATTGACAGATCACTAAATGTAAAAATGTTACAATACAATCCAATAGTAGCTATAATCGTTTTTCAGTATCTGTGTTACATGGGTTTTTTTTAGTATCTGTGTTACATGTTTATTTTCAGTATCTTTGCTACATGTTTATTTTCAGTATCTCTGTTATGTGTTTATTTTCAGTATCTGTGTTACATGTTTACAACAGTTGGTTCTTTTGGTGCATTTACTAAATTCTTCTTGGAGTGTATAGCAATTTAAAGCACCTAGCTGTGTAGAGTGGCATTTGTTATGTACCATTGACTTGTTAAGGTCATAATAAATTATTGTAGCACTAAAGATTTTTATTGTTCTTGTAATATCCCATAATACATATGAACAAATGTTTTCATGAAGATAGTGGAAAGTACTTCATATTATTTATAGCTAATTAGAAAGTTAATTCTGAACCATGAAAAATCATATCAAGTGTACTTGGCATTATTCCAAATTTCCTGAAATGGTAACTTGAGGATTCTACTTCATGCAAATTCATTTGTTTTGCAGTTGTGGTAATCATTAAATCTCCTCTTTATTGAAATTTAATATGTTTATTAGATTTGAAGGAATATAAACTTTATTGGGATTGAAAATTATCACTTGTCATTGTGATTTATATCAGGTGTATATAGTTCCATGTGTAACCCCATGAGTTAGATTCTCTTTGTCCAAAACTCAAATATCTGACACAGCACTTAATGCAAGGCATCAAAATGTAGGTATGCATTCTTTTCTTCATTTTTCTTAAAATGCTTGCATTGATTCTGAAGAGATGCAAATAGTGACCTTGTTATTTCTTGGAATGCTTGCATTGGGTCTGAAGAGATGTAGACTTTATACTTTGACATCATTATTTTTTGAAATGCTTGCCATGTGTTTGAAGGGATGGAGATTGTGACCTCAATATTTATTGAAATGCTTGATTTGTGCCTAAAAGGATTGGAGATTGTGACCTTATTATTTCTTGCATTGAATATGAAGAGATCAAGATTGTGACCTCATTATTCTTGAAATGCTTGCCTTGTGTCAGAATGGATGGAAATTGTGACCTTATTATTTCTTGTATAGAGTCTGAAGAGATGGAGACTGTGACCTCATGCTTTATTGAAATACTTGAATTGTGTCTGAAGAGGGAGAGATTGTGACCTCAGTATTTCATGACATGCTTGCCATGTGTTTGAAGGGTCTGAAGACTGTGACCTCGATATTTTTTAAAATTCTTGCTTTGTGTCTAAAGGGATGGAGATTGTGACTTTATTATTCTTTTGTCATTAAAATGTTACCTAAATCATGGATTCTTATTTTCATCATGCATTTTGATTAAGAATTGTTTTAATCCTTGTTAATGCTTGAGCAGATTAGGATTATGCTGCTAGTCAAATTTAAAAATAGATAAATTATATTATTAGAGTATACTCAGTTCAGACATCATGTAATGCAGCTGCATAATTGGATTAAAACTATATAAAAAGATCATGTTTTATTCAAATTTGTGTTTTAACAAAGTGTGTTTTCTTGGGTTTCCTTGTATTCTCTTCAGCTCTCATATAATGCAGGTGCACAAGTGGGTTAAAAACTATATGCCATGATCATGTTTTATTCAAATTTGTTTTTTAACAAAGTGTGTTTTCTTGGTTTTCCCTGTATTCTCTTTAGCTCTCACATAATGCAGGTGCACAAGTGGGTTAAAAACTATATGTCATGATCATGTTATATCCAAATTCGTGATTTAAACAAGGAGTGTCATAGCTGGATTTCCTGGTAATGATCAGCAATAACACAATGCAGCAGCATATCTGGATTAAAACTATGGAGTTGTA
This sequence comes from Potamilus streckersoni, assembly GCA_016746295.1. Taxonomy (NCBI): domain Eukaryota; kingdom Metazoa; phylum Mollusca; class Bivalvia; order Unionida; family Unionidae; genus Potamilus; species Potamilus streckersoni. The sequence continues at coordinate 1,750,976 of JAEAOA010001266.1, forward strand.
TGGAGTTTGGTACATATTAGACATGGGCACATATTTGTACATAGAGGGGGTGTACTTGTATGTGTGAAGTGTTGATTTCAAGTTCAGAAGGCATAAAGTGGATGCATCAGTTCCCACTTGAGGTGTCAAGTGGTCCAGTAAATTATTTGAGGAGAGGTTGAATTTAGTGTGTTCTGATAAATTAGAACAAAGGTATAGTGTCCATATATAACAATAATATTACAGTCATGACAGTACCTGTCTATGACACAAGGGTACTCTCTTAAATCTCACACCAAACTAATTTTTTGTTTTAGATCATGGAAAAAAACCCTGATGTCCTTTCCTGAAATTGTTTATGTAGTTTTAAGAAATATCTAATTGTAGGCAAAGACAACTTTCTATGGTTTTTGTTGAGTCTTTGTATTATAGTTTATATATACATGGACCATACATCCTTGTGTAAAAGTTGGGTCCAGTTGCAAACTGCACAGACCCAGATCTGCTGTTGCATAAGGCTCTAGAAGATCAAGGTTATACAGGTTGTTAGGAGTAATCAGTAGAACAATACACACAGACCTTGATCTGCCAGTGAATTATGTGATGGCAGATCAGGGTCTTTGTTATTTGCCAGTGGACCCAACTTATAAATGAGTATAGACAGTAATATGTGAACTGTACTTAGAGCATGATCATGATTATATTTAGACACTGTATATGAAGAGCACAAAATGATAATACTGTATCTTGAAAAAACATTTTTTCAATTATTACTATTATTTTTTATTGTAATTGGATAAAAACAGACATATTTATATTACAGCCTGAGTTCATGGAATTGAAAGTAAGAAATCCATGAGATATTCACTCTTCATACAATATATATAAATTTATATTCACATATATCTTAATAAGAGACAAAATACCCCCTCATGAAGACCTAACATCAACCTTTTAATAAGCAGCAAAATTCCACCCTTGTGAAAATCAACCTCATTTTTTTCATAAAGGCAAAATTCTCCCTCATGTAGACCAATCTCACCATCTTGATAAGAGGCAAATGTTACCTCATGAAGATCAACCTCAACCTTTTCATATGAAGCAAAATGCTACCTCATGAAGACCAGCCTCAATTTTTCAATAATTTGAACAGCAGCAGTTATTTGAAGGGTCTCATACACACTTCCTCTTAGAAAGGGAGGTAATGCCCAAGGTTTGTTCATGAGGAGACAACTGGTTCAAAGTTAAATTAAAATGCAGTTCTTGATTTATGAATCTGCTTAGTGTAAGTTTGGAAGTCCAGAGAAGTTTAGAGAGAAATGTCTTCTGTCTTCACCCAAACTATTTTAGGTTCATTTATGGTTTTAGAATTAAGTCTTATGTTTTATACATTCTAGTAAGCAAACAGTTTTGTTAAGACCAAGTTTCCTTGTACTAAAATGTAGATAAGGAATATTAACAGTTAGTGAAAAATTGAGGGAGCAATTGGTCTAAACTACATGTACATGTTATTATGGCATATTGCACCTTATATATCATACATAATATGAAGGTGGTTGATTATAAAACTATTAATTCAGCTGATGATGATGATGAAGATGACTATAATAATAAAACTTCTAATAAAAAAAAAATAAAAATAATACAAATTGTTGTTGTTCTTATTTTAATTATTATTAGCTCTGCTGGTGATAAATCAGAAGAGAATATGAGAGCTAATTGTCAATTGTCTGTCATCTGTCCATCCATTGGTACAAATTTGTTATAGCTACTTCTCGTAAACTACTTATAGCATTGCCATGAAACTTGACACATTCATTCATTCCAAGATTTAGGTTTTCCTAAATGACAATGATGACATTCAGAAAACCAATAAGGCCAACACAGCTGCTATCTTGAAAATCTTTTTATTGCTACATCTCCTGAATATGGGGTCCATTCTAACTGAAATAAAATGTGCATGTTTGATATCCAATATGGCTACCATTGTGTCTCATCTTAAAAACCTTGTATCACTACTGACTTTGATAAATGGCCAGATTGACATGGTCATTTTACCTAAAGACTTCTTATGATATATAGTTAGTCCTAAATGAAAATGATTGAAGTCTTACATCTGTATGGCTGCCAGTCAGCTGCTGTCTTCAACATCTTACTGTTACTTCTCCAAAATGGAAATCATATCAACATTGGCTTTCAGCAGAAGACTTCTAATGATGTGTAGTTGGGTCTAACTGACAAAGGGGCTGATCTGATCTCTAATATGGCCTTTTTAGCAGCCATCTTCAAAATTTTGTTATTGCTATTTTTTCTTGAGGAACAGACATATTGATGATGTTTGGTTGATCCTGAATGAAACCAATGCTTAACTGAAATAAAAGTTGAAAATCCTGTTACCCCTAAGCCAGAATTGATTACCATGTTGATTTGATTTTTAAAATAAACTTTTTATGATTATGTAATTGATATTAAATAACCACAGTGGCCATTTTGAAATGTCATGAACACTGTGCTTCATGAATGGATGTTGATATTGACAGCAGCTTTTTACTCAAAGAATTCTAATGATTGTTTAGTTGGCCCTAAATGAAAATATTCTGAGCTAGCATCTATTATGGTTGCTGGAGTGTTTATTTTGAAATCTTGTTTTTTGTAAGTTCAAGAATATTAGAGATGGTTGCAAACTCAAAAGTTATGTAGAGAGGTCTTATCATGGATTCTTGTAAATTCTTGTTGAGTGATTTATTATTATTAATATTATTTTTATTATTATTATTATTATTATTATTATTATTATTATTATTATTATTATTATTATTATTATTATTATTATTATTATTATTATTATTATTATCATCATCATTATCATCATTATCATTATTATTATTATTATTATTATTATTATTATTATTATTATTATTATTATTATCATCATCATCATCATCATCATCATCATCATCATTATCATCATTATTATTATTATTATTATTATTATTATTATTATTATTATTATTATTATTATTATTATTTGAGTAGTATATCTAATATATTGCTATCAAATGGGCAACTCATACTTAATCATAGCTTTTAGATGGTTAACTTGCAGTTATATCTCTTGCTTTGCAGCATGATATTTACCCTGGAGTTTATAATGCTTATTTATGAAAAAATTGTTATGGTGTAGATTGATATAAAATTAAATGAATACTTTGAAAATTCAATAATTTCATTTTTTAAATATATGTAAATATATACATTCAATACTTCGTTTAATATGTATCACCTTCAGAGGGTCAAAATATGTATTGCTGCAAAAAATTAAGTTGTTTTAAAAAGTACAGTGATCTCCATCCAATGATCTCTTCCCCATCCCTACCCTTTCTCCAGCTGAGAAGACCATCTTTCCCTTGAACAAACCTCTTAATTAACCACTACCATTATGAGGCTAGCTTTACACTGCATCTGAGAGGGAGGGGATCATTGAAATTAAACAAATTTTTAAATCTTATTGCCTGAGGACCATTAATTTCATCTCTTTACATCAAGAGCTATGTTTGACCTTTTCTTCTCGATCATGGTTCATATTGTAACTGATATCACAGTTATCAGTCTGTGTTGTTACGAAATGCCTTTGCATATTATGGTCTGCACTGTTTATTTGAAAATAAAATCAGTAAAAATGAAATCAAAGTCAGTTTAAATTCTGATTTGCTGGTGAATTTTTGCTGTTAACAATCTGTTAGACACTACAATGTTCTACACAAGATCAAATTCTCTGCTGTTAACAAGCAGTTGGATAACTGTGATATTTTAAAAAAGTATCTAATTCTGTGCTGTCAGCAAGTGCTTGGATTCTGTGATATCAAAAAATCTAAATCTATTATGTTAAGCAAAATTTCAATACCATGATGTTAAAGATCTAATTCTGTGCTGGTAACAAGCAGTTGGACACAGTGATGTTCTGCACAAGAATTTATTCTGTAATGTACCGATGACAAGCAGTGGGACACTGATGTTTTCTACACAAGATCTAATTTTATGCTGATAATAAGCAGTTGGATACAGGTGTTGTACATGAATAAATGCGGATACAGAATAAAAAATGTCAATCTCAGAGCAAGATAAAATTTTAATGAGTAAGGGATTTAACTCCATGGTTTGGTACTAATTGTTTTCAATTTGGAATTATAATATTGTATTTTGTTAACATGATACCACACAAACTTGTGATATCAGATGGATTCTTATAATCCGTGAGATGTATATTAAGTATTTGAAAAATTGTCAAGTGGCTTGGTGACAAAGACCAAAACAGGTGCACTTGATTATTAGCTCTATTTGATTTTCTGTTCACACCATTATTTAGAATTTTATAATTGCAACTCTGCACAAAACATCTAGAACTTCCCACAGTTGCATGGCATGTATTAATCAAATGTCACTTAATTTTGACTGTTTTTATTGGTGTTGGTAATAACTGATGATAAGCTAGGGCTGCTAAATCTATTAACCTAATTTTTAAGTTTATCTTTGTTTTATTTGATCATTTCTAGAAAAATTCTCTCATTATTTACAGTGGACCAATTTGGAAACTTTTTCATATGTAAGTGAAACTAAGTTTTATATCAGGCATAACTTTGGGAATGTTTGGTAAATGTAGATACTTTTAGAACAATAGTTAAAATGGGTTTTGGTTTGTACTTTTGCCAGGGAATTGTCCCTATAGTGCATCTGAATAGCTAATCAAGTAGTTTTAAACTAGAACATTAAAAACATATGTTAGAAATATTTTAGTTTTCAAGATATTCTTGATCTTCTGCTGCCAGTAGAGCATCACTACCTTTAGTAGACTCTTGATCTGCCTCTGCCTGTTGAGCATCACTCCCTTCAAAATACTCTTGATCTGCCCCTGCCAGAGCATCACTCCCTTCATGAGACTCTTGTTCTGCCCCGGCCAGTAGAGCATCACTCCCTTCAGAAAACTCTTGATCTCCCCCTGCCAGAGCATCACTCCTTTCAGGAGACTCTTGATCTGCCCATGACAGTTGATCATCACTTTCTTCAGGAATCTCTTGATCTGCCCCTGCCAGTTGAGCATCACTCCCTTCAGGAGACTCTTGTTATGTCCTGTCATAGTCTGTGAGGGACATGACAGTGTTTCATCCTTGACAATTATTTTTATAAATATCTGTAGACCACACATTTAATTTTTGCTCATTTTTATTTCAAGGAAACTGACTCCAAATTTATTTTGAGACTTAACATTAAAGAGACTTGTGCAGGTCAAATTCATTTTTGACCTTTTTCCATCCACATTTGACTGAGGTGGCCTTAGTTTCACATATAAATTTTTCATTGCATCATGAGGAGTTATGGTTCCAATGTGACCTTGAAGTTTGTCCTGGTAGCATGAATGTATATTTCCACTCCATAGCTTTAGAAGGATTCCAGATTCATTATAAACCAAGAAGTTGCCTATTGAGCCAAATTATTCCTCAGTTATAATAATGTTGGTGGAATCAACAGGATGGATTTTTCAGCTTATCCTTTGCAGTAACAAAATATATTTTTACAATATTGATCATATTACTAAAATCCTTTCTTGAAGAACATAAGTAGTAATATCAAAATCAGTTTACTGCTCAAAGACCAGACCAGACTGCTCAAAGACAAGATCAGACTGCTCAAACACCAGACTGCTCAAAGACCAGACCAGACTGCTCAAACACCAGACATGCTAATGTGATAGCCTGTTGTCTGTTGTTGAGTGGTATCCAGGGTTTGTCTCTCTTAGCACAAGTTTGTTATTGCTCTTCCTCCAAAACTACATGGAGGAAAGTAATATGGGGATTGATTAAGTTTTGAAAATACACAGTTAGGCCTTACCTTTGATGCACATATCTAATAATTGCTAACTCTGCATGGCTATTTTCATTTTCTAAACTCCAGATCTTACCAAAAAAAAAGAAAACAAGTTGTTTGCTGTTTTGAGGGTTGTTTTTGTATTTTGAAATTTTATGTGTGCTATTTCAGAAAATAATAATGCTGATGCTGTGAAAATGTATTTCTTTATTTAAGGCAAAATTAATGAATTTTGTGCTAAATCAAGTTCTTTTTCAGTATTTAAGGGAAAATTAGTTTGTGGTCTGTCCAGTTCTTTTTCTGATTTTAAGGCAGATTTAGTGTACTTTGTGCTATATCAAGTTTCTTTTCTGTATTTAAGGCAAAATTAGTGTAATTTGCTATATCAAGTTCTTTTTCTGTATATAAATCAAAATTTGTTAGTACATGTTTTTCCCATAGTAATAAGAAATGAATGTCAGTCTGAGTAGGTGAAAGGCATGTAATCTGAGTAGGTTAAAGGCATGTAATCTGACTAGGTTAAAGGCATATAAGTGCATGTTTAACTTTCTCAACATGGTAGCAGTTTCAGATCAAACAACTTTGTCCTATACCTTCTCCTCTCTCAGCAGTTGTCTGATACAGTGGAGGGAAAGCAAAATGAAAATGATGCAAATCAGACCTCCATCTTAAAACATCTTGTAATCACTAATCATTCTGAAGAGATAATCATATCATGATTTCTGGGTATATATCTTGCAATCTTTTTGTAAACAGCTAAAAAAGAAGTGATGCAAACTGCTTAGTAAATATTAAGTGATATTAATATTATTAATAGGGTTTCAAATACCAGATTCATTCATTACACATATCACACATATGACATTATAGTTCAGGGCCCCATTTGGCTGATTGATTTTTATTACTCACCTTTACAGATCGATGCTATCTCACATCTGTCCACATAGGTTTGAGACTTGGGATATCTGGGTATGCCGATGTGGGTATCTGAGAATGCTTGCGATTAGCTTCCTGAGGGTCATTTGGTTCTTCCGGTGATTTTTCTGGGTTGTTCCTCCACTGGCTATACTGACCACCAGATATAGCCAAACATAAAATGGAAAATCGGGTTAAACACAAAACATCTATTACAACATCAAAGTTCTTATGTGAGGTCATGTGGGTCATTTTGTTTCCATGATAATCAATTTTGTTTGCTGCCAGCAACCTAAACTAAGCCATTTAATTTGTATAAATGTCATATCTCTTTTTATTATGCATTCGTCTGACTTAATTCATTCATTTGGTGATTTATTGGTCTTGGAGTCGGCTGACTTTTTGATTTAGCATGCCACATTTTCTGGATTAATTACAAAATAAATGAATGAGCCTGTGCCACCAGTAAGAGAGTAGCACTGTTAAAATCAAGATTTTGTGGCTACCCATAGTGTGCAACATGAAATCTATTGACATGCCACCTTGTGGCATGCTTGCTGTAGGTTGCCAACCACTGATCTAATCAGTCAATCAGTGTAGTTTGTTAGTAAAGATTAGATACAGTAGTCACTGTAATGTCCTTTGTCTTCTATCAATTGGTACCATTTCATAAAATCTCTGAATAGAGTAATCTTGATTTCAATTTTCTGTTTTTCTGATAATCTTTGAAACAATTATGCAGGTGTCATGATATCCTGCTGTATGTGCATGAATCAAATATATATGTGTTTACAAGATATACATGTATTTTCTCTTTAATATTTATATTTCTATGCTGCATGCACAAAGTAACCAATCGTGTGACTGCTAACAATATAACAGTATTTCATAAAAAACAGAAAATAATGTAATGATGCTCATATGTATATATGTATGTATGTATGTATGTATGTATGTATGTATGTATGTATGTATGTATGTATGTATGTATGTATGTATGTATGTATGTATGTATGTATGTATGTATGTATGTATGTATGTATGTATGTATGTATGTATGTATGTATGTATGTATGTATGTATGTATGTATGTATGTATGTGTAATTGCATGTACTGCTAATACTTGCCCATTAAATGTGTCAATAGATGATTAGGATAAAGTCTTTTTTGTCCTGGATGGTTTGCACTGTTTTTTGTTGTTGTCTTCCAGGACTTATGTTTATACCCTCAGGTATTCATCAGTATGTCCTATAAATTAAATTCATACTTTTCTATTTTTTTATATAAATATTCCTAATTCTGTAACATACTGTGCATTTATTATTATAGGAGACGTTGTCAAGACTCTTGTCTCGACCGCATTCTCTAAAAATGCTGTCTTGATTTCATAACATACTTCTATAATGCTGTCTTAATCCATTAAAATCTCTAATAATACTGTCTCAATTCTACAATAATCTATGATAATGCTGTCTCAATTCCATAATAATTTTAGATAATGCTATCTCAATCCATTAAACAGTCTCTAAAAATGATGTATCAATTCCATAATAATATCTAATAATGCTGTCTCAGATCCATAACAATCCCTAATAATGATGTCTCAATTCATTAAACAATCTCTAATAAAGATGTCTCAATTCCATAATAATTTCTAATAATACTATCTCAATTCCATAATTATCTCTTAATTTTTCTATCTCACTTTCATAACAATTTCTAATAATGCAGTCTTGATTCCATAACAATCTCTGATAATGTTATCTCATTTCCAAATAATCTTTAGTAATGTATTCTTTATTCAATAATAATCTTAATTACATAATTTCTAATAATGTTGTCTCAGTTCCATAACAATTTCTGATAATGCTGTCCCTATTACATAATCTCCAGCAATGCTGTCCTGACTTGATAATACTGTATTCTCAAAGCATACTGTCTTGATTCTATTACAATCTCTAATAATACTGTCTTGATTCCATAACAATCTGCAATAATGCATTCTGGATTCCATAACAATTTCTAATAATGTTGTCTTGATTCCACAACAGTCTCTTGTAGGGGAACCTGAGTGTGACTTATTCTTTCTTTTGAAATGTACCATTCTTCCCACTTTATTTGTAGAATCCATTTTGAATACATTTTAACTCTATTAACATTAGGTAGCTTTTTTCATATGATTAATTCTTTTTTCTTTTCATACCTTTTTCTTCTCTCAATACTTTTTCTGAATATTTGATGATATTAAATGATACATTTAAAGTATTAGTTATTTTAGAAATATATTGTTACAATATATCAAATATCTTTGCAGTTATAATAATACATTATTTTCTTTTTCAGTGGAATAAGTATAAGAGTTTTATCATTGATGAAAATTTGCTTAATTAAAAGAAATTATGTGTTCAGACATGTAGGTGTTTAACTTCATTTATGATGTACAATGTATATTACTATAATTAGCTCATTTCTGACTCTCATTTGGGTCTCACTTTTTTTTGGAAGGCTCATTTGTTCTCTCTGGGGATGACCTTGCTCTATGCAGCTGAGTACAATGCAGATTCATCACGACCTGAAATTAATCTTGAGTTGCGTGACATTCTTGGTCGAATGACATTGGAAAACTACAGCAGTCGTCCTGACCTTGATAGTGTGATTGTATTGTGTGAAGAACAGCTTTGTGGTCAATCCTCACAGGAAGTATGTTGCACCATTGCACAGTTCTCAGGATTTCCACATCCAGACCAAGAGGGTAAGTCTATTTAATTGATCTAAAAACAATCCTTTACTTTTTCCTGTTCCTGTCTTACTTTTTGGGGTTCACTTGCTGTAGTTGTTATTTTTGCAAAGCATCAGTGAGGCACAGGAATCACTTTTGCTATCATTATAATTGTCTTTTTCATCATTGTAATTGTTTTTGTCTTCATTGTAATCATTGCCATCATTGTAATTGGCTTTGTTATCATTATCTTTGCCGTCATTGTCATTTTCTTTTGTTGTCATTGTAATTATGTTTCTTGTCATTGTAATTGCCTTTGTCATCATAGTCATTGTTTTTGTCATCATGGTAATTATGTTTCTAGTCATTGTAATTGCCTTTGTCATCATTGTCATTGATGTCATAGGTATCATTGCTGAGTTGGTACATTTACTTTAGTGTTCTACAGTTGAAGAAGCCAATTTGTATTTTGGTTAATTCATTGGGTTTGCTTAGTAACAAGCAGTGTGCACTTAATGTGGTTGCTACTATTGGATCAGCTTGCATAATGGCTGACATGGTTTACTATGGGAAAGGAACTTTGCCTAAAAGCCTAGACATGATACAACCTTCAAAGTGTTGATGTGCTGTAAAGAATTAAACCAACCAAATAATGCTTATAGGACTTTAAGTTTTGCTTTCTCAAATGATTTTTTTCAGTGTTGTTCATTTAACAGAGTTGTAGAGCACGTTTTATCACAATATTATGCATGTGTATGTGTGTGTGTGTATATATATATATATATATATATATATATATATATATATATATATATATATATATATATATATATATTCATTACAAATTATTATCAATCTTTTAACAAAATTTAGATCAGTATTACATCTAGATTCAAGTTAAACTTATTGGCAACATATACTCATAATCACATTTTTTGTTCTAAAATTTCAGATGTGAGTTCTCAAAGTATGCCACATGTCCCTGATGACATTGACCTCACCCAAACAGGGGAGAGAAATCTTACTCCTGAGGACATATCACAAGCTTCTGCATGTGCTCAGTTTTCTGAGCCAGGGGATTCACAGCCAAGTTGGGACAGTGATAGTGACATGGATAAACGGTCTCAAAGAAAGGTTTCACCACAAGTCACTAATGGCTTATGGGTGTCAAGCACACCATCCAAATCAAAATCCAAATTAAAATCGGTAGATGATAAATATGGTTCTGAATATTCCTCAACTCGGAAAGGAAGTGCTACAAGTGCTGATTTACTGGAATCAGATATAGCTGTGGCAGATTTGTATAATGAATATAATTACAATAGTATTGAAAATAATGCAAGAAAATACAATTCAGGAACTAATTTTTCCCATGAGGACCAGATGTCCAATTCTGGAAAATATTCAGATATTAGCAGTAATACACTATCTCAAAATGGGCTAGATGAAGTGTTAGAAAAGGATCATAGTCAGTCAAAACATAACAGTATTTCAGACAAGTCAAAGAGAAAGGAATCTTTAGGAACGGCAGACTCTTTATTACAGTCTGTAGATGGCAGTGATGTTGGCAAGAAAGGGTCAAATGAAGTGGAATCTTCAGACAGTTCTAGTCTTACAACCTCAAAGAAGAAAAGGAAAAGATTGGTGAGATTTCTGAAAATGATTTTAATGTTCAGATTTAGATGGGATTAGGATCAATGAAATTTAAAGCTGAAAGATCAAATTTTCAAAATGGAGACCTATAGCTTAATCACATATAGATCAGTTATATCCACAAATTACTGACCATTCACATGTTTTATTATGTGACCTAAATCATAGTCCAAGTTTTAACTGTTTTTGTTTGTTTTAGGGTTTCAGCTGTAGGCAGTATACAATTGGATCATATCACATATCCAAAGCTTTAGCTGTGGGCAGTATTTAGAAAAAACTTTAAATGAGTTCTCCAAAATGGCTTGACAGAATTTGATTAAACTTGACAGAAAGCATCTTTGCATGGATTGATCATGTTTTTAAAAATGAGTCTGATCCACTGTGAGAAGTAACTGCCTTTAGTTAAGAAAAGAAAACTTTACATTACATCTCAAAATGACTTTTATCAGATTTGGTCCAAATTTAACAGCAGCTACCATGAAGAGCTTTCATTTTTTTTTGTACAATAAAATGTGACCATAATTACTTAAATTAGGGAAACTTAAAATAATCTCGTAAACACCATGAAATTGGATAGAAAGCATTCTGGCTTGAAGGCTTTTAATTCCCATAGATTGGATTGAAAGCATACTAGCTTGAAGGGCATTTAAATACCATCAATAAAACTTCTCTTACCATTACATGTCCCTCTTTTGCACAACACTGTATTACAATATACCAAAATACCATGTGCCACTGGTACTGTAGTGCATTGCATACCATTTTACTGCACTGGGTTAAGCTTTACAGTATATAATTTGATTCCAGTGGTTGTATATGCCACACTTGTGCATGTTGCTTGATAATACACTCTATTGCATAAATGTGTATTTAATTGATTTACACTTGCAATTGCAGGGTCTTACAATTGGTGAGGTGCTGAATGCTGTAGATAGACCTTTTGAGGAGGAGGAATTATGGGCCTTATGTAAGGAGGGCATTACCTCACTTCAAAGGAAGAAGAAACATCTGCGTAAGTTTTTTCTTGCTTTCATTGTGCATTGACAGCATGGAAAAAAATATAATATATGCAAACCACAGTTCCTGTTAATAACTGACTGTAACAAAATAATATTTATCTCATGCATTATCACCAATAAAGCTGGGAGAAGATATTATTAATTACAGGGGTCTTGGCAGGGTGTACAGGATATTGCAACCACACAATATTATTAGTTACAAGGATTTGTGTCATAATGTACAAGATGGTACAATCCTACCAAACCTCTGCATTTCTGGAGATGAACCCAAAGGAAATATGAAATTTAACATGTTTGTACCATCCCATACATTTTACAAAACTATGTATCAAATTTATTACCCCTTAGGGATTCTTTCTTTTAAAATGTACCAGCTATTCTTCCCACTGTTACCATTTTGGAAAAAAAAGTAGATGCCATTTGCAGTAGTTGACAATATTATATATGGAGTGACCAATTAATCCACCTTCCATTAAACTACAAGAATACAAGTACAGTGTTTATACATTTATGAAACTAAAAATAGATACATTTTTGTAAAAATATGTTTATCTATTAACTGTACCTTGAGACGTTCCGGCTAGGTGGTTGATGTCCGCTTATAGCAAATATGTCTAGTACCTCTGTTAATGTTAAAATTGAATCCATTTTTGATTGATTGCATGGCAGAAGCAGGCGGAAATGTGTACTAGTGTTTGCATTTGTATATTTATTTTTTGTGAGCATGCAACTGAGAGAGAAAGAGCAAGAGATATAGAAACTGCCAGGACACAAACTCGATCATTAAGAGCATAACTGCTACAAATAAAGGTTGATCCAAACTTGTACATTTAAATGTATTGAATGCAGTTATCATGTAAGTCCCATATCTTTAGATGAATGAGAAATACAATTATTGCTTTCAAAAACAAACTAATGTCTATTTAAAACTATCACTAAATCGACAACAAGTGACCAACATTGTAGAGAGTAGCATCGAATAGGCCAGCAGATATAATCCTGAAACAAATTTTTTGACAAGAATTTTGGTGAGACAGTGACTTTCTACTCTGTGATGCCAGCTACATTTATCAGTATTTATAATTCTGAGAAACAAAATATTATTCATTATATGTCTTGTTAGTATCTGATGACATAGTTTATATTATCAAAAAAGGAAATATTTTATTATTTGATTCAGTTCACTATAGCACCTGCCCATCATGCAGGAAGAAGACAAGACATCAATTTGCCTACCATTTTATATGTACCAAGATGCTTTTGAAATTTCTGATAAAGTAACATAAAATGTCTATAATAAAAATTATTGAAATTTACTGTTATACATTAAATATGATAAATTCCAATGAATTAGTTTTATGTTTTAAAAATGTGAAATGGTCATGTCTGTTATCTTAAAATCCTGTTTCTGAGAATGCAGGTCATGCACCCAGTGAAGACCTCACTGGGTTTCATGCAGTCTGGATAAGCTGCACAGGCCTTATCATATGCATTATCTATTGACCAGTCAGTGGCTTTACCATATGCATTATCTATTGACCAGTCAGTGGCCTTACCATATGCATTATCTATTGACCAGTCAGTGGCCTTACCATATGCATTATCTATTGACCAGTCAGTGGCTTTACCATATGCATTATCTATTGACCAGTCAGTGGCTTTACCATATGCATTATCTATTGACTAGTCAGTGGCCTTACCATATGCATTATCTATTGACCAGTCAGTGGCCTTACCATATGCATTATCTATTGACTAGTCAGTGGCCTTACCATATGCATTATCTATTGACCAGTCAGTGGCTTTACCATATGCATTATCTATTGACCAGTCAGTGGCCTTACCATATGCATTATCTATTGACTAGTCAGTGGCCTTATCATATGCATTATCTATTGACCAGTCAGTGGCTTTACCATATGCATTATCTATTGACTAGTCAGTGGCTTTACCATATGCATTATCTATTGACCAGTCAGTGGCCTTACCATATGCATTATCTATTGACTAGTCGGTGGCCTTATCATATGCATTATCTATTGACCAGTCAGTGGCCTTACCATATGCATTATCTATTGACCAGTCAGTGGCCTTACCATATGCATTATCTATTGACCAGTCAGTGGCCTTACCATATGCATTATCTATTGACCAGTCAGTGGCCTTACCATATGCATTATCTATTGACTAGTCAGTGGCCTTACCATATGCATTATCTATTGACTAGTCAGTGGCCTTATCTTATGCATTATCTATTGACCAGTCAGTGGCTTTACCATATGCATTATCTATTGACTAGTCAGTGGCTTTACCATATGCATTATCTATTGACCAGTCAGTGGCCTTACCATATGCATTATCTATTGACTAGTCAGTGGCCTTATCATATGCATTATCTATTGACCAGTCAGTGGCCTTACCATATGCATTATTTATCGACCAGTCAGTGGCCTTACCATATGCATTATCTATTGACCAGTCAGTGGCCTTACCATATGCATTATCTATTGACCAGTCAGTGGCCTTACCATATGCATTATCTATTGACCAGTCAGTGGCCTTACCATATGCATTATCTATTGACCAGTCAGTGGCCTTACCATATGCATTATCTATTGACCAGTCAGTGGCCTTACCATATGCATTATCTATTGACTAGTCAGTGGCCTTATCATATGCATTATCTATTGACCAGTCAGTGGCTTTACCATATGCATTATCTATTGACTAGTCAGTGGCTTTACCATATGCATTATCTATTGACCAGTCAGTGGCCTTACCATATGCATTATCTATTGACTAGTCAGTGGCCTTATCATATGCATTATCTATTGACCAGTCAGTGGCCTTACCATATGCATTATTTATCGACCAGTCAGTGGCCTTACCATATGCATTATCTATTGACCAGTCAGTGGCCTTACCATATGCATTATTTATCGACCAGTCAGTGGCCTTACCATATGCATTATCTATTGACCAGTCAGTGGCCTTACCATATGCATTATCTATTGACTAGTCAGTGGCCTTACCATATGCATTATGTATTGACTAGTCAGTGGCCTTACCATATGCATTATCTATTGACCAGTCAGTGGCCTTACCATATGCATTATCTATTGACCAGTCAGTGGCTTTACCATATGCATTATCTATTGACCAGTCAGTGGCCTTATCATATGCATTATCTATTGACCAGTCAGTGGCCTTACCATATGCATTATCTATTGACTAGTCAGTGGCCTTACCATATGCATTATGTATTGACTAGTCAGTGGCCTTACCATATGCATTATCTATTGACTAGTCAGTGGCCTTACCATATGCATTATCTATTGACCAGTCAGTGGCCTTACCATATGCATTATCTATTGACTAGTCAGTGGCCTTACCATATGCATTATCTATTGACCAGTCAGTGGCTTTACCATATGTATTATCTATTGACCAGTCAGTGGCTTTACCATATGCATTATCTATTGACCAGTCAGTGGCTTTACCATATGCATTATCTATTGACCAGTCAGTGGCCTTACCATATGCATTATCTATTGACAAGTCAGTGGCCTTATCATATGCATTATCTATTGACCAGTCATTGGCTTTACCATATGCATTATCTATTGACTAGTCAGTGGCTTTACCATATGCATTATCTATTGACCAGTCAGTGGCCTTACCATATGCATTATCTATTGACTAGTCAGTGGCCTCATCATATGCATTATCTATTGACCAGTCAGTGGCCTGACCATATGCATTATCTATTGACTAGTCGGTGGCCTTATATTATGCATTATCTATTGACCAGTCAGTGGCCTTACCATATGCATTATCTATCGACCAGTCAGTGGCCTTACCATATGCATTATCTATTGACCAGTCAGTGGCCTTACCATATGCATTATCTATTGACTAGTCAGTGGCCTTACCATATGCATTATCTATTGACCAGTCAGTGGCTTTACCATATGCATTATCTATTGACCAGTCAGTGGCCTTATCATATGCATTATCTATTGACCAGTCAGTGGCTTTACCATATGCATTATCTATTGACTAGTCAGTGGCTTTACCATATGCATTATCTATTGACCAGTCAGTGGCTTTACCATATGCATTATCTATTGACCAGTCAGTGGCTTTGCCAGATGCATTATCTATTGACCAGTCAGTGGCCTTACCATATGCATTATCTATTGACCAGTCAGTGGCTTTACCATATGCATTATCTATTGACCAGTCAGTGGCCTTACCATATGCATTATCTATTGACCAGTCAGTGGCTTTGCCAGATGCATTATCTATTGACCAGTCAGTGGCCTTACCATATGCATTATCTATTGACCAGTCAGTGGCTTTACCATATGCATTATCTATTGACCAGTCAGTGGCCTTACCATATGCATTATCTATTGACCAGTCAGTGGCCCTATCATATGCAGTATCTATTGACCAGTCAATGACCTTACCATATGAATTATCTATTGACCAATCAGTGACCTTATTACAATCAGCAGCCCTGTCATATACACTAGCTATTAAAAAGTCAGTGGCCCTGTCAAATGCATTAGCTATTGACCAATCAGAGGTCCTATCATACTATTGACCAATCAGAGACCCTGTCATAAACATTAGCTATTAACCAGTCAGTGGCCCTGTCAAAATGCATTCGCTATTGACCAATCAGATGTCCTGTCATACTGTTGACCAATCAGCAGCCCTGTCATATATATATATATATATATATATATATATATATATATACTAGTCTATATTTTGCATATTTTTCTGTATATTGTCTATATATTTTATATTTTGTATATTGTATACTTGGTGGTATATTGTATACTAGTATTATTGTGTACTAGTCTGTATGTGGTATACTAGGTGTTATATTGTGTACTAGTCTATATTATATACTTGTCTGTATCTTGTTTACTAGATCTGTATGTTGTATACTAGTCTTTATGTTGTATACTCTTTTGTATGCTAGTCTGTGTATTGTATACTTTGTGGTATATTGTATACTAGTCTGTATATTGTATACTCATCTTTATATTATATACTAATCTGTAAATTGTATACTCATTAGAATGTTGTATGCCATACTGTGTATTTTATACTAGGTGGAATATATTGTGTACTAGCCTGTTTTTTGTGTACTTGTCTGTATATTGAATACTAGATGGTATATTGTATACTTGTCTGTATATTTTATAATCATCAGTATATTGAATACTATGTGGTATATTATATACTTTTCTGTATATTGTATACTTTTCTATATTGTATTTTAGGTGGTATATTTTATACTTGTCTATATTGTATTTTAGGTGGTATATTGTATACTTGTTTGTATTCTAAGTGGTATATTGTATACTTGTCTGTGTATCTTTAACTGTGTCTGTTGGCAAGGAAAATTCATGTTATAGGAAAAATGTTTGAAACTGTGACTGTTTCTTAGCATTGTACACAAACAAAACAAGGGGCAAACTCATTAATATTCTAAGTCTTTTTATGTGAGGTGATGAACCCTCTTCTCCCTAGGTTGCACTCTGCACTCTGCTGTGTATTCTGCTTTTCTTCATGCTGCCCTGTCTTAAATCTCAGGAGTGTGGTAACTTTCAGGCTAGTACCATTCAGTATTGGCATTTTGGGCATCAACATGGACTCATTAGCCTCAGTATTTCACCTGCAATGAAATAATATTGAAATATATTCTTTAACATGTATCAACTGATATAAAAGCTTTCTCCAATGGTGTCCTCAGAAGATATTAAATTTCTTATATTGTGTCCTCAGAAGAGATTAATGTTCTCAGATAGTGTCCTCAGAAAAGACTTCTAACCTGTTGCATGCCCTATCATGGTTTGCAGACAACACTATATCCATGTACATCAACACTGGTACAATTTTTCATTCTCCAGAGCTATCAAGATCATCTTCCAGTGTTTTACTTGTAGCAAATTTTAAAATAATCAGCACCCCTCCTCCTTTTTCTTTTACTTTTCTCATTCTTCTTCAGCTTTTAAATTTAGTGTGCATGCTGAGTTTTCCAAATTTTACATCCAGTCATGTTTTCTGCTGCATGGGATAAAATTGATATTTTGTTTCATATTATATGTACTTTTTACAGCTGCCTACCTGTCACCAGATACAATATTCCTCAGGGAGAATGGCACAGTATCATTTAAGGCCATTCCAGAGGAGAAGCCCCTGGAGGTCATTTTCATGGCTCCAGAACTCCAGTCTGATGGAGAGCTGTCAGAAAAAGTAAGTCAGCTGTTATACTGGTATAGAACAATTATCACACACACACACACACACACACACATACACACATATACACACACATTGTACAAAGGTTTCATATGTTTGAGGTTAACACTTGATTTGATTGAAAAGCACATTATTGGAAGCCCATTATTGCATGTTTCATTATAACATAAATTTAGTTATAATATTTTGATTCTGTACAATAGTACAATTTCTCTACTATCTATAGTTACCAGACTTTGTGGGTTCAAAAAAATAAAGGTTGAGGTCACTGTATCTGATATTTGAAAGAAGAAATAGGGTTTCTGTACATTGGGTGACAGACAAATAGTTTCCCTACAATAAATTAATTTTTCCAACATCTACAGTTGCAATATATTGTGGATGGCTTGCATTTGTTATAAAAAATAATCCTATTGATTTTAGGCTCAAATAATCAAAGGTCAGGGTAACTGCATTTGAAAGAAGAATTATGGTTTCTGCAGAACACCTCAAGTTCTCCATCTACAGTTACCAAACTTGGGTAAGGAAGAATGCTCTTGATTGAGAGTCAAAAGATCAAAGGCTAAGGACATTGAATGAAATACGCAAGATGTTTTCTGTACAAAAATTAAGTTATCAGCTTCGAACCTTCACTAACTCAAAATAAAAAATTGATTTGCCTAATAACTTTAGTTATAGACCACCTCCCTTGATCAAAGTTTGTGAATGCTTTGCACTTAAGCTATGAACATTGTAGGGTTACAAGTTCAAAGGTCAAGGTCATATGTCTCAAAGAAAAATTGTTTTTGCAGAAAAAGTTGTCTTCTAGAATAATATCCTGACAAAACTCCGGATTGCATGCACTTAGGCTGGTAAAGAAACCTGTAGATTTCAGGGTATAATGGTAAGAGATCATAGTAATAGATAAGACTTCTGCACATGAGTTTACTTGATGGCTGCATGTATACCTGGAACAGACATCAGGGTCCTTGAAAAAGTGTGAGAAAGCTATAGTTTTCAGTTTATAATTAGTGTTCTTTGCTGTTATTATTTTCTTAACAATAGCCAATGTTTACTTGAGCTAGCACTGTGACTAATTTCAACAAATTATGACTTAGTTCCTGGGTATGAAAATTGGACCAAACAATTCATAAACAATGCTGAATAATTTCTGCTTACCTTGGGAGAGCAATCAAAAGTTCTTCATATCATTTTGTTTAATGTAGCAATGAACACTTAATTATCTGAAACAAATGATCTTTTCTCATGCTTTAATATTGTTTGACATAGACTCAGAATGGTTTTCTGTCCACACTTCAAGTTAACCCATGTGGCAGCCAAATTTATTGAGACAGAATACCAGTCAAGATTATTAAATTGAATTACTATTTAACAAACTGACTTCGGCTCCCAGTTCACTGTAGCTTTGCTTTCTATCAGCATAAATGTATGAAGTCAGTGAGATAAAAGAAATTATTGTCAGGAAATAACCTGTGCATTTGTCTCCTTAAGGAATAATGCCATTTAAATGGTTATTATGCAGATACCAGAATGAAATATGGTTGTCAGAGTGCTATGATATTGATTCTAACAAGCAACAAGAGAAAGAAATTTTGATTGCAATCTGCAGAATACTGATACTGACAGTAACAGATATTGCCTTGAAGAAAGAATATACATGTACAATAAATATCTTAGCAGAAATAAATATTCTAGCCCAGCTGGGATAGCTCATGGAGTAATGCACTGAACCAGCAGGTTTTTCACCTTGTCTTGGGCATTTGGGCAGTGAATTTTCTAGTGCTGCCTTTTTTGAAAATAATCAGGTCACTGGTACTTCTCTCTTAATCTGTGTTATATAATAATTTTTTATGCATGTTTTTGTTGTAGACATGCCTGTATGGGTTAAGTGTGACCCTGCGCTGTGTGGCAGGGAAGAAGTATTCCTCCATCTCCTCGATGCCTACCAGCCAAGAGCTGAAAAATCTTTTAGAAAGTTTGTCAGAATCTAACCCCAGTAAACGGCCAAACCTCTCTGATGTTGCTGAGGTAATATTAATCATCAAGTAAAATGTTCAAAAATATTTTAATATTTTAAAAAGGAGAGTCTGTGTGGAAAATATCTTTATGTAAGAGAAAATTATGTGGTCTGTTTATGATCAACCTGTAAGATTACTTGATTATTATAGTGACAGTTGTATATATTTGTCTGCATGTAAAATTACTTTATTGACCTAATGACTGTCCTATTTAACTATCCACATGTACGATTACTTGATTATCATATTGACAGTCATATTTATCCATTTTGTACATCACATTTTGGGATTTTCTGCACATGTAAGGTTTACATTTCCATTATTGGCACAAAATGCATACCAAATTTATCTGCATGATGAAAATAAAATACAATAAATCTTATGATTTGTAATGCAGCTATGGTCACCTGAACATTTTGTACAAAATATTTCTAATTGCGGACACACCAAATACTAGCCCTGTGATTTAGTGACTTGTCATAATATGTCAGTATAATTTGCACATGGTTTTGTAAAGTTGTAATGTTTATGCAATAGGAAATGATTTCCTATTTATAATGTTAGGTCAGCTTATGGTATGGTTTTTCTGGTTACCTAGTTATAAGGATGATTCAGTCTTATGGTATGGTTTTTCTGGTTACCTAGTTAATTGGCTGAGTCAGTCTATAGTATGGTGATTTCCTAGTTATAAGGCTTAGTCTGTCTGTGGTATGGTTTTTCTAATTACCTAGTTATAAGGCTGAGTCAGTCTATGGTATGGTTTTTCTGATTACCTATTTACAAGACTGAGTCAGTCAATGGCATGGTTTTTCTGATTACCTAGTTATAAGGATGAGCCAGTCTATGGTATGTTTTTCTGATTACCTAGTTATAAGGCTGAGTCAGTCTATGGTATGGTTTTTCTGATTAACTAGTTAATTGGCTAAGACAGTCTATGGTATGGTTTTTCTGATTACCTAGTTATAAGGTTAGGTCAGGGTATAGTATGGTCTTTCTGATTAAAAGGCTGTCAGCATATGGTTTGGTCTTTTGTCCATCATCCATCATCTGACATCTATCAGTAATCATTATTTTCACACTTTTATCAAAAGCAACTAAAGCTATTTCATCTAAACTTGCATGACAACATTCTTGAACTGAATACAATTAATACCATCAGATTATGACCATCTTTACTAAATACAGGAAAACCTTTTAGTGATGTTTTCTGTATAAAAATATAATTTGAAATAAGCATTTTGGCAAGAAGACATTTGAATTTTGTGCAAAATGATGCCAGTCTGCCAATAAATATAAATTCCATTAAATAAAAAAGAAAAATATCCAAATGTCTTCTCACAATTAAACACCAATTAGAATTGGACTAAATTTGACAGAAACCATCCAGGCATGAAGGACTTTTAAATTGCACAATGATATCAACTTTCTGTCAAACATAGCCACTGTTAGCAGTGTAAAGTACCTTTTAGCAAGTTCTCATGAAATCCCTGCTGAACAGAACTATATAGAATTTGATAGCTGACAATAATTCTTTTTATTATTATTATTATTATTATTATTATTATTATTATTATTATTATTATTATTATTATTATTATTATTATTATTATTATTATTATTATTATTATTATTATGACTTTATTTAAAGAGGGTAACTCAGTTAGCTAAGAACTAATCTACCTTGAGGCCCTCATTCAAATTACATTACATTCATTCCATTACAAATGCAGCTCCTGTAAAAGTCAGAAACTTACTCATTGCATTTTCTTACTCTAAACTTTTCTTTACAACATAATTCTTTGCTCTCTGTAAACATTATGCACCATGTATTGATGGTCAGTTAGCATTTGTCATGGTAAAGTGTGGTTTTGTATTGACTTTCTCCATCCTTGCTGGTAAGAGGTACTGGTAGTAGCACAGTTCTTGTGGGAACACTGAAACTTGTTCATCAATAACATGGTCTTTTTAATGTATCAATGCAAAATAGATATTATCATGCTCTTAAGTTCAATTCTGAGTGTGCCTTTCCATTTTCAGCTTTGTGTTAAGCAAGAGATCAAATATGAGAAAAAATTATCTACAGTGTGCCAGAAAATTTTTCAGGAGGCCATGGATATTATGGTATGTATATTCCTTACAACATTTAACCTTCATTATCACTCGTACACAGACTAATTTTAATAGATATGTTGTTACAGTTGTTAGTCATGGTACCCTCTGAATAGCTTTAGTTTGTTGGTGTGAAGCAAATATTATTACTGCTACCATAACAGACTTAGTGCTAAGATATGGAATTTTTATTTATTACCATGCAGGTCACCATGATAAAAAGAATGGCCTGGTCAGGACAGATCATGAGATTTCCAAAATTTGATCAAGAGTTTCAACCTTAAAAGAGGGATGATTGTCATTGACCCTGTCTTTTGCATGTAAATAGACAAAAATTTCAACCATTAAACAAATTTACATTTTTAACAAAAATATTAAACAATGCTCTTTATCTCATGAGTCCTTTCACATTAACTTGTTGTCATTCATGCTCTTCTTATATATATCATAAGCTTATATAGGTGGTATTACTGGATTATATAG
Organism: Potamilus streckersoni; assembly: GCA_016746295.1. Classification (NCBI taxonomy): domain Eukaryota; kingdom Metazoa; phylum Mollusca; class Bivalvia; order Unionida; family Unionidae; genus Potamilus; species Potamilus streckersoni. The sequence goes on from JAEAOA010001266.1 coordinate 1,774,016, forward strand.
GTGGCATTACTGAATTATATAGGTGTATTACTGGATTATATAGGTGGTATTACTGGATTATATAGGTGTATTACTGGATTATATAGGTGGTATTACTGGATTATATAGGTGGTATTACTGGATTATATAGGTGGCATTACTGAATTATATAGGTGGCATTACTGGATTATATAGGTGGCATTACTGGATTATATAGGTGGCATTACTGGATTATATAGGTGGCATTACTGAATTATATAGGTGTATTACTGGATTATATAGGTGGTATTACTGGATTATATAGGTGTATTACTGGATTATATAGGTGGTATTACTGGATTATATAGGTGGCATTACTGAATTATATAGGTGTATTACTGGATTATATAGGTGGCATTACTGAATTATATAGGTGTATTACTGGATTATATAGGTGGTATTACTGGATTATATAGGTGGCATTACTGAATTATATAGGTGTATTACTGGATTATATAGGTGTATTACTGGATTATATAGGTGGCATTACTGAATTATATAGGTGTATTACTGAATTATATAGGTGGTATTACTGGATTATATAGGTGGCATTACTGAATTATATAGGTGTATTACTGGATTATATAGGTGGTATTACTGGATTATATAGGTGTATTACTGGATTATATAGGTGGTATTACTGGATTATATAGGTGGCATTACTGAATTATATAGGTGTATTACTGGATTATATAGGTGGCATTACTGAATTATATAGGTGTATTACTGGATTATATAGGTGGTATTACTGGATTATATAGGTGGCATTACTGAATTATATAGGTGTATTACTGGATTATATAGGTGTATTACTGGATTATATAGGTGGCATTACTGAATTATATAGGTGTATTACTGAATTATATAGATGTATTACTGGATTATATAGGTGGCATTACTGGATTATATAATTGGCATTACTGGATTATATACATGGCATTTCTAATCATTGTGATCATAACACTTATGAGATGATATACTGCTAGTCTCCAAACTGTGGATAGATTCAGATTGCTGTCTGCCAAACCACTCAAAATTGATACTGTCTTGGTATAATTCTAATATTGTTTTAATGTCAGTAAGATTTTTCACATGAAGAAAAGATACGAACATTATACCATCACACCCTTGTGACTCTACGCCTAATTTGTAGGCACTTTCGTTGTTATCATAATTGTCATATACACTACTCCAGAAAAATGATTGCTCTGTTAGTAAATAAACTAGTTTTCTATCAAACAGTAAGTAACATTATTTTATGACATATGACTGATAAGTGATTTTTTTTTGCTTTTAATGGTCAGACATGTGAGTGAAATGTTAGATCATAGCATTGTTTTAGTACTGGTTTTATTTTATTAAAAGATAAGGAAGGTAGAGGGTTGACAAAAATGATAAGGTAGACAAGTGGCAGATATAGAATGGGCATGTGCTATAAAGAGTTTCTCGAGAAATGGTAATGTGTCATGTGGCTTTTGATTTATTGACACACAAATAATGAATTTATCAGTGTTGGTTCTGTGATATCAGGGCAAATTTGTTTCTTCCAAAAACAGGACATTTAGGTTTTTCATGAGGAAAGGGCAAACAGATTTCGGTGAAGACAGGGCAAGTAGATTTTCTTGAAGTCAGGGCAAGTAGATTCTGTGAGAATTTAAAGTGTTCTAACAATGAAGTTGAGCTGTCTTGTCATTTTTTCTTCAAAATCAAGTATCAGATGATGATATTTTGTTATTATTTTTCTTAAAAAGTAAATGCAAGAATTTGTATCCAGCTATTTAAGTTGACAAAGGCCTTTGTTGGTAGTATGGCAATGGCCAATATTGGTAGCATAACAGAGACCTACACTGGTAGTATAACAAAGGCCTATACCTGTCATATAACAAAAGCCTATACCAGTTGTACAGCAATGGCCTATATTGGTGGTATAGCAAGGGCCTATACTGGTAGTATCACAAAGGCTTTACTGGTCATATAACAAAAGCCTATACCAGTTGTCCAGCAATGGCCTATACTGGTGGTATAACAAAGGCCTATACTGGTAGTATCACAAGGCCTATGGTGGTTATATAACATAAGCCTATACCACTTGTATAGCAATAGCCTATATTGGTGGTATAACAAAAGAAGACTATACCAGTTGTATATCAATGGCCTGTACTGGTAGTATAATAAAGGCCTATACTAGTCATGTACCAAAAGCCAATACCAAATGTACAACAAGGACCTATACTAATTATATAGCATAGGCCTATGCTAGTATCATAACAAAGGCCTATTATGGTTGTATCACAAAGCCTATACTAGTCGTATAAAAAAATTCTATATCAGTTGTACAGCAATGCCCTGTACTGGTCATATAACAAAAGACTATACCACTTATACAGCAATGTATAAGTGGTATACTGGTAGGATAGCAATGGCCTATACTGGTAGTATAATGAAGGCCTATACTGTTCATATAACAAAAGCCTACACTGGTAGTAAAACATTCACCTGTACTAGTTGTATAGTAATGGCCTACACTGGCAGTATAATAAAGGTCTATTCCAGTAGTATAGCAATGGCTGATACCTGTTATATAACAATGTCATATACCAGGAGTATAACTTTGGACTATACCAGTAGTATAAAAATGGCCTATAATGATAGAACAACAATTTTAATCTTTTATCATTGGAAAAGTAGTTGTCTTTATGTCTCATAGTTTATCTCTATTATTTTCATGTAATTCAATTTAATCTTTAATAGCTATATAATCACTATATTTTTTACTGTAAAATAATTATGTATTTTGTCATGTTGTATTGTGTATTTTGCTTTGGTAGTTTGAGCAAGAGGAAAAGGAGGGAAAAGAAAATGAAAGTAACAAGTCTTCCAGTCAGATTGGGAAAGAGAACATGTCTGGGATTTCAGCTGTTGATTCACCTGCAAATGAATACTCTATGCCAGTACTTGCTAAACCATCTGCAATCAAACCATCGGCAATTAAACCATCTGCCATTAAACCATCTGCTTTCAAGCCTGTCTCAGGGTCAGCTTTTCAGTCAGTCAATGGAGGAAGTATTGGGTCTGATTCTGGAGCATTTCAACCAATTCCAAGGAAAGCTCAGCAAAATGAAAGGGTTGAAGAGCCACGTCTTCCAAGTGCTTTCTCTTCACCTGCCACCCACTTCAAACCTATTATATTACATCAACCTGAGGCTCCTAAAGAGATTAAGGTGGAGTCAAGTAAAAAAGAGGAAAGTGTCAAAAAAGAGTCAGCTTCTAAAAGAAAAGAAGGTTTAAATCAACCAAATGACAAAGACAAAGAAGTTTTCAAAAAATTGGATGAACTTAAGAAGAACTTAATGAAACATGGCAGACAACCAAATATGGCCAAGGAGATAGAGAATGAGGACTTAGCAGATTCACTAAAGTCCTCCAAAGAGTCCACAAGTAAAAGTTCAACACCAAGTAAGCCAAAGACTAAGTCCAGGAAATCAGAAAGGATGTATGGCAAAGATCAGGCCCCTAATGGGGCTCTTGAAACTCTACTGAAGGAGATTCAAAAGCAGGGTCATATTCCAGACACACAGAGCTTGGCAAATACAATAGCACAATATCTGCAATCCCAACTGGTTCAAGGGGAGACTGAGCGAGCACAATCAAAATCCTCAGATACCAAAAGTGTTACATCAGAACAGAATCCTGGTGAGGTCTCTAATCTGCACAGTCCACATCAAAATACACCAACTCAAAGTCATCTTCCTCAAGCGATGATAAACCAGTTTTCAAATTTAAACATTCCCGCTCAATACCAACCTCAGCTTGTTGGACAGACGATAACATTACCAATGCAGTATGGTGGTAATGTGTTTCCTGGGTATACACAAGTACAGCTTCAACAGGATCCCATCACAGGGTTTTTTAACCTTGTTCCTGTTAATTTCATGCCAGTCAATTCCCATAGCAACCAAGGTCACGATGCAGTTTCTGTAGATTCTGTTGTTAAATTAGGACGGAGCAGTCCACTAATGCCCTTAGAAGGGGATCATGCAGGTAATTATGGAAAATCAAAAACACTGGGACATGGTCGAACTGCGAAAGATTTATTACAGAGAACAGCAAATATTCGTGCCAAAAATATGGGACGTTTTCCCGGTCAAACTCTTAGTGTTCAAAGCGAAAATGCTAATTTATGGAGATCCAGGTCAGATTATGCTTTGGAGAAAAGTGATAGTGCATTTTATTCAGATAGAGAGGGAATTAAACAAAGCTATTATTCTAGTCGTAATAAACACACATTTAGTGCTGTGAATAATGATTCATTAGTGGATGTACATAATCGGACTCATCAGTCACTTTCCCCTCATGCTATCCCTCCTTATGATCCCCATTCTCGGGAGCCCCAACTCTACAGAACACACTCTAACTCATCCTCCCCTTCCCCTTCAAAAGACTCTGGTGTTAGTGGGATGAATGTTGGATATAAAAATGTTCCATCAGGAATGGAGGCCAGTTTGATGGACAGATTGCTAAGTAATGTAAACATTAAACATCAAAAAATGTTGGGGAAAATTGTCAATCTGTTACGAGATGAATTTGCATTTGATGGATATATGGAAAATGGCGTTGAGGATCTAGCTATGGGTTAGTATTGAAATTAACCTTCATGTTTTTAATTTTTTTGTTTGTTTTAATGTATCTTTATTATTCTGTAAAAATCTTAATTATTGTTGTCCATTAACACTGATACATACCACATTGTGTACTTGTTTAATTATGTAAATATTTGTATTTAAGAATTTAAGAATATTTGTATTGAAGAATTTAAGAATTGCTACATCACTTTCTTATCCCTGTGCTTGTCTGTCTGTCATTATGTCTGAGTGTGTAACAACTGCAGTCATTCACACCCCAGTATTGAAAATTTAAAAAAAAAATAATCTTAGTGTTAAAGTTTTTATTTTCTTACTAAATCAAAGCTAGGCTTAACAGAAAGGAGTTAATTGTTTAAATATCATTATTGCCTACTTGACAAAAGGAACCTCTTTTTACTGATAATTATGGTATAGTTGACAAAAGAAACCCCATTTTATCTATAATTATTGTCTACTTGACAAAAGGCTCTCATTTGACTGATAATTTTTGTTCACTTGACAAAAGGCACATCTTTTTACCTATAATTATTGAACATCTCACAAAAGACTTCTCTTTTTACCTATAATTATTCCTGAAAAAGGAGCCACCTATTTACCTATACTTTTTTTACACAAAAGGTACCTATCTTTACCTATATTTATTGTTCATGGTGCCTCTTGTTCATCTGTAATTTTTATAACTTGAGAAAATTGTCTCTTTTTACCTATCATTATTCTTGCTTGACAAAAGGTACCTCTTTTTACCTTTAATTTTGTTGTCTGCATGAAACAAAGCACCTCCTTTTACCTATAATTTTGGTCTACTTGTCAAAATCCACCTCTTTTTATCTGTAATTATTGTACAGTTAAAAAAGGCACCTCTTTTTACTGATAATTATTTTTCTCTTGACAAAAGGCACTAATATTTACCTATAGTTATTAAACACCTCACTAAAGGTATCTCTTTTTACCAATAGTTATCGTTTGCATGACAAAGAGGTGTTACTATTTACCCATAATTATGGTTAAAAAATTGCCTGTTTTACCTATAATTTTTGTGTACTTGACAAAAAGTCTCTTTTTACCTATAATTATTGCTCACTTGACAAAAGGCAACACTTTGTACCTTTTATTATTGAACACTTCACAAAAGGTACCTCTTTTTTTACCTTTTATTATTGAACACTTCACAGAAGTTATCTCTTTTTTATCTGTAAGTATTGCACACTTCACAAAAGGTACCTCGTGTTTACCTGAAATAATTGTACACTTGACATGTGGCATCTCTTTTATGCCTATTATTTTTCACACACAGCAAAAGGGAACATCCATTTACCTATAACTATTGAACACTTGACAAAAGGATCCTTATATTTAACTATAATTTTTGTCTGCTTAGTAAACAGAAATCCTTGTTTGCCTGTATTATTGTCTGTTCAACAAATTGTGCCCTGGTTGTTGTCTATAGATATTGTCTATTCAAGAAAAGGCACCTCTTGTTTACTATTTTCTGTTTGACAACAGGTACCTATTGTTTACCTATAATTAATGTCTATTCTGCCAAAAGCACCTCTTGTTTATGTTTACCGATAATTATTGTACAATCTACAAAAAGTGCCTTTTATCTACTTCTAGTAACCCTATTCGTAACTAAAAGAGAAGAATTAATTGCTTTTTTATGATTATTGTACAGTGAAAATATAATTAATAAAAAAAATGTATCAAATTGTACAGATAATATAGTAGGAAAGTTTCTCCTCTACTCTGTTATAGTTGCTGAGCTAAACTTTAAATTTTAATGCTGGTATTAAAATTTGTGGAAATATTCCAGCAGCTTTTTACCTTGGGTTTGCATAGTACAGGGTTGGGGATGGGGGTGTGATATTATTGCATAGTACAGGGTTCAGGATGGGGGTTTGATAATATTGTTTTATGTTTTTTTTTTTATAAGTTATAGTGGACACTTAAAGTGTAACTTTGTGATTTTGAATTTTAGGCATATTATTAAAACCTGTTTGGGTTTTCTTTGACCTCCTTGGTCAAGATCATTTTTACTTTTCTCTTTTGCTTATCTGCATTTAAATTTTGATTCCACAGCTATTGTGACTCAATGTTTAAAGCATTAGAATTGTGACCACAAGGTTGTGGGCTAAATGCCCACCATCAGATGAGACAGGATCAGCTGTTTTGGTTTGGCCTTGGGGAAGGCACTATGATTGCCTGGGCATGATCTAAATGGTAAAGTGTTGCTGTGCCACAAGACACATAACCAATCAAAATATATAATTCTGAAATTTTAATAAATAAGAAACTATGATATATTTTTTAAATTGCTATTATGGTTATATCTCATTATGAAAATGTTAAAAAAATTAATCAAAGTTGAAGATATTGATTATAAAGTGGCCAAAATTCAAGATCTCTTTTCTCTGTTGTCTTTTTCCAGCTGAGTATATTGCATCACTGGGGATGTTGAAAATGGATACATTCATCAGTGCCATATCCGAAAAGTACAGCGACCTCTATTGGAATCCAGAGTTACTAGTCAACCTTTATGAGGCTGTTAATGGTGCAAAACCCAAAGTTCATGAAGGCAGGTCAGTGATCACAGGAAAATAATATACATGTACCATGAACTAGTTTTTCCTTAAAACCACTGGATACATATATGTAAAGTATACAAATTGCATATGACCTTATTTTTTTGTGGATTTATGTTAATATCAAAGACCATGTATTCATTGTAAGCTACAACAGATGAATTTTATTCCTAGCATTACACTAAGACTGTCTGATCTAGACTATCATTATCAGTGGTTAAGTCATGAAGATAGACATTTAAAATCTCACCATGCATTAACAGCAGGTTGCAGTTATTTAGTACAACTCCATATTGTTTATGTTAATAGACACAGCCAGTACACAGCAATGGCATGGTACAGGAACACTTCAACTTGATTTAAAAAAAAACTGACCATAAAGACAGAGAAAATATTAATTTATACATTTTATTAGAAATTTCAGGTGATTTTTAATGCATCACTTCAAATTTTGAACTAGAATCTACAGAGTCACCAAAAGCAAAAGCTAGAGAGTTGTCTTTGATGTGTAATTCCAAAAAGAAATTGACACCATAAAGACAGAAAAGAGAAATTTGTGTATTTTTTTAGAAGCTGCAGGTTATCTTCAAATGCATCCTTCAAATTTTGAACAACAATCTACAGACTAGTCTAAGGCAGAAACTTGGGAGTTGTCTTTGGTGTGTGATTTAAATAAGAAATTGATCTTTTACCCTCAACATTTCTGTGATGTCGGTACCTTACATGTATTATAATCAGCTGATAAATTAAATCATTAGAACTTTGTATCATCATCTTGAATGAACATTAGGTTCTCAAAAGTTTTCAAAATAAATCTGCTGAATAAGCTCTTAATTAGCTTCTCACAGAAGAGTATATGGACATCAGCCTGCAGTTGATTGATTCCTTTTACATTTGAACAGAAGAGTATATCACATTTGTGACATTTACATTAAAACTTAAAAAAAAGTTAAAAAATTTAAACATTATTTTCATTGTATGATTTCTTAATTAAAAGTTATGAAATTCATGTGGATTCCAAATTTGTATGCACTAAATTTATATGCACTAAAATTTTCAACACATATGTACTGAGCTTTTCTGTCGAGAGGTTTTTCATGTTAAGCAAAGAAAAACCTGGTTATTTTCTTTTACTGTAAGAAAAAGGTGGGATTTACATCTGCCTTGATGTCATACATAGGTTTGCAAGTTATCTGGGAATGTTAAATAATGGAGCAATATACCAGGAAGTCACTCATTGTATCATAATCTTCTGTTTTAGCTGCTATATAAAAGAAGCACTCTGGCCATAGAAGACAAACCTAGCCATAGAGGTCCTTATAGTGTTTAGTCATAAAATAAATCGAATATAATAAAATTTATTTAATTTGGAAGATGTTAAAACACAACAGAACCACAGAAGCTTGATGTTAGATAGTGTTTACAAAAAATTTCTCGATCATACCTTGCAAATAATTAAGGAAAGGACACAGTCATTGCTTCCAACTGGTGGTGTCATACCAGCAGGTAATTCTCCCTGACTCAACCAAAGTTAAGCATGTTCATCCATGTATATAAATTATAGGGTACAGGCCAGAATAAAAATGGAAGCACTATGTAACATTATGCTTCTTTGTGCCTTTTTTGGGACTAAATTGTACCATTCATGGTAATCTTTAATTAATTAAACAATGTTAGAGTTACAATAAAGCACTTGTTCATCAAGTGTAAAAACAATAATGGGGAATAAAAGTGACCTCTGGAGAAATGTTTACATCTGAGATCATTATTTGTTGTTTAGTTTCTTTAAAAATGTAATAATTGTTTTGTATATTGCAGTAGATTAAGCCAGCAACATTCAGGTACATTCAGCAGAACAGTGAACTACAAGCCTCCTGTGAGAAATAAACTCCACACCAGACAACACTTGCACGAAGATTTTGACTCATCCAGTATGTCAGAATCAAGCGATCATCAGAGGTCTGTTCGCAATGTAGATTTACTCCACTCCCTCATAAAAACTGGAAATCACCATGGCAGACCTCAGTCAGTGCATGCTCTGGGTCATCATGTAGACACCTCAGACTCAACAGACACAGAGCAGTATGAGAAGAGAAGGAAATTAAAGAAAAAATACCAACTTGATCGTGTCAAAAGTTCCTCAATGCACAACTTGCTTTCAGATAGCTCATACTTGGGACAAATTGATATTAATATTCAGAGTGGCAATATATTTGTAGCTAAAGCAGAAGGTACTACTGCAGCACAGTTTGGACAGGACACGGTGAATCCATCAAATGGGAACAAAAGTGTTCCAAAGCAACAGAACTCTACAGAACCTGATCTTACCTCCACACCAAATGCCAAAAGAGCATCAGATTCTGGTCAAATCTTGGACATTTCTGTAAAAAGCCAAGCAGAGAATGAACCACTTACTTTATTTAGCACCACTAGTATGAATCAGAATGAAATGCTAAAAACTGATACTTTAAACAATGCTCAGTCAAAACCAGTGTTACCATTATCTGCCATACCATCAGCTCCATCTGTATTGACAGTAACGTCATCATCGACAATGCACTTAGATTCAGAAAGTGTTTCAACTTTATTTAGAGAGATGAGTGTCTCATCTAAAAGCAGCAGCCAATCAGGGGTCAGGAACTTGGACAATGGCAGCATAGATACTGTTGCTAAGACACCCATCAAGCATAAGGGTCATGTGGTGTACCATTGGGCTATGATTCAGCTTAGCATGACACCAGATGTAGAGAGATTTATGCAGGATATAGTAAGTGTTTTATGACCATTTGCTGGAGAGATTTATGTAGGATATGTTTATTACCATTTGCTGGAGAGATTTATGTAGGATATCATGTTTGTTACCATTTGCTGGTGAGATTTATGCAGGATATAGTAAGTGTTTCTTACCATTTGCTGGAGAGATTTATGTAGGATATCATGTTTAAAATCATTTGCTGGAAAGATTTATACAAAGTATTTTAAGAGTTATTATTTGCTGGAAAGGTTTATGCAGGATATCATGTTTTTTATCATTTACTGGAGAGACTTACACAAGATATTATTCTTGTTATCATTTGCTGGAATAATTTATATATGATTTTGTAGGTGTTATCATTTGCATGAATAATTTATGTGGGATATCAAAGGTGTTTGTTGTCATTTGCTGGAGAGATTTATGAATGACATTGTAAGTGTTTGCCATTTGCTATACAGATTCATGCAGGATATCATAGGTGTTATTATTGGCTTGAGAGATTTTTTTATATGATATCTAGTTGGTTATGATTTTGCTGGAAAAAATTATGAACAGTATTTTGAGTGTTTACTTTTTAATGAAGATTTTATGGAGAGATTTATGAATGACATCATAAATGTTTGCTGGGGAGATTCATGCAGGCTATTGTAGGTGTTTATTATCATTTTCTGGTGAGATCATGCTATCATTTGCTGGAGAGATTATGTTTATTATCATTTGCTGTGGAGATCATGATTGTTATCATTTGCTGGAGAGATTTATGAATTATATTGTGTTTGTTCTCATTTGCTGTAGAGATTCATGCAAGATATCAAAAGTGTTTCTCACCATTTACTGGTGTGATTTATGCAGAATATCATGTTTATTTTCAATTTGCTGGAGAGATTTATGAATGACATCATATGTGTTTCCTATTAGCTGTACAGATTCGCACAGGATATTGTAGGTGTTTGTTATCATTTGCTGGAAAGGTTTATACAGGGTATTGTGATTTTAACATTTTTCTGGAAAGATTTATGAAAGATATTTTGAGTGTTTACTGTTTGCTGCAGATTTCATGCAGAATATCATAGGTGCTTGTTATCATGTGAGGGGGAGATTTATGCAAGATATTGTAAGTGTTGATCATGATTTGCTGGAGAGATTTTTGAATGATATCATGTCTGCTATCATTTGCAGGAGAGATTTATGAATGATATCATGTTTGTTTTCATTTGCTGGAGAGATTTATGCAGGTTATCATATGTGTTTGTTATGATTTGCCAGAGAGATTTAGGCAGGATATTGCAAGTGTTTGTTTCAGTTTCTAATTTTTTTCAGTTGCTTTTGCAGGCAGACTTTTGAAATGAGATATTTGCAGATTTCTCAGGAAATTTAGACATTTTTTACCAGCACTTTTTTATGCTTTTGATGCATACATACAACAGACTTTATTTTGCTAATTGTCACACTTGTTTTTCATGTATACTTTATTCTACAAGAAACCATTCTTTTCTTTCTTAACATTGCTATAATTAGACATTAATCTTACCAGCATTTTAACTACTCATTTTAACTAGTCATTAGAATTCTACTGACATTTTAGTTAGTATGTTTTTGAATCTTGCCAGAATTTTAACTAGTTATTAAAATCTTACCATCTCAACCAGTCATTAGAATCTTACCACCATCTTAACTAGTCATTAGAATCTTACCACCATCTTAACCAGTCATTAGAATCTTAAAACCATCTTAACTAGTCATTAGAATCTTACCACCATCTTAACTAGTCATTAGAATCTTACCACCATCTTAACTAGTCATTAGAATCTTACCACCATCTTAACTAGTCATTAGAATCTTACCACCATCTTAACTAGTCATTAGAATCTTAAAACCATCTTAACCAGTCATTAGAATCTTAAAACCATCTTAACCAGTCATTAGAATCTTACCACCATCATAACCAGTCATTAAAATCTTAAAACCATCTTAACCAGTCATTAGAATCTTACCACCATCTTAACCAGTCATTAAAATCTTAAAACCATCTTAACCAGTCATTAGAATCTTACCACCATCTTAACCAGTCATTAAAATCTTAAAACCATCTTAACCAGTCATTAGAATCTTACCACCATCTTAACCAGTCATTAAAATCTTAAAACCATCTTAACCAGTCATTAGAATCTTACCACTATTTTAACCAGTCATTAAAATCTTAAAACCATCTTAACCAGTCATTAGAATCTTACCACTATTTTAACCAGTCATTAAAATCTTAAAACCATCTTAACCAGTTATTAGAATCTTAAAACCATCTTAACCAGTCATTAGAATCTTACCACCATCTTAACTAGTCATTAAAATCTTACCACCATCTTAACTAGTCATTAAAATCTTAAAACCATCTTAACCAGTTATTAGAATCTTACCACCATTTTAACCAGTCATTGGAATCTTACCACAATTTTAACCAGTCATTAAAATCTTAAAACCATCTTAACCAGTCATTAGAATCTTAAAACCATCTTAACCAGTCATTAGAATCTTACCACCATCATAACCAGTCATTAAAATCTTAAAACCATCTTAACCAGTCTTTAGAATCTTACCACCATTTTAACCAGTCATTAAAATCTTAAAACCATCTTAACCAGTCATTAGAATCTTACCACCATCTTAACCAGTCATTAAAATCTTAAAACCATCTTAACCAGTCATTAAAATCTTACCACCATCTTAACCAGTCATTAAAATCTTAAAACCATCTTAACCAGTTATTAGAATCTTACCACCATCTTAACCAGTCATTAGAATCTTACCACCATCTTAACTAGTTATTAAAATCTTACCACCATCATAACTAGTCATTAAAATCTTAAAACCATCTTAACCAGTCATTAGAATCTTACCACCATCTTAACCAGTCATTAGAATCTTACCAGCATTTTAACTGATTAGAATCTTACCATAAACTTAAAGCTGCTTATCTTGAAATTTAAAATCTGAAGATTTTTACAAAATCTAGAATGGTCACTCAAATCTCAGTAATTATTTTGTAATATGTTTTTATTTTTGTCATCTGTCAAACACATCTAACAACATCGAGTGATCATCCTACTTAACAATCATCTGTATTACCATTAACATCTCTGTTAATGTTCTTGGTTGCAGTGTTAAACAAATATAATGATATCATTTTGTTGTGTATGTTGACTTTTTTAATAGCTGTGTAACTTTTACGCCAACAAGATCTTTAAATCTGAAATCTATACAAGTGTACATATTGATGACTCCATGAATGTATCTTCATGTAATTGTTTTCCCAAATATTCATGACTCCATAAATATCTACAGGTAATTATTATCTCAAGGAAATTTATTTCAAAGGAGAAGCTTGTGGAGCAAATGTATCAATGCAAATCAAATGGGTACACACACAGCTAATCATGAGCTACAAAGATGCAGTTGATCTCTGTCAGATTCTATAATTATTTTAATCAGAGTATAAAATTTGTAGGACCTTGACATAGCTTTAGATGGAGGAAATTAACATTATACATTTTGTCCATCCATCCCTTAATGTCAGATCCCATCCAAATGACATATCACTAGAGAGGATGTCCATCTATCTGATGATGCCATGTACCATCATATTGACCATGTCTGCCCATCCATTCCATAACCTCATGTCTTATTTCATTGTAAGTTTTGTTTCTGCTCAATAACCTTTGAAGGACTTAATGGATTCCGACTAAATTTAATATAAAGCTTAAAATTTTGTATTTGAATGATTGAAGTTATATCCCATTTGAACTTTGCTATTCTGTTTCTTCACAATTCTAGTTCCTCTTATTTTTTTAAAAGAGCTCTTGGATTTAAACCAAATTTAGCATGAGATTTAACATTTACAAGACCTGTGTCAACTTCAATACTTATATTTTTCAAAACAAAGTTACTTCTGCACTTTTCTTACTATTAGATTATACATGTAATAATTTTCACGTATGATCAATAACTTGTGAAGAATTTCATGGACTGCAAACCAAAACTGGTGTCAGGTTTTACATTATAAGACATAGATCAGGTCCAGTTTTAACCACTTTTTTTTCAACTAAATTTTATGGAATTGGCCTGTGTTTGACTTTAAACTTTGCCATTACAGTGGTTTTGTGGCCAGTATCCTTTGGCACCAGTAATATTTTGTTCAAAATTAGCTTCTAGAATGACCATTCCTCTAACATGGCCAGCATGACAAAATTGTCAAATTTAACCTTCATATGAGGTCACATATTGGGGTGTACAGTTGGGAATCTCACAAATACTTGTTGATTTCTAAATTTTATGCAATAACATTTTTTTCCAACTTGCTAATAAAATACCTAACACATTAGTGTGACATAAAAACAATATATCTTTTTTGGATCCTGAGAGAAAGAAAGGAAACATTGGACAGGGTACCAGAATATGACCAGTCAGTCATGTGACAATATCATTTTCTTTGTAAATGCATCATCTCACTTTATATTCAAAAGATCTAAGTTAATTTTCAAAATTTTTTAATAAACTATAATGCAGTTATGGCCACTCTTTGATTTAGACATTTGTACTTATGTTGCATCATAATTTTATTTCTTATCAATTAAAGAACTTCCTGAAATTCACATTTGCATTTTAATAGGCATTAAATTTAGCAGGCCTTGATTAATTAATTTAAATTTTCATTTTTTTTCTGAAAGAAGTTTCGAGTTTTGCACCCATTGTTGACTATGATCTTGAATTGTATCATACTGGCTGAGTTATAGTCCCAGTTGCATTGATACATTTCTGATCTTCTGTGATTTCAAAGCTATAAATAGGTTTATTTTTTAATTTTTTTTTTTACATAAATTGTCTTCAGCATCCAAGGAAATTGAGTAACACTTTAGGAACATTTCTTTTATTTTATTTTTTATTTACCAAGTTTCACATACAAATACCTATATATTTTCTCCATCCAGGATGAGGAAAATGCCAAGATGCTGGATTCAAGATTGTCCTCCATTGAGCAGCAGATAAAGATGGAAAAGAAAGTTCGACGGAAAACACAGATGTTTTATAAAAAGCTGAAGGATTCCACAGCTAAATCATCTAAGGGAGATAAGAACACACTGACTCAGGTGGTGAAGGACATTACTGACATGACACACAGAATCTCGTTCCAAGAACTTTGCAAAACTCATCTAGAGGTATAAAAAAGAATTTTAATGACAAAATGTGATGCAGCTAAACAATTTTGGTCTTTTTAAAGGTTTTTCCAGCAAAAATGGCAAAATAGTTTTATAGAAGTTACAGGCTCTTGATATTTAATCATTTTAGCAATGTAACCTGTTATTTTAGTGACATCACCTGTCATTGTAGATATTTCATTTTTGTTTGATGCTTAATGCTTTCAAGGATAGGATTTAAGGAGTAGGAACTATTTGCCAGTAATCTTCATTAGTATCATGTAAAAAAAAATGGAAGGACTCATTTAATTCTTTATAATAAATCAGGTTATTTATAACAAATACAACATGCAGAGCATTATCTCCCTTGAAACTCTAAGCTCTGTTTATAAGATTTCATAATCATCTTGAAATGTGAAAAAATGAAGAATGGAAGAGTAAAGGGATTGGTGACATATCAGACTATTTTGGTGGATAATTTCTTTAAGAAATGATTAATTTGTCGGTTCCCATGAAACAGTTTGCCCTATTTTGGTGTACAGATAAACACATTTCCTTTCTTCAACACAAGAGAATAAAATATCCCCATTTACAAATTTAAAGAGGAGTTAAATTGTATTGATACTCTGATGGACATGTGGAAGATTGTAATGTCCTGCAAAATGAACCCTTAGGTTAATGGTCAACCACTCCAGCAGTTTAAGTGGTCACAGCATCCACAGAGGGTTGTGCGAGGTCGCAGGTTTGAAGCTCAGCCAAGTCATACCAAACACTTTAAAAAATGCTACTAGCTGCTGCCTCCTAAGGCAATCATTGTTAAAAGGTTAGTGTTAGAACTGTTTGGCCTGGCATAAGGGTAATGTGACTGAGTGGGACCTAATGCTCCATGTCCTTGGCATGATACTCCAGTGCTGGACTTCACTGTAATCTGCCACACTGCAGACATTTGTAATGATATGACTGAATTTTTTTAAAGCTCCATCTAAATACATTGCACACACACACACACACACACACACACACACACACACACACACACACACACACACACACACACACACAGGTTAATGGACATTGCTTTTTTCAGAATAGATAACCTCTATGGGGACTGTATGAAAATTTCTTTGAAGTGCTACACATAAAAGCTGTCAAGACTTGAGAACGTCTGTCTTTAAATGTTTTCAGGTAATATGACATAAAGGACAATTGGACCTATGTTTGAACCCTTCTGCAGATATTAAGAAATGTTTAAAAGAGGCCTTAGTGCCCAGAAGCTGCATAATGTTTGCAGACCCAACATTAGGTCACGGCAAATGATTTAAAATATTTGAAACTTAGAAACCTAATAATTTTCTGAAATAGGTACTGTCTACATTATTTTCATAGCTAATTAATAAAAATAAAATATAAATAAATTGGTAAATGGACAGTAAATAATTTGACACTAAGACTTCATTTGACTATTGCTTAATGCATGAAGGTATATTTATTTTTTTTATTTATTTATTTATTTATTTATTTATTTATTTATTTATTTATTTATTTATTTATTTATTTATTCAGTCAGTCAGTCAGTCAGCATAGGCAATACATTGCCATTACATGAAAAATTATTAATTGATAATATTTTGAAAACTATCTTTGATTTTTGAAGCAATTCCTTTTTTGATTTGTGGACTTTTAGTTGGCACATTTACAAACACTTTAAGGCCTTCTGAATTTAAAGATGATGAAGCCTCCTGCATAAAACAATAACTGGTCTTAAGAACAATTATTAACTTTAGCCCCAAAAAATGGTTTGCAGATGCTACAGGCGGAACTACAGGGCATTGATGTCAGCTACCTATATTCGATTGCAACCTGTCCCCCAGGAAGCCCTATGCAGTTAAGGCCTCGCCCAGACAACCCCCTCCTACAATTCCAAACTATAAGGGAGACAACCAGTGGGTGTGAGATCCAGGCGATTCATGCAGGAACACCAGAGGGACTGATGGCATACTTGTTTGCCTCGTAAGTTACGACACATGTAGAATCTGAAATTTAATACACATTTTCTTAAATAGGTATTTGGTTTCCTGAGAACCTTATTTGTCTATCCATTACTGCATTTCTGTCTTTTCTTTATTTCTGCATCAGTGGAATGAAACATGTGACTTACTGGTGGTTTTTAGTCATGATTTAGTAAACTTGCAGATGGAACATAATAATATACAGTTTATAAACATGTGGTGAGAAAAAACCCAAAATATTATGTTTGAAAAAGTACAACCATGTAAATAGAGGATTTCATCAAAATCAGGCCTGACAGATATATAATTAGATTTTAATTCAGCCAAATTTGTTTACTCTTATTAATGAGCTATTGAAAAAAATTATATTTCCAGAGTTCTTTGACAGTGTTTACTGGAGTTAAGTCCCCTGATTTCTTCTGGTCCAGATTATAATTTCAACAGTGTAACTTTACCAGAGTTTGTCTGATTTGACCCAAATTTGAAATGTGACTTTATATTACCAAGTCCTTGATTGAGTCCTATTTCCTGTGGTCCATGACAGTATTTACACAAGTTATGATCTCTGACTGCCTCTCCTTTGGAGATTTACTAAGGTCTGTTAGATTTCAACCATATTGGATATTTTGCTTTATGCTGAGAAAGATATTAATGATTTGGATTTTCAGCTATCCTTGGTACCTTTTAGAGGAGTTATGCCCCCTGATTAACCATTCTTCTGACTTTGGTTTCTATAGCATTACTTTCTCAAGGATTGTTGGATTTCAAGCAAATTAGGCATACATGTCAGTATGTATAAGATGTGCATTGGTTTGACTTAAAGCAAATGAGGCATCCAGTTAAGTATGGATAAGATGTGCATTGATTTAATTTCAAGCATTACAGATCATCCTTTACAAGAGTTATGGCTCCTGATTTCCTATCCTTAATTTGGTACTGTAAAAATAACTTTACTAACAATTCTTTGGTTTCAGACAAATTTTGCATACACATTTATATTGACAAGACCTTGAAAAAGTTTGATCTCTATCATTCCATGTCAATATTTACAAGAACCATTGTCACTAATAGTATGTCATCCTAACTTCAGTGATTGTTGCATAGCAACCAAATTTAGAATCCATCTTTCTATTGAGTATACATTGAAAGAGTTTAATTTTCAACATTCCATAGTATCATTTTTATGGTCGTATAGACTCTAATTGCATATATCCTCCTGACCTAGAGATCTAACTTTTAAGACTCTGCTTTGCTAATTGTAATCAGAATGGCCTCATCACTAATATTTACTGTAAGATATACTTTTTTATGGGCGGCCCCAAGTAGCCGAGTGGTCTAAAGCATTGTCCATTATGGATCACTGCCATCTCACCTTTGCCTGTGTGAGTTGTAGTCCAGACTCGGCTAATGTGGGTTATTGAGAAAGCCTGCCAGTAGCTTCTCGTGGGTCAGTGGTTCTTCCAGGGTTCTTCCTCCACCATTAATACTGGCTGCCATATATAATTTATCTTGTACTAAAAAATGGCGTTAAACCCTATAACAACAACAACTTTTTCTATGAGTATCCCATTTTCTTTTTACAGCACTGCCCTGAGTGATGGATACATTCATCAGTTTTTATTTTGTTTCCGTTACTTTGTTAAAGCCGAGGATGTCCTGAACTTTCTGATAGACAGGTTCACATCAGCTAAGATGTAAGTTTGAGTGTTTTTATTTTTTCATTCATTAAACATTTATTAAGAGAATAAGATTTTGCTTAAAAGTCATAGGGTCCTTCTCACTTTATAAATATTTTAAAATAGTTGAAAATATATGTCTAGTAAAAGTGTCCTTTTGGTTTTGCTCTTCACTGTACCATTGCAGTTTTTGATAAGTTCAATAATAATTATTTGATTAATAACAATTACTATTTTAAATGGCTATGGCATAGATATTTGTAAATTAGGCCAATAATTGTTAGCTTTCCAATGTAATAGGCTGACATGTTTTTACAACATTAGTTGTGATTGTTTGGGTATTACTATCATGCTTGATTCTAGATTAAAAAATGTCATGAACAAATCTCTGTTACTTCTATAACAATATTTATTGAGAAAACCAGTTGTATTCCATTATCAGAAAGAAGAAAATGTCATAAACTCTAACTTTCACACAATTTTATATGGCTCTTCTCCATCTTATCTCCAAGATCTTATGCCTCTATTAGCTGAATACACAACTTAATTTGAAAAAAAGAAATAATTTTAAACAAAAACACATGCTAGAAAACTCCAGAAATTCTTATGTATCTTTCTATTTCTTGACAGTGTCTTGAGTTGTCTACCTTTTTCCACTTTTAGTTTGAGTTGTTTCCTTTACACCACAATAGACTAATTATTCTTTGATAATTAAATCAGATGAACATAAGTGATGCTGTTTGAGATGATTATGATGTGAAGACATGTATATTTATTTAGAACAATATGTTTTAGTCAGTGGCATATTAGCAATGATTTCTTAACAAGAATATCACAATTCTTCAGGGTGGAAGGGAATGAGGTGAATCTGTTCCGCCTACAGCAGCGAGTGATAGACTATTTCCACTTCTGGTTGGAAGGATACTATTCCATTGACTTTGAGAAAAACCATGACCTACTTTTGACACTGGAAAATTTCATTGAGGACAAGGTAATCTATCATAGATTTTAAAATAAAAAAATGTACAGAGTCCTATGCATTGTTTAACAACTTGGACTATTGTACAGTATGGGCAATCTGAGTTCCACATATTGTTTAACAGCTTAAGCTGTTGTAAAGTATGGAGATACCAAAATCTACACATAGTTAACAATTTGGACTATAGTACAGTATGGTCAACTTAAGTCATGCATTGTTTAACAATTTGTGCCATTGGACAGTATGGACAAGCTGAGTCATACACATTGTTTAATATCTTGGGCTTTTGTACAGTATGAACAACATAAGTCACACATTGTTTAATGGCTTGGGCTATTGTACACGTACAATTCCATTGACTTTGAGAAAAACCATGACCTACTTGTGTGAAGAAATCAGAACTGCTCACTCAAAAAATCAGTATGTGTACAGTATGGACAAGCCAAGTCCTACACATTATTGAACAACTTGGGTTGTTGCGCAGTTGCTATTTATCTTAGATGATGACAACAACTGGTTGAAATGTGTGAAGAAATCAGAACTGCTCACTCAAAAAAATCTGCTGAGATAAATATCTGTTGCATAAACGTCTCCAGTGCACTACACAGTTTGTGTGAAATGTCATTTACAGTGATATCACTCTCTATACTTTTTCATTTTGTGGTGACATGTTTGGAAACATTATTTGTTGCCTAATGTCCAAAGTCTTGTAGAAAATGATAGGTAAACACTTTTTTCAAGCCTGATGCCCACAGTCTTGTAGTCATTTATAGGGAAAAGTTTGTTTTTAGCCTGATGCCTAGTGTCTTGTAGTAAATTATAGGCAAAAGCTTGTTTCAAGCTTAATGCCCACCATCTTGTAAAATTATAGGTAAAAACTTGTTTTAAGCCTGATGCCCACTGTCTTGTAGTAAATTAATAGTTGAAACGTGTTTCAAGCCTGATGCCCACAGTCTTGTAGTAAATTATAGGCAAAAGCTTGTTTCAAGCCTGATGCCCACAGTCTTGTAGTAAATTATAGGCAAAAGCTTGTTTCAAGCCTGATGCCTACTGTCTTGCAGTAAATCATGACATGTTTCAAACCAGATGGTCCTTGTCATGTAAATTATATGCACCAAGCCTCTAAAACAGAGCAAAGTTCTGACAACCTTGTTGTACTGAATAAACCTTAGGTGAAAAGGTAGTTTGATGGATAGATCAAAGAAAGGATAAAGCTAGATCTTACTTTTGGTGATGTACAATGTCTCAGATATCTGACAAGGGTAATGACATCTCAGACAAAATGTGAGATTATGTCATCACAGTCAAGAACAGTTATTTAGGACTTTTGTTTACACCAAGTCTAAAATTACTTCTGTGCCAGTTTGATGCATAACTATTTTATTCTAGTCTGCTGTTTAAGGAAAAGTCACTTTTTGTCATTATTGGGGTTGTGGTTGCCTGAAGCTTGGATTTTTTTCCTGTTTGTCACAACTGTTATCAAGATTATCTTCAAGTATAATTAGTTAATTATAAGCTGTCTGTTAAGTCAGATGTGTGAATTAAATATACATGTTTACTTCTGACAGATTTGAAAGACCTGTTTTCACTGGCTGAAGTATAAGTAAATTTAGCATTCATTGGTTCTGCAAAAAAAACCAACATAACTTTCAACTACAGATGTAACCTGGTGAAATAAACAACAATCATGCGAGAGCGAGAAGGTGTTATTGGATTTGTAATGCTTGTCTTCACATCTTATATTTTGTTTTACCAATGGAGAGAGAAGGGCGACTTGAACACTTGCACATCAAGTTATATGCTGATAATTTCATTTCAGAGCAAGACCAATTTTCTATAGGTACAGTATTAAACATTGTTTGATTGGAAAGGTGGTTGTATTTTTGGATGGCAGCTATAATAAGCTCACTTTGCTGTAAAGAAAAGTAATGTGATCCTGGCTATATTGTAAATCAGCTGTTTTGCATTATCCATTGTGCATCCATCTACAGTTGCTATTTGCAACTTCTGAAAAACCACATAAGGAGACTGAATTTGACAGATTTGGGATAAAAACATCCAGCTTTATATAAATGCTGATGATCTGATATCATATATGGCTACTATTAATAAATAAAGAAAACAGACTGAATTTAAAACAGAATTTGACTAGATTTGATCCGAAGCATCATAACATAAAAACTTTTCAGGTTTATACACGTGATGCACATTTGCTATGAAACAACTTTATCTCACAAAGCCCTCAGTAAACTTTAAAAAAAGAACAAATCTTTCTGGAATGAGGGCCTTTTAGATTTGTACAAAATAATAACAATTGTCTTCAAATATGCCTAATGTTATTGAAAATAAAAACTGTTAAAACAATTTTAAAAGTTCCCTCAATGGAATTTGCTGAATTTCAATGGAAGGCCTTTCACATTTGTACAACTGATGCCAATCCCTTGCTAGATATTGGTACCATTGCTAAAATCTGAAAAAAGGAACTGTAAAGAACTTATCAAATTTGCTGAACACAATTTAAACAAATCTGAAAAAAAGCAACTTATGATGAACGTCTGTAAAATATGTATATGTTCTGATTTGCCATTAAATAAGGTTGTTTTTGCTAAAGCTTAACTTTCAGTGAAAACCAGAATTGAACCAAATTTGAAAAAAAGTATTTTTACATGAAGGCTTTTCAATTTTTACATAACTGCCGTATGGCATAGTATATCATGTTTTAATATCCATCCGTCTGTTACCAGATTTGTTTCTGAACAATAGTCAGAGTTTTGAACATCTCCAGTTTGCCAATCTTTATTGATAGCCTACACTTGGAGTAAGGATGAACCCTACAGATTTCAGAGTTAAAAGGGCAAAGATCAAGGTCATTGATTGAAAGAAGAAAAATGCTATTTGCACAATAACTCAAGATCTCCACAATCAACAGTTAACAGATTTTGTGGATTGCTAAAGGTCAAAGGTGAGTGTCATGATAAGTCTGATAAGAAACTAATGGTTTCTGCACAATAAGTTTACTTGAATACAAAATGCCTTGACCAAAGGTATAAAAGTCATTGATATTGAGACTTATTGGTAAATTATTTCTACAATGAACCATACATTACTATGGCCTACATTGAGGACTATTAAGCAGGAAATGGTCTTATAATATAGCATTCATAATACTCCTGTTAACTGACTAGAAGAGCTCTAAATGAAATGATATAATTATTACAATATTGTAGATGTCAACAGACTTTGAAAGCTATAAAACACTAACAGCATTGCTAAGCAACTGTCGTCATGGCCATAACCTTGAACTGTCAACAGCAGATACATCCGAACAAGAAATTCATTTCTGGCACAGAGAAGAAAAGCACAAGGTAAGTAAATATCAATTAATTTTATTTTGTTTCTCTTGATCTAACATATACAGTTTAACTTTTTTTTGCCACAAGCTTGAATTCATCCTGCCTTAAGACCAAGTTGAATAATGGTATGATCTTGTGTCCTTTGTCCATCAACAATATCTGCTTCCAAAATCTTTTTTTATATACAATTTTAGAACTTGACTTCTGATTGGAACTATATAGCCAAAGTGATGCTGATATGTCATTAAACTCCATGCATTCCACCACCTCAAAGACCACTGAACCTATTTTGACCAAACTTGGCATTCTAGCATCGTGGCCTTTCAAGCTTGTACAGATGATACTAATTTGATATTTATTAGGGCTGCTGTCACTTAAATTAAAATAGAACTCTTTTAAATTATTTCTTTGTAAACTCTGTTTGAGAGAATTTGAATGTTTTGTACAGAAATCATCCTGGCTTACATGCATTGCAGTTTTGTACCAATGATGATGGTTTGCCATCCAATATAATCACCTTATCAAAAAAAAATAGAATTTTTTTTAAACAAATATAAAAAACTGATGAACAGAATTTGACAGTGACATAAGGGCATTTTTTATTAATGATTCTGAATTGCTGTCTAATTTGGTAACCATGACTAAAAGTAGAAAAACCTTTAAACAGCTTGTCAAAAACAAATTTGACCAAATTTGACAGAAAAGACTGTTAAATATGACCACCTACTAAAAAGGAATCCTGCAAAAACTTGAAATGACATTTTCTAAAATCCTACAAACAATTTGACTAGATTCAAGAGAAAAGTCTTGAAAGCTTGTACAAGGAATGCTGATCCACCTTCAAATATAGACACTGTTAATAAAAATAGAAAACTTTTAATTGCTATCAAACCTGATGGTCACCAAAATTGCTTTAGTCAACTTCACTGCCATTTAGGTTTTATTTTATGTTAGCCAGGCAAGTGATGTCATTCCAATAGGGTAAGCTGTGGCCACTTTTTTTAAAGACTTTTATTTCTTCAACAAATTTTTATTTTTTTATTGAGGCATTGCTTCATTTCTTACAGCTCACTCAAACATCCCACAAGGCTTTATTCTATTGGTAAAAACTTTTTTAAAATTATTAAAAAAAAGAAATTTTATATCCATATATTTTTTTTACTAGACTGAGGGACTTAAAAAGGTCAGATGCCAATAAAAATTTTTTAATAAGGATTGGAAATAGAGGCAACTGGATGGTGTTTATTTTTACTGAAACATTCATCTAAATTATCACATACCACATACTGTACTACCTACCTACCCCCACTTACTTACTTACCTACTTGGTATGATTTGATTCTAATATATGAACTAGTAGCCATATTGGATATTCAATCTATGAAGGGATTACCTCCAATGTATGAACTACAAGTAGTAGTCCTACTGGATATTTGATCTTGGTAGAGTTTACCTTCTGTGAAGGAACTAACAAACCTACTGTATATGTGACACACACAGAGTTTACCTCCAATATATGAACTGGTAACCCTTCCAGCTATTTGATTTATGTGTGGTTTACGTTAATTACATCAACTAGTAACCCTATCAGGTATTTGACTTTAGTATGGTTTACATCTAATACATGAACTACTAGTAGTAGCCTAACTGGATATTTGATTTTGGTATGGTTTTACCTTCAATACATGAACTGTTAGACCTCCTGTGTATTTGATCTAGGTGAGGTTTACCTACAATGCATGAACTAGTAGCCTTACCAGGTATTTCATCCAGGTATTGTTTACCTCAAATACATGAGCTGGTAGCCTTTTATCAAATATTTGATCTAGGTATGGTTTAACTCAAATACATGAATTAGTAGACCTACTGTGTATTTGATCTAGGTATGTGTTTACTCCAATGCATAAACTAGCAGGTTTACTCTGTATATGATCTTGTTACAGTTTACCTTCAATGCATTAATTTTAGTGGACCTACTGTGTATTTGATCTATGTATGATTTACCTCCAAAGAATGAATTACTAGCTCTACTTCAAATTTGATCTAGGTTACGGTTTACTTCTAATATGTGAGCTGGTAGACCTACTGTGCATATGATTTAGTTATGGTTCACCTCCAATACATAATTTAGTCAACCTACTGTGTATTTGATCTTGGTGTGGTTTACCTTCAGTATATGAATTACTACACATACTCTGTATTTGATCTAGGTGTGGTTTACCTTTAAAATTTGAATTAGTAGACCTACTGTGTATTTGATCTTGATAAGGTTTTCTTCTAATACATGAATTAGTAGACCTAATATGTAAGATTTTTTTAAAGGAAATAAACGTGTTTAGTGCCTGTCTGCATGAATGGTGGAAATGTTGAATATTTATGGAATTTAATTTCAATATCTTTTATCTTTGCTAGGCAGAAGATATTTCTAACCCACATCAATCTTATTTTTTTTAAAATTGTCATCAGCAAAGCAATTGTTTCCTACTATCTCAATTTTTCACCTGTGCAAGAATTGCAGGTATTGTTTAAATATTTCCTCATGACTTATCATTGAAAACCAGCTACATTGAAAATACAAAAAAAATTGTATAAATACATATGTAAATTTATTATTCCCAATATGAATGTGATGTGCTGAAAATATCTTATCATAATTAGGTTTAGCACAATTAATTTCTAACACTTGATAAATTTTACTTGTTCAGTTGTTGAAGAAGATGAGATAGTTACATTATTTTTTTAAATTTTAGCTTAATATATTTGCTGAGCCAAGCAACAATTATATCATGCTTGTTCTGTTTTTTGCATTTATGCACATTTGCAAATAATTTATGATCACTTTGCACTTGCATGTTTTTAGCAATCACAGGCAGAGAAAATAAAAGAGGTAATTCAACAGTGAAACTGACAAATCACCAGAACCCAAATAATAATGCTTATAGATTGGCATAGAATTTTCTCTGAAACTAATTTTTTTCTAGAAATATAGTCACAATATATATTCAAGGCATACTTTTGGCTTATAGAGAAAATTTGACACAATTCAGATAAACAATAATGATATTATCAAGCATTAAATTTATGATACAAACTGACCAGGTGTCTGAACATTAGGCCAGCTGACATACAAACTTAGCACAATAGGTGTTATTTTGTAAAAGATCACACATTGCCAGGAGCAAGATTGGCTAGCTGTCTATTTAAATTTTGAATAAACAACAGTGGAATGACAGCTGGTGGTAGATATATGGAGTTCAGGGATTTGTCAGTTGCCGTTTTTTCTACATGGTCATGGTAGCTTGCTTCTTTATAACTTTCAGATTTCTACTGATGCTTGTTTACTCTTTAACCAACAAAAATTTACTCTTCATCTGTACTGAAAATCTTAAATCTCAACAACTAAAAATATTGATTAATTAACAAATCAATTTTTTTTATTGTTTAATCAATCGCTTCATTAATTGAAATATTCCTCTTAATTCTTGCTTGTTTTATTGTTTTTTCTCTTCATTCACAATAGAAATCTTAACCCAGTAGATAAAAGATCCCTTACTTAAAATATGGGTTGTTTTATTCATGATCAGATCATCTATGGGCAGTATTTTAGTTGTTATAGGTTATTGTAAACTTGATTTGAGAAAAACATTTATGTTGAACAATTTGAAATTTTTTTTATTGTAATATCAATAATTAATGATACCTCTTGAACTGTACTTCTTTTCAGCAGACTCATTTGAATTATGTTGATACATAGAAAACCATTATTGGTTATGATACATAGAAAACTCATTGGTTCTGATACACAGAAAACTCATTATCAGTTCAGTAACTTTATCAAGATTCATGTATCACATCTGGTTGAGAATTTAAAATGTATTTTTAAAAAAAACAATACTTTTTATAAATTGACCAATTTTCAGTACTTATATTAAGTCATAGTAAAATAGTATACTTTTATTTACTCCTTATCTAATAGATTTCAGTTTACTTACCTTACCTTCTTACCTGTCTGTTTACATGATTTTAGCAAGTGCTTCTTATTTATATTCAGTTAATAAGAGAATTGTATAATGTACTCAATGTAATTTTAATTATGATGGTCCATAATTGTAAAAGCTATACAGAGTCAATTTTTTTTCTAAGATAAAGTAATAAGTTTTTTTTCTTGTTTAAAACTGTTTGACTTGAAAAGCAGTAAATTCACCTGGAAATCTTTCTCCAGATATTTAAATAATGGAAAACTGATGATTTTTAGATGTAGTATTTTTATAATGATATGTTAGATTTATAGGATTTTTTAAGGAATATTTTCCTTTTTCTAGAAAAAATATATAACTGCATTAATAGTGTTTTCTCTTTGTTGTACCTTAGTTTTAGCAAGGAACAAGAAACTGTTAAACTAGGGCTTACCATATTTATTCTAAATCAGGTGCCTATTTCATCTGATGTCAAATTTAGGAGTGCTTATATTAAGTAAAATTTTACTTATAATTTTAAGTATACAAACTTTAGAAATTTCAGTTTTCAGAGATTGACCAGTTCCAAAAATTTGTAATGATACATTATTCTATTTACCTGCTTTATTCTGAACAACATGAATAATAAATTTCTGAACATGATTCTTTGTTATTTCCTCTATCCATCACCTTACACCTGTTTAATAATATAATCAAAACAATGCCATCCAGAAATGAACCCAATGCATTGTGTATAGAACTGTGCCCATTTCTCATAAACTTTGGCTTTTTGTCTTAGCTGCATTTCAGTATGAAAATCATCCATACTTTCAAATTAGAATTAACAAGAACAAAAGCCTACCATTTAGGTTCTTTTAGCCTAGATTTGGAAATGGATAACTTGGTAAAATTATTTTTACACCTGTATGTGTCTATATTTAAATAAATTTCAACAGTTTCAGATGTAAAGGTGCCTTCTTTGGAGCAATACCTAAAGTAGAATAAATGAATTTAATTTTTTCTCAAATTGTTAAGTTCTCTCTACTTGAAAAGGATGGCCGTATTTATTGATACTATTAGGATTATACAATTTTTGGCCAGAATATAAAACTTAAACATGGAGATTTTGATTGTTGCTGTAAATAATTTTAGTCCTTATATGGGAATTCATTATGAAGATTTAGGTTGTTTCTGTAAATATTTTTACACCAAGTATGGAAATTCATCATGAAGACTTAGATTGTTGCTATAAATATATTTACTCCAAGTTATAATGGGACTTCATCATGAAGATTCAGGTTATTGCTGTAAATATTTAAACTTTAAGTAAATGAATTTTATAGGAATCTTAAAAATGGTTCCAAACCATATAAGGGGCCCCGAGTGTCCATGTGGTCTAAAGCGCTGTCCATTACGGATCACTGCCATCTCACCTCTGTTCGAATCTAGGATTCGGCAAATATGGATATGTGAGAAAGCTTGCCCGTAGCTTCTCGTGGGTTGGTGGTTCTTTCCTGTGATTTTCCGGTTTCTTCCTCCACCATTAATACTGGCTGCCATGAATAGCCTACCGTGTGCTGAAAAATGGCATTAAGCCCAACAACAACAACAACAACAACAACAACAACAACCAAACCATATATGGCAAATTACTGTATTCCAACTCAGATTTTTTTGGTCAAAAAAAGTCTTTTTCTCAGCTCACCTTTGGATAGCTTATGCTATACCCAAGTTTGTTGATGTTGTCAGAGTAACTTAGGGTCACCATCTGGACCTCCCTGGGAAAAGTCAATTACTGTAACATATCTCTATTACACCAATGCAGTTATTATTATTGACTGAAATATGCAAATTTCCAAATAAATCTCCTGACATATGCATGGCTTGTTATGGAACTTGGGCTGCATTTAGTAAAGTTAGAATTCTGCACTGTTAGCTCAGAGGGCAATCTGTCTCAATGGAATGGACTTGTGGGAGTTTAGAACTATTCGACATAGGGTAGTAATGTTATGACAATTACAGTTATTGAAACACAAAGGAAGTAACACTGATAATTTTTTCATTAGATGATACTAACAACATTGTAATAACTTTGTGTAGATGATGATACACAAAGGTAGTAACATTGTGACATTACAGTATCTGATGATACACAAATGTAGTACACTGTAACATTGACATTTTCAGTAGCTGATGATACACAAAGATAGTAATATTGCAACATTTACATATGCTGATGAGACAAAATGGTTGTAATAGTCTAACATTAGTTTAGCTGATGATACACAAAGGTAGTAACATTGTGACAGTTAAAGTAGCCAATGACACACAAAGGTAGTAACATTGTGACAGTTACAGTTGGTGGTCATACATAAAAGTAGTAACATTGTGACAATTACAGTAGGAGATGAAATAAAGGTAATAACATTGTGACAGTTAAAGTATCAAATGATACACAAAGTTAGTAACATTGTGACAATTACAATTTAGTGGTCACACACAAAGGTAGCAACATTGTGACAATTGCAGTAGGTGATGATACACAAAGGTAGTAACATTGTGACAGTGACAGTAGGTGATCATACAGAAAGGTAGTAACATTGTGACAGTGACAGTAGGTGATCATAGACAACTGTAGCATATGTATATGTATACTGCTTGTAAGTAAAAGTAAATAAAATATGATTTTTGCATGCAGAATGATATTTGATCTTAAACAAAGTGTGAAAAGTTAGCTAATTTAATAGTAAAAGTTACATATTTTTTAAAGTCAAGAACAATACTTAAATTAAGATGAGTTAATAGTTGCTATGATGATGTCACAGATTTTACTGTTAATGCTTATTGATCTTTTAATGAAAAATATATAACACTACATCTTATAGGAACTTTACTGAAAAGCTATCTGTCAAGAAATTTTACTCAGGATTGTTTTGTTGATGCTCATATCTTATGAAATTGAAGTCAGTTTGATTAAATTTTGCAAACTATATTTGATTGAGTTGATGCTTAATTAACTTTTTGTCATGAAATTAGCTAAAATCCCAATTTGTTGTCTTAGCTGTACTGATCATAGACCAGATGAGCTTATGTAATGGCTGATGTCTATTGTCCAACATCCGTCAGTCTGTAAGCACAGTCACCATCATGGAAATCTTTTTATCACTACTCATTCAGAATGGATGGTCATATCAACATTGATATTTATCTAAAAGTCTTCTTATGATGTCTTGATAGTCCTACCTGAACATTGTACCTATCTGTCAGCCAGTATGGCTACCTTAGAAACCATGTTGAAAATCTTGTTATTGCTACTGCTTCTGAAAAGAAAGCGAGACTGACATTTATTATGTTGTCTAGTTTCTATTGGTTCTTCTTGAAAATGGTTCTGATCAGACATCTTAGATGGCCACACAGTGGCCATGTTGAAAATCTTATTGTCATTACTGATCATTCTGAAAATCTTGTTATTATTATTATTCCTAAATGGAAGGTTACATTAATACGGGGTTTTCACTAGGTAACTAATTTTGCTATTTGGTTCATCCTGAATGAAAATGGTGCTGATCTAGTAATCACAATCTATTCTCCAGATTGGTTGGTCATGTCAACATTGGGTTTTCACCAACATTTTTAATGTTGTCTAGTTTGTTCTCAATGTAATTAGTGGCACTTTTGCATTCATTATGGCTACCAAAGGTTTAAATGGAAAATCTCATCACACCAGAATATCAGAGATGAATTTAATATGCAGCAATTAAAGAAAAAGAAATTGACTTATCATGAATTCGTGTGGGTTTTTTTTATCACTAATCACCAGTAAATTTTAAGAACTCTTAGGTAGTGATCTAAAATGCAATCTTGTTACAACAAACTTGACAATGATATTATATCAGGGATACAATAAATTGAACCAGATACAATTTTCAGTGTTACCCAATTGTAAGTAAGGTCCCAGTTTTGGTGTTACCCAAATCAGGTCCAAACTTTAGAGTTATCCAGGTAATTTTGTCTTTTCTTTAGTACAATTCCATGTATAGCAAATAAACTTGTATTTCATTCTGCATATGAGCAGATTGTGTCAAAAACATTGTTTAACTTTATTAGTTTAAAATCAGTCAAAAAAAGAGTCAAATAGGAGAGCCTGTACAAGTATTAATATTTCCTATAGAACTATATATCAAATCTGCCAATTCTATTTCAGTGGGAATCCTTCAAATCCCTGGTGCGAGGAAAGTCCCACACCAACAAAGACCGACCAGGTCATCCAAGCTCAGGAGGCACAGTCTGTATTGAGAGACGGAGACACAGTCTGGCTTTGACTAATGAGGAACTGT
Organism: Potamilus streckersoni; assembly: GCA_016746295.1. Classification (NCBI taxonomy): domain Eukaryota; kingdom Metazoa; phylum Mollusca; class Bivalvia; order Unionida; family Unionidae; genus Potamilus; species Potamilus streckersoni. The sequence goes on from JAEAOA010001266.1 coordinate 1,805,510, forward strand.
TTCATCCAAAGGTCATGCGTAGAACAGACACTTTCACACTAATTGACTATTCAGCACAAGTTTTGGCTGAACAGCTTACTCTGATTCAACAGGTACTCCTGATACTCTGGTAAAAAGGTGCATTGTTCCCCCTTTGTATTGATGTTCAATGAAGCCATAAAAGTGACAGGTGTTATAATGAGGGAGCCTTATATTGAGGGTGTTCTAATAATGATGTATCTTAAAAAGCAAAGCACCGCACTTCAGTATTTATTTATAAAGATCACACAATAACTGGTAGAAATGGGATAAGAGCGATAAATAAACAGGTACATGCCATTGCAGTGCCTTTGTATATAGGTACATGTTGCAATCATGTTGGAAAAATAATCATGACAAGTTTGTGTGTGTGTGTGCATAATTATAGGTTACTGCATTTGTATGGGAAAATATTAACAAGTTTTTCGGATTGATATACTGCACGACCTTGGGAGTGCAGTATATCCTTCCAACAAAATAAGTTCATATTTTCCCATTTAAATACAGTAACCTTTTTATTATATGCTCATTTCTTATTCTTCCCAAGGCTTAAATATATAAACAAAAATACACTGAAAGAAACAAAGTAACTCAATGTATGCCATATTCTGAACTAAATACATAAGCGTTGATGGATCATTACACAACATTATTAATGAGCGCATAATCCCAACCAGATAAATATGAAGTTGGTTGAGTGCTAGACCTAAATTTTGAAAGAAAATGGTGCTTGCTGTACTTAAAATTGAAATTTGGAGTAATATTGTTAATGAATATGCATGGCAACAACTTTTCCATTTGATGTGGAATGAATACCTTTTGGTATTTTTGTCAATTCAACACAATCTTTTGATTAATGTATGGATATATCTACATGAAGTGACTTGCATCGGTTTCCAGCAGCATCTGCCAATTTAATGTTTTGAATTGTGTTCACATACGTGTTTCTTTTCTGTCATTCAATGATTCAGATCACAATGTGGGAAAATTATGAAGCCTTTCCATTGCAATTATTGAAAAGATGCTGAGGAATTTAATGTTTATTTCATTTTGAGTGCAGTATGGAGGATGTATCTGCACTTAGAATATATTCAAAATTACAGTACAATTTCAAAATGTGTAATCAACCTTGAGAACCAATAACATGGTTCATCTAATTCAGATTTACAGACCTACAAAAGTATATTTTTTGAGGAAATTCAGGATGTAAATTGTAAGTATATTTTTGGCCCATTTTTATTAACAGCTAAAGAAGACAGTTTATGTGTATAACTTGCGTTATATTGTGGGGAACCTCTTTAGCATCTATATATAGTTAAATCTGAAACATTGTATCAAAAAGGTAAATGCGGAGTGTGCCAAAGCAGTTTGTATGTGTCAGTCTTTGAAACATTTGCTGGTATGTGGCCATCCATGAAAATAGCTGCTTTAGTTCATTCATAAAAAATTGTTTACATTAGAAAATAGTTCCTTTGCATGTGGGATACAGTATGAAGGTGTTCAATATCGGTGAATATTGCACGATTTTGACAATGTAAAGTTAACGGAGAAAAAAGATGATATATAATATTTTACATTTTTAAAGTAGCTTTACAAATTATTTAAGTCACATTGAGACAATATTTGCAGAGAAGCACTTTATAGTGATGTCTAATATTGGGGTATCATGACACAGACATATTGCATGATTGTCCCCCACCCAGTCTCATTATCCTGACACTGGGCTGACCAGTTCTATCACTAACCTCTTAATGTTGAGCACAAAGCGAGGCACCTGATTGTACCATTTTTATGTGTCTTTGATATGACTTGACCAGGGTTCGAACCCATGACCTCCCACATCCAAGGTGGATACTCGTACCACTTAGGCCACCAGAGGAGTTGCTTTTGACATGGATAATAATAATAATAATAATAATAATAATAATAATAATAATAATAATAATAATAATAATAATACTTTATATATAGCACCAGCTCCACCATCACCTCAAAAGCCAGAGCAAGTCTTAGCTTTACTTCTGTTAACAGTTCTGTCTTGCTATCCAGACCAGCAAGCCCAGTACTGGCTATATTTATCCACTTTTATTTTCTCAATCATCAGAGACCTTGTGACTCAATGCTATCCTTTTCATTTCTTTATCATCAGAGACCATGTAACAATGCTGTTGTTTTCATTTCATGATCATAAGAGACCATGTGACACAGTACTCTATTTTTCATTTCAGGATCATCAGAGATCATGTGACACAATGCCCTCATTTTCATTTCTGTGTCATCAGTGACACAATGATCTCTTTTTCATTTCTAGATTGTCAGAGACAATGTGACACAATGCTTTCACTTTTCATTTCTAGATCAGAAATCATGTGACATAGTGATCTCATTTTCATTTCTAGATCATCAGAGACTATGTGAGACAATGCTCTCATTTTCATTTCATTTCTAGATCATTTGAGATCATGAGACACAATGCTGTCCTTTTATTTTCTGTATCATAAGTGACCATGTGACACAAATCTCTCCTTTTCAAATCTAGATCATTAGAGACTATGTAACATAATGCCCTCTTTTTCATTTCTATATCATCAGTGACCATGTGACACAGTGCTCTCATTTTAATTTCTAGATCATCAGAGACCAACTGACAAATAAAGACTCTTGTGATACTTCAGTTCACATAATGGTTCACATAAGAGCTACATATGACTTTGGTTAATAAACAATTTCAAATCTTTTAAGGCTATAAAAATTCCAAGACAATTTAGAGACATTTTTACTTATAATTGTTGTTGTTGTTGGTGTGGACCTTTTCCTGCTTAGTTAGAGAATCACTCATTTTTTATTTATTATTATTTAACTTTGAAGCAGAAAAGTATTATATTGGTCAGTTATATTTAAATACAAAAGAAATCCATTTTTGAAAGAAAATCGGTTTTCTCAGCACAGAATTTCAGAAAAGCAAATGATTTCTGCAGTTTTCAGAAAACCAATCAATAGTAATAAGCCTGCTAGAGTCTGAATTGAAAAACACATCTGAGTTACTTTTTATCTGCTTTGATGTGATAAAAATAAACTTCAGATCTCTTTATTTTGTACTATTGTTATTATTATTGTATCATATTATTGTATCATTTTCGATTCCAGGGCATGTTTCAGCTTGCACACCCTGTACACTATTTAGACTCCAAATCTCGGGGAATTGGGGTAGAAATGGCCCACATGGGACTTCGAACTCCATCCTTGGGCAGGTAATATGCAAATCTAGGCTAGGTATGGTCTTTCGTATAATATTACAAAATACACAAAATGATTTATTTATTTCCTATAAATTAAATTTGCTCATTATTATTATTATTATTATTAATATATATATTGTTACGACCCTAGAGTTCCAAGTGCGTTAAAAAATCAATTTTGTATAAATCTTTTTATTTTTTATTTCATTATATCGTCTAACATGTTTTTGATAAGTTTACTTGAGTCGTAGATGTAGTTCATGTTGGCATGTGCTGTGTATGATGACGAAAATTCATTGTTCAGAAGTATTGGGAAATTGCATGCTTCCTCATGTGAGTGCAGTTCAGGCTGCGCTTTAGCATTCCCATATATGCTTTGAGGTTTTGCGATTCATACACAGTCACATACAAACTGTCCTGTTCGAGAGTCAACAATCATGGACAGACTGACGTAGTTGAGTCGAGTCATACAACTTTTAATTTTTTGTGCCAGAAGAAGAATTCATTATTATATCTACATAAAATAACACAACCCGTGTTAGAGGACTGTAAGTCTTGTTTAAAATAATTTACATTATTTTATGTGATCTAGTAAATAAGTTGTATCATTATTAAAATTCATAAAGCTTGTTGTGTGCACTTTTTCTTTTTATGTTACACAGAACGAGCCATTTCATAACAATATATATATATATATATATATATATATATATATATATATATATATATATATATATATAAAGTGGGTTACTATTTATTGGTGCTTCTAATGTGTTGCTGACAGATCATATTGCAATTATCTTGATGACTACCTTATTGGTTGCTTAATGGTAAATAGACTTTGACACTAGAGTAATAATGGACTCAATAAATAGACTAATTTACAATTTTACTTGTATGATGCATACAAGCTTAGTAATTTTACTTGTATAACACAAACCAAAATTAGTAATGTTACTGGACAACACATATCAAATTAGTAATTTCACTGTTTAACTCATACTAATTGAGCAATTAAATTGTTTAACTCATACCAAATGAGCAATTTAACTCATACCAAATGACTAATTTAACCCTTTTCCTCATAGAGTGTAGGCTGTTTAGCCCTTTGATACACATGTACCAAAGTACCCAGTGCAGTCAACTACACATAGGCCTGTTAAGCAGTGAAGTGTATGTTATGTTTAACAGCAATTTTAACCATTTTACATTTTTGGTACACATATATTATGTATGGAAGATTTAAGAGTAAAATACAGTCATTATAGCTGTATAATTTTATTCAGAGAAGAATTTTATATGTGCTTTAAAATCTTGAGAGAACTCATTCACCATCAAGTCAGTGAAGCCGTGTGACTGAGTGTAGCTTCCATTTCTCATACTCAAAAATTGCAAGTTTTTTGTCTGCATCTACATCAGTAAATCAGCTGAATTTGATAATTTATAAAAACTAATGGCTTCCTACATTAGTATCAGAGCATTAACTTAAGTTATTGAAGCTTTCATAGTTGTGATTCTAATCGTGAAATTTCAAGCAAGTACTGAATGAAATCAGTGAACTGCCATTTTGGAGAGATACAGTTATGACCTACTTACTTTGAATAGCAGATTTCGACCAGAACATAAACAGTAACCACATGATCTGACATTCACACCAATGAATATAGTATCTAATAGGAGTTTTTCCTGGAGGTAACACTATGAAAACCAACTCAAAATGGCTGCTGTTTACAAAGGCATCAAGAGGCGCTTGTATGCAAATCAGGTAGAGGCATTAAAAGGCGCTTGTATGAGATAAAAGGTTAACTGTTTAACTAATGCCAGATTAGTGATTATACTGTATATGACATACAAATTATTTACTTGTATAAAACATAAGAAATCATATTGGTATAATCATTGCCAATTTTGTATCTTGTCAAATCTTGGCTGTGTTTGCACAAGTACTTAACATTGAGTGAACAAGCAACAAAGTATGTATGTATGTATGTATGTATGTATGTATGTATGTATGTATGTATGTATGTATGTATGTATGTATGTATGTATGTATGTATGTATGTATGTATGTATGTATGTATGTATGTATGTATGTATGTATGTATGTATGTATGTATGTATGTATGTATGTATGTATGTATGTATGTATGTATGTATGTATGTATGTATGTATGTATGTATGTATGTATGTATGTATGTATGTATGTATGTATGTATGTATGTATGTATGTATGTATGTATGTATGTATGTATGTATGTATGTATGTATGTATGTATGTATGTATGTATGTATGTATGTATGTATGTATGTTGATGTACGAATGTATGTATGTATGTATGTATGTATGTATGTATGTATGTATGTATGTATGTATGTATGTATGTATGCATGCATGCATGCATGTATGTATTTATGCAAATTAATTTGTAGAGGTTTATATATTGCTAATGAATAGAAAGAATATTTGACAGGCTTGCAGTTGGAGCTTTTAGGAAAGAAAGTAGAATCCTAGAAAATAAGAGGTCAAAAGGTAAATGTTTTGGGTTTAACGTTGCTGCTTTGATCCAGCGACATCATGAATTGAAATTATTTCAGAGCCAACAGAGATAGCGGTCAGAACATTCCAGAAGTGGAGTCAAGGAGTCTGTTTGTGAGCTTGAGAGTTGACAGTCCTGTCATCAAACAAATGATTGAGCACAGTCAGCAGATCTCACACTGGGTGGCAGCAGAGGTTGTCACTTGCAGCAATGCAAAGGTAACATCTACTGTGGTTAAGCCAGACTTCATATTTCACTTATTTATGAATACCAATACTTAGGATTCAATAGGGCAAATTGGGCCTAATATTGGTCACCTGACTTATCAAACAGCTATGAACAAACACAGGAGGTCCTGTGCTGGTCAACTGTTTAGACATTCAACTGGAACTTTGCATATGTGACATGTAAATAGTCTTGCTGTTAGCATCATTCAAAGAGATAGAAAGATGAGAAGATGTTTACTGTTTATCATTGTATTTCATTTGGCATTATGTTTCATTATGCCATTGTTTGTATCAGTTTTCTGAGTCTGTATCTTTGCATACAAATGCCAGAGTAAATATTGAGACTCACTATTTCATGATACTCCTTAGGTTTTGCATTGCCAGTCCAGATACTCCATAGATTTTGTATAGCCAATCCACATACTCATAAAATTTTGTATTACCAGTCAAGATGCTCCTGTGGCTTTGTATTGTCAAGATGTTGTGGTAATCACAATATTGCCTAGGTTTGGGATATGGTTTTGGTTATTTATAGCTTTGGTTTGATTTTAATTTTGTTTCTGCTCATCAAAATATTCCTTAGGTTTGTTTTGTCGGGCTGTACTGGTAATCATGTTATTACTTAGGTTTTGCTTTGCCAATCCAGATACTTCTTAGATTTTTATTGCCAATCCCGATACTCATAAGGTGTTGTATTGCCAATCAGGATACTCATTAGGTTTTGTATTGCCAATCAGGATACTCCTGAGGCTTTGTATTGCCAGTCAAGATATTCCTATGGTTTTGTATTGCTGAGATTAAGTTACCCCTATGTTTTTGTATCGCCAAAATTGTTGAGAAATATGTTGAGGTCTGGATTCAATATTTTAAACAAAGCACCTCTAATTAAACCCTTTACTTTAGTACATGTGTTGAAAGTTTAAATAGCTGGTAATTGTTCAGTGTTTTCTTTCAATGACATATTTCTATATTAATTTTAGAGTCAAGTAATAGTACTGACAAGAGTTTTGCAAACAGCCCAGATATGTATGGAGTTGCGTAACTTTGCCACATGTATATCCATATTGGATGGTCTTGAGAATGTCATTGTAAAGCAGCTTCCAGTCTGGAAAAATCTGTCCAACAAATGCCTCAGCATTATGGAGGAGCTTTCTGCACTAAAGGTATGTTAAATTTATAGATGAGACAATTTTAACAAACAAAGCACCTTTAAGTTCCTACGTATAAATGGTTTAAGATTAAGATGACAGGTTTTGTTTAGTTCTTAGACTTGGATCCATTTTTTATTAAGTGTATTGCAAAAACAAGCTCTCCAAAAGATGAAAAAGGTCACATTGAGAAACTATTGTTGTAGGCAAGCTTTAGCTTAGCATATCTATTGTAGGGCACATAATGTTAAACATATTCCATCAAGTCACAATCCATCACATTATGTCATATTCATTGCAAATTGTTTCTGATCAATAGCTCTTGAAGGATTTCATCAATTAAGACCAAATTTAGATATGCATTAAGAAGTATAGTTTAATCTTTGCCATTTTCTTACAAACATTTTAAGAGTTATAACCCTCGTTGTTCTTAGAACTTTGCTCATCATTTGCATGATATTGGTTGGGACATTCATGTTGGAAGTGCCTATTTATAGTTCAGCCATTTTTCAAGAATGTCTTCAAAATTTACACAAAATGTTGATATTATTGAAACAAAGGTATAACGTGAAATCAAGATTTACATTTTAGATAAACCTTTCTTTGTACTAAACATAGGTATTCAGTTCTCAACGACTCTCTAGTTGGCAAGAAAATTAACTCTTTAAATGAAAGACATACCTGTGGCAAAACTTTTTTTTATCTAACACTAACTTTCATTATAATTGTTCTCAACTTTGGTAAGCCTGTCATGAGACAGGATATTTTGTGTTATTATCACTCATTTAGTTTCTACACTATGACTTGAGTTCTTCACTATCTGCATTTACCAGACTTTGCATGTAGAGTAGAGAAGAATCCTGTTCAGTTTTGATTTAAAGGTCAATGTCATTGTGACTTGAAGAAAATGAGTTATATGTGACAAACCTGGATGAAACTTTATGGATGGCATTCACTATTGATTTGGGGGTCAAAAGGTCAGGTAAAGGTCGTTGTGACTGTGAAAAGAGGAAAAATGGTTTCCAGACAATGCAGTTTTATATCACTGGCCAGGACCAAAACATTTTTTGTGTTTAACTCTTGGAGTAAAGAAGAAATCTTGTTGTGGATGTCCAAATGTTAAGGTTATTGACTGAAAGAGGCCAAATTGTTTTTTAAAATCAAATTTCAGTTCCCATCCACATACCTTCTCCAGTGCTTGCTGATGACTTTCACATTGGGTAGAAAAAGAAGTATTTTGATTTTGTGGTTATAAAGTCAAAGGTAAAGGTTATTTTGACTGTAAAAAGAAAAATGGTTTTGCAATAATAATTTTAGTTCAATATGACACAATTTGATCAAGGTTTGTAGATGGCTAGAAGGCATGGAAAAGTCCCATTTTTATTTGGGATCAAAGGTAAAAGGTCAGAGTCATTGTGGCTTACAAAAAAAAAAAGTTTTGCAGAATAAATTTTAATCCAGCATATGTTCCATAATAAGACTTTGTGGATGGTTTACACTTAGGATAATAATAGAAATCCTGAGATCTGAAGGTCAAAGGTCACAGTCATGATAAGTCTAATAAAAAAATTAATCTTTCTGCATAGTACATTTATTTCAAGACTGCATACCTTGACCTAAGGTCAAGTTCATTATGATGCTTTGGTCATTACTCTCCATAGTCAACCATGCCCTACTAGTTCCTACATGCAAGTCTGTTAAATACATGGTGGGCATGTAATGGTATCTATGGTACACTCCTAATCTTTTACCTTTTCTCTGATACACAGATGGTTCTGAAGAATGACCCTCTTTCCCTGATGCAACATGTCAAGGACTGTCATTTATATCCCACAATTCCCAGCATCTTGCTATTCCTGTTACATGTACAGCAGCTAGAAATTGGAGGATTTCAGTTTGCCAACCAGATGTTCAAGTGGGGTAAAATCAGGTAATGCTTCTTTTCATAGATAAATAATGTATACATGTGCTAATAGATATTTATACAGATTAAAAGTACTGAAAATGACTTAAAAGAGATTTGAACTGATGAAAATACTTGAATGTGTAGACAATTCAGAACTGGGACATATACCACTCTCCATGAATACATCACTCCTACTGGACCCTTCCTGGTATTAATTTAGGATTTTATTTACTAGTATTTCATTATATAATTCCTACTGGGCCCTTCCTGATTATAATATAATGTTTTATTTACTTGTATTTTCAATACATAATTCCTGCTGTACCATTGCTATCAAGTTTGCATTTTTTACTTGTAATTCAGTACATAATTCCTACTGGACCTATTCCAATATTAATTTAGTATTTTATTTACTTTTATATCAGTACACAATTCCTACTGAACTTGCTAATTAATATAGTTTTTTATGGGCTTGTATTTCTATACATAATTCCTACTGGACCTTCCTGCTATTAATTTAGTATTTTAATTGTATTTCAATACTTAATTCCTACTGGACCCTTTTCAATATTAATTTAGTGTTTTATTTAATTGTATTTCAGTACATGACTGATATTAATTTAGCATTTTATTTACTTGTATTTCAATGCATAATTCCTATTGTACCCTTGCTATTAATTTAGTAATATTAATGTAACTTTCTAATTACTGTAAATAAATTTGTAATTACGACTTGACCCTGCTATTAATTTAGCTTTTAGTATTTTAATTACCTGTATTTAAACACATAATTCCTTTTGGACCCATGGTATTAATTTGGCATTGTAATTATTTGTATTTCAAATATAAACCCTTCGTGACTGTTATGAAGATTGCTTTTATTAATTGCTAGATAATATAAAACTCAAAGTCGAACCTCATAATGACTAAACTGCTTGACTATTATAATGTCAGATACAATAAGTACAATCATAACTACTCAAAACATCTTCAATCCATATTTATTGTATTTATTTGTTTATAGGTCTCTAGCACAAGTAATTGACCAGATCCGAATATTCCGTGAGCATGTGTACTGTTTCGAGGCAAGGTATGAGCTGCAAGACACATTACAGCATCGGATTCGAGAACTCTGTCGCCAGGAGATCCATATTATAGCAGCACAGAATGACTTTAACTTCCAGAAATTGACTGGAGGCGGTATCTCCGGGGCCCTTCGCAAGGTGAGGGGCAAGTTTCAGCTGAAGACAGATAGATGAGCACAACTTTGACAATGGAACGTTGCGGGCTTAAATTAAGAGCATTTAAACAAACTGGTGTCTGAAATTAACACTCAGTTTCAGTTTGAAGAAGAGACATTTAAAATATCCAGGAATGTGTTCAAGGGAAACAAATGTCTCCATTGAAATCCCTTCATTGAAAGGGGCCATAACTGTAGAAAATCTTGTAACATAATAAGCAGGTCATTTGTAATTATTTAGATCATAGTCTTTATATGTATTGAGATATTTAACAGTGCATTGAGGAGATGCAAGGGATTTTGCACTTGAGATTTCTCTTACATGTATCAAAAGGGATGTAACTCTTGCTGTATACTATTAAGATAGCAATTAATAAAGTGTGCAACTCCTGGTTATGTACATGTTTACAAAGTTTTAAGTCTTTACATACAAGTGCCATATGGTCCATAATTTTTCGTACTTTGTAAATAATTGACTTTTTATAAATATTTTTTTTTCCTTCATTTTTCATACTTAAACCTAGGTTATTTCTTGTAAAGAATTTTCAAATCTTTATACCTAAATCAGCAGAAGATTGTAAATAATATTTTTAGTCCGAAAAAAATGTATAAAATAGAAACTAACTAAGAATACAATATGGATGTTAAAAAAGAAAATCATTTCTTGATAGATGAATTAATGGACAAGCATACAAAATGACAGACATAAATGCCATATGCCCACAGTAATATTCACCATGGACACATGAACCACCGTCAGATTTCAAGAGAGCAATTTATTTCAACATTAGGACCAATGAAGTTTCTACCTGATGTTTGCCTTTATACTGGGTCTACCTAATGTTCACATTTATATTTTATCTATATGATATTCATATTTATATTTCATCTACCTGACATTCATAATTATACTTAACACTCATGTTACAGTTGCTGCTACTCTTTATTATTTGTTGCAAATTTTTTACCCTTGCATGATCTCATCCTCTGAATGGATTAGTATGCAACAACCTTTACTGGGTCCTACTATTATTTCAGTGGCATGAATTGAAATTCAATGAATAAGGAGTGTTTGTGTGAGTGGTTACATTGATATGTCACTGGTATTTGTTTTCATATGTGCCTCATTATAATGTTATCATCCTTTTCTTGTATTCCATCACTGTACGTTCTTGGGAGTCTTTTCTTAACATTATAAAATCTCAGTTTACCAGAGTAAGAGTAAGAGGAAGGCTCTTAGTAGATTTTAGAGCCATAAAATTAACAAAGAATACACTTGTCTCTTGGTGGCATTTTAACACCAGATTACCAACAGTGTGGCAGAGTTTTCCAATAAGGGGAGGTAAGCAGAGCAGTGTGCTTTGCACTGACTGTATGCTCTTACAGATCATGCATCCCCCTATGGCCAGTATAGACCAAGATCTGATAGGAAATGCCTGGAGATAACCAATAAAGACCCAGATCTATTAGGGCAAAGCTGGGGATTATACAGCTCTATTGCCAATATAGACCCAGATCTGAAAAGACAGGCCTGGAGATAATCCAACTTAATGGCCAATATAAATTGTGATCTGATAGACTGGGCCTGGAAATGATACAACTCTATGGCCAGTATAGACCCAGGTCTGATAAGACAGGCCTGCAGATAATCCAACTCTATGGCCAATATAGACCCTGATCTGATAGGACAGGCCTGGAGATTATACAACTCTGAGGCCAGTATAGACCCAAATCTGGTAGGACAGGTGTGGAGATAATCCAACTCTATGACCAATACAGACCCAGATCTGATAGAACAAGCCTGGAGATAATCCATCTCTATGGTTAATATAGACCATAAAATTTGACAGGACAGGCCTGGAGATATTATAACTCTGAGCTTAAATATGATACCAATCAGAAACAAGCTTCAAATGTAATTAATTTGTGATTGGTCAAAACAAAATCCCAGGAGTTCTTTGACTTCTAGGCATAATTCTACCCTGTTTTTATATTATATCAAATGTTTAAAACGAAGTCCATAGACCCTGATCAGATGCTGCTGGGTCATATAGATCTGTCACTATTGTTTTTAACACTTAGCATTCTATTGTTTATAAATATATACATATATCACAAGCATCAAGTACAAATTAGTACAAGTGCTATGATTTTGATCAAGGTCCTTCACATAAATCTAAAAAGGGTTTTCAGACAGGCACATCAATGCATAACAGTATATTGCCATACAAAGTCCCAAGGGCATTTTTCTCTATAATTGTGTATTTCAGGGTACTAAGGTAAATAAGTACCTTGGGTTATAAATGTTGTTGCTGTGGGAACACATCTTTTGTTTTAATTTAAAAAGCTGTAAAATACATGGGTAAGTCATCATCTGAGTATTTTTTTGCTGACATTGTGGTAGAACTTGTACATTTAATTAAAAAAGTATGATATGATTGCTATGTCTTAATTAATACTTTATACCGAACAAAACCTTCAAAGTAAACCAGCATTTTAAAGAAGAATTTTGAAACATATTCTACAAAGTAACAACCCATGGTGTTTGTTATCAAATAAGCAAAACTGTATTCGATTCTGTGTATGCAGAATGTCAACATGAAAGTAAAATGATGTGATAAGAGTAGCATTATAGATAATTAATTAGTTTTATTGGTGTTTAATTACTAATTAATTATTTTTATTGGTGTTTAATTACTAATTATTTTTATTGGTGTTTAATTACTAATTGTTACTAAAGTTTTTACTGTATATAAAGTATACCTAACTGTGGACAACAAAGACCTACTTTTGCTACATGTGTATAAAGTGTATTCTACTACTGGAAAACAGACACAGATCAGTTATCAGTTTATAAAGTGTACTCAGCTACTGGAAAACAGGCCTAGAGCAGTTATCAATGTATAAAGTATACTCAACTGCTGGAAAACATAGACCCAGATATGCTATCTGTATATAAAGTGTACCCAACTACTTGACAACATAGAACCAGATCTGTTATCTATGTATAAAGTGTACTCAACTATTAGAAAACATAGACCCAGATCTGCTATCTGTATATAAAGTGTGCTCAACTACTGGAAAACATAGACCCATGTCTGTTATCTGTATATAAAGTGTACTTAACTACTTGACAGCATAGACCTAGATCTGCCATTAAATACAGTGCTCCCTATTTATAACACTCATCAATGGGAGATCTAACAATGAAGTGTTATACAGATGAGGGTGACTTGTACCGAGGGGTGTTCTAACATGTCTCTGTGTCCTGTTACTGCATAAAACAAAACAATATAATGTAAAATCACATTATAGTTGGTTCTCATGAGCTAAGAAATAAATTAAGTGAAATCTAAAGGGATCTATGACCATACTCATATTACCGGAGGGATGGTAGTATATTGAGGGACTGGAAAGTGAGGGACCATTCTATTGCATCAATAGACTTATTAAAATCATATGAACAGTATATCCCATGATTTGATGGTGCATTATGGGATGGCAGATTATTGCCTATGCTGTTCACAGTTGGCATTTCAAAGAAATACAGTAGATATTACATGACTTTGTACACATACATGTTGTAATTGTTTTATACAGGTTGTAATTAGTATATACATGTACATGCTGGCAAATACATTGAAACTGGCAAGTTACCTTGTATATGATAGGTATTATATACCTTGTAGTTTCTGCAATCATGTATAAAGATTGATCATAATTTAATTTTTTAATTTAATCCAATTGAGTAAATTTATAAACAAGTTTGCTGTGATACACTTTTGTGGGTTATGGGCCACTAAAATTGTCGATATTTTTAAATATTTTTTAATGTAAACTTTGTATTGTAATATATTAATATATTAAATTATTCCATAATATCTCTTCACTTGTGTCAAAGAAAACAGGTTTTATGTTTTGATGTTATTATATAGTATGAGAGATTAGTAATGTTTTATACTAACTTTATATTCATTATGACCTGAAATACTGATTGGCTTAATTTTGCTTCAAAGTCCCTCAGTTCATCCTTGAAACACACCATCACTGACCTTGTGTCGTGGGAACATCTCACATAGAATCATGGGAACATCTCACAGAGAATTGTGGGAACATCTCAGAGAATTGTGGGAACATCTCACATAGAATAATGGGAACATCTCACACAGAATTGTGGGAACATCTCACACAGAATTGTGAGAACATCTTACATAGAATTGTGGTAACATCTCACAGAATTGTGAGAATATTTCACACAGAATTGCTCAACCTGGTTGAGTCTCATACATGTTAGAGCCACAATTTTTGAACAGAGGAGAATTGCAGAGTTAATGCAGGATAACACTGGATCAGCATGGATCAGTAACAATGGTGTGTTTGGGCAGGGCATTTTACTCTGATTGTCTCAGCAATAAATATAACCTACTTGTGTACTGTAAAGCACCAAACCATACCTTTAAAGTATTTTCAGAAAATAATTATCATTGTGAATAATGCTAAGGGTTAGTTGAGCCTGCCAACTATCAGGACAAAATCACCAACAATGCAATATCTCCATCTCTGGCTAATTTTAGACAATCCATATTTGACTGTACTTTATAATTAAGATTCTTTGAATAATGTTCTTATTTTCATGTAAAACACAAACTAGGCCAACTCTTGTTTTTAATTGGGATAGTCGTTTTAAAAGTTTAAGGTATTAAAAATGTATGATGTTTGTGTGTGTAGGCCTCTTTTTTTAAATTTTTATGTTCACATGATTTTCAAATGAGCCCGTAAATGAGCGTGCATTTATTTATATGTCTTTTCATGTGTGAGTGCTCACATCAGTTGGGATCATAAAAGAATTGTAAGTCTGGTCTGCAGTCACTGAAATCCAGATATTATTGTCCAGGTAATATTTCACTAAACCAGTCCACATGAAAGACCTTTATTAAAACTTTTATCTGGGTCTTTTTATCCTCTTTTATTTACTTTTTGCAATGTCTTTCATTCAGCTGACATGCTATATATTCACCTTAAACTGCAAAGATTTTGATCTGCAGTAGCATAATGTGCCTGTGGAGCAGGGTGTAAGTTGTTTGTTCTACTGATTACTCATTACAAACTGCACAGGCACATATCTGCTGGCACATTATGCGTTGGTATCTCTGTCTGTGTAGTTAGACTTGACTTATAAGCAAGTATATAAGGCATGAGACTTAAAAGTAATTGTTGCAATTTTTCTTAAGTTACTCAATCTGCATCATTATATTTTAATATGAAAGAATGACTAGAGTCATTTAATTCTTAAGTCACCAGTTTACTGAGATTTTTTTAATGCACATGACTCCATCTTTATATTTTAACAAAAATGTATACACACATTTCAGTTATAAATCCATTAAAAAGGTCTACTTTACTTGTTTGTTACAAGTTCTTCCCAACCTCAGTTACTTCCCTTGTATAATGTATTTTGAATTGGACCATTCCAAAATCCATATTCAAAATTTAATATACTATATGGAACTTAGCAAACTTCTGAAAAAATGAAAAAGCTTTGACAAGAACATTATTTCATTACCAAAGGAATCGTTTCCAAAATGTTTAATTTTTCTCAAAAGAAATCCAGGAATTATATTTTATTATGGTAAGGTATGGGGTTTTTTGGTTGAATTTTAGATTAAGGTTGCATTTTCTATGCACAATTTGATGTTAAAAGACAAAGTTTGAGGAAATGTGACACATTGTTGTGTTAGATTGGAACCAATCTATACACAAATCACTGGGATTTTGTAATGTTTTTCTTTTAAAATAATTTTTTTACTTTCCAAACAGCATTGTAGAAAGCAAAATCTATGTATGAAAGAAACTGTACATATTTTTTTATGCAAAACCATCATTTTGCTTATAAACATTTCAGTTTAAAATCTATTAAGTTTTGTTGTATATTGGAATAAGCTTTTCATATGCTGTGTATTTTTTTTTATAGATTCTGCAAGTAGAACATATCTGCAGAATTAAATACCCATCAGCAAAAATTAAATAGAAGTGACAATTGCACAAAATAAATTTCATACACTGAAATTATTTTTATATCTTTAAATATTTTAATGTTGAAAAAAGTGTAGGTTTTCTTTAATACATCATGATCTTGCCAAAGCTATGTGGCCTTGTTATTTTTATTGTGATAATGGAATACTTCATTTACACACGTGTAGTTCTTGTATTGCCATGAGAGCCTGTATGTTTTATATAAATTTTATTGCTATTTTTTCAAACATTTGCTACCTCATCTTGTGTGTACCAATGAAATTGATTTTTAATTACTCAATTTTACTTTAAAATACTGCAATAAGATGTCAGAGGAGCAATTTAAATATGATTAGAGCCATTTATCTATTTGGTAGGCATTTGAACACATTAAACTGTAGAATGAAATGGACATAAAAACCATTGCTTGAACCAGTTGAGTCATTTGTGCTTGATGTTTGTGCAGAGGAAGTTAAAAATTATCTGCCTGTAGTTCAATCAGAAATAGTCCCACAGTTGATCAACATATGGGTCAAAATGTGAACTTTTATGAACTTTTACAAAGATTTTGTGCAAATTCTTTTAACTGCAAGATATTTTATTGTTGGGAATGGGAGTGCAATTTTGAAATGCTCACTACATAGATTTGACAAGAAAAGGTTCCTGTTGCTGTAAGAAGTGCTTCCAGGACTTGTGACCATCAATATGTGCTCCAGGACTGGGGATAATCAATATGTGCTCCCAGGACTAGGGACCATCAATATGTGCTCCTAGAACTGGGGACCATGAGCAGGTCCTTCCAGGTCTGGGGACCATCAAGAGGTAAAATGGAATACCCATTATTTTCACACTGCAGAAATATTTGCATATTAATTATCTGCCAATTAATTACTTTATGAAGTTATTTGCAAAGCATTTACTTAATGTGTATTGTTTTTCAACATTAATCAATTAATTAAGATGTGAAACAAATACATCATATCATCTAATGTTCATCCTTCAGTTTTCTGCAATACAGATATTATTATATGCAATCAAATGAGATACAATGTCACTGTAACCTATATTTTCTCAGGCATTACAATATTTGAATATATTAGCAGATATCTCCATTCATGTATTAATGCTGCTGCATTTATGTATGAATGAAATTTATTTTTTTAATTATCAATTTATGTATTAGTTAAAATAAAAGTTACAGACTATAAAATGATTTTGTAAAGAAATGGTTTGGTTTCTTGTAAGTTATGCAATAATGTTCATGAAGGACAGATGATGTTTCACTGACCAGGTAATACAGCTGTAGTAATATTGGTAACAATTGTTGCTATTTGTCAGGTCTGTAATACATGTTTGTTTTCATTAAGGTGTTTGTCAATTATCATGTCAAATATTTTCATTATGGTGTTTGTCAAATACCTTGTCAACATTTTTTATAAAGATGTTTGTCAATTCCCTTTTCAACTTTTTTTCATTACAGTGTTTGTCAGTTACCTTGCCATCATTTACTCTAGCTTACACAACTGATATTTTTAGGTCAGAGGTTTACATTACAGCAGAGTATTTTGTTATCGAGAAATTTCAGGTTTGTAAAAATAAAGCTTATCTTCCACAAAATGTAGCTACCATTAACAAAAATTATAGAGCACACTTTAATGACCTCGTGTATTGCCCAGTCAATTCAGATTGAATTATTGATTGATGATACATTAAGCTCACAAAATGTTTACAAATCTTGCTAATGTAAGATATAGGTAATTATACTTAAACAGAAAACAAAACAACTGTGAATAAATACTAGAATATTTTTAACAAAATTCAACTGGGGTTGTCTGAGTCCCATGTAAATAAAGTGAGTGATCTTGTAAACAAATTACTAGTCAATATTATATGTCACACTTTGTAAAAAATGCTAAATGAACAGTGTCTAACAGAAAATAGTACTAGCACATCTTATTTATTGTGAATTAAAGAAAGGTTTGTGTAACTATATACACAACACATTATTCACAGTAACATTCACAGTTACATGCAATTAAATGAAACAAAGATGACATGTGTAACTGCTTTTTAATTATGTACACAGGACATATATTACAGGAGCTTTCACAGCTGAGTGTAACTGAAATTAAGTTGATACTTCAACCATGTAACTTCGTGCCTAATTATGTACACAGTACATGACTATATGTGTCATTATGCACACAGTACATGTAAGTTGGTGTGTAATTATGTACACAGTACATGTTTTGCAGGGAATTCTATAGTTGAGTGTAATTTAAATTAATTTTACAAATAAACTTGTGCAGATGAAAGACACATTATTAAATGTTCTGCTGGAACCTTGCCAATGTTTAATGCCAGTGAGTCGAGTCAAGAAAAGATCATACTTTGATGAATTAATGTACAAGCTTTTACTCTGATGTGTTGTGATAACTAATACAGATTGATCTTATTATACTTCTAAAATTTTGATTAATATATACTTGTGCTTTCTGTGATATATAGGCAGTCTACTCATATGATGTGACCCGAAATATTTTATTACTGTTACAATCCATATAAGAGTTGGATGTAAAATAATGTTAAGTGTGATGCATGGTTGCAGGGCTTTATTTTTCAAACAGTGTCAACTAATTAACAAGTGTGATTGATATGCAATAAAGAAAAGAAACACCTCTTTCTTATTTATTTGTTCTTTCTCAAAATCTGAACACAAGTATCCCATACAATCATTTTTTAATAATAATTTGAGGAAACCATTATATTTTTAATCTTCAATTTGTTTACACCTTTATATCCTTTAATTTATATATACCATCATTTTTGCTACCCTTTGTGTACACAATCATTTTTAATACCGGTAATTTTTTAACACTGTTAATCCATACAAATTTTCATTATTTCTTCTGTGTTATTAATTTTTCATTCACATCACTTTTTTTTTAACTTTACGACAAGCTAAAATTAGCATTGATAATTTACCTAAAAATTAAGATTTCAAATTCCTAAAACAATACTCTTTAATCATAATATTTTAACATCATTAAATTTCTGCAAATGTACAATTTTAGCATTTAAGTAGCTAATTACCAATGACCTAAATGATAAATGTTTTGGTGTGAAAAACTACAAACAATTAGGAATGTTAAAAAAACATTAATGACAATACATAAAGAAAAACATTCCTTTAGAGCAATACTGACAAGTTTATTTATTCAATTGTTGGTATTATATCCTAAGAATAACATATGAACTGGAAGCTACTTGTATCTATCCTTGGGTCCAAACTTTCAGAAATTGTCTTCTCAGGGTATGTCTTCATTTATATACATATATTTTTATCACATAATTTTAGCAAGCATAATATTTTCATGAATTAATTTGCTTGCTAAATTCTCTAAATCATTATGTTTGGTCAAATTTTGATTTACAATTAAGAAAAGCACATGAAAAGTTTGAAGTCAATCTGTTATTAATTAGCTGTAACACAAAAATGAATAAAGATGCTAAATACGAGTCAGTTGTCAATTTGTACAAGTAATAAAAGATAAAGAGAATAGTAACAAAATCAAACACTAAGTATTGCATAGTTTTGGTTTTGCTATTTGAGAATAAATTAAAAATATTTGCAATAAAGAAATTCAATTTGTTTCCACTGCTAAAGAAGTAAACATCATCTCTCCTCTCATACATAAACAAAGAGTATTAGAATGTATACAGATTAATTGCATGACAACTTTATAATATTACTGACACTTTTTTCATTTTAAGTCAGTCTTCATTATCATGGTTTGTATCATCTAGAATTATGGAGAACTGTCCATATTTTAAATGCACTTCAGATAGTTCTGTTTTACAATACATAAACTACAAACTGTAACTTTCAGCCACACTGCTTGCAAAAACTGTATTGCAGAGCAACTTGTGGAGAAAATTACACTTATCCAAATGAATATCAGTAATCCAATAAAAGTGCCATCCATGAACAGAATTTAATCCACAATTTGTATGATTTTTTACAAAAATTGTTCAACTTATATCTTTGAGTTTGGCAATACTCAGCTTGGAGTACAATCCACATCTCCATCCTTACTGGCCTTCAACTTTCTAAACTCCTCTTGCAAAAGTTTTTCTATCTCTAGTATTGGTTCTGGTTTTTGATACTGAAAAAGCAAAAGAAATTAATTAAGATTTGTTTCTATGTTTGAAAATGATTTTGATTTTAAAACCTTTATATTATAATTTCCCAAATCATGAGTATCTGTAACCTGCTTTAATTGATGGGTATTCTTCAACCCATCTTGTGTCACTTGCAGCCCCATAGCAGGTATGTTCAATCTGTGGCCCATGGGCTGCATGCTGCCCAGTCATTCACATAGAACAGCCCATGGCCATATGTGCAGACCTTTTCAAAATATGTATTTTAATTCATACACACAATTGTATCTGTTTTGGCCATCAGCCAAAAAAGGTTGGTTGCTCCAGCCTGCATTAATGTTTTTGTGTACATTGCTAATACTTGATCAGGATCCTTCAAGCCATCTTGTGTTACTTGCTGCCCAAGAGTAATGGTTTCATGTGTAATTTACACTTGATGGGGATCTTTCAACCGAACTTGTGTTACCTGCTCTTCGACAGAAATGGTTTCATGTACAATGCTGACACTTCTTTTGCTTAATTAGGTTTATTCTGTTTCGTAGACAAGGCAGTTTATATTAACAAAGGTAATTTGAGTGACCAATGAAGGAAGCTTTGCAATGGGTTCAGCCTGTGACAATTTGCTCATCAAGACCTTAAATAGCTTAACCTGGTTGAAACAAATGAGGTATATCTAAAAATAATTTACAAAAACTGTACTTGGGGCCCCTGAGTGGCCCAGAGGTCTAAAGTGCTCACCGTTACAGATCACTGCCATCTCACCTCTGACTGTGTGGGTTCAAATCTCTGGCCAATGTGGGTATGTGAGAAAGCTTGCCAGTAGCTTTTTGTGGGTTGGTGGTTGTTTCTGGGGTTTCCCGGGTTCTTCCTCCTCAATTAATACTAGCCACCATGTATAGCCTATCTTGTGCTGAAAATGGAGTTAAACCCATTAACAACAATAACTGTACAAAATCAAGATATAAAACGATGGCAATCAGATAAATCTAAGAGTCTGGCAGAGCAAAGCTGCACACAGAACATGCCTGAAACGCCATGATTCCTGGTAATTTTAGGGTGCAAGAACCAAATTTAAAAACAAATATTATTCCTCTCAGAAAAGATATTTTAACAATAAAGATTCATAAAATGTATATATCCAAAAATTAAACTTAGCTAAAATATCTTTAAGTATAAAGCTGCATGCAAAATTAGGTTGAAATCCATCAATCTCATTAGAGGCCATCCTTTTCATACCAAAGTTTTGGAATACAGGAAACAGGGTCCACAACTCATATAAATTATTATGCTGAATGCTGGAAATCCAACTTATTTGAAGTCTTATTAATGTAAAATGGCATAATTGCTTAATTCAGGTTTAGTCCAACACTCCTTGTAAACTTTTGTTATAGAAACTCGAGCTTTGGAGGATGAGCAATAAGGAACCATAACTCAAGTAAATAATCCAAAACAATGCTTAAAATTGAATTAAATCACAATATTACAAATATGCTTTCAAATTTACTTGAGATTCATTTTGTTAAGTTATGCTGCAAAAACATTTGATGATTTTATGAAAGAAGTGACCATTATTCCTACACATGATGATCAAGAATGCTGAAAATAAAACCCATTCAGGGTCTCATCAATATAAAGGTGCATGCCAAGTTTACCTGAAATCCAAAAATCATTGGCAATATTACGCCAGGAAAATGAACATTTTAGGATAAAGTGCTTTTAAAAGACATTTGGTAATTCTTGGAAAATTAAATGTTGTGGAACACTAGAAATCAAATTCATCAAAATAGCATCAATATAAAGCTGTAGGCCAAATCTTATTAAGTCCAATAATCTTTGGTAAAGTTTTCACAGAAATGAAAGGGATGGGTGGGGGTGGGGGGAGACAATCAGGGGCCATAACTCTTGTAATGATGTAATGGAGTGTTTGAAATTATTCTCATTCAAGGTCTCCTCAGTACAAAGCCACATATTTGATTCAGCTGAAATCTAATACTATTTTGTAAAACTATCAGGTGGAAACCAATGTTAGTACATCAGACCAGCAGGAGCAATAACTACTGCAAACGATGTTGGCTGCTGGTCAGCCAGGAATTCACAGTATTTGCCAATTGTGAGGCAATTTTATGCTAATGTAAGCCAGTGAATTTATAATACCTGCCAGATTATAGGCAGCTTTGTGCTACTATAGAATAGCCATACATCATTCACTGTACATGACAAATGTGAGAAAGTTTTGTGCTGACAAAGACCAGACAAGAGTCCTAGCATGTCAAGGTCCAGACATAAGGTATATACAGCATTTACCAGCTGTGAGGTAGCTTTGTGCTAAAAAAAAGACCAGACAGGAGTCCCAGCTTGTCAAGGTGACATTATATGCCAGCTGTGAGGTAGCTTTTTGCTATAAAAAGGCCTGACAGGAGTCCTAGGATGTCAAGGTAGATGTATACACTCTATATGCCAGATGTGTGATAGCTTTTTGCTAAAAAAAAAAAAAAAAGACCTGACAGAAGTCCTAGCATGTCAAGGTACATGTATACACTCTATATGCCAGATGTGAGATAGCTTTGTGTTTTACAAAAAAGCCTTACAGGAGTCCTAGCATGTCAAGGTACATGTATACACTCTATATGCCAGATGTGAGAAAACTGTGTGCTAAAATAGGCCTGACAGAAGTCCTAGCATACCAAAGGGGCAAAAGATGTATACAATAAAAACTTTAATGAGATACCAACCAATATTGTTCTTTCCAGATAAATCTCTGATAAAAGGTCATATAACTGGATAATAAATTAATCATTGCATTAAGAATCTGTTATCTCAAGAAAAGTGGTCTCAATTGCAGTGGTCATTCAAATCAAGACTTATTGCAGTAATATTATGTGCAAGACCTTGTAATAATGACACTGTTGGTAAAGTGATACCTACATTTCATCTTTCTCAAGCAGGAAAAAATTTAGTCATATTTTAAAGTCATTTTATCATGCCATCATGCTATCTTGTGTGTTTATACCATTCTACAATAATATCCTGTTACTATTAGTAGATGCCCTAATCTTGATAGAAGGGCTAGAAAAAAAGATGGTGAAAATAAGATGGCTACATAGGGCTCATGCTACTAATTTCATTTGCTTTATTTGTTTTTATGTAAACATTAGTTATGAATTGTGCACAATTTTAGGGCTATAATGATTGGTCTTTAATCATAATTTTAGTCCAATAATAATGGGATTTTCATCATAATTTAAGGACAATTTTAGGGCAATAATAATGGATCCAATCATACTTTTAGGTCAATAAAAATTGGTCTTTCATCATAATTTAAGGACAATAGATTGCATCTTTTATCAAAATTTTAGGGCAATAATAATGAGTGTTTTATCATACTTTTAGGGCAATAATAATAATAATGGGTCTTTCATCATAATTTTAGGGCAATAATAATATGTATTTTATCATAATTTTAGGGTAATAATAATGGGGGTTGTATCAAAATTTTTATGGCAATAATAATGAATGTTTTATTATAATTTTAGGGCAATAATAATGGGTATTTTATCATAATTTCAGAGTAATAATAATGACTTTTTATCATAAATTTAGGACAACACATTGGTTGTTTGATCATAATTTTATCAGGATTAGTCTAATATCATTATCAGCAGTCTTGCATCAGTTTGGCATGGTAAACAAAAGAAAAATGTATGCAAGTGCATGCTGAAAATCTGAATAATATAACTGAAAGAATCCAAATCTCATGACAAAAACAGAAAAATAATTTAATTATTTTCCACCCTATGGCATTGAATGTTCCAAACCTTCCAGATTTAAGACCTTTTAAAACAGATATTAGTGGTATGATACTGACATGAAAAGTAATGGTAAGGTTATGTATGATTAACTCTGCAATGTGAATTGCAGGCAAAAACTTGGATGATGACAGTGAGGGCAGTATTTTTCAACAACAGTGTATTTCTAGAATTCTATTAGGGCTCCAGATGGATGAGTGGTCTTAACCACTTTACCAACAACTGCCATATCACTTCACCTCTGTCCATGTGGCTTCAAAAGTCTTGGGTTTGACCAAATTGTTACATGGGAAGGCTTGCAAGGCAGCTTCCTGTGGGTTGGTGGTTCTCACTGGAGTTTTCCTAGATTCTTCTTCCATCAGTTATACTGGTTATGAGGTATGCCTATCCCATGTTGCAAAATGGATATAAACCAAAACAACAACTGGAATTATGTTTAGAATGCAAAGCGCATGTATAGTTCTTGAGCGAAAAAACCTTGATTCTATCCAAACAGTTTTAAATTTAAAGCATCCTAAACTGGAACTAATACTCACTGAAACTATGAGTGTGTTGTTTGCATAAGCAAATGAGAGATTTTGTGGTTCCAGGGCAAGCTGGATTCTGTTCATGTCTGGAATGCCAAACTTTTTGTAGTATCTGAAATATATAAGAATAATTCATACAGAAGGATTGTGTTTCACATGTAATTTGAAAGTGATTCACATGTAATGATTTCTCTTAAATACTCTACAAACTTCAATTTTCAAAGAAACAATAAATTTGGACAATTAACAAGTGTGTGTGTGTGTGTGCTTTAGATTTTTAACATAGCTTTAAAAAAAATTTCAGTAAAAAGGCTATGATGCCTGCAGTTTGGCAGTTTAGTGATGTCTAGCACTGGGACTTCATGCTACAGACATGTAGCATCATGTCCCATCCAGTCACATTATCCGAACACCAGGCTGACCAGTTTTACCACTAACCTCTTAATGCTGAGTGCCAAGCAGCTGTTAGTACCATTTTTATAAGTGTTTGGTATGACTATGCCAGGGTTTGATCCCATGACGTCCTGCATCCAAAGCAGATGTGTGTATATTTTGTACTAAGCTGTAAGTGCTAAGACATGAAAAAACATCTCTATATGTTCTTTCATATTTTGTCTGATGTTAACATTCAATAATACAAATAACATTCTGACTTGATACACATACATATATAACATCTTCTGTAAGTATTCTGTACTTAAGTTTCTGCAACACAACTAAGTAAATTTTATATTTGCTAAATGTACAGTATCTCTAACATCATTTGCATGTATTATATTTTAGTTTTAATTAATTAATGAAATTTTAGAAATTGCTATATTTGTTGGAAAAATTACTATAGATGGTATTAATAATTTTTTCATCACATTTGTCTCAGTCAATGTTATCGTTCTGGCATGTAGATGAATTTATTTTGCATGCAATTGCATTTATCTTGCATGTAGTTGCATGTATCATGGACCACTCCAGTGGCCTAGTAGTTAGAGCATCCACCTCAGGTGCATGAAGTCACAGGTTCAAACCTTGACATAATCATACCAAAGACTTATTAAATTGTACAAACAGCTACTTCACATGGTGTTCAGCATTAGGAGGTTAGTGTTATAACTGGTCGGCCTGGTGTCAGGGTATTGTAACAGGGTGGGACATGATGCTACATGTCTGCAGCCTGATGCCCCAGTGCTAGACATCACTATAAACTGCCACACTGCGGACATGTTAGTAATATGAAGAAAAAAATTGTTAAAGCGATGTTAAAATCCAAAACACATGTATCATGCAAGTATGGCATTTATTTCACAAAAATGGCAATGTTATTGTTCTTGCATGTAATTGCATTTCTCTTGCAAAATCAAATCTATAGCTACAACACTTTCTAATACCACTATCATTAAAAGACAAAATCTCTCACTTTTTATTTGTAGTGCGTATAATGATGTTCTGCTGATCATCATCGATGCTGAGAATATAAGTCTCCTTTGGATATGGAAGATTGCGTACTCGCCACTGGAATGCTGTTTTTGTGTCTTTCCTGATAAATATTGGCTGAAAATGAAAGCCTCTTGTCAATATAGTAGTCATAATTTTCAAGCAGTGAACATTTTAAAAAGAAATAATGCACTAATAGTACAACTTTTGTTTCACTAAATAAGCACATTAAAACAAAAGTTCTGTCAACAAAGACATAAAACACTGAAGCAATGGACTTTAACTTCCTTCTGATAAAATAAAAGAAACAAATTGCAAATAACCTGCATGAAATTACATGTATGAAAAGAAATGGATAAAAACTGCTCATTCACCTGAGATTTAAAAATCAAACTGGAGATAACATCAGCAGCAGCCTTTTTTAATTTTTTCAAAATAATAATAATTCCATCCAATTACATCTTGTGGAATTAAAGTTGAAAGTCCAGATGCAAGCAAGACTAATTTACCAAGTTGTTGTAGCGAGGAAGGAAAAGTAAGTAATTTACTACCCCAACTTTCATTCAGATCACTTAATCTGAGTTACCATTTCTTCCACTCTCAGAAATTCATATCAATAAATTTCTACAAATGCATATATACTTTGATGTACATTATACATTCTGGGCTGTCGTCACTATGGAAAATTACACACACACACATATATATATATATACATATATATAATGTACACACTCTGATAGTAACAGTGACATAAGTTAGGCTTTTAGTCAGTATAAACCATTTTCACTCATTTAGCTTATATATTAGCTCAGCTTAAGTAATCAACATGTATGTTTTAATCACCTGTTCCAGAAGAGACAGTTTTTGCTTGTATATTGCATTTATGTTTTCCGAAAGTCTGACATTAATTGAAAATAGTTAAATCAATGTCTTAAATGGAATATTATGTTAGTCAATTAATTTTTTCTTTGATTTAAGTGCCATGTCTGAGGGCAATTGTAAGAACTCAAAAACTCAAAGTCAAATAAATTCTATGTAAATGAAGGTCTGGAAGGTACCATTATGACCATACATTAGTATTACTCATACCATTATAACCACAAATTAGTATTACTGTACAATTATGATCATATGTTAGTATTACTTGTACCATTATGACCATATATTATTATAATCTGTGCCATTACAACCATACATTAGCATTAACCATACCATTATGACCAAACATTAGCATTACTAGTACCATTATGTATATACATTAGCATTACTAGTACCATTATGTCCATACAATAACATTAGTACCATTATGTCCATACATTAGCATTACTAGTACCATTATGTAAATACAATAGCATTACTTGTATCATTATGTCCATACATTAGCATTACCAGTACAATTATGACCATACAATAATATTACTAGTACCATTATGACCATACTTTATTACTTGTACCACGATGTCCATACATTAGCATTACTAGTACCATTATGACCATACAATAGCATTACTAGTACCAATATGACCATAAAATATTACTTGTACCATTATGACCACAAATTAGTATTACTAGTACCATTATCACCATACATCAGCATTACTAGAACTATTATGACCATACCTTAGCATTTCATGTACCATTATAACCATAAATAATTACTTGTACCATTATGATCATATGTTTGTATTATTTGTTCTAATATGACAAAACATTAGTATTACCTGTACCATTACAACCATACATTAGCTTTACTTGTACCATTATGACTATACATAAGCATTACTTGTATATTTAGGATCATACATACAATCTTTGGTTGTTAAATATATCCAATAAGCTTGTAAGGGCAATAACTCTTACAAACTTCATGTGAGCAAAAAAATTTGTTAAGTATGTACATCTTCTGATGCTGACCATAAGATTAATAAGTTTTGTGGCAAGCCAATAGAAATTACATGACAAACTGGAACTTGTTGTGATATAAAGACTGTTATACATTGCATTAAGCTATGAGAGATTTAAGATCAAAGGGCAATTACTATAACAAAGATCGAGAAAGCAGTGATTTGTTATAATTTGCATCTTGAGATGATGACAATAATATTTATCAAGTTTCATGGCAATCTATCAAAAACTGCAGGAATTGTTGTTCTAAGCTAAGAAGATTATGTCATACAATGCATTAAGCTGTAAGACAGAAAAGGGCAATAATTGCTTCTGAACTTTATTGCTTGACTTTCACAATCAAGTAATAATGCTGTAATTGAACTTTATTGCTTGAGGTTCACAATCAAGTAACAATACTGTAAATGAATTACATTACTTCAGGTTTACAATCAAGTATAAATGCTGTTAACATGATGTTCAGAATCAAGTAATGATGCTGTACCTAAATTACATTACCTGAGGTTCACAATCAAGTAATAATGCTGTAACTGAATTACACTGCTTGAGGTGCAAAATCAAGCAATGATGCTACATTAATTACACTGCATGAGGTTTAAAATCAAGTACTGATGCTATATATTAACTGCATTGCTTGAGGTTCAAAATCAAGTATTGATGCTTTAAATTAATTGCATTTCTTGAGGTCCAAAATCAGGTACTAATGCTATAACTTAATTACATTGCTTGACGTTTCAATCAATCCTTCTGACTCCAGATTTCTAACCATCAGTTCCTCACCAACTTCAAACTCCCACTTCCCAATACCTCCTATGGTTCCTTTTCTGCGCCATTTACGGACTGCAAAAAAAAAAAAACATGTAGAGATGACTTTACATAGGTTTCATTGTATTTTATAATTAACACCAACTCTCAAATGTATAGATTTACCCTGACATATATAGCTGTATATTTACTCTGATATATACAGCTACATTTTTACTGACATATACATCTGTCTATTTATTCTGGCTCATGTTGTTGTTCTTTTAACTGACATGTGCCATAAATTTGCTTTGATATATAATTGCTGTATATTTTCATAATACAGCTCTCAATTTGCTTGCATGTATAACTGTATTTTTACAGACATGTATATTTGTATATTCACTCTGATATATACAGCTGTATGTTTGTTCTAACATGTGCTATACACATTGCCAGGTTGGAGAGTGGCCAGACATTGGAAACCCATCTGCAGAAGCAGCAGGGCAAAGTGTGGCATTGGGAAATTAATCTTTAGAAGACAACAAGTCAAAGAGTAGCCAGACATTGGAACCCATCTGCTGAAGACATGTGCAGCTAGCTGTACATATCACTGTCAGGTACACAGAACTGTACATTTATTCTTGCATGTACAGCTGTATATAAGAATATATTTGAATATATATATATATATATATATATATATATATATATATATATATATATATATATATATATATATATATACTTACACCTTTATCATTTAATTATTTGTGAAGTTTCAACATTTTTTTACAAACAGTTAAATGAGTCAGGACTATAGGAAGGTCTCCTATTGCTTATTACATAATAACACCAAACTTTAACTTATGACTATACAGAAAGGCCTATTATGTCTTATAATAATATAACATGACACTTATTACTGTACAGAAAAGCCTACTATGTCTTATGACAATATATTATCACACTTATGACTGTACAGGAATGCCTATTGTGTTTTATAACAATATAAAAGGCCTACTATGTCTTTTGACAATATAACATGACACTTATGACTATAGAGAAAGACCTACACCACTCTTGACATATAGCTTGTTTTTATCATCGAAAATGGTGATTATTGCCCATAAAGATAGAATCCATATTGTGAAATTTGCAATTTCTAATAAGATATCACATATTATGTTAGTTTTTTTTAAACAGAGAAATAGTTGTCAATACACTGTAAATAAACTGCTCAACGAAAAATTCTGGTAAATGCTAAGATTTGGCAACAGAGAATGAAATAAACACCAATTAAATGTCTTACTAGGTAAAATTCACATTATAATCCTTTAATTTCGTCTCAACACTATAATTGCATCATACATATTCTCTTATATGAAAACATGAAAAGAGTCAGTCGATCGTCACATTGAAACCCATGAGTACTTCTCTGAGAACATAATTACATGCCGGCTTTGTTTCGATCAACATCTTGAGGAAGTGTTTGTTGCAATAAAAGAATCAAATAAAAGAGACTGGTGTTGTTTTATCACTTTGAAAATGTGTTTTGTATCAAATCAAACAATTAAAATAAGTTCAAAGGCATGCCAATAGGAGCATATGTTCTTGTATTCATTACCGTTATCAAATTTCATTTTACTTGACCAATCGAAAATGTTTTCACATTTTATGTATTAACATCATTAAAGTATATAATATCAGTAATGTATCCTAATCATTTGTAAAAAGTGACCATGGAGAGCAAAGGAATTAAGTGAAAGGCGTACGTAGTGACTGAAAAGCTGTGCATCATAGATAGTGTTCATGATAACGAAGCGAGATAAAAAATTTGCAATGAACTAAAATTGCTGAGTCGACATTTAGAGGTTGGTTTAAGGATGAGCCAAAACTTCGAAATTACTCACATGATGTTGATTCAGATGAAAGGATGAAACGAAAATGAGCACGGACTGCAAGCGATAATGAATTATATTTTTATAGATGATGCTGTGTACGCATGGTTCACACAGCAACGTGTCACAAACCGCAAGTGTTATCGTGTTCTAATTTATGTCATTTTAATATTTTAGACCAATTAAAGTCATGTTGGTAATGGTTAACCCTTGTGAATTTATTTTTTTTCTCTTCCACTTTACTTCTACCGCAATAAAAATCTACACATCGTTTGATCAACATTGTTTTTTCAAAATGTGTCGATCTTTTGTATTTAAAAAAAGTCTACTTTGGATCAAACAATAAAACTAGAATGTATACTATTCACAGCAAAAATTAGTGACGTAGTACACAACGTGAAGTCGTACATGTGCTTAGCGAATGGAAACCACGTGGAATAATGTTTTGATGATCAATATACTGCAAGTTATCCTGAAATTAATGTTACTATGTGAGGAAAAAACTAAACAAAGTACACTGATATGAAAAGATATTTATTCACTGTTAATCTTAGCATGATTATTAATTGAGTATTCAACACTGTAACATGCCAAACCACCCCCACCCTCCTATTTCCTATATGTCAATCCCTTTGTTAGTTTTGTTGTTTGTTATTAGTCCCTTGATAACTCGCGCCCTCGCTTATATCACGGTCGATCTTTTTGGACCCTGATATCCGCGAGTTATCGAGGGAGTGGTGTATTGCATCTTATAACAATATAACATGACACTTATGAATGTACAGGAAGGCACACTATGTCTAATGACAATATAACACCATCCACAATTATGACTGTAGAGAAAGGCTTATTATGTCTTGTAACTAAATAACAAGACACTTATAACTGTACAGAAAGACCTATTATGTCTTGTAACAATATAACATGACACTTGACTTTACAAAATGGTTTGCTATGTCTTATCCAATTACTTTTGCTAGTTGGGTTCCGATATGTTAATCTATCTATATCTCTGCAGATCAATCACATAGTTCAGTGATTTATACTAGCAACATATACTGGATTGCAGAAGTTGCCTCCCTAAGTATGTAATATCAACTAACCAGTCAACCAATAGTATAACTGCAGTGCATTGTAGAAATGCTGAAAATTAACTTCAAAAGGATACTTGTAAGTTTAACCTCAAAAGTATGACTATGTACCAGACAGAAGCCGTACATTTGTGTATTTATGAAACGATCATCATCATCATCAACCCCTTAAGCCAAGAGGTCATTGGGGCACCATAGTTAACTATACAACCAATTCTCTCCATTTTTCCCTGTTCTCTACTGCCCTTTGGGAATCTCCAAATACCATGCCTGTCCACTCCTTAATGTTGTCTTCCCACCTCTCTTTCTGTCTGCCTCTTATTCTGCACCCTTGAATTGTGCTTGCAAGATTGCTTTTGCCAGTCCAGATGATCTTGAAACATGACTGTAGTACTTCAGTTTATGCCTTTTTACTGTGGTCAAAAGGTTTTCATAGGATTCAATGGCTCATTCTTCGTTTGTTACAAGGTCAATATATAAGATGCCCAAGATCTTTTGATAGCATCTCATTTTGAAGGTTTGAATCCTTTTTTGCAGATCTGATTTAAATGTCCATGTTTCACAAGCATACAGAAAGTTAAATATGACAATTGAGCACATCAGCCGCGAATGTGGATTTGTGAGAAAGCTTGCCAGTAGCTTATCATGGGTTTGTGGTTCTTTCCGGTGATTTCCCGGTTTCTTCCTCCACCATTAATACTGGCTGCCATGAATAGCCTATCTTGTGCTGAAAAATGGCGCTAAGCCCAACAACAACAACACATCTTATGACAATATAAAACCACTTATGACTGTACAGAAAGGCCTATTATATCTTATAGCAATATAATATGACACTTATGACTGTACATAAAGGCCTGCTATGTCTTATGACAATATAACATAACAAATTTGACTATTGAAATGCCTATTGTGTCTTATAACAATATAACATGACTTATGAAAGTACAGAAAGGCCTGTTATATCTTATGACAATATAATGTGGTTACCACACTTATGATTGTACAGAAAGGCCTGCTATGTATTATAACAATATAACACCAAACTTACCAACAAGTTCATCATTTCTAAGGTCGTACTCTTCTGCCAACTCAGTCCCATCTGAAAGTGTAAAATGAATCTTTCTTCTCCCTATAGTTTTAAAATAAAAGCAAGACAGATATGATAGGTTAATTATTGCAAAAGGTAATTATTTGGTTTACTATTTTTATACCTACAGGGAAACTTCTCAAGACTAAAACCCTCTAGACCAAATTAAAATTATCTATCTATATCTTATCTTATCTTATCTATCTATCCATATATATGGCATATCAATTATGTACCATAGCACATATTACTGTGTATATAGCACTCTCTGTCTTTGTCTGTCTGTCTGTCTCTCTCTATATACATATATATATATATATATATATGTATATATATATATATATATATATATATATATATATATATATATAGATATTGAACCAAATGAAACTAATAAATCATCATTATATATTATTTACAATAATATATGCAAATATTAGGGATAACATGACAAGAAACTATAAATTACATGCAAATTATTGAAATCATATGAACACAGCCAATCAATGAATGAATATGTATGTATGTATGTATGTATGTATGTATGTATGTATGTATGTATGTATGTATGTATGTATGTATGTATGTATGTATGTATGTATGTATGTATGTATGTATGTATGTATGTATGTATGTATGTATGTATGTATGCTTTATTTATATTAATGTTCATTTAAAAATTATTTTTGAAATGTATGCTAAAAAAAATTTAATCATTTAGTCAAATTAATCATGCTCCATTTCTAAGAAATATAAGTTTTAAAATGTAAGAATATTTCATTAAAAAATACTATGTATCTCTTATTTTGTCCTTTTTCTATGAAGATTATAGATTCTCATTATTTTGAATTCAGATGAATTGAAAAAGGTCTTTGGATGTTCTGGAAACTCTTGCAGTTTAATAAAAAAAAACCTGATGCCATCAAAATCACAAATGGTATACATTACTATCACTGTTTTTCATTATTCGTTTATTATTAACTAGTATGTGCAACAGCATATTTGCACAAAATTTAACTATGCATCAGTGAAATAATTTTATCAATTACAAGGGTCAAGCTACCAGGCCAATCTGGGTGATAAAGTTGCCTAAAATATATAAACTTCACCTTCTTCTGTTAGGAAAGCAAGAACAACTTCACCCTGTGATTGTTTTCAAGATACTTTTACCAACCATATCTTTCTGAGATGCCCCTCACCTTAGCCAAGTCAGTTTTAGGCTTGTGTTGCAGTGAAATGTATTCATCAAGACATCAGAAGCTAGGCCTAGTTTTGATCTCAATTCCACCGGCAAAACAAACTGGTACACATTCTCTGGCATGTGTTTTGATAGCTGATTAACCTTTAATCCTTTCCCTAAGTCAGTTATCAATGATCAATGCCTGATTTCTGCATGTTATCCTTCATAATAAAAACATAAAAACTTGTGTTGGGAAACTTTAACAATATTATGTAAATAGCAATTTGTGTTTTAAGAACAGAATCAGTGATTTAGATATTTTAACTGCCCTTTGCACACTATTTTGTCATAAAATTAGTTGAACCTATAAGTGAACCAGTAAAAGGGAAAATATTTTTCTCTTTGTGGAAGTACCAGTTTAAATTTAATTAGATTGTCTGTTTTCATATATCATCCTGCAAATATATTCAGAAAAAATACAATTCATAGAAAGCAAAGCCTAGGTATTATGTTATTTGAGATTTTACTTTAAAATTATGTAGGTCACAAACATATGGAATGATTGTGACCTATGTTGTGGAATTTGCGAGAAGTGACATATGGTCCAAGTTATTTCTGACTTGACTGGTATTTGTGAAAATACAGAAAAAAGCAGCACTGCCTTTTCTATTTAACTAATGCTTAGAATTACTACAAGTATGTAAACAAATAAATAAACCATACATTTGCAATCCTATCAATGAACTGTTAAAATGTAGCTATATAAAGTAAGTGGTAACATTATCAAAATCTCCCCTTCTAAATATAGATGCACTCACATGTCTATGTTAATTTGGTTTCAAGGAAAGGTTTAGTTCATTATCTGACTATAAAGGAGCAATGTCTGTAATTTTATGCATTATGTATTATGTTATGTATGAATAGTAAGGGTTTGTTGTTGCGGTTGTTGTTGTAGGGTTTAACGCCATTTTTCAGTACAAGATAGGCTATACAATGGTGGCTAGCATAAATGGTGGAGGAAAAACCCAGGAAAACACTGGAAAGAACCACCAACCCACATGAAACTACAGGCAAACTTTCTCACATAACCACATGAGCTGAATCCAAAACTCAAATCCATGCAGATAAAAGTTGAGATGGCAGTGATTCATAAAGGTGAGCACATTAGACCACTCTGTCATTCCGGGCCCCCAATAGTTAGGTTAATGTTTTATTTGCAACAAAGAAATTAGGGCGTACAATATGATCTAAAGACACATGGGCATTTTTCCCTCATGTACATGGTACAAAGGTTGTTTCAAACGCTGTTAGAAATCTTTCAAAGTGTCATTATTATGAACTTTTAGAAAGTATTTAAAAAAATTGATTATGGGAAGTTGATTAAGCAATTTTACTAAGTTGCATGTACAATAATGTAATCAGGTTACTCAGTTAAAATTTGCTATAATGTAGTTTCTATTATTCTCTTTTCAATTCATATGGCAAAAATAAGTCAAGGGAATTTTCTATTTGAAAATAAAGTACTGTTTAATTCCATGCTAAATACAAATATGAATACTGGAATATACATGGCATAATTAAAATAAGAACACACACACACACACACACACACACACACACACACACACCACACACATATTGCATTTCTTGCTTTGCATCCACTTCTCCCTGTTAAGTTCTCACTTCTTCTTGCTCTGTCCAAAAGGAGAAGTCACTTCTCCCCAAAATTCAAGCTGACCCCTGTGCTTCTCTCAAGCAATACATATACAGATATAACGCATTGTTTTACATCCACGTATTTTGAGGTGATCTCTCAATCAACTAACATGCAAACTTGGTCTTCATGCATCTTAAAATCATCATATTTAGAAATCAGTTTGAAGTAACGACTGTGTTATGCGCTTCTACATCAATAGATTTAACAGTTACTCAGTGGAGCTGACACAGTATGCACAAGAGGGACAATAAATCAACCATTTAAACATGTACAGTCAACATAAACACTATGATCATTCAAAAAGCTGATAATAATTTAAAGGCAGGTATGGATCCTGTTTGTTTTAATACTAATGGAAATATATAGATTCAAATTTGCTTAGCATTATTGACTTCTGAAAAAAAATCAATGAAAATTCCTATATTGCTTATTTATAATTATTTGTAAAAACAGTACTTTGTAGTGTTTTCTAAGACAGACTAACATCAGAATAAGAAACTAAATTTCACAAATATTACATTCACTTGGCAACCCATATTGATGTTGTTCTACAAGTTAAAGTTATACTGCTTTAGAATGACTTTACTTACTCTGTCTTTATTTTAATAAATTAAAATTCTTACACAAGCAAATGGAGGTGTTTTAAGGTTTTGTTAACCTAAATTTCAGTTGGCTGGAATGCGATAGAAGCCTGAAATTCCAAAATCGGATTCAGTGAAATGAATAAAAAAGATACTAAAATTGAATCAATTTTTTGGTAGCTTTATTTCATTCAAAATATGTATCGTCCTTTTAGTCAATTTTGGCATTCCCTGCTTCCATTTCATTCTAGCCAACTGAACTTTAGATTAATGGGACTATGGAAACACTTTAAGACGGCGACCTAAAGAAACGCAAATAAGTTGTATGGGGAGGCGTCTTACACTGTATGACTAATTATGCTATGTTGCTAATTTAATATTGAAGACGCATATGGTTATTTAAGATACAAACTTTATTTAAAACTGTGGCCCACATAATGAAAAAGACAGTCTTACATTGCATTGTAAATGGCAGTTCTTGTAAGCGACACATCAATCCAATTTCATTACTAAAACCCCTCATTCTCAAACAAGTGTAGACAAGACCAGCTTGTACCTTGGTTTCAATGCAGGCTTCAAATAAATCGGTCACATTTGCTTGTCTGCCGATTAAGAAAGAAATACTTAACTCAGAAACAACAGTTTTTATTCTATAATCTGGCTTACCATTCTGTACTAAGCATGTTTTCTGAGCGTTTCGCAAGTTTTCAACCCACATGGATGCCATATTGTTTAGTAGTAACACAAACTTTATCAAGACTTCTATTCTAAAGAAGTATCATCAGTTAGCTCCCTTGCAATGTATTTTTACTGGCTTTTGATATGTTCACTCGTCTTTTGCATTTTTAGCCGAAAATCCGACCATTTAACTCGTAAACTTCCAAATTGTGGGGCGCTGTTATGAGAATCAAATATTTTCATTTTTTTAATTAATTCACAGATAAAAAAAATGGTCTTGAAAATATATAAAACGTGTATAGATACATATAATAATTAAATATTAACATTGAAACTTTTGTAACCGATGACAGTCAGTTTTATAATGTAGTTAGAAATGCTATGCATAACTGTTGCTCCGATCTTAATTTGTTTTAATGAAAACAAAGAGAGAAAGAAATACATACAGTAACTGCCCACTATGGAGATGCTCGACAAAGTGCCCACCTTACAGGAGCTCAGCAAAGCCATCGACTCCCTCCCAAACGACAAATTACTAGGTAGCTATAGCATTAAGCCATTAAGCGTGGGAAATCAACATTTCTACAGCCACTGCATGAGCAATTCTGCCTCTGCTGGGAGGAAAAAGCAGTCCCCCAAGACATGCGCAACGCCACCATTGTGACCCTCTACAAAAACAAAGACGACCGCAGTGACTATAACAATTACAGAGGAAACTCTCTCCTGTGCATCACTGGCAAAGTGTATGCCCGCATCCTCCTCAACACACTGCAGCTGCTGGTGGACCACGTATACCAGGAATCCCAGTGCGGTTTCAAGGCAGGCAGGTCTACAACAGACACGATATTCTCCCTCCGACAACTCCAAGAGATATGCAGAGAACAAGGTCAGCCACTGTACATGATGTTCATCAACCTCACCCAAGTCGTCGACCTGGACAGCAGGAAGGGCCTCTTCGAACTTCTTGGGAAGATCGGTTGCCCCCGAAAACTGCACAGCATGATAATTTCCTTCCATATGATGGGTACAGTCCTGTGTGATGGATCCTCCTTAGACTCCTTCCCCATTAACAGCGGCATGAAACAGGGCTGCGAGTTGGCGCCGACCATTTTCGGGATCTACTTCTTCCTGCACACCAGGTTCGACGGGAGGCTGTTCGATCTGGCACGACTGTGCTCGTAGACAAAGTGAGGTCAGTGCTCATTAAGGAGATGCTGTTTGCTAACGACCCGGTTCTTGTGACCCACACCAAGGATGTCCTCCAGAGACTTGGAGACCGTTCCGCAGATTGTCGCAAGCAGTTCGGGCTCACCATCAACCTGAAAAAATAAAAACGTCACCGCGAAAGATGTTAAATCTTCCTCCTCCATCAATATTAACGGTGTCACCCTGGAAGTAGTCAGCAACCTTACTTACCTGGGGTCAACCATCAGCAACACTCTTTCGTTTGATATGGAACTGAAGAGAAGGCTTGGAAAGGTAAACACGAGATCGATACTTAAAACCTGAATATATTTACAGTCCAAAACTTACCGATTGGATCAAGAATCTATATTGGATTATTGACAATGTTTAGCAAGTCATAAAAGACAATTTTTTTAAATAAAAAAATCAGTAGAAGAATATACTACAAAAGCAGAATTGAAAAGGAAAACAAAAGTTGAAAAAAATTGACGAGCGACTTGAAAAAGTTGAGAAAAAATTACTAAAAACTTAGCCTAAAACAACGAATGAACCGTGCCCTCCAGAACCAAAACTATATCACGAACCAGAACCAGAGCATTGTGATGAACCACTTGAAGGAGCAACCGGATGTGACCTTGCCTGTCGCGATAATTCGTAGGAAACACGTTGCTAATATGATAGCTGATTCTTTTGCCAATAACATCCTCGCTGGTGTTGATCGACTAGAAATTTTGATTGATGGAAGACGAGCCGGCAACAATTCCCACGAATTTGTCAATGAGCCAGCTGCTATCTATCAACGTTTATTTATCGATAGAGTCACGGATAGTGGCGTCTATCAGGTGCTGATCGGTGAATTTACCGACAATTACCAGAGTGAGTAATCAGTTAGATTGGCGATAACAAAATAACATAATTATACACAATACCCAATGTGGACCTGAAAGCATCATGGTAATAAATTCACTATCACCGGTTTATTAAATTTTCTACGGAGATAATGTCGGCGATCTAATTCATGTCTTTTACAAGGATGGTCCCAAAAGCTATTCTGATTGTAAAATAATTAGGTATGAAAGCCATCGAAGTTTTTCGTGTTGTGGGTATTGGCACTATTTGTGATGTTTCTGGTGAATCATTTTTGCGGTCAAACACTATCTCGCACGATTAGTATGAAGAAAATCACACCCAATACAACTGCCCAGCATCAATGTGATGCCAGCAAGCGTCAGGAGAATAATAAATCAAGTTGTAAATGAAAGAATAAGCTGAAGTGCCATCACCAACAAAACAAGTCTCCACCGAGATAGTTGTTATTGTTGTTGTTGTTGTTGTTGTTGTAGGGTTTAACGCCATTTTTCAGCACAAGATAGGCTATACATGGCGGCCAGTATTAATGGTGGAGGAAGAACCCTGGAAAACCCAGGGAAGAACCACCGACCCACGAGAAGCTACTGGCAGGCTTTCTCACTTACCCACATCAGCCGAGTCTGGACTTGAACTATATCAGACAGAGGTGAGATGGCAGTGATCCGTAACGGTCAGTGCTTTAGACCACTCGGCTACTCGGGGGCCCCCTCCTCCGAGATAGAAAAAAAAAACATAACCACAGGCGTAATAGTGGCTAGTAGACTTTCGTTGTCATCGCTGATCAACCATATATTGATCAATGTTGAAACGTCGTTTTAGACAACAACCGATTATAACAAAATGTTCAAACGTGTATCTGATAGTCTGTGCGTGATTATCATTATGAAGCACGAGAACAAAACCAACGTGGGCGAATTGGATTACAAGTCCAAGATACATTCTACGTATTTCTTGCTCGTCGAAGCATTTATTGAAGTTCAGGGTCGATTTTTGAGAGATAACAATAACCCATACGCTGAAGAAAACAAATGTAAATTCGTTAATAGTGATGTTATTGCATTATTTACAAGTTTTTCATATATGATTGATGGTAGACAAAATCGAAGTATGGCACAATGATATCGATGTTTCTGCGATGATGCTCGGTCTTGCAAGATATTCCGATGATTATTCAATGTCTGCTGGTCCATCAATGATGTTTTCTAAATAAATTACTGACCACCCTAACCACACATAGTATAACATAGGATGACCAAGAAACCGGCCGATAACACTGACGCTGATGTTGCCCAGGTAGTCACAGCCGATAATCCAGAATTTAATTTGGGGTTTTCGGCACGACGATCTCAGACTGATACTCATGGTAGATTCAGCTGTGTGATACCGTTGTAGCATATCTTTGGATTCTACAGGCATGGTAGGAAAGTTATCTTAGAAAATAAAACAACAACATACAGGTGAGTTTCTCCAAAAGTCCACTGACAACGATGAACTTTGGCAAGATAGTTTGAGCTGCAGGTAAAATAGTACTAACAAAACTTGCGTTGTGGATACCAACAATTATTATATTGCTCACAAAAGAAGCTTGGTTGTTATGGTTTAAGGATAATGGCGGCAAGTAATCGTGGCTGACAATGACTAAAGACTAAGATACAAGCACAACAAATTCATTTGAGTGGCAGATAGAGTCTCAACAAGGAATATTAGCACCACGACATATATCCGTTGCGTTTCAAGGTAACTGCGAGCAACTGGTAATGATATACCTGCTGATTCTGGTGGTTACAGAGTAATCACTGCTATATTGTCAGATTAAACAATGTTGCTAGAAGGAATTGGTGGACGAATGAGAGTCATTGATGCGTCCGTTGAAAACATAAATGTTTTCCAAACATGCAAATGTTTTTCCGAACATGTAATTAGATCATTAATGATGTTATAATGAAAGAAAATAAAGAAAGAAACCCAATGGTGTCTGATAGATTAGTTGTGTCTACGATTTCGCTTAAGATAAATGGACATCAGGAACAATCTGCAGACAAAACTGAATTTCGAGTTTGATTCTAGTTTACAGATACCATAGTGTGATTTTTAAACGCTGAAACCATTTTATTGGTTTCCACTGAAACATTTAGATTTGTTGAGACAATCTGTCGTCGATATTCACGTGCAAGCAACTGTTAATGATATACCTGCTGGTTCTGGTGGTTACAGAGTAATCACTGCTATATTGTCAGATAAAACAATGTTGCTAGAAGGAATTGGTGGACGAATGAGAGTCATGTAAATGTTTTCCGAACATGTAATTAGATCATTAATGATGTTATAATGTCATATCATCACGCCAATGTTACTTTGACACCTAGTCAGATTTTAAAGAAAAACTTCAATTGGCATCAGAGAAGTCTAGAGCAAAACTAACTCTGAAATCAGCGGCGTTTCAGGGCCCAAATAAATTATCATTGACTGAATATGAACTTAAGCACGACAATGACGCAAAGAAAACAAGAACTGGTGTGAGACTTGATCTTTCTACTAATGAGATCAGTGACACAACAAA
Source organism: Potamilus streckersoni (assembly GCA_016746295.1). Classification (NCBI taxonomy): domain Eukaryota; kingdom Metazoa; phylum Mollusca; class Bivalvia; order Unionida; family Unionidae; genus Potamilus; species Potamilus streckersoni. The sequence continues at coordinate 1,847,265 of JAEAOA010001266.1, forward strand.
AACCGGTGGTTTTTCGTCTGATGTCGCTGGAACAGTTGCTAGAATGGCACTGAAAAAAGAAACAGGACAAGGCATAGACACATAAAAAGGGACATGAGGCTATGATTACCAAGAACGCGGTATGGTCAAGGTCTAAGGCTACCGAGGACGTTTCGCTGAAACTCATGTCTTATTTTGATTTACTTGATGATGCTCGGCAGTTAAACGTAAAACACTTTAGAGGTGTTGATACATGATCAATTACCAGAAAACCAAATCGTGTTGAAACAGGTATCATTAATCTCGACGGATGTTCTCGCCTTTGTACCCATTTTCTTTCATACGCGGTTGATCTACGTGGAGTTGTTTATTTTGATTCATATGGATTTGAACCACCAAGAGAATTTTTTAAAATGATATTATGACATACCAATTGATATTCAAAATTGCCAATACAGACAATAACAGATCCACCAATATGCAGTCCAAAAGTGATGTACTTAACACCGTGTCAAGATCAGAGCCGCCTCATAAAATAACGATTGAGTTTTAATCAGGTTAATGGTTTTTAATGGTAGATATTTACGGAAGATCTGCTAGCTGAAATCCCCAAGGTGACATTGAGTTACCTAAATATGCAATACGAAATGAACTCACTGATCTTTTGTGTCTAGCCGATGTTGACTAAAATGAGGTTGTTGTTTTTCAGGATCAACAATATTCTGTTGACATTTATTATTGTACGAGTAGGCCTTATCGAAGATAATTTAGTGGTGTTTACTACAACAGGTAAATTAATGAATCGAAAGAATCACTTCTAACAATTGCGAGGGAGATTGCTGGATGTATTAGAAGTATTGGAGATATTATGTATGGCGATCTCAACGTGAATAGAAATACAATTATCAATACGTAAGAACTAAAATCAGACTATGAAGTGGCAACAAAGATACGTGGACAACAGCACCACCACGATCAGCAAGTACGTTGCTAAAACCGGCTAAGTAATGACTGTCAATCTTCTCATGAGTGGACATAACATCGCTTATTATTAAGGCACTTGAGATCGCACTGGCACAATTACGACATTATTATAGTTGGTCAAATATCATGGAGAATTGATTTGATTGATTAGACGCTAATAACTCACTGGTATTCTGACATAAAACCTCAGCTGATTCAGCTGGTTGGAAAGCCCTAATGTGGGAGGTCGTTTCTATTCCAACAGGATCATATCAAACAAATCGACGATGAACATAACGTACAATAAAATCAATAACAGGAAAGGAATCAAGCCTAGAAAAGTTATGTTTTAACAGTTGTTCTCCGGATGTCGCGCCGGTCCATTTGATTTTATCGGTGTCAACTAATCCTGTTTATTTGTGATGCTTATTTATGATGCTATTATCCATCGCTGTCACAAATACGTTTTCTTCTATCTGACCAAGATTGTAAAATGTGCGTGACAGACCATAACAGCACACCATTATAAATAATTTGGAAAAAAAATATAATAACAAAAAAGATTAACACTTTTTTGCTCGTTAATTTGTTTTACTAAATCATTCTTTTTGGAACCGTTGACGTTGCTGTTCTTTGGATTCCTTGGCGGATTTTGTGGAAATCTTAGACTTCAGCACAAGCTTTTTCAGCTGTCTCGTACGTGCACTTGCAACCGCTTGAGTTTCATATTCTAGAGACAAATATTATCGTATTTCATCAATGGCGCTTGCCAATGGAACAAATTTAGCCATATCATGTTTTTCATGTAAATCCACCAATGACAGTTCCATTTCGTATTGGAGTAATTTGATAAATCTGTACTCGGCCGCTAGTTTATATCTGCCCTCTTCACGTCGTTGCGGTATCATCTCAAAATCATCGTTGAAATTTTCAACATCAAGTTGAACCGCCAGACCATCTAGCTGAAATTGTTCGATAGTGGAGATACACATGTGGATGTTTACCTGGTTCATTATACAACAAATATATTTCTTTACTAAAGGATTTTATCGAAACCAATTCGATAACGTGGTATTGGATCGTATAAACGTATCGTGATGACTCCATGCGGGTTTTATGAGCATGTGGAAAGAAGTTGTCGCCCGGAAAACCATGTAGAATGAATATTTCGACGTGTGTGTGTGTATCAGCCTCCTTAAAAATAACCAGAAATTTCAGTTGTGTCAGATCACTTTGGGAATCGGAGTATACCGCTGAGTGACGCAAATGACATCTGTGTTTTTAGGTCTGTCTCGTGAAAATATTCTGGCTGGATTTGATTATTTGTCAAGCATGACATCATCGTAAATCTACTAGATTGTTGATATCACAGTTGAGCTCCTTAACAGACGGTTCGTCATCAATGTCTGTGGTAAATTCAATAACATCATGTTCGGCCACTAAAATTTCATTAAATTCCTTCAAAAGATTGTAGCATCGTCGGCCATCCACGGATGGTGACACTAAAAAAGTTTTGTCCCATTTGAGCCACCTCATCAGCAAGTCGAGGAATAACTGAGTTTTACCCGACCTAGATGGACCAACTATAATAGCTCGAATGAAATTTGGTAATACGGGATGATGGTTGACCGATGATCTTTCTGATATAATTATTGTAGTCCTGGAACTCACCTTGATATTTGACTTGACGAACAAATTAAGCAAACCCAGGTGAATTTCCGGTAAATGCGATTGATCAAGCTTGTCACATTCATGATGTCGCATATAAAAGTCCAGATCTACAAGAACGACATATCATAGATGCCAAGTTAATTCATACGCTAAATTAGATAAAGAAAAACATACTAGATTCTCTCTCGAAATGGTTGATGAGCTCAGCGATGAAAGGTAAAACAGTGTTATGAGCGGGTAATTAAACACCACAATTACATAATTTAGTCGATTTCTTATAGTCCTCTCGGATACTGGACAAGTGCAACAGCAATTAAAAAACTCGTGTATAAATGGTGCACATACAAATACGCGTTAACTGTCGAAGATGTTGGAAGTAGATACAAAAAGGCTGAACTGTTATCGTCTAAAACAGCAGTTGGATTCTCAGCAGAGTTTGAACGAATTTATGCGCAAGGACCTCTGCGCTGGCCACAATTGCTACAGGTTGATCCTGGTAAAGAATTTCTCGAAGAAGTAACGACGCCGATGCAAATACAAGTTACAATCAGTCGTGGACACAGCACGATACATCGCGATCAGGCAATCATTTAATGATTTAATCAATACTTTCACAGCGACTCATTGGACATCAATATGACCAAGAATTATTGCACGTTCAGTACAAATCTCGTGAATGGGTTGCGCGAGACTACCTGTGGTGGCCGCGTTAAATAACGAGTTCACACATGATGATTGCGGTAAATTTTGTTGATGACCAATCAAAAAAATGTATCAAACATCTTTGAATACTGTTCAATTCTCATCCAAGATAATTATTCTCGGGATATGAATCTCACCCATTCGTTCGGGGCTCCATGCATCACCTCGCCATCTAAAGAAAATATTGTTTTACAGAACCACCATGACCATTCAGATAGAGACTGATTTATCTCTTTATAGTATAGTTTATTGACGGTGATGATGATAGTTCTGATAAATTATCATTGCGATAATAAATATCTTCTGTTTTAATGTCAGCCGATTCTGAATTTTATTTATTTGCTCACGTTGTATTTGCCATGAACCACAACAAGCAACGCTGGCATTATTTATAAATGGCTCAAGAATGTCCATACTACAACAACTACAAAGAATCTGTGGCGACTCTAACAGCGTCTTTACGAAATCTGTTGATCATCAATAATAGGTCTATCGATGTGTATGCCAACGTAGATGATCTCAAATGAGTAAACTGAGGGGAATTGCCCTCGACGTAGATAACTATTGTACCCACGTTTTTCCATTTTGGATGAATGCATTTATCCGTGACACGAAGACACCTTGCACCACTGTGTCCTTGACAACAAAAGCTAATTCAGCTGCATTCATGATTAATCTTGTACATTGATGTGCATTATCAGACGATGAACCCGTAGCAAACTTACTGATAATTGTTCTGCAGATATCTTTATCATGTTGTGATTGTGATAACTAGACAAATTATTGTGATTTGTATGAAATTATCGAAGAGGTTACAGTCGACCATGCATCAGACATGCATCATAATAGCACTATGGGAGCCCAACCACACTAATATTTTGCGCAACAGTCGTTGTAACTGACACTGGTATCCAGTTTATTAAAGTGTCTACCAAACCAAATTGGTATCACAGAATGAATACTCGCTGGAAACTCCAATGATTAAATCTTTACGAATCCTGTAAGATCGATATTTGGTAGTGCTCCGTTTATTGCAACTCGTGTAATTTCGTATGTTGGGTGCCCGAATCGTTCAAAATACCTATGACACTCGCCAAGTACAAGAAAAACCTCCGGAGGATAAGCAGCGCTATTGTGAACAAAGATCATACCAGATGAATTATTTTTGTGTTCCAAAGACCATCAACACAAGATTGTGATACATCACCAATAATTTCTTTCAGTGTTGGACGCCATTTATATTTGTGTTGGGCTATACAAGCCACCACTAACGACGATTTAAAACAATTAACGAGTCTGTTATTATTTACCAAAATTTGTTTCATACTTTGTTGGAGTGATTCCTTACAATAAAGAACCCCAGACGGCAAAAGAAACTGATACAATGTTGATTCATCCAAAGTATCATCTCCGTGAAACAGCGAGACCAATACAGGGTCTTGCTTAATTATATTGTAGATTTCCTCATACATCTTGCCGTCATAAAATAGTATTATTCTTTCCCTTGGAATTGTTGTTACTAATTCTGTCCACGCATGACAGTGATGGTCTATAATGGTTACTGGAGCACCCTTACTATAGTATTTATTAGAATTGTACAAAATCTCATTGGTAATCGTTTTTTCAATTATTGGAATCTTTAATGTTTTTCCTAAAAAAAATCACAATGTTTATTTTAGCTCCATTTATAAAAGAGTTTTTCCAGTTATTTGTCTTTTTGTTCTTGAGTCTGTTAGTTCCTTTCTACGTTTGGAGTTTACAAATGGTTCTCTGACACGTTGCGCCACTCATGTTAGCGAGCCTATTTTCATTGGAGCAATAGCAACTATATCTGGTTCATTCAAACATTCAAACGATACTATGACCGTGTGCGGTATTGTAGCATCAGCCGATATGATTCCATTGAATCATTGAGCTTAATTACTGGTAACCAACACTCTTAAAAATTCACTCATAATGTTCAAACAGATTATTTGAATTATGTTTGCACATACGATTTTAACAAGTACATTGTACGTGTCACACACATGCAAATGTCCATCCTTGTTTACAAGTTTTGGGAACCAGAATTTAGTTGATGATATATGATCTATTGGTCCATCTAGTTGATATGTGTGGCCACGTTTAGCTGTATTCACTTGCAATATCCAAAATTGTTATTTCCCTCATGAATAAGATTGCTTATAGTAATATATTTTAATTTTTATAATTGTCACTTGACTTTCCTGTATACTGGTATGATCCAACCTCACCGTTCCAACATTGCCTTAAACTTTATGATATATACTCTACCTGATTAATTATTTAACCTGTAAATGGCTAAATAAATATGCTTCTCAAAACCTCGTCTATTTTTAAGGTGCGTCTATCACTTTAATACATGCTCATCGCTTCACATTACTGTGTGTCACTCTTTGAAGTTTACTTTTTTCCCATGTTTGAAACCTGAATGATTTTGAAATCACCAGATCTTACATATTTTAACTTCATTTACCTATATCCTACTGTTTTCTAAAATTAATTGTTCAGTAAGGTAGAGTCTCCCTGAAACTATTTTCCTATCACATAGTCGCCTTTTGTGGCTATCGACATTGAAATCAAATGCATTTTTACTATAAAACATGGTTGAGGTCCCATCAAAATGTTAAATTTGAGCGCGCTATTAGTTGCACAAACAATTGCATAAGTACCTGACAATAAATATGGAACATATTACCTGTCATTGTTTCTTTAGGGTGTACACCTAGATGCATACGGATATGTATATTGCAAATTGCTGCCAAAATCACTGTAAGCTATCATGCTTCACTACCCCTGGAAAAAATGTTAGCAGTTGACAGACCCAAACTGCCATTTGTTTCAAATACCATTCACTAGTTAACTTTCTCTCAAAAATTTGTCAAATTGAATTTTATAACTTGTATGAAATTTTTTTTAACATAATTTAGTTTTTAAAATTTAATTGTTTATTTAAATTATCATTAAAATTTAATGTGTCATTATTTTTAAATTTCGAACACTTTTTAGATAAGCTTTATCGTGTATTAAATTTAGAATTTTATTGCATTGAACACTTTCTATAATTCAGGAAGATAAGGCAAATTTAGTTTTGGTTTCTCAAGAACACTTGGACAACAACTTGCACCATGTGGAACACCAGCACTATTCACTTTCTGACAGCTGTCACATGTCTTGTTTGCAAGGAAATTACAAAAGAATTCATTTATAAAGTTGAAATAGGTGTGGCATGCAAATATAAAAGATTGACTAAAAATTGGTCCTGTCAGGAATCAGGCCATAATAGTTCCGGTTCAGTACCCACGAATGTGGCCAATTTTTGAGCAATTTTTTCCTGTCTCCTTTTGGTGGTGATACAAGAGCTAGATTTAAGCATTCTTGGTATGGATAGAAGGGCAATTGTTTATTATTTTGAATATGAGCTTATGGTGTGGTTGTCTGTGTGTTTCGGCGACAGTGTACAGTGAGTAATAAGGTCTTGGTGATGATCCGGAAGTGAAATCTGTGTTCCATTCTACGTTGGTTTGTTACAGTCCAGCCTTTCAAAAAAAAAAAATGCTGGTGAACCTATGACAATAACTTCGCCGTGAAATTATCATTGAAGGTATTTTAGATTAGCATATGGTTTGTATTGATTGTCGCACAGTGTGATGTTCGGTACTGAAAAACAGGTAGAGAATATATAGTAAACTTTATTGTGTTCTGTGTCCAAAAATACATATGCACGTAATAACTCGCTGAGATTCCCAGATATTTATACATTTTCCGGTCACGTGGTTTAAAGCGTTAAGTCGCCGAAATTTACAGGTAAATTCGATTATTATTGTATATTCGCGAAAGATATATGCATGCTCACGTTCATAAAATTATTTGATAACTAAGTTGTACGGCGTGCTTGATCACAAATTTACGAAACTAAAATTCAGCCTCGACAGCCCTCTGAATGTCTAATCTTTCTTGTTGAACTTAGGGATTTACGGTGGGGGGAAGGTGTTCCCGCAAAATGGAAAATGAAAAATAGAAAAAGAAACATTCTCTGAACAAAACTTTGCACTCAACAATCAAGAAACATAAATTACCCAATATTTAAGAGATATTCAACATCAATCAGCCTGTTCGTGGGCACCTTCTTTAGCTATTTTTAGGTCAAAATTACAGTAATGGTGGCTTTGTGAGTCTTGTACAAACTCAGGCCATTTGTGAAAATTTTTTGTTTCTTCTTCACAGAAAGCATCTCATTCCACAACGGAGGATTTATTGATGGGTAACAAATTTGTCGACCGCCATTTATTTTTAGTCGGTTCAGTCCAACCGTATGTATGTATGTATGTATGTATGTATGTATGTATGTATGTATGTATGTATGTATGTATGTATGTATGTATGTATGTATGTATGTATGTATGTATGTATGTATGTATGTATGTATGTATGTATGTATGTATGTATGTATGTATGTATGTATGTCTGTATGTATGTATGTCTGTATGTATGTATGTCTGTATGTATGTGCACTCGAACTTGGGACCATTGTGAATAATGGCTCAGGTTTATTTGCTGTTTCCCTTTTTCCCTTTCTAGCATTGATTTTGTTTTTCATGAGAGAGAGAGAGAGAGAGAGAGAGAGAGAGAGAGAGAGAGAGAGAGAGAGAGAGAGAGAGAGAGAGAGAGAGAGAGAGAGAGAGAGTAAACAGGTTACGATCATACAGTGAATAAACTGATTGTGATCAGCAGCCAACGTCTCTATATATTTTTTATTGCATGATACTTGTTAGCAGTAAATTGTCATTCTCTGTACGCATTTGCATTGGGTAGATCGAGTTCCAAAACCACTTCATTGAACTAAAACAAATATTTGATATTTGTCTCCACAAAAATAACATTTACAGAGAGAGAGAGAGAGAGAGAGAGAGAGAGAGAGAGAGAGAGAGAGAGAGAGAGAGAGAGAGAGAGAGAGAGAGAGAGAGAGAGAGAGAGAGAGAGAGAGAGAGAGAGAGAGAGAGAGAGAAAGAGAGAGACACGGGCACACATCTTCAGACGTAGTCTTTGTACATCTGTACATTTTTAAAACAAAAGCAGTTTACAAGGGAATAAAGATAATGTGTACCATAGTTAAGACTGGCAATCAGCTTATTCATTTCTAATTTGTATGGAATAATGGATCAAATATGATTGTTAATATTGAGTTGTACAAGCTTTTAGTTTACGCGCGCACACATAGCTTGAAAAAAGTAAATAATAAAATTAACTAGTAAGAGCTGTATATTTCAGCAACTAAACAATTACAAAACTCTCATTATTATATTCTCTCACATGCTCCCACACAGACACAGACACACACACACAAACATCGTCATGTGCAATCGAGTGTCTTATATGCAGCAGTGATGCATCCTGAAAGTTATAATTAAATATATTTGTTATAATATCTCATGTACACTTTCCTTAGAAAAGGTATAAATATTCTGTAGAATAATATCAGTTAAGTAGTATTGTTTTATAAATCAATATTAATAAATTGACCGAAAGACTTAAATTGAAAATGTAGTTGTGCAGATACATACATTTGCTAGCATAAAAATAAATGTATGTACATATTTAATATGTTACGAAGTATGATTTTCTTTTAAACAATATATAGATAGTTTAGTTTGTTTAAATTTGTTCACTTTTTCCTAAAACCTGATCTATTTTACAACCTATAAAAATTGTCAAAAACATTTCGTTCTACTTAAATTATCTGCTTGTGATTGAAGAAAACGAACTTGTTGAAACTATCGCTAATTTGAGCCGAATTGTCTTTCGAGTTTGACCGAAACGTCTTACTTTCGGTCCGAGTTGAGCCGAATTGTCTATGAACCTGTGTTTTCAATGGTTGATTGGCGATTGACTGTCGACTAGTTGAGTGGAACAGATTAGGTGACCTTCCTTTGTTTACCGTTGAAGAAGGAGCAGAAAGTACTGACTAATCTCAAAAAGATTTTTTTTGGGGTCTTTTTTGTACGTTTTCAACAGGTTGTTTCTTGAGTTTGCGACCCAGTCCTGAGTATGACCTTAGAAGTTTCTAGAAACTTATTTGTTCACAAATGTGGTGGGGAAACGACCCACGTTATGGTCATCTTATTGTGTCTTATGTTTATTTTACATAAGGTTGTGATCCCAATTTAATATTAGTTTAGTGGAATATCATTTATTTGTGTTCATATATAACTTGAGAGGATTTAGTTATTTAAATTAATCATTGGAATTAAAATGTACTCATTGACTTTTAAGACTTAACGCTATTTTGTGATTATTGTGGATTCATTCGAGACTTGGAATTCATTTAGATTATGTATATTATGACTTGTGATAAAACTTCTGGGATTATATGGAATTTAATGTACAATACTTAGTGCTCCACTTAAATTTTCATTCTAAAAGCAGAGAATTAAATTATTAATTGAATTTTGCTAAAAGAATTGGTTGTGCTTGTTCTTGTACTTTGTTTAAGACCTCATAGTCTTAGCACTAATTGTTTTGATTTTACATTCATCGTCTCATCACGCAAATGTTTTATCGTGACGTTACTCCCATGAAGATGAGAGATGGAGTCTTAAGCTGTTTTGTTTGAATAAAATGTTATATGAAACCTCTGCTCGATATTAATAGCATATATATGTATACACTGTATCAAATGACATACCACGTGATGTATAAATTTTTCATTAAAAGTAAACGAAGCATCCCAAATCTCCTTTTACTGAAAAATTTATACGAGTGGTATATTATTGATACAGCATACATACTTTACATATATTTTATTTGCATCACATAGAAATACATATATTTGACCGTAGAACGCCGAGTGTGTCTGCTACAAAATGTAGTTCTCTGCATATTGATAAGTTTATTGTTTTCTTTTCTTGGTTTCTATTTTTCTCCACATTGATCAAATCAGTATAATACACACTTATGATTTAAACATGAAAGAGGGTTTTAATAATAAGGGTAGAGCTGTAGCAACACTTGGATATCTACACCAGTCTTGGATTTCACCACTGACCACCGATTAAGAGAAATAAAAATATGAAATACATGAAAATAAATAGAATTTCATAAATATATACAATATCTACAATAAACTGTAAAGTACTACAATATATGTTCGACAATTAAGACTGAATAACCATCTTATATGTACGGACACGGGAAAAGCAGATAACATTTGTAGAAGATCTAAAGATAATCTTTACACATATTTATAGTTAAAAATAACCCCAGTTAATAATTCTTTCATGTATTCATAGTACATTCTTTAGACATCTTTATCCTTATATAGATAAAATGATTCCATTTTTAATTTGAGGAAATATGTAAACATTTTCTAAACTCATGGGTATATTTCGTAGTCTATTTATTCCTCAGAGAGTCTTCAAACTGTCTCTTGGATATACACACGAGAAATAAATTTTTTAAGAATATAAATTGATGCTACTTGAATTTGTAAAAAATGAATCTTTTAATGGGTGTATTTTGATGACGTCACCAAACTAAAATATTACTTGAGTATATATGCACGTGTCCATCGACATTGCACATAAATTACAGAAGTATTCATTACTTGACAATATGTAACAAATTTCCAAAACCCTTGTTAACTCATTTACCCGTGGCACCTCGTTTACAGGTCTGGAGTTAGTAGCCTACTTGCGAATTCTGTAGCGTCATGATCATTTAAGATACACTATAGTGTGTGGTATTATAGAAAGGCAGCCATTATAGCTCTACAGTGATACCAAATAATCTAGGGTTTCTAGTTTAACTACAACATACAGATAAAAATACATAAATAATAATACAGTAATTTTTTGACCTGTTTTTTTCCCATTGTGTGTGTGTGTGTGTGTGTGTGTGTGTGTGTGTATTATATACATATATACTAAGATCTAATTTCTATCCAAATATTAATTGTCAAAATTTGTCTGCAAATCAACTGATGGTACCGTGTCGTTTAAAGTTTTTAAATGCTTCTTCTGGTGACGAATCATATTTCCTGACTGACCAAACTTCTTCTGGCAGACAAAACATTCGTAAGGTTTTTCCCCCGTATGCGTCCGTAAGTGCTTTCGGAAAGTAGAGCAATCGGCGAATGCGCGTACACAATGCTGACACTTGTATGGCCTTTCCCCGGTGTGTATTCGCATGTGTACTACTAACGTCGATGTCTGCCGGAAGCCCTTTGAGCAGACAATACACTGATAAGGGCGATAATCCTTGTGGGTCAAAACGTGTTCCCTAAAGGCGCGCTTTGTAGATAGAGTTACTTGACAAACGGGGCAACTCCAAGCGAAAGGAGCGAATTCTTCATAAAGTTGAGCGGGATCTCCTAATAGAAAGTTCGTGCAGTTTATCCTGTCTTCGGATCCAAAGCTATCAAGGACCTGTGTCGGGGTTTGTACTGAGGATTCAATATTTATTGTTTCTCCTGAGTGTATCACTGATAAAGGCGTCCTTGACTGTGTGTTTGGCAGGGTTTCATCACATACGTACATACAAGGCGAGTTGGAAAAATCTTGCTCCAACTTGATGTTTGTTGAGGGATATAAAGGTGGACATGATCTAGAGTTATTTTCATCAATACCGTCTAAAATATTATCTACGAAATCAGATTGCTCCTCTCTTTTGCTGGTATTGCACTTTGAGAAATCAAAGTCATCCATGCCATGATAATCAAAACCAGTCTTTTTCCCATCGTTCTCTTTCTTGGTGGAATCATCGATATGACTGTAGTAACCTAAATCCACTTCAGCCTCCATCAAATCTAAAGCTAAGCGATCTGAATACTGCATGAAAGGTATCACCAAGGTGCTAGAAGAATTTTGGAGCTGAGGGGTCGAGAAAGTCTCAATCGATGGAATCTGTTCTTTCTTTGCAGTGTGTTTCGGCATCTGCTTCTGCCTTATGTCATTGCATAATTGCTTCATTTCGCTATTATTCGCGATGAACCTTTGAAATTTTGCAGCTTTGTCTTTAAGCTCCGAAAGAGAGTTAGGGTGCATCTCAGACACATAATTTGTATTACTATTATATGTATGGTTCCTGGACATATGTGGTATATGTTGGTTCTCTGGTCTGGTACAGAGTGGTGTGTTGTGCGCTTGAGGTGTTGTCAGTGGTGTTGGGTTGGACGTTCTTCTTGATTTGGCGTTCCAGCATGGACTCCAAATTGTGGCATTATCGTAAACGACAGCCGGTGATATGGGATGTAGAACTGGTACATAACCTTTTGAATCTTGCTTGCAACCGGTTGTTGCTGTAGATGGATATCCAACATGGATCCTGAAGATTAAAAAAATAATAAACCAGTCAGCAGAAAAATAGATTATCCGCCTCTATTATTATCTTAAAAAATATAAATAGAAAATATTTTTTTGCAAGAAAATTCAGGTAGTTTATAATCCCGCAGAATTAACGACAATTCATATACTATGGACAAATAAACAATCAAATAAATAAATAGTTTCGAAAGCGAAATCGCTCCTAAACGCACAACACGATTTTGGTACATTTGTGAACCTGCTTTTAGCAATAACGTTTTTACAATCACAATGTGTCAACGACAAACGCATGTTCAGATTGAACAACATCTCGATATTCTAATAATAAATAAACATTTAGATGGTGTTGCTCCTTTGAGAACAGAAATTAGCCGATATGAAGGTTGACCAGATTTTAATAAATTAATTTCGTTTTGTGAACATTATGTTGATGGTCAGTTTCATGCTTTGTTTCTTTATCTACTGTATTCTGGTATTATATATTATTTACTATATATCATTTACTATAGCTTCCAACTTAGTAACAAATATAAGTTCCTGTCACTGCAAAATCGTGTCGTTTTTCTTTGTAACATCCCTCTAATTATTAGATTCTCTTATATGTAATTATCTGTTATTACGTAATAATATAGTTATCTATAATTATATTTTCAGTCAAAGATGTTTTCTAATTCAGAGAACTCACATAATATCTACATTTTTATAAATGTAAGCATTTTTTTCTTTTAGTTTTGTGGAATGTAATGAAGATTAAATTTTATGTCTACATTCAGTCGCATGTTTGGTATACATTTTGTGTTTTCGAATAATTATTCATGGCGGGGTGGGTGTGTTTGTGTGTGGGTGTCTCTAGAGGTGCGCATGTACATAATCGCAATGCCATGAGTAGATTATAACTTTTCGAAAGATGAACAAAAAACGATTTACATTTTGATGTCATAGTTGAATAAAAAGGCACGTTTTATGTGGAGTTTTCAGTTGTGATCAAGACCCTCCGTTATACACTTTTCTTAACAGTTAGAATAATAAATGTTGTTCTAGATTGGAAAATCATACTAAAATACACAAATATGATGTTCTGATTTTTCAAAACAATTTCTAGTAAGACCCTGAGTAGAGCAAAATTTTAAAAAAGAGGCAGCGGATTTCATGCGAGGACACACCGATCACGCAGTGATGGATAATGTTGTACTGTTATTTGCTGTATTGTTTTCGTATTAGTTGCATGGGCACTCACACATAGGGGATCATGGGTGGCACTTGCCCCCACCCTGGATTAAAGGCTCAAGGCAGCATGCGGGGCCAAAGGCAGCAAACGTGGAGCTCAAGCAACAAAACTCAATTCCGGAGAAGCGCGTGGCTTAAGGCCTGTGTTGGCCCACATCCGTAAAATTTAATCCCTGACCACTACGTGTTTCTACCACCACCACCCAAAAAAAAATTTTCCAGGCAACCTTAATTAGTTTGATTAGTTTAATGGGTTTATTATGTGCATTAAAACATTTATCAAGGGAAATTTGTAATATTTGGCATCAAAAATTCTAAATACAATGCATAGAAACTAGGAGATGCTTATTTGATTAATGTTACCAGAAAGTATGCATAGGTACGTCACAAAAAATCGTTGGCTTAAAAGACTCCGCGAATTATATTTACCCGCTATTACAGACATGTCAACGCTATAGAAGGTCAAATATGTCTCATGGTGTACTAAAAGCAGTTTGTACGGAGTGGAATACAGATTTTCTTGTGATGAAATTCAGCAGCGTCGCGTGGTTTGGAAGCACTCGTGGTTCTTTAGTAGTGCTCTTACTTTTCCTCAGAACAGTTTTACCGTCGGTTGCCAACCTTCTTCGCTCCCTCATATATATATATATACATATATATATATATATATATATATATATATATATATATATATATATATATATATATATATATATATATATATATATATATATACATATACATATACATATACATATACATATATATACATACATTTACGTTTTATGTAGAATTGCTCTCATTACACAAAATTGCCTACTGCGTCACCGCAGCTTGACGAAGGCAATTCCAACACCCTTTCATGACGCCAATGGTTAAACTCAAAATGTTAGTTTTAAACAAAAGTTATGGTTGATAACGTTACAACATGTTATATTACGATTAGACATTTAGACATTTCGCCACGTTGTCAATAATGTAACCCGAACAGACTGGGTTAGTAGTATGCTCTCTCTCTCTCTCTCTCTCTCTCTCTCTCTCTCTCTCTCTCTCTCTCTCTCTCTCTCTCTCTCTCTCTCAATGTTATTTTTGTGGAGCCAAATATCAAATATTTGTTTTAGTTCAAGGAAGTGGTTTTGGAACTCGAAGTATCATGCAATAAAAATATATAGAGACGTTGGCTGCTGATCACAATCAGTTTATTCACTGTATGATCGCAACCAGTTTATTCACTGTATGATCGCAACCAGTTTATTCACTCCGCTCCAGGTACGTCTGAGATAATCACTATAATCAATATGATATGGTCACACTAGAGCGCATCCCACTTGAGCGCAGCTCAGTGAGGCGCTGAAATATAACGATGGGAGCATAGATGCTATTGAAATGATAACTGGTATTAGCCATAATCTGAGTTATTATAATTAATTGTCGTAAATTTTAAATTTGAAACTGTATTAAAATTTGAATTGAAAACTATGAAAGTTTAAATTTAAAATAAATATAAAGTTACAGTTAACAAATGTGTTTGTTGCCATAATCTGAGTTATTATAATTGTAGTAAATTTTAAATTTGAAACTGTATTAAGGTTTGAATTGAAAACTATGAAAGTTTAAATTTAAAATAAATATAAAGTTACAGTTAACAAATGTGTTTGTCGTTTGGCGCTCTAGTGGGATAAGCTCTATTGAAGTGCGCTCTAATGAGACTTTACCAATCAATATACCAGTCTTTAAAATGACTCTAGTTCCTATATTTGAATTTGCATTATTACGTTATGATGGTGCACTGATTCATTGTGCAATCAGGCAGTAATGCTTGTATGCCATGGAATCGCTTGTACCACTTGTACCGCGTACCACATGTGCAAAGTGGATCTTTATTGTTGCAAGTTTTACAAATTTCGACCAAACATAAAACAATAAGAAACGCGTATGCTATGGGGTAGAATGCAAAAGTATACATTATTTGTATATATAGAAACTGTATGTGCATAAGTAAGAACATTTGCACGTCAAAAAGTGATATAGGGTCCGGTATTGCTTGTTTGCCGTTAGCTGTATATCGGAGAGAAAGAGCGAAGTTACAAGTGAAATATCTTAAAAAGTTCAGCTCTTGCATGCAAATACTATTACTGCTACTGCTAAATCATTATCGTCGTTGTTATCATCAACATTATTTTTGTCTTGATATCGAACCACTGTTAGATACGATCTTCGTGACTTGTCATAAATATTTGCTGGCAAAAGCCAAGGATGGTTTCTACGCTCTAAAACAAGACATACCTGAAATCTAATGGGTATTTTTCGGTAACCTTCGTTTTTCCAGGATGTGGGTAGGATTCGGAAAACTGGTAATCCTGCACTTCCATTTTTTCCCCCGGCACTATAATGATGATGATGATGATGATGATGATGATGATGATGATGATGATAATAATAATAATAATAATAATAATAATAATAATAACAACAACAACAATAACAACAACAACAATAATAATAACAATGACAGCAACAACAACACAGCATAATATATTCTCTTTATCTCAATGTGATTACAAATACACACCTTTTGTCACAATACAACGTTTGAGAATCGTTTAGCCTCAGTCTGAAGCAGTGTGGATGAGTACAAACATGCATACGTCAAATTTAGTTAAGAGATTTATAAATTTACCTTCAGTTAGATTCTTGGTATGGATTATCAATTATTTGACCTTTTTGTCTTCATCGCGCATTTATCTGTTATCATGCGTACATAAATAATTTACCACGGATTGGTCTTATCAAATCTGAAAAAGAAATATCCTCTTTGCATCTAAATATATGAAAGAATAACCCTTCTTTCATTTATGAAAAACAGTTTAAAGAAAACGAGGGAATTTTGGTGCAACTGTTGAAAAGCTGAAGAAAAAAAACCCACCTGCCAATTCTTTATCTATAGATATCACCGGTACCCGTATTTAAAAACCTCGATTTTTAAGTAAAATATAATATTTCGGAGGAACTCTGCAGCATTTAAAAGAAACACACAAGCACAGAAACACACACACACACACACACACACACGTAAACTCAAATTAGTCAGGTAATATAATGGGGGTAATATTCGTCCGTACGTCTGTACCTACAATTGCACTTCCATTAAATCCTATATCTGGCTCAGCCTGAAGCTAATATTGACCATACCTGGTGAATGATAAATATCAATTATTGCGTCACGATAATTAATAAACTATACCTCCGGTCTAGTTGGTGACGCAATATCAGCTTCTTTTAGAAAAGACTTGGCATAGAAAATTTGATTGCTTAATTATTAAAAAAAAAAAGAAATTCATAAACAAAATACTTAAATAATTGATAGCGTTTGAAGGAACTAATCACAAATATAAAATTTTATTTGTTACTCGAGGAACATATGCCGTTTCTGATAAAACCACAAAATAGTATTGCGAAACTACTTTCAGGTACAGCCAGATGGGTCTCTAAAAGCATCTAGTAAACACTTACCTGTAAAATCGAATAAAATATTTTTTTTTAAATTTTATTGACAATGCCCCCCCCTCTCCTCTTGCTTAGAAAGGTAAATAGATGTAGTCTTAGATGTTTTCAAATAAGCTTTACATAGGAACTTTGTCATCGAAAAATTGTACGAATAAATGGGAAACATTCTTATTGCTCCAAACAAACTTTAATGTTCCTTTTTGATTGGATAATTCAACTTTTTTAACTGGATAAAAAGTGCGTTTAACCATCGATTCAATCTACATGCATTATTGAGTTATTGAGAAAACTTCTTCAAGAGAAAAGCTGTTAATGCTTAACTTATTATATTATCTAATGTTTAACTTATTATATTATCATATATATATATATATATATATATATATATATATATATATATATATATATATATATATATATATATATATATATATATATATATATATCTTGTATAAAATCTAATTTCTTTCATTCTTATTCAGACTTATAACTGTGTGCAAGGAAGTATACAATGAGGTATGAATGGATTAATGTCTCGGCAAATCGGTAACCGAGAAGACAGACAGTTAACCTGTAACATAAATAAATAACATGTGGGATAGTTTTAAGGATGGATTTTACGTTTAAATATGCAAGTTCACTCTTCCGTTCTTTCTCTTCTAAAATCTTAAAAACTGTCATACGAGATGCGTATATCGTTTACAAACATGCAACTAGAATTTACAGTGCATTCACCAATGTAGCATTTGTGATTAAAAACAAATTCTGCTCAAAAGCAATTCGGCCCAACTTGTCATAAACTATAACAATTTGTCCAAACTCGAAAGACAATTCGGCCCATCTTAATAATCGTTGTAACAAATTCCTTTTCTTGAAACAACGAGTAGATTACTGTAACAGAAATTTGATAAGACCAATACTGTAAAATATATGCAATTTAAGAAGAGTAGAATGTTCATACCAATGTATGTATAGTTTTATAAAACAATACTACTCAACATATAATATTCTACAGAATGTTTATACATTTTTATTCTAAGAGTAGCTACACAGTACATAAGCTATTATAATAAATATATTTAATTTTCAGCTGCAGTTTGTGACACTACATCATATAAGTCATGTCTCCTATAAGTCACACTCGATTGCACACTCGTTTTGTCGAATAAATATACTGCACGACCTTGGGAGTAACCATCCAAGGTCGTGCAGTATATCCATCTGACAAAACTAGTTAATATTTTCCCCATAGAAATGCAGTAACCTATACATACTATTCATACGTCAAATATTAGAATAGGTTATTCAAGTCTGGAATAATTACTCTACTAAAGACACGAACAGATTGGAGAAAATACTTAAATTGGAAGCTGCGCCGATTAATTGCTGTAGAGAAACTTTTAACACAGAAATTGGTTGGTAAAACTCTTGCACAAGGAAGGAAGAACATATGCATATTGTATTTAGTTATAAACACTCAAATGCCTTACTAAATCTACCTTCTTCCACAGGAAATATGATGCATCTCACTACTAAACAATTCTCAAAGAATTATGGACGTTTCGGCCCAGGACATTTCGCCTCATTTCAATGGACATTTCGCCCCACTTACACGGACATTTCACCCCACCTGGTACATGGAGATTTCGCCCGTTGACCGTTTCGGTCCAGGACATTTCGACCCACATCAATAGAAATATCGACATTTGTAGAAATTCATCAACAGTACACCCATGTCTTCATTTTACGTTGGTTATTGTAAATATTTACAAATTGTGCCATGTTTTGTCGATTTTTTGGATCGATAATGTTAAAAGTTGTTTGATTTTTTTTGGGGGGGGGATTCTAGCAGTCAATATCAAGATCGTTTATATTGAGGAATTATATTTATTCCTTTGCAGAAACCTATAACAACTATGATTATTAAAGACTGGTAGTCCACCGGATATCAGTTAAACACGGACACGATAACAATCACCACGTATTTCTTTGCACAAAAGTAACCGTCTTTGATACTCTTTCCCTAAAGGTTTCCAAAAGCTCATAATATAGATAACATCGACAACCATTTATCTAATTCAAAAACACGTTTCATATTTATTCCATTTTCCTAAACCTATTTTACTTTACAACCTAATTAAATTGAAAATGAAACGGTGTTCTCACATCATTGCACAATTTCTCACTTCGGAAAACAAAATAATAATAGAAAGGAAATGGTAACTTTTCTTTACTTCACACACACACATACATACATACATACATACATACATACATACATACATACATACATACATACATACATACATACATACATACATACATACATACATACATACATACATACATACATACATACGTACGTACGTACGTACGTACGTACGTACGTACGTATGTATGTATGTATGTATGTATGTATGTATGTATGTATGTATGTATGTATGTATGTATGTATGTATGTATGTATGTATGTGTATGTATGTATGTATGTGTATTGAGCCGAATTGTCCAATACCCTTGATAGAGATAGCCAATGATAGAATCGAATTATAAAGTAAATTAGTTACATAGTTATTAATTAACTTTAAAAATTTTCCATAACTCTGACTCGGTAAGGTCATAGAAAGAAAATACTAAATTATAGCACTTATAATAGTCTTAAAGTACGTTTGCTATCTATAAGAGATTTGGAAATGTGAGACAAACTAGAGAAAGTTTGCATGCAACTTCGTTTTATTAAAAACCAAATACATATACTAAAATGTCACGCAAATGAATTAAAAACTATATTTATCGAGATCTATCAAAATACTAAACAAACTATGAAATAATGAATATTAGACCAAGCAATCCACCTACTTGCCATCAAACCAACTCTTCCAAAAAAAGATAACAAAAACAAATGTGATTATCTCACTGCACTTGAGGGTCGATAATACCAGTATTCGTTTTTTTTTTTTTTTTTTCTAAATATGATGTGAGAGAGAGAGAGAGAGAGAGAGAGAGAGAGAGAGAGAGAGAGAGAGAGAGAGAGAGAGAGAGAGAGAGAGAGAGAGAGAGAGAGAGAGAGAGAGAGATTTACCTTCTTTTTCTTGTTGCAACCGTATATTTTCACACAAATCGAAGCCAAAAGCTTTTTGACTTGAAAACAAAACCACTATTCCGTACAATTTCTGGACCTTTATCAAAGTATTAAAACTATATCAAGTTCACGCAGTCATATCTTGATTTTGATTGGCTAATAACCACAGAGTAGAATGCAGTCACGTGTTCTTGTTCGTAAAACATTCCTCCCAATTTGGTAAGATTAGTTTGAGAATAGGATACCGCACCTTTTGATCTGCTGGAGGAAAAATAACACAAAAGTACTTTATTGCAGCGTTACTGGCTTATTGCTTAATTCATCTTTACTCAAGAAAATTCATTGATAAGAAAACTCTTTGATGATTGTCTCAATTAGTTTACAAATTGTTTTTCGGATCCACAATACTGGAAGCCTCGTCCAACAACGTTGCATTTTTATAAGACTCATTATACTCCTTATTATACTCAGCAGATTACGTTCGGACCTGATTGCACAAATCAAATCGTATTCCTAAGTTTTAAATAAACACCATAGTTTTAAATAGAAACAAACATTTTAAACTTATTTTTAATATACAAGATACAAATTCGGATATAATTATCATCTGCGAGGAACATATACCAGCTAAAGTATAAATGTTGCAATTATAGGGAACACCGATAAAGATCAAAGGAAAAGGTTGAAATAAGTACTAATTTAACTAATTTAATGCACCGTCGAATCTAAAAATAGAAAATTCAAAAAAAATAATCTAAATAAAATACGTTATTTAAATAAATGTAAGAAATGGAAATAAATTATATGCATAAAAGAGAAAGAATGAAAGAGTGAAAGAAGAGGAGGATGAGAATGAAAGAGTCAGATGCATATAATAAAATAGATAACTGGGGAAAATATGGTTTGGAAGGCTGTCCTTACAAGAAAACAAATTATAGCAACACACAAGAGCACCAAACATATAACACCCATAGGACTTAGGGACCTCTAGCCAAGGTCATCAAATAAAATAAGGGAAATGATTGAGATAGGGAAAATGAAGCCCTATCGGATGATTGAACCTTTAGAGAACACTAGGGAAATAAAAACCCCATAAAAAATTAGAAAAAAATGTTTTGATCAAAATTCTTTTATAAACAGAATTATAGCAACATATCGGGGGGATATACAGAAACACATGAACTTTTGAGACAGTGTTTTCGGTTAAGTGGGGGGAGCTGTCTCTTGCCCACCCCACCCCCCAAAGAAAAAAATAAGTACGCATCTAAATAACCTATTTATAGAAACTTATTTGTTTTATTTATATGTAGTTATTATAGTGAAAACAAAATATGTAATTTTCGTTTGGCGATAGATTCTACTATTAAGGTTACACGAGTCAAATGAATATACAATACATACGAACGTTTGCGTGTATGTGAAAGTTAAAATAAATGGTGTGGGTGAAAGTAACAAAAAATAGTATGTTTTGCGATCATGCAAAGGAAGGATGTAAATTGATAGTAGAGTATACAAAATTTATCACAGGTAGCAGACCATATCCATACATATTTTGTTAACAAATGTTTAGAGGGCTAGTTAGCAGGTAGATGGGTGAATTAAATAATGGACATACATACATGCATACATACATACATACATACATACATACATACATACATACATACATACATACATACATACATACATGCATGCATGCATGCATACATACATACATACATACATACATACATACATACATACATACATACATACATACATACATACATACATACATACATACATACATACATACATACATACATACATACATACATAAGCAAGTACATGTCCCTGTGTGTTCGTACGTACTCATGGTTAATCGTGTAAATTATTGATGCTGTAAAATTTGCTCAAGTGTGCAAGTACACAAGTTCCCTTCTGTCTCATCTAAAATTTTGAAATACATCTGATATTATGAGACTTACTTATTGTCATTTATCTATTAATATGAAAAATTTTTATCTGCAATTCTGAACAATTTATTAAATTGCATATTATAAGAGATGAGGTCATGGAGACCAGCATTGCCACCGCTGCATCTGGAATATTAAACTTTAAAAAAAATGTAATTACTCTATTATTTTGTATGGGATAGCTCAGTTATTGAACCGCCATTTAAGTTAGTTGTGATTCACGCTGTAATGTATTATTACAACCAAGCAGAACAAATTAATTAACTCTTTATCGCGTCTAATGAAATTAATTTTCCTTACTTTTTATCAACCAAAATAATTTCTGTACAATTACTGGGGCCGGATGGAGAGAGAGAGAGAGAGAGAGAGAGAGAGAGAGAGAGAGAGAGAGAGAGAGAGAGAGAGAGAGAGAGAGAGAGAGAGAGAGAGAGAGAGAGAGAGAGAGAGAGAGAGAGAGGGGGAGGGGGGTGGGGGCAGTTATCAAATTACACCCTTTAGATTCTCAAACCTACCTACCGTCAGCAGGTCAGTCAAGCGTTATTTATTAAACAATTCCCAGAAGGATTCCTCTCCTGCACATATGTAGTGAAAATGTGGACGTATCTTAAAAGGGTATGTAAAGAAACACACACATGATTAACTTTTTTAAAATGAAAATGGCATATGTTGATATAAATTCAGTTTTTGTGTTTCTCATTTATTGGGTTTTCTCATTTCAGATTTTTAAGATATGTCAGATATTTCAACAATTTAAAAATTAAATGATCTCGAAACTTGGAACATGATAAGCAAGAACTTGTATGTATGTATGTATGTATGTATGTATGTATGTATGTATGTATGTATGTATGTATGTATGTATGTATGTATGTATGTATGTATGTATGTATGTATGTATGTATGTATGTATGTATGTATGTATGTATGTATGTATGTATGTATGTATGTATGTATGTATGTACGGATGGATGGATCGATGGATGTATGCATGTATGGATGGATGGATGGATGTGGGTTCGTGTGAATAGAGATGTGAAGTGTGTGTGTGTATTCATGCATGTTGTTTTAGCGAACACGAAAACATAAGATGAAAGTTTAAAGTAAAAATAAATGTACTGACGTGAACACTTAGGAGTAGAATTAAAACCCAATTATAAAGTAAAGTAGTTCACGAGTTATTAACTTTCTCTAAATTATATTTCCATCGCTCTGATTTCATACTATCATATCCATCTGAGCACGCCTTTTGTTGGAAGAGAGTCCTAAATGCTAAATAATATCATTTATAAGGCTGAAAGCATATTTGCTGTCTATGCGTGATTTAGAAACTCAAAATAAATCAGATAAACATAAACATTGCATGCAACTTCCTTTCATTCAAAACCAAAGGCATATACTACAAGGTCATGTAAATCAATTTAAAACTGTTCTTATCGCGATCTATCAAGATATTACACAAACTGTACCAGATACGTACACAAAACAAGCTACTAACTAGACAACATAACAAATAAACCGTGCATAAATAACATAACAAATCAAATTTTATAATTATTACAATGTAGCTGAGAGATATAACTACCCACTTTCTGTTAGTATTCTATTGGGGAGGGGGACCATACAGATACACACACACCCTACATAGCAAAAACAAATATCTAAAAAGGTTTATTCTTCGTGTTTGCCCCTTGATGTGTTGCTATGTTTTAATTTGTTTTGTTTTTTTCATTCCCCCCCCCAAATTTAATTTCAATAAAATTTTATTGGGGAATTTTTCCTTAGTGTCTCTGAAGTTTCATTCTTCCCATAAGGCTTTATTTCCCTTATCGGAATCATTCCCCTTTATTTATGAGTTAACCTTGGCTGGAGGTTCCCTATGTCCTGTGTTAGCTATGTGCATGGTGCTTTTGTATGTTGCTATATATTGTATTTTTGTAAGGACAGCCTGCTATTCCAAATTCATTCAGTTTTATACTCTATTATATGCATCTCATCCTTCCTAATACGCTCTCCCCCTCTTTCATCTATCTATCTATCTATCTATCTATCTATCTATCTATCTATCTATCTATCTATCTATCTATCTATCTATCTATCTATCTATCTATCTATCTATCTATCTATCTATCTATCTATCTATCTATCTATCTATCCATCCATCCATCCATCCATCCATCCATCCATCCATCCATCCATCCATCCATCCATCCATCCATCCATCCATCCATCCATCCATCCATCCATATATATATATATATATATATATATATATATATATATATATATATATATATATATATATATATATATATATATATATATATATATATATATATATATATATATATATAGTTAATCCCCAATTTATTTTTTAAAATTTCTTTTATTCAGTTTTGAATTTAGCGGTCAGACGGTGTATTTCTACTTATTTAAAATTTTGAATCCTAATGTTCTTGTGTATGTTCGTAATGTTCCGTTTGCCTAATCAATTAGGAATTTGTTGTTAGGTAGCCAGGGTCGTGAAGTTTTTAAATTCGGACCCTACCTCCAAACATTTTTTCTAAAGTTCTAATAAAAGGCCGCAAAAATTTTGAGTAAGTCCACACTAGGTGTTTTCCGCAGGCCTGCTCACTTCGCGTGTCGCCGTGTGATATAGCGCTACGTTGTCCTTTTCCCTTAATTCCTACATGCATGGAGTTAAATGTAAAAAGAAAATACAGTTGGAAATTATATTTACTTAAAAGGAAGTTAAGTTAAAACTATATTTTATTTCCTTATGCTAATAACTTGGCCACATTTACTTATTGTATTCAGAATAAAGCTTATTTTTTTCATATATTCTAGTTGGTTACAATTTGTGTCCAGGTATAATAGTTTCTTTTTTATATGCTCTCATTTTTTATTGTCTCACAATATACTATAACATGCTTCTTAGTATATTCCAATTTTTTACCAAACGGACATTTGGGTATAGTCTTTATCGTATATCTCCTTTTTGCTATATCTCCGGTTAGCCATGCGTTATGTAAGAATTTATAAATTATACTTTGCATTTTTAAAGAATTTATTTTAGCCGTACAATATCAAGGTCTATATTTTAATATTGTTAGTATTTTAATTCTAATCCTCGACCTCTCCAATACAAAGGTTAAGGACAAAGAAAAATTAGAAAATATAAGATTATCTACCTCATTCTTTTTGGACCTTCTATTTTGATACAAAATGAAACCAAGAACTTTCTAAATTGAAAAGAAAACATTTATCCCAAACAACAGCTGTACATTTATCAACCTATTGAAACTATACCAAACTTTCTTAATTCGGACGGTCTACTATCCGTGGGAATACCGATATCCTATAGTCACGTGATCTTTATAGTAACCGATAAACCCGTAATTGGGTACGCCGATTTTGAGAAAAGGATGCCGCACTTTTTGATCTCTTAGCGAAAAACCGAAATACTTTATTGGATCTTTACGGACTTAGGGTTTAGCTACTCTACTCTGGAAAAATCGTGGATACGAAACCCTTTTGAGGATTAACCCGGTTAGATAACTTATTGATTTACAATACCGGAATTGTATAGTCCAACTACGTGGCATTTTTATTCTACTCAACGGATCAAACTTCCTACAAAATTTGATTTATAAGTCAATTTCAGATTTTATATATATATATATATATATATATATATATATATATATATATATATATATATATATATATATATATATATATATATATATATATATTTCGATGGATGGACGGACGGATGGTACAAGGACAAACAGTTGGCAACTTAGAAAAGAAAAATTATGATTTTTTTTTTGGCAGAACAAAATTCCCTATCTGATACTAAACTAATAAATGATTATTTAAAAGATATTAAATGTGAGATGATCTCATCAGTACATAAAGACTTAAGTGATGATTTCATCTCCATAGACGAAATTAAAAATGCTATAAAACAACTCTCGATAGGGAAATCCCCAGGTAGAGATGGACTCACTGCGGAATTCTATCATAAATTCCAAAGTGAGTTATCACCGATTTTGGAATTTTTATATAATAATATATTTTTAAATAATAATAAAATGACAAACTCAATGAGGGAAGGGATTATAACATTAATATATAAGGGTAAGGGAGAAAAAAAATGACTTAAAAATTGGAGGCCAATCTCCAGCCTAAATGTGGATTATAAGATACTAAGTAAAATTTTAGCGAATAGGATAAAAAAAATTGCATGCCTACAATAATTAACGAAAACCAAACTTGTGGAGCTGAAGGGAAAGATATACAAAGTAATGTTTTAAATATAAAAACCATACTTGAGTATTTTAAAACAAACAGTAAGACTGGCGCTATGGTGCTAGTAGACCAGGAAAAAGCTTTTTTGATAGAATTGAACATAACTACGTAGGGAAAGTATTTTAAAAAATTGGATTCGGAAAAAAATTTCGATATTGGACTAAAATCCTGTATAATGATATAACTGCCAAAATACAGGTAAATAGAACAATCACGGAAAAATTTGAAATAAAAAGATCAATGAGGCAAGGATGCCCACTGTCCATGCTATTATATGTAATAGCTATCGAAATTCTAAGTATTAAAAAAGGAACAATAGCCAAATAGAAGTAATACATATACCTAATTTGAAAGATGAATTTAAAATGTTACAACATGCAGACGATTGTACGAACTTTATAAGAAACCATAATTCCTTCCAACACTTAATGAAGGAATACGAAGATTTTAGTAAAGCATCAGGGTCAAAAATCAATCATGATAAAACGGAGATATTAAAAATAGGAAACTGGAGAGAGAATCACCCTGGATTGCCTCCACAATACATAAAGAAAACGGTAAAAGCCCTAGGGATTTTTTTTTTTGTGTGCAAAATGAAGAAATCGAAAAATATAAACAATTAATAAATAAGATAAAAAAAGCACTATAAATCTGGGCACCTATGCCAATTAGTTTAATGGAAAGAGCACAAGTAGCTAAAACGTATATATACTCAAATATAATCTATGTCCTAAAATCCTTTGATATCGATAATGAAAGGTTAGAAAAATTGGATAATGAGATAATAAACTATATATGGGACTATAAAACACATTATATACAGAAGGATTGTTATTGTTGTTGTTGGGCTTAACGCCATTTTTCAGCACACGATAGACTTTTCATGGCGGCCAGTATTAATGGTGGAGGAAGAAACCGGGAAATCACCGGAAAAAACCACCGACCCACGAGAAGCTACTGGCAAACTTTCTCATCTATCCACCTTTGCCGAATCCTAGACTCAAACCCACGCAGACAGAGGTGAGATGGCAGTGATCCGTAACGGACAGCGCTTTAGACCACTCGGCCACTCGGGTCCCCTACTATACAGAAGGAAACTAGGTATAGAAAAAGGAAGTTTTAAACCTACCATGTCCAATAAAACTGCTAACATTATAGAACGTATTAAAAACTTTAAACCCAAAACTGTAAAACCTTTGGAAGGTCTATATTTATATTGGTTTGTGTACACTTTAAAAAATAAAAATGAAATATATAGGAATGATGCCATCAGAAAAATAATTGAAGTACTCAAAAAATTACAATATATTAAAGATATATTACTTAAATATAGAGAAATTGAAATTGTATGGAAGGAAAAAATAACACCTATAAAACTATAAGAGACCATTTTTATAAAAATAAAAGATGTCAAATTGAGAATGAAGTGCGGGGGATAAACTGGCTAAATATTTGGAAACTGTGGGCAAAAATACAATCACTTAAAATACAAAGCATAATTTTTAAATTCTTACATAACGCGTGGTTGAATGGGGATGTAGATAAAAGAAGAAAGTTAATAAAAATGATACCAAAATGTCCCTTGTGTAAAAAAGCGGAATACACCAGGAAACATGTTTTAATAAACTGTGAAATGATAAAAACTGAGAGAGAAGGAATAATTAATATCTTAAAAAATACGGATTATATAAAGCAGACAAGTCATTATATTTAGATACTAATTGTAATCAAACCTAATATATGCAAGTAATAAGTTTTATTATAAATACAATGAATAGATGTGGCTCAATTTTAAGTGTAAGAAACTAATTCTTAATCAGGTCAAATCTACAGCTGTTTTTTTTTTTGTTGTTGTTGTTTTTTTTCCGTTTACAGGTTACTCCGCGCATGGAGGAAGTAAGGGACACTGACGACGTAGGGCTATATCACATGGCGATACGCGAAGTGAGCAGGCTTGCGGAAGAGCCTCAGAAAACACCATGTGTGGTTTTACTCCAATCTCTTTTACGGCCTTTTATTAGTATTTTCGAAAAAATGTGGGGAGGTAGAGTCCGAATTTAAAAGCTTTGAGACCCTGGCTCCCTAACAACAAAATTTGTAGTTCTAATAGGCAGACATATGGATAAGAACGCACACAATAAGGATAGATCTAAAATTTTAAATAAGTAGGAAACTACGTCTGACCTCTAAATTCAAAATTAAATAAAATATTTAAATAAATTTCATGAGGATGAATATATTATAAGCACCCATGAATGGATTAAAAGTACGAATGGAAGAAGGGCAGTGTGTAATAGTAAGAATTGGATGCATATAATAAAAGTAGGAAAACTGAATGATTTTGAATTTGATATAATTTGGCTGTCCTTACAAGAATACAATATATAGCAACATACACCTGCACCAAACACATAGCAAACACAGGATATAAGGAACCCCTGGCCAAGGTTAAATTACATATAAAAAGGAATGACCCCGACTAGGGAGATAAAGCCTTGTCGGAGAAATGAACCTATAGAAAACACTAGGGAAAAAAATACTCCCCAAAAATTTAATTGAATGGAAAATTATTTTTTGGGGGGTGAATTTAAAAAAATTATAAACAGAGCAACACATCAGGGGAAAACAAGAAAACAAAACCTTTTAGATATTTATTTGGTTAAGGGGGGGGCATCTGTCCAGTGCTTTCTCCAAGAAATTCCCTATCTGAAAAAAAAAATCTATACGCAGATCAAAGACAAAGGGGGGAATTAGATCTCTCTAATCTGAGCATAAAACAGATAGAGAATATTCTAAATAGAATAAAAAGATTAAATGGGGAACTCCGGACCCCAGGATTGAACTGGGAAATGATCTGGAGTAAGTGGGCAAGTCTAAAATCACCTGCCGTACAAAGTAAAATATTTTAATATTTACACGACAGATAGATGACAGGTGAAACATCTGACATAAGGCATTTAACGACCAGTCTTCCTAAATGTAAACTTTATAACAGAAACATTGATTCTAAAAAAAAATCTAATCTTAGAATGCTCAAAAAAAAAACAATAAAGAGAGGGAAGAAATTAAAATCGAAATTATAAAGAAATATGGGAAATATGAAAATGTTCACTTACTATATATGAATGAAATAAATTACAACGAAATTTTTAAGAAAATAATATGCTTTATCAAAAATATCATGAAAACGGTAAAAGAATACAAATAAGATGTTTTATACATCTCTTTCAGATATTCTACCTGAGAGATCTACTTGACAAACGGACAGTTTCTATATCTCCAGACCACTCACCTCGCTTATGTTACACTTACTACATCTATTAAAATAAGATTAGATATAGAAACGAAGAATACTTACAATTATAAGATCTGATATAGATATTCGGATTTTGAGATTTATTATTAACTATAAATCGCACACATATAAACCTTAATGAATAAAAGATAAATTATGCTAGTCATAACATAAATGCAAATAGAGGAAATTGTGCAACATGTGCACGTGGTGCTCACGACTGAGAGCACAGGTTATGTACGTGTGTCATGAGCCTAAAGATATGACCCTAGTTCCAATCAGCTAATGCTTTTATTTAGGTTAGCTTTCAAAATAAAACACCTACTTCTCCTTAATAAAAAATATGTTAGAAAAGAATTATAAATCGATCAATAACTGGGACAACAACGAATTTGAATGGTGTCTAAACCTTGTAAAAATTATAAAATCAAAATTTTGTAATAATACACAAAGCACACACACTGATAAAAATATGTACACAGAAAAACCCTTTAACTTTAGATCTAGGGGTCCCTCCGATGATGCCAATTCTGAGAGGGACCACACCAATAAAGACAAACAGACGGACACACATACAAAATATAGATAAATGGATGGATAAATAAACATCGTTTATTTTGAACGTTGCTTTGCTTAATAAAGATAAAATATTTTTCTTGTTTTTTTTAAAAAAAAAAAACTTGTCGGAAATGGTTTATAGTTTGCTTCAATAAATTATTTACAACTTAATCCTTTATGTCAAAGATTGCATTAAATGAAGAAAATGATAAAAGTTATGAACAAAATGAAATTAACAATAACAAACACTACTACCACCACCACAACTACTACTACTATGCTAAGAGTTACCCTAAGGATAATAACAGCAGATAAAACATTTAAGTACAAACATAAAATACAGACGTTATTCAATTTCCTCCATAGAACGGAGTGATTAATACTAACTTTGTTTATTCATTTATAACTGTCGTGGTTAATGATGATTTTGTCCGGCGATCTGACCGATATGTAGGTATAAGAATCAACAAAACCTGCCCTAATGGATTGTCTTATCAAAACAGTTTATTTAGATAATCTATATTATTTACGCCTGTGCTAATCTGTTTAGGTCTTCAATTGCGCATAGGCCTCCAATCGTTTTATAAGGGCAATGTGTGTGCAAAAAGGTGTCGCTATGATCACGTAATCTTTTCATCGTGACGTTTGACATGATCGTGAAGCGGGGAGTTTGAAGAGGGAGAGCAAAAATACGGTTCTTTACCTCGTAATTCTTATTACCTATCTTTGTGAGGACGGAAATTATACCTTTTTTGTAAAGCATGAACCTGACACTATATTCCGGTCATATAATGTCAATTCCAGAAATACTAGTTGTAGCTGTTCCACTGTACACCATAATGCTAAAACATTTAATAGCAGGGGCCGTTTTAGAAAATCACTGAAAAGTTCAATGCAACATATAAAAAGTCAGTACGTTAAGGGTGTCAGAAAATAGCTTTAATTCATAATTTTAACATAAATTTCAAAACTCAAAAAGCAATTTTTCAAAATTACTTGTTTAATTTCTTTAAAAAAAGAAATAAAAAAAAATATACGACCGGGGAACAATTTGAAATACTTACAATAAAATCTATAGCGTACAAGCAATATAGTGAATACACACATGACAAACGCTGGACATAAGAGATAACTGTTCAACATCACAAAAAAAAAACACGGTGAGTGAATTCGACTCAAGAATTTTTTTTTTGGTCAGATGAACAATCCCAATAGAGACACCAGCCAGAGTTCCTAAACATTAGGAAAATACCCTGCTTTGAAAACATATTTAAGTAAATTTTTGCTTAAAATTATTTTTCTTTAACACACAACATAACATAAAAAGGAGGTAGACTAACACATGAAAACACTTTTTTCATTTTTTGGCAAATCGGGTGGGGTTGAAGCACCTCTTAGATGGCTAAAAATAATTAAAAATAAATTCCATGCATTTCATTAACTGGGTTTTTATCGAGGGCATACTTGTTTGCTTGAAAGTAAATAACTTTTCTTAATTTGCTTACACTAGATATACTTATATCTATTTGACATGTAATAATAATAATAATAATAATAATAATAATAATAATAATAATAATAATAATTTTACTACTACTATTACTAATACTAATACTACTACTACTACTACTACTAATAATAATAATAATAATAATAATAATAATAATAATAATAATAATAATAATAATAATAATAATAATAATAATAATAATAATAATAATAATAATAATAATTTTACTACTACTATTACTACTACTACTACTACTACTACTAATAATAATAATAATAATAATAATAATAATAATAATAATAATAATAATAATAATAATAATAATAAATAAATAAATAACTACGAATGACAGTTATCATTCTTAAGCATTGGTACCTAATATTTATACATGTACGAAAAAAAGCAAATAGATAAAAAAAGAAAACGAAATTAATCACAAAAATGGGAACAAATATTAAATAAAAGGGAATGAAGAACTAAAGAGAGCATGAATAATATTTTACCATTTCACTGATTAAACATAATGGTAACAGCTAAAACTGAGATATTTGATTGGTAAATGTATTTTATATAAGTTGCGTTTATAACTTATCATTAACCATCTCCTAGTTTTATTTTCTTTCTTCAATTACATTTACTATCATGAAAATATGTTCAAAGCGATTAAATAATAGATTTGTGCTTATTGATCCTTATTGAAATCGTACCTGCCTGTAACAAAGCGTTCCATTTTTCATTTTCCCTAGCGTCAAAAAACACCCAAAACAAACAATCCTTAAATTGGCCAGTTCAAAATTGCAGCTACAGAAGTAGAGCGAAAGTTTACACCTTCTTAATTTTAACAATAACAATGGTACTATAACCGGTAACCACACCGTTATGTAGGTTACACCTAAGGTCACGTTACCCGGCAGGGGCTTAAAGTGTTCGCCCTTTTTAATCATTTTGCACGTCTCATCTCTGTACGGTAGAGTCGTCTCACGGCTCAGTTAGCATGGGCATGTGAGAAAGCTTGACAATAGCTTCCCTTGGGTTAATATTTCTTCTCGGGCCTGGTTCTTTCTCCACGAAATATACTGGTTTCACTGTATGGCCTGTCATGTGCTGAAAAAATGGCGTTAAACCCAACAAGCCATTATATTCTCAGTAATAATAACTCGTTTATGTCGTCTTTTAGTCCACTGAATGCAATTTTAATTTCAGGGTTTTTGTTTTCTTTCATTTGGGAAAGGTAGAAAGGTGTGTTGAAACTGTCACAAGTCTCAAAATGTAATCAAAAGCGTTTCAACTACCCCGAGTGTCAACAATGTAATCGAAAGCGTTTAAACTAACCCGAGTATTAACAATGTAATCAAAGGCGTTTAAGCTATCCCGAGTGTCAACAATGTAATAAAAAATACTGAAGCTACCCGGAGTCTAACAAAATGTAATAAAGTATTATGAAACTACACTGACTCAAAAATGGTTTCACTCTACAATTTCGTATTTAGCAAAAATTTTAAAGAAAAAGAACTTCTCCGAGTTTCGTCACTAGTTATACTGGCTATTTAACGAAGACTTTGTATATCTAAAGTATTGTTCAAAGAATCTTTACCCCCCCCCTTTTTTTTGGTGTACGATTGATGGGTATAATATGGGTTAGAGAGTATACAGCTTGGCCTTACTCCAGATGTGCACCTTTCAAAAAAAGTGCTAGCTTCACTTGCTCATTTTCACTTCCCGAACTTCAGAGGTAAATTGTAAAAAAAAGAGCCGATAACTTTGTAAAAAAAAACCCGATATTTTTTTTATTTACATATTATATATTTAGTAATTCATTCATTGCACTTTCAGAAGCTGGTATCGTCTAGTCGGGCAAAATTAATTTTCCCTATTTCAATAGCTGCAAAGGATAGTGCACTTAAGACAAATTCAGGTTGATTTTTAGAGCACAAGGAAGCAGTCATATTAGTTAGGAGTGTACTAAGAAAATTTACAATTTCCAAAAGTACAATACCCAAATCAATGTTAGCAACATGATATGAAAGTAGCATAGAGGTATGCCAACTTTCTCTCCACTGCGCATGTTTTTAATGCAAACAACTTCACTTTACATACATCACTCTCAAAATTACATAATAACTGGTGAGTGCCACCAATATTATAAAAAGTATTAAAACTGATCTAAAAAGAAGCAATAGTAGCGGAGAAGTGTTTGAACATTTTTGCGATGAGTGACAAAACACAGACTCTAAGTGGGAGCCCGTCCCCACATATAATTGGTACAAAGAATGGTGGTGGTGTTCTTGATGAAGATAATGATGATGATGATGATGATGATGATGATGACGACCACCACAACGATGATGAAAGGGTTAACAAAAACTGCTGATTACCGTGAAATAATTATTTATTTGTGAATAGGTTCCATAACAAACCAGTTAGACTCTTCACCATATATTATCCACACATATAACAACAAAGCAGGAATAATACAAATAGTAATGCGAGAGATGATCTACATCGGTTGGAACCGCTATGGATAAAGCCTGCATGAACTGAAAAATAAAGTTTAAAAACTTAAATTTAATTTTTAAACTAAAATGACACGATGTATACATTTAATGACTCTCTCTCTCTCTCTCTCTCTCTCTCTCTCTCTCTCTCTCTCTCTCTCTCTCTCTCTCTCTCTCTCTCTCTCTCTCTCTCTCTCTCTCTCTCTCTCTCTCTCTCTGCATCTTTCAAATGTGGATACAACAAGGCTTTACTGTACTGTTACGGGGTTGACATTCCACAGTCATGGTCGACAAGGGGGGACATCCGGGGATATATTCCTGGGGCCCGGGCCGGACAACAGATCATAATTGCAAAAACGAACATTGTGTTTGAACTAGTACTAGGATAGGCCCGGTTGTTTCTTACCCCAGGGCCCGTGATCGCTTTCTATAGCTCTGTCCACAGCCGGAGAGAGAGAGAGAGAGAGAGAGAGAGAGAGAGAGAGAGAGAGAGAGAGAGAGAGAGAGAGAGAGAGAGAGAGAGAGAGAGAGAGAGAGAGAGAGAGAGAGAGAGAGAGAGAGAGAGAGAGAGAGAGAGAGAGAGAGAGAGAGAGAGAGAGAGAGAGAGAGAGAGAGAGAGAGAGAGAGAGAGAGAGAGAGAGAGAGATATTAAAAAAGATAGGTTTTTGCACAGAGTTCATTACCATATTATTAACTGCTCTGGTGGTCTACTTGTTAGAGCGTCCGCCTTGGATGCGAGAGGTAGTGGGTTCGATACCAGGCCAAGTCATACCAAAGACTTTTAAAAAAATGTTAACAGCACTAATAGGTTAGTGTTAGGACTGGTTGGCCTTTTGTCCGGATAATGTGACTGGGTGGGACATCATGCTACATGTATGCGGCATGATGTCCCGGTGCTAGACATCACTATGAACTGCCACGATACAGACATTTGGCTGACATGAATAAAAAAACTGTTGAAGCTACGTTAAAAAAATTTTAAAAAAAATCCAAATAAAAACCGTTACCATATTCTTTATAAAGACTAATGGAGATTTATGTACATACATACACACCTAGTCCTCGTGTTTTCTCTTCATCCAGCTTTTAAGTTTTTAACTCATTGTTTGGTTAAAATGTGTAAAATACTATTAAAAAATAAATATGAATACATGCTATACCCACCAGACCATCATACCTTCATAATTTATTATATCTTCAATCTATTAAAATATAATGTATTTCAAGACCAGAAAATGGCATTGACCACTTCGAGGTAAATCTTACCGATCATGCCTGGTTTGTGCACTGATGACAACTTCGGTTATTTACGAAACAAGTATTGACAGAAGTTGTGAATGCATCGTCTTAGCTAGCCAAAGTTCCGATGTGATAACCCTATATACACCTTGGAGTATCAAGCAGCATTTCGGTGCTTTAGGTCCGTGATTTTAACTCAAGCCAAACCATTGCATCCAATCAAAATTAAGTTGCTCAAATTTGAACAAAATTCCTACGTGATCGAGATAATGGGAGAATGGACTGATAGATAAGCAATTTTCCACTGCCGGTCCGTGCTTGCACAAGTACCTTTCACTCTGGTACATAAACATACTTTTGATGTTAAACTTATAAAGTATCATTTTTAGGTCCATTACCTCCACCATTTTCGGCCTATGTACAAGGCACCACGCTACTGGTTAGTTGGCATTAAAGACTAAGGGAGGCAACTCATGAAATCCAATAGCTATCGCAAGGACAAAGCACCGATGTATTTGTTCAATCAACCGAGGTGTAGATAGGGTTATCATATCGGAACATTGGCTACCGATCATGCCAATACATCGAACTGAATTGTTTTTTTTTTTATTCGCAGCTTCTCGGTAAGCCCTACAGACAATACAAACATATAAATAGCCAGGTGGTCTGAATCGAATGGTGTTTCTTGGTTGAGAAAGCCCCATCCCCTTATACATTTTTCTTTTAGAAACAAAATTACATAAAGGAACAATTAACTTACCATTCTGTGCAGATGCCTTTCCAGTGTTGCCTGATGGATTTCCGCCAGTTTGGGCACGTGTAGTCATGCTCCCAGCATTATTTGTATTTGCAAGCGATCGATCAACTAAGGAACCTGTTTTGAAATAGTGTTATTAAGGTTTGCTGATTTCATAGAGACATTTTGGTTAAAAATGAAGTTTTTCAGGAAAGATATCCCTAAAATATATAAATAAATAAATAATAACAATAACGACGACAACGACGAAATTACCAAAGGTTGCATGCTTATTTTCTTTATCCATAGGGATATTAACAGTCTTATTTACAAAGCATTCTAAAATACTTTAAATAATTAAATACCATAATATATCGGTAAAATATAAAGGCAGAATCTTTACGACTATTTGTACACCTTTAAATGAAATTTGGCAAGTATGATATTAGGCAAACTTTACCCACACTGTAAAGGGACAGCATTGATGAGTCAATATTACAGCTCGCGTATCCAGAGTTATCTACCGTATTTATGAGGATATAATTTGTACCCTACCTCCAACTATATGGACACAGCGAACTCAGTGTAATCAAGAACCAGGAAAATAAATAAAAAATGAGGGACACTTACGATCGAAAATACTTGATCGTATTTGGCGTTTATATGTATGTCTGTGTATTGACAATTTTAAGTTTCATAAACCTATTTTGCTTTTATATCACAAATTCTAAAACATGGCACACACTAAATGGATTTGATGCCTTATTACTTATAATTCTATACATGAAAGAGTCACAATTGTCAAGAAGAGATGGAAAAAAGTTGAATTGCAAATTTTATATAAACTTTTACGACAATTTTTACTGGGTATTTAAAACCACATAATATTTAAAGCTAGATTACCCAAGAACCATAATCCATTCTCGTCGAAGTCGTCAAAAATATCATCTAGGTCATCGAAATCATCGTCAAACATTTCATCACTATCGTCTGAAAGTAAATATTTAAGATAAAATATGTGAATTTAACAAGGACAACTTATTTTTAATGGAATCTTCAGTTAGACGTCCAAAAGGTATGGTTTTATACATACATTTTTGCATCATTTATTTATATAATTAGTTGAAGTGTTTTTTTCTCTTCTGGACACAGTTCTGTCGCCCATAAAAAAAACGTACGTTTGTTGTAAAGAAAAAATAATGTAATACTAAACTTGCGTACATCATCAGTACACTCGAAGTACGAAGTTTGCACTATGTCCTTAAATAATGGTTTATTTATTTCTTTTTGTTTTGTCAGCGGTATATAAATTCAAAGATGGAATATTTATGAAAGACGAGACACTACTTTAGTACTGATCGCTAGTTTAATATGCATCGGAACAATACCAATCGGATGAAAATCAGAACTTCACTCTCCTACGTGAAGGACGGTAGAGACCTGATTTTAATCAGATTGGGACAAAACTAAACTACTGACCGCTAATTTATTAAGCATTTGGGACACTCTAGAACTCTTTAATATGTATTTTAGACAATGATTAAAAGTATATGCAGGCGTGGATGAAGACCCAACAATGGATCAATGAAAACTCAATGAAAACAGTGGGGAATTTGACAGAGATACATTTTTTTTTCAAAACGTATTACATGTCAAATGCTGGAATGCCTTTGCTAAAAGCTTAAATTCGTGATTTTTTTTAAAGGGGTAGGGAAATTGATCTTCCTGTTGAAAGACATGCATTATCAGACGCATTCTTGAAACTTTCAAGGTTTTATTATTATTATTATTATTATTATTATTATTATTATTATTATTATTATTATTATTATTATTATTATTATTATTATTATTATTATTATTATAATACCTCCGAATGCTCGTGGAAATCTTGACCAAAGTCCTGATACGTTTTGGAGAAATGTTGAGGTGAGGTCGTTTCCCAGAAATCCACAGTTTGGGGCCGCGATTTCCCGAGATGACATGCGCAACATCAGCATCGCTCTACCGTCAGAACGGCACGAATCTGAATCCAGAGCATTCCGCATGCAGGAAATATAGTCCCTGTATGCCCTTCAATAAATGTTGCAATTTTTTGTCATTTATAGTCATTTCAAAATAGTTCCATTATTGACATATTACATAAAATTTTATTTCTGTTATTTCAGGCTAATTTGAAAATGTACTACTTAGTTCAGCTTGAAATGGGTGTCACCGCAAATTTTCGGAACGTTTTTGTTGTCCCACCCTTTTATCAGGTGCTGCACCCAGTACCTAAGATATGTTTTCATATCTGTCTGTCTGTCTCTCTCTCTCTCTCTCACGACACATTATATAAAATTTGATAACTCTCTGGCTGTGTAGGTGTAGTTCTAGATACAAGGAAAACTTACTGATTAACGGACGGACGAACATACAAACGAACATGACCAATCACTTTGCCAGAAAGAATAATTGCTGTTCAAATATGCTTCAATATTATTTGAGATATGCAGTATTTCCTTTCAAGATAATTGAAAACAGAATATATTATCTAAACGCCAACTGAAGCTTCCTGTATTTGTCTTGATATTTTTGATTGTTGTAGAGTCGGGCATTTATGTTCACGGTAAGTTAGATGAACTGTTCAAGCTTAGAACATCAGAGCCTTTTTAAGAAGTTTGGGGGCCCTAGGCACAAACTCTAACCTTAGAAGTAACCATATTTGCTCCTCAGTCTCAGATATAGAGTATTGCATTGCCATTGCATTTCCATGTGCTGTGCATGTTTGTCATTTTGTTATATTTATTAATATAGTACTAAATTACTAACACAAATGACACCGAAATTTTGTTTTTTCGCCGGTTTTTTTTGTGTAAATAAATCTGCGTTTACATGTTAGTTGTTATATTGGAGAAAGGTCATCAATTATTCGCCAAATTCAAGAAAACGACGTGTTTATTGAAGGAAGCTGTTCTTAGAATTCGGATGGCCATGGATTTCACCGTTGACCAAAGATAAGATACGAACAATCTCATCGTCTCATCTTTTGATCTATGATGATTTTTACTAGTGTTGCACAATACTAATGATAGATTAGTGAGACCACACACACACACACACACACACACACACACACACACACACACACACACACACACACACACACACACTCACACACACTACTGAATTTGATTATTTGCTTTTTGTTATTCATGTAACATTCAAAGGTTCTACAGATATCTGTAAACACCCCCCCCCCCTCTCTCTCTCTCTCTCTCTCTCTCTCTCTCTCTCTCTCTCTCTCTCTCTCTCTCTCTCTCTCTCTCTCTCTCTCTCTCTCTCGCTTGGTCAGTCAGAATGTCAGTCTTACCTCATTTCATCCAAATATACCCGTCTGTGGATATCTGATAACAAAGCTGACATACGGATTAAGCGACCAACTTAGATATATATTGAGATGGACGGTAAAATCAATCTCTTTGGACCATCGTCGTAAGCTACAGGGGAAAGTATGTGAAAAAGAAGGGCAGCGGATTTTTACCATGAAATGCAACGGTGGTTCTGGACTTTAATGATAAAACTGAATGATAAACAGATCGTGTGTGTGTGTGTGTGTGTGTGTGTGTGTGTGTGTGTGTGTGTGTGTGTGTGTGTGTGTGTGTTAGAGAGAGAGAGAGAGAGAGAGAGAGAGAGAGAGAGAGAGAGAGAGAGAGAGAGAGAGAGAGAGAGAGAGATGGATAAGCTGTCAATAACATTAAATGTCTGAATAACAGTTTTATGGTTCATAATTTTACTTTTTTTATTCACCACTTGTTCCTATGTACTCACTGACATGATCAAATCAAATAGCCGCGTTTTCAATGTTCGGGTGACTTGTCATACAATATTTGTAGTGCTCATCGTTAGTCATTTAAATCATCTTCATGATTAAATATTGAATGTAACTTTATTTATTTAATCAGTAAAAATGAAAATACAAGCTGCAAAAAGAGTAAAGTAGCAATTCTAAAAGGTCTGTATATATTATTTTGTTGACTCTTTCGATTTAAGAACTTTAAAAACTTTCCATACAAGTTAGCAAACGAAAAGCTCT
Source organism: Potamilus streckersoni (assembly GCA_016746295.1). Taxonomy (NCBI): domain Eukaryota; kingdom Metazoa; phylum Mollusca; class Bivalvia; order Unionida; family Unionidae; genus Potamilus; species Potamilus streckersoni. The sequence continues at coordinate 1,887,908 of JAEAOA010001266.1, forward strand.
GTAAATGAAATAACTTTACGTGGTTTCAACTGCCCCTTCTATAAATGTTTTGGATTTTCATACAAAGGTAATGTGAGAGCTATTTTAGAAGTAGGAAAGAAACTTACGCGCAGGAGAAGACACTTGTAAATCTCTTCCTCAAACATTCTGAGATGTCGCATCCGTATACAAGGCTAAACACTGTATTGTAAAAATACGAGTTACTCTATGACATTGTTCATAATCTTAAAGCTGAATTTTTCAAGAAATTTATTAACAGAGTAAACTTTGTTTAAAAAAGTAAAGAGTTTTCATTGCATTTTAAAAATATGCTATAAAATAAATTTTGTGTGAGTGTGTGTGTGTGTGTGTGTGTGTGTGTGAGAGAGAGAGAGAGAGAGAGAGAGAGAGAGAGAGAGAGAGAGAGAGAGAGAGAGAGAGAGAGAGAGAGAGAGAGAGAGAGAGTTGTGTTTAACAATATTTGTTAAACTATAATTTTATTGAGAACATATTTAACAGCGAGCGAATTGTTTAAACGTACCAAATATACAGATTCAAGAAAATGCATAATTTCTCTTTCTTTTGTTGTTTTGTATTGAATTCATCTAATAATAAAATTACATTATGCAACATTGCCACAAAACTAGGAAAAATTCTGTCGATTCGTCACATAACCCTGACAAATCGATCATGTTCGATCTCTGTCTAGCACAAGATAAATCAAATCGACTTTGTTTTTGCTGATTGTCATATTGCCCGGGGATACTGCACAACTCTAACACCGACATTTGTACATTTTGAATAAGTGTTGTTTTTATTACTTATTGACAGTCTGATTTAAAAATGAGAGAGAGAGAGAGAGAGAGAGAGAGAGAGAGAGAGAGAGAGAGAGAGAGAGAGAGAGAGAGAGAGAGAGAGAGAGAGTTGTTTAACAATATTTGTTAAACTATAATTTCATTGAGAACATATTTAACAGCGAGCGAATTGTTTAAACTTACCAAATATACAGATTCAAGAAAATGCATAATTTCTCTTTCTTTTGTCGTTTTGTATTGAATTCATCTAATAATAAAATTACATTATGCAACATTGCCACAAAACTAGGAAAAATTCTGTCGATTCGTCACATAACCCTGACAAATCGATCATGTTCGATCTCTGTCTAGCACAAGATAAATCAAATCGACTTTTTGTTTTGCTGATAGTCATATTGCCCGGGGATACTGCACAACTCTAACACCGACATTTGTACATTTTGAATAAGTGTTGTTTTTATTACTTATTGACAGTCTGATTTAAAAATGAGAGAGAGAGAGAGAGAGAGAGAGAGAGAGAGAGAGAGAGAGAGAGAGAGAGAGAGAGAGAGAGAGAGAGAGAGAGAGAGAGAGAGACAGACAGACAGAGAGAGACAGAGAGAGACAGAGAGAGAGAGAGAGAGAGAGAGAGAGAGAGAGAGAGAGAGAGAGAGAGAGAGAGAGAGAGAGAGAGAGATTCTTCAGTCAAGGTGGGGTTTTATTGAGAGAATATTTGTGACGGTTTAAGGTTTTCATAGGAATGTTTATGATGTATCTTTTGAATGACTATTTCAAAAAAATAAATATGCTGACATTTTCACCACGTTACTACATTAATAAGTGAGGAATACAGAAACATAGAATGACTGAAATTGTGAACTGTCATGTTAAAACATTTATTATTCCCACTTATGGATTATCCGTTCGTATTTCTGTACCTTGACAACAAATCCACACATTGCGACTAGCAGAACATGTATCATGCTATAATATACTAAAATATTACATGTATCATGCTATAAATATACTAAAATATTATTTATAATATTTCCCCTTCAATTACTTGTTTGTGTATGTGCGTGCGAGTGTGTGATTTGGACTTTTTACATAGCTTTAACAATTTTTCAGTCATATTAGCAACGATGTCTGCACTGTGGTAGTTTATAGTGATGTATGGCAATTGACATCAGTACACAATTAATAAAATCCGGTTCAATACCCACGAATGTAGCCCCAGTCTATTTTTAGATCATTTTTTCCTGTCTCCATTTGGTGGTGATACAAGAGTTAGATTTGGGCATTCTTGGTAAGGATTTAAAGACGATTGTTTATTCTTTAGAATGTGAGCTTATGGTGTGGTAGTCTGTTGAATTTCGGCGACAGTGCACATTGAGTAAGAAGGCCATGGTGATGATTCGGAAATGAAATCTGTGTTCCGTTGCATGGTGTTTTGTTTAAAATTCAGCCTCTCAAAAAAAATGCAGGTCAACCCTTGACTAGAACTTCACCGTAAAGTCATCTTTGAAGGTATTTAAGATTAACATATGATTTGTATTGATTGTCACACAGTGGAAAGTTCAATACTGAGAAACAAACGTAGTGACTATATAGTAAAATTAATTGTGTTCTATGGCCAATTGGGCATCATACCACGGACATACAGCATAATGTTCCACCCAATAACATTATCTTGACACCAAGCTGACCAGTCCAAACACTAATTAATGCTGAGCCCCAAGCGAGGCAGCTGTAAAGTACTATTTTTTTTACGTCTTTGGTATGCCTTGGCCGGGTTTTGAACACATGACCTCTCGCATCCGAGGCGGAGAGTCTAACCGCTAGGCCACCGTACCGATCTCATTCTATGACATGACAGTTAAAACAGACTATATCGTCTGAATGTTAATATAATTAATGTCGGTGGTCTTTTCTTGTCTAGAGACTGAATGAGTTCGACAATTTTGACGGCAAACTCAGCGTAGATTTACTGATCCAATCTAAGAACATCAGTTTACTTTTTTCATATACGTTCAAGTAGAAACGCGAATATTTAATATTCTTCTAGCACATAGTCGAGTTTCACTAATCCGCAATCACTAAGAACAAATGTAGGAAAGGAAAAGTGAAAATGTTCGGCATATTTTCTTGTGATAAAATGAGTGTGTGTGTGTGTGTGTGTGTGAGAGAGAGAGAGAGAGAGAGAGAGAGAGAGAGAGAGAGAGAGAGAGAGAGAGAGAGAGAGAGAGAGATGTAACAATAATTTTTCTTATTCGATAAAGTAAGTTACTATTTTATGCATTATCATTAAGGATTAAACTTACACATCAGAGGTACACAGATCCAAGACGATTTACTTATTAATTGTAAGAACATTTCTTTCCCTTTTTTTTTGATGCGTTTTTAACTTATTCTGGTATATAGTCGAGTTAACTAATTCGGAATCACTGATTATAAAGGTTAGCAAATGAAAAGTTAAAATGGGGGAAATATGTTCTTGTGATAAATGGTGTGTGTGCATATGTGTGTGTGTGTGTGTGTGTGTGTGTGTGTGTGTGTGTGTGTGAAGGAGAGAGAATTTTCTTTATTAGAACTTACCCATCGAACAGAGGCAGGCAGATCCAAGAAAATACATATTGTCTGGATGTTGGTAGGTTGGTTTGTCTTGAATGCATGCGATAATAACAATACTTTTATGTAGTACTGCAAGTGCCCAAGAGGATTCATTACCTAATCATGACAAATTGATCTCGTACGATCGGAGTCTAACCCAATATCAATTAAAACCACCCATTGTTTGTTAAGAATTATACCGCAGGGGATATATATTTTTCTTAAGTGTTAGAACAAATGATACTAAAATAATTTTTACAGCAATTTATGACCCAAGTAAAGATAATCAAATATATTTTTAAACATTTTTTTCACCTATCTGAACTGGAAAATTCTTTAGTTATTATAGGTTGTGATCTGGACTTTCCACTTAATCAAGATGTTGACACAATTGATTGAAGACATGGAAATAACAGAAGCTCTCATGATCAAAAACATGTATGGAAAGAAAATAAATCGAACACAAAGAAGATATGCATGGAGAAGTCATTCCCTCAAGCTAGGTTGGATTTTTGTTTAGTATTTCCCTCATTTCAAAACACGTCCATACAACAATCCTGAATATTGATACAATATCTCTATCATTTAAATTTAGTGAACAGGCCTGAAAAAGGGTGTATGGAATCGAACAACAGTTTTTTGAATGATCTTGATTATGTAAAAATTTGTATGCTTGAAATTATAGAACCATACAAGTCACATGAACAGGATAATTGGGTAAAATTCAGATTCAGGATAATTGGGTAAAATTCATGCAAATAAAAACAAACGATTAATCGAGAGAGATTATTATATAAATGAGAGCGATTTATATAAAAGGGAGATATATATTTATATAAAAGAAAAATAGATTTACATAAAAGAGATTTATATGAGAGAGAGAGAGAGAGAGAGAGAGAGAGAGAGAGAGAGAGAGAGAGAGAGAGAGAGAGAGAGAGAGAGAGAGAGAGACTTCACATCCTTTATAAGAAGATAAATATATTGTAAACATAATTCAATAGCATCGGAGAGAAAAAGCAAAAGGAGTCATACTTCAGGGAGAATCAAGGTGGAAAGTCGTATATGAAAACAGGGCTATATATTTTTGTAATTTTTAAATGAGATATTTCGAAGAGAAATAACACTAAATTATCCTTTAGAAATTGGGTCAGAAATTGCTGATTTAAGAACAAGCCTCCAAGATCAGAAGTTTTCTATGAGAATCCATATTCACCTAGAAATCTAAAATTGGTCAGAGAAGAACATAATTATATTTTACTCATTCAACTCATCTATGTACAAGAAATCTACAGAGTTTAAAGTTGAATGGAAGATCCATTATTTTTACATTAATGTCTTTCTGAATAAAAAACAAAGAGTGAAAAAATGGAGGAAACCGTAGTTTGGATATTTTTTGCTATATATAATTCTATACATTTTATGAAGGGATAGATAATTTCAAATTCTTATGTTACCAGCACGAAGATGATTATATCCTTATTCATGCCGAGGATGATATTCTATTTGTACAGAACTAGAATTTGTAGATTTGTTCTCCCACTACAAAGGATTAAAGGTAAAATTCTAGCAAACGCAGTTTTGATTGTCTCTCAAGGGGTTTATGGTGAAGAGATAAAGACACAAGGCATGATTATTTGGAATCATGAGTGCAAATTTAACCTTCTTAGAATAACCTTCAATTTAATCATGGATGAGTGTTATTTTTGAACACTATATAAAGATACTTAATGTAATAGAAAACTATTAGCAAAATAATCATTTAGAAATCATTGGTTCGCAAATGTACTGTATGTAAGCGTGTTAACATACCCTCCTTAAAAAACTTTTTCAAGAGCTTTTGAGTGAAAAGGATGATAAAGTGAAGCCATGCAGTATTGATTATCAAGTTGGTGTATTAAAAATTTCACACTTTCTGTCCTTTGCTTGTAGAATACCTTAATTATCATGATTAGTAAAACTCTTTGAAATGCTCTTAATTTTTCTTCGAAAACTCATTTTTGATATAGAGTAATTTGGAGTTGATAAATTCCTCTTTTTAAAAAGTCAACCTTTTCAGAAAATATCATCGAAATTCACAAGATTCTGTTAATTTTTTTATGGTCAGAACGGAATGAATTTCCGACCACAACCCCTGAATATACTTTATTTATGTCACTGTGGCATAACAAGGAGAATTTGGTACCTTTCAAGATTACCGATGACACAGGACTTCAGAGCCTTTGATATAAGCAGCAATTCCTCTAGTAAAAAAAAATCTCCTTGTTGTCAGAATTAGGGCTCAAAATAAAAAAAGAATGTGGCGGCTTCTCTTACACCAATGAGAGTTAAGGGAAACACTTCAATTATTATTCCTTAAAAAGATTGTTTAAGATGAAAATTTCAGCAATACGCTGTGTTCTCTTATGATGAATACACAGAAACTTTTTGAGTTCATTTTTTGTACTCTTATATAGTACTATATTTACTCCTGATCATTACAGTATGATTAAGAGATAAATGTGATATTCAGCGTAATTCAAATGCATGCTCAGTTCTCTATGCTGTTGATATTTCCAGCTGAACATGAACGGTTAACAAATACATATACTCCTGCTGTGTAAAAAAGTTAGTCCTTCCCTTTATGCATGTTTTAAAACGTTTTATAAGAGTATCGAGCCACATTCTGTACACATATAAAACTATTCATAGACAATCAGAAACAGTTGAAAATGAAATAAAAATAAAACTAGAACTTATATGATAAAATTATTTAGTCTTGATTTTCCCCCATTACTACTGAATAAGAAAATCTCATAATAGTGGAAGTCGTTTTACGCCAGATGGTCATTGTATTTTGTAACAGATTTAAAATATCATGTTAATATCATATAGAGGCTAGATTAGTAGATACACAGACAGTACTAGTGTTTGAAATTTCGCGATATTTATGAAAATATTTATCCACTGAAGACCATATTATTTTGATTTCACTATGGTCCACGAAAAGCTTTTCTTTTAATTTTGATTATAAATCCTGTTTCTTGATGCACAACACGGCGAGTGGTCTAATAACGTTTATTGTTTGACAAAGGCTCAAACTTGTTCATGCCTATTCATTTTCTAATTTTGACTTTGAATATTGTATCCCTTGCAAGATCTACGTATTGGTCGTGCTCTCTCCATAACTGATAATTAGACGCGCGCACACAGGTATATATTAAAAATATCATGGCATTTAAAGTGTTGATATAAAGCAATTTGATATACCAACAGTATTGGTATATCAAATTGTGATTCACCTATAGCGCAATAATTATAGGTTTTATATATATATATATATATATATATATATATATATATATATAATTATGGGAAAATATGAACAAGTTTTTCGGATGGAAATACTGCACAACCTTGGAAATGGATTATATCCATCCGACAAAACGAGTTCATATTTTCCCATACAAATGCAGTAACCTTTTTGTTATATGCTAATTGTCTTATTCTAACCAAAGCTTAATTATATATAAAAAAATACATCACAAGAAACAAAGTAAATGAATGTATGCCGTATTCATCATTGCACAATAACATTATTAATGCGCACATAACTCCGACCATATGGATTTGAACCTAGTCGAGCGCGCTACTTTAGAAATAAAATGGTGTTATGGTCTATTTAAAATTGAAATTTAGTGTTATATTGTGAACAAATGCGCATTGCAACAACTTTTCCATTTGATCTGGAATGAACAGATATTGGTATTTTTGTCAATTCTAATTATTTCTTGATTATGGTCTGGATTTATCAGTGCTAATTCAACATGAAGGACATATGATTTCAGCAGTGTGGGAGCAGCGTGTTGCAAGTGTGTTTGTGTTATATCACTGAATGTCAGGAGTCATAATAAGGTAAAAAAAAAATTATTAAGTCTTCAATTGTAATTATAAAAAAAAAAACGCATCGAAATAGAATGTTCCTTTCATTTTGAGTGCATTAAGGAGGATGTAATTGGACTTGTAATATAATCGAAATTACATTACAATTTCGAAATATGTAATCAAACTTTAGAACCCATGACATGGGTAATGTAATTCGGATTTGCAGAACTAAGAAAGTTCATTTTGATGAAATTAAGGATGTAAAATTCTATATTTTTTTCATTTCTTATTATCAGCAAAAGAAGACAGGCTTGATTAAAACCTCAAAATAGAAATCGCACCAAGTAACCTGCAAATATGTGGTTCGTCGTAACGATACAGTGTTGATCAATGATACAAAGTTATAAACCACTTCAACATTATGCAGTAGATTCCTCGATTACGTGGCACACATACTGTGATGTAATTAATATTTTGTTTTTTGTTGTTGTTGCTTAAACATATTATCTTCTAAAACTTGATTATTATTAATTAGATATGAAAATGACCAAACGCCAGCACCTCTCTCTCTCTCTCTCTCTCTCTCTCTCTCTCTCTCTCTCTCTCTCTCTCTCTCTCTCTCTCTCTCTCTCTCTCTCTCTCTCTCTCTCTCTCTCTCTCTCTCGATACAAGCTAAAATCTATGAAATGACGAACATAGACGATTTTCGTTTGTTTCATCTTACGATATCTCTGGACTTATTAATGACGGTAACTGTTGAGAGAGAGAGAGAGAGAGAGAGAGAGAGAGAGAGAGAGAGAGAGAGAGAGAGAGAGAGAGAGAGAGAGAGAGAGAGAGAGAGAGAGAGAGAGAGTGCAAATATATTAAAATATTTTAATTGCCTCTTGTTGGTTCGTCGTTTCGCTTAGTTTTTATTCCATATTAATTTCCATTAGCCAGTAAGTGAATGCCTGAGCGTTCATGTGAATGGCATAGCTAACCAGATGATTGTAATGCTCTACTTTTATTATTAAAACCATCCTTCATGTGTAAATCATAAATGTGTATTATATTGATTTCATCAATGTGAAGAAAAATAGAAAGTAATAAAAGAAAACAATCAACTTATCAATATCTGAATACAGCATACAATATATATATATATATATATATATATATATATATATATATATATATATATATATATATATATATAATGCATGGGTATAAGGAAAGATGTATTATGAATGAATAGTTAGTAGGTTTCAGACATGACGTTATGGATGACCATTCGGTAGATATAAAATTATATAGATAGAAAGGTCAATACTAGTTTGGTGGATGGATGGATTACACTTGGACATTTAAGTTAAAAATTTAAAAAATGTCTAAAAAATTTTTTTAGGAATCCATTCATGGTTAGAACAGTTTATTTTGTATTCCATACTAAAAGAAGTTGTACAGTTGGCGTTATGCTATTTTTACTTCTAGGCTTCTCCTCTAATTATATTCGAAATATATAAAGCAATGCAACTTATCTGATTGATCAATACAAGACAGTGTGGTGAAAATTAAACTCGAAGCATATCAAGCAGAGACATATACAGATTGTTATTCTCTTTAATTCATGTATTGGAGCCCAGGGTGGCATAGTAGGCAAACGCGCTCGTCTTTACACACACACACACACACACACACACACGCGCGCGCGCGCGCGCGCGCGCGCGCACGCGCACTCATGCACTATTGCTATACCTTTACGTGCGAGTGTCATCTTATCCCAACAATTAAACACAGTGAAAATTTACTTTATTCATTGACATTTAATCTTGATAGAGTTTTAAAAAAACTTTGGTTTTTTTTTTAGAATTAGAATGGAATGTGTTCCAATTTGCGCGCAGAGCAAAAGAAAAAAAGCTGGCAGTTGCAGTTGTTCGAGCGCTGTGTATGAGTAATTTATTTTCAAAGCTGGTGCGTAAATGTATAGAATATCTATCAGAAATAGGTTTCACAAAAAGATGATAGATACTCAGTTGGCATACTGTTAATGGTTTGGTAAAATGTTACAAATATGTTGCGTCGAAATGCATGTGTGAGTACGTGATTTAGATTTTTAACCTAGCTTTAACAATTTTTCAGTCATATCGCTACGATGTTTGCAGTGTGACAGTTTATAGTGATGTCTTACACTGGGGCATCATCATGCCGTAGACATGAGGATGATGTCCCACCCAGTCACATTATCCGGACACCTGGTAGAAAGTATTAACACTAACTTCGAAATGCTCGGTCAAAATTGAGCCAGTATAATTGTGTACGTATGATTTTACATGACTGTTTTATTGAGTTATTTGTTGAGTCTTATGCATGCATCTATCTATCTATCTATCTATCTATCTATCTATCTATCTATCTATCTATCTATCTATCTATCTATCTATCTATCTATCTATCTATCTATCTATCTATCTATCTATCTATCTATCTATTTATCTATCTATCTATCTATCTATCTATCTATCTATCTATCTATCTATCTATCTATCTATCTATCTATCTATCTATCTATCTATCTTTCTATCTATCGGAGTTATTTTGTGCGGCGCTCAAGTTTAAAACGAAAGTTTCTTTTCAACTCTTTCTAAATCTTCTTAGTATCCTTTAATTATTACTATAAGAATCAAATATCGGGTTTAGAATCAAATATCCGGATCCAGTGTGCTTGAAAGGGTTTTTTTTTTATCAATATCATACTATCATGCTATTTAGCGAGAAGTTAAAGTATTATTTAGATCGGCAGATGAGACATTAAGCCCGACCCAATGAGGTGGATAATAGTCCTCATAATTGTACTGAAATGTTGCTTTAGAGCCGAATCGCGCCGGATGAGGGTAATAGACTGATATACCTCCCGCCAGAAATCCTGCCCACCATCCGAATGTTCCAACAGTAAGAATCACATGATCACATGACGCTAGAGTTGCCAGGTCGACTTCCGGTGCATTGCCTTCTTCGAGGAAGTAGATGTTGTCCTTTGTTCGTTTACTTAGCGTTTTCTGTGACCACTTTAAATCATCTGTAGCCACAACAAAAATCAACTCCGGAAATTTATCCTTCATGTAATCTATGGCGTTGTGAATATATTCTTCAGGAGCAACAACCATACCGTGATTGTAATACATTTTCTCTTTCACTAGATCCCCCATTCGTATATGAATTCCGATTATGGTTGGAGATTTTAGTACAAAACGTGATCGTACGTTTTTCATGATGCTGCTCGCTTTCTCTCTAGTATGATTTTTGAACTCAAACTGTTTGCGAATTCTATCCTGAATGTGACTGAAGTACCTCCAAGATTGAAGATAATAGCCCACTCTGTAGTTTTGTTTGTTTGGCAGTGCCATTAAATTTTTGTCAAACTTTGAACAACACGATGCTTCCTTTAACAATTTAAACGAATCGCAGAGCTTTCCATTTTCGTGCACTAACACACTCTTTAGGTCGAAAATTTTATACAAAGGGTCATTTTTGGTAATTATAACTGTGAAGTTGTTCCTTTCAGCTATGCCCGTGAGGGAAGCAAACCTAAACATCTGGTTCCCCAAACGTCCTTCACCCGTGTAGCAAAGAAAATATTCAGATGACATTTTCATAGTTGACTGGAAATCAGAATATGTGCTGAATCCAAGCATAACAAATACTGGCGTGGTAAAGGACAGTAATAAACAACCTGGAAAGTAAAGAGATATTGTCTAGATGCATTTAAACAAAAAGAAAGGCTGGTCGTATTTTTTAATGTCAGGTGCGTTTTATAGATATTTTTAACTTCTGAGTAAGTGACAGGTGTACGGTGAATTTGTTTTGATTTGTAACACGCACAAATGCATGAAACTATGGCATACTTCTACGTTACTTTGATGTACTGTGGCTGCAATTTCTCTCGATATCTGTGGAAATTGTACATCATGTAAGCACACGGGTAAGCAAAATAACTGCTCCCATGTTCTACAAAATCAGCCTGTCTTGGTCTAAAGTACACTCTCTTCAGTAGTAATTAAAATAGAGGAAAAACTAGACAATGCCAGCTTCGGAAAGTGCAATAAATGAATTACCAAATATATAAAGTAATAAAAGTTATCGACTTTTTTGTATTACAATTTACCTCCGAAATCCAGGAAGTGAAACTGACCAATCAGAGTTTGCAGTTTTTTTCAATAAGTGCACATCTGGAGTAAGGCCAAGCTACATACTCTATAACCCATATTACACCCATCAATCACACACCAAATTAGGGTATTAAAAATTATTTTAACAGTACCTAAGATAAACAATGTCTTTTTTAAATAGACAATATAACCGGTGAGGAGAAGTACGGAATCACATCTCTTTCAAAATCTAAGACTATGAAAATAAAAACTGAAGCTATAGAGCATCACCATTCAGTTTCACCACAATATCTGAAGAATTTACATGAAAGTGAAGAACAATCAAGAATTGGATAAATACAGAATTTAACATTGTAAAATCAAGTGTGATTAGTTTTGTAGTCGGTTGTAAATACGGATGAAATGGTTTAGATTTATTTAAAGATATGTGTGGTGGGTACATTACAATTGCAGTTAGGATGTAATTACGTTTACAACAGCAAACAATCTTGCACACCATTGGGAGGGATCTTTATGAATTTGCTTCTCATAAATCTTGCAGAACAAACTGCTAGATGTTTACCTTGCGACTGGAATTGGCGAAAACATCAACAACCATTCCTTGTACATATTCCTCAATAATAAACATACAAAATCAGCTTTGTATAATCACGATGCTTTGACTCTACTCTTTGATAATGCTTGGCCACTATTGGGTAACAACAAGTCATACTTACACAGTACTTTTACATGGTTAGAATGAAGACCATTGCACTGGCTTTTCAAGCTTTCGTAAGGTTTCTAGAAAAGAAAATATTTAGGACACTTAAAGTTTATATATATATATATATATATATATATATATATATATATATATATATATATATATATATATATATATATATATATATATATATATATATAACACACACACACACACACACACACACACACACACACACACATTACAAATAACTTGGCATTTAAAGTGTTGGTCTATCTAAAGCAATTAGATATACCAATACTGTTGGTATAGCAAATTGTAATCCGCTCGTGGCGCAATTATATACCTATATAAACATTCTAGCGAACGTCTGTATTTGATTCTAGAACAATGATGAATTTTGAGATATTGATCATTAGTGACGCATAAAAATAACGATAAAAGTATTAATAATTCTCGTTTTCTAAATGAATCTAGCATGGCATATATTTTTATCACAATCCTTTCTGATTTATGTCCCTCTTCCACTCGCATGCATAACGGACATACTATGCAGTAATGTGGAGTGAGAGAGAAAAGTAATTTGTTGTGGATTATAATCTTGAAATAGTAATTACACCAAGTAGCCTACAAGATTATGGTTGGTCGTAACGATACATGTGCACATTCTTTGGGATTTATTTACAGTCTTTATCAATGATTTAAAGTTGCAAACCATATCGCCAGTATACAGTAAATTTATCGGCTACGTGGTACACATATTGTGATGTATTTAATGTTATATTTTGTTGTTGTTTATTAAACATATTTTAATGTTATAAAAATTTATTATTATTATTATTATTATTATTATTATTATTATTATTATTATTATTATTATTATTATTATTATTATTATTATTATTAACTAAATATTAAAATGTTCAAAGGCATTCTCTCTCTCTCTCTCTCTCTCTCTCTCTCTCTCTCTCTCTCTCTCTCTCTCTCTCTCTCTCTCTCATTGTAGCAAGATAGAGGCAAAAATCTATGAAATGATGAACATAGAGGATTTTTATTGTATCATGCCACGTTATCTCTGGATTTATGAATGATTGTAAAAGTTAAGTTAAACCGATTAAATAATGTGTGTGTGTTTTTTTGTCTTTATTTTCTGTTTTAGTTTTACACTTCAGCCAACATGTTGACATTGTTATATTTGTAAGTTTAGATAAAATTAATCGCGATCCCATCATTAGCGCGAGTGGGTAGTTATCAAATTGCAAAATAAACTTTTAAAAAATTTGGATTTTTGGTCATCTGTTTAATGAACATCACGCAATAATAACCGCAGGCGGAAGTTCAAACTGGCTGAATCTGATTAGAAGAATAATTTATTATTTTGTATTTACTCATATATCGTTTTACCGCATCACTCGGTGGAATTCCGAACGAGTCGAAATAATTGTTATCAAAAACAGCTACCCAATGTGTTCCAGATCCGTCATTAAAATATTGTATATTTATAACGCAAGAAACCGGCAATGCTGGAGATGTAAGTTCATCTTTCGAATAAACTCCGTGAAAATTTTTAAATTTTTGTTATTTATCAAGTATATCAAAATTACTTAACGCCTTGTTCCCGGCAGCATTAGTCCTCGTCCTAACAAACCCGGCAGTAAACTTCCTGCTAATCCTGCCAGTAATGGTGCTATTGGAAGAAATCCACCTTGTGTCTTTTGTTTCGTCGTTCTTTTTCTTTTCGCCGTTGTTTTTTTTTTTTTCGTTTAGGCATTATATTTAATCTTTAGACAAAATTTTCTTTATACCACCACCAAAGACATTGCTTCTGACAATACCACTACCTTTAACTGCCTTTTCTGCCATGTACTGCTCTTGACACCGCTGCTAGCCCTAATGTTCCTAACACTGGCAACATTTTGGGTAGTAATGTTTTGGCTATTACTGATAGTGCCGGACCGAAGATACCGCCGTGTTTTGACATCGCAGTTATTTTGTGCAGCGCTCAAGTTTATAACGAAATTTGTTTTTTGCGATCGTGTTTACTCGTTTGATTTTTGGCTAACAATAAAATAGTCCCCAGAGCACTTGGGTTGATCTTCAATGAAACCGACCTCCGCTTCGCCAAAGCAGTTGTTAATTTTTTAACTTAACCATCGGTTAAATGCATTTCATTTATGATATATTTTGTCATCTTATATAACGATTACAGATTAAACTTGTATTGTCATTTTACGTCCAATGGAGTCGATTGTCACAGAACTGTTGCTTATCACTAATGCATATACATTTAACGCTGCTGCTGAAACGGCCCCGAGCGTCCAAGTTACCTCAATATCAGCTGTACTGTCAATAGCTCGCTCGCTATGTTTACAACAATCAAAGTAAAGTATCGAATAAAGTATACGAAATTCTTCTACTGATATCTGAGTCTCCAGTATCTTGATATTTTTGCATTGAGTCGAGCAGATACATGTACAGTCTAGTATGGTTTTTATAAGCGTCATCCGCAAAATTGCATTCGATCGCTCTTTCTGGATATTGCTTATAATTTATTATAGCATAAATTCGTCTAACGCCATCGTTATCAAATATTCCATTATTTTTTGTTGGTTTCCACGTCGAGCTTGTTGCTGAAATACAACGAATAAATGATGCGGCAGCTGTTCACTCGATGTTGTTGTAACTCGTCATGTGTTGTCGGTGGTATTTGGAACTGCTGTTTGATATATTTTATGTTGTTGAACATGAATTGTATTCGTACATTTTTCCAGTATACTATCTAATTCTAATGCTTTAGTGACCGACAACCATATAGCGACAACAAAAACAACAACAACTACAATTATACTGACACTTAAAAAACAACAAATATAACAATATTCAGCTAACCCGTGTACCGATTGAAAAATCAACGGTTTGTCTTCTCAGAGAGTTCACAATTGACGTAAGCGAAAAAATTAATTATTTCCTTTTTGTGAAAGCTTTTGTTGCCTTTTTCACCTTCTAAATGAAATGTCATTGCTTTGAGGCTTATATGTATTGTTTTGTACTAGTATAAACTACAGGTACACTCATACTTGTGAGAAACATGTCCGGTTACCAAGCGTTCTTTTTTCCTTTTTCTTTAGAGACTTTAATGATTCTGTTAAGAACAAATTATGCCGATATAGCGGAGTCTTTCTTTTACAGTTCAAAGCTTTTAAAAGTATTAAGTATCTTATAATAATAATAATAATAATAATAATAATAATAATAATAATAATAATAATAATAATAATAATAATAATAATAATAATAGCCTAAACTTTTAAAGCTCTTAGCGTTGTTGACAAAACTTAAAAACATATAATGATATGATTACAAATATAGAAACAATTAACACGAAATTAGAGAACAGAAAACATGCTATAAATAGTTAAGGTAAGGAAACATTAGGTGTTTAGGTATATTCTTGCAGTTGAAATAGGTACGTTTTAAGAGCGCTCTTGAATAAAATCACTTTGTCTTTGTGTCTACGTGGAGCAGGCAATTTGTTCCATGTTACTGGGACATGGTATGCAAAAGAGCGTTGTCCATAAGATTTCAACTTCATAGTGGGAATAATGAGAATACGAGTGTAATTATCTTGCAGGGGTGTACACATGAGTGATGTCGGATAGGTATGTTGGACTGGAGCCTGTCAGTGAAACGTAGCACAGAGAACAAATTTTGTGCTTAATTCTAGAGCGAATGGATAACCAATGTAGGGAACAGAGCATGGATGGGGGTGTTCTCTGATCGTGGTACTCAAAGGATGATCAGAGAAGCTGTGTTCTGAATTTTTTGAAGTTTCTCAAGCAGATATTGAGACGAACCAGACAGAATTGAGTTACAACAGTCCGGTCTTGAAAGTACTAAGGAACACACAAGTGTTTTAGTGGCACTGAAAGATAATTGCGAATGGAGCTAATGCGTTTCAACTCAAGACATGCAGACTTGCATATATTTATGACATGTTGGTGAAATGAGAGATTACTGTCGAGAGTAACATCTAGGTCTCGTACTGACTGTCTGAATTTAATGTTGGTGTTGCTGATATTTTTTTTTGAGATAAAGGATGTGAATGAGAACGTATTTGCGTTGTAATCAGAATGGCTTCAGTTTTATCGTCATTCATCTGTAGCTTGTTACATGTCATCCATGATTTCATATTGGAAATGCACTTCTTTACACCTTGGATGGTAGCTTCAACTTCAATTGGGTGGCTAGATTTGTATGTTTAGGTGTCAACAACATACAATTGATGAGATACTGGATCATGATTTGTGACATTTGAGAGTGGCTGAGTTTACAGAATAAAGAGAACAGATAAAAGAACAGATGGAACACCACAGCATAGATCAACTGGACTGGAGTATTTTCCATTTGCGGACACAATTTATGTCCTGTTGACCAAGTTGGATTTGAACCATAGTAAGGTTGTATCTTGAATGCCAAATACATGCTAGAGACGGTGAAGTACTATATCATGATCTATTGTGTCAAATGCTGCAGATAAGTCAAGGAAAGTGAGGACTGTAATCTTTCCGCAATCTAGAGCTGAGACAAAGTCATTAACTACTTTTAAAAGATTAGTTTCAGTAAGGGCGATATGCAGACTGTACGTTGCTTAAAAGACTGTTTGAATTCAGTTGAGTTTTAAGTTGGGATAGAATAACTTTTTCTAAGATTTTTGACATGAATGTGAAATTAGAAACTGGGCGGTACTTCTTTATATCGTCATGGTCGAGTGTTGTTTTCTTAAGCAGAGGTTTTACAATAGCAGTTTGGAACAGTGATGTCGGAAATAGATCATGTTTATATAACTTTGGTGTTCTTCATCACGGTTGTACGTACTAAATCCAGAGACAGGTTAAAATACTGCCAACGGTTGCCGCTGAAATTCTGTATCGCATGGTGACGAAGAGTCGATGAAAATTGTCTTGTCAAACTTATCTCTGATGGTTTGTACTTTTTTCTCGGGAGAAATTTGCAAACAGCTCCGAATCTTAAAATGCAATAGAAATCAACCAATATCTACCATGTTAAATGTTCTACGTGGACATTATACGTTTTTCTTCCGTAGCCAAGTAGATATGTTAACATATCGGAATATATTCACATAATTACAGGAGTGTTAGAATAGAAACATAAGTAAGCATATACGTTTTATATTAGAGATCAGTATGGCAACTAGTTTAATAGTTCCAGAATTAGGAAGAAGTTTCACAATTTCATTATATTTGAATGTGTTTGCATCCCCAGTGTTAGGATTTGTAGCTAAAACATTAAAATACAATGGTTTACCATCGGTTGTTTAATTACCACTGAAGCTATCAATGGGCATAATATTGATGATATGGCAAGCAAAACAATTACTGACATTAATCTTAATATCAAAGAATTTAATTAAATAATTAACGATTGTATTAGATACACTGATATGAAAACAGATATAAAGAAAAAAAGTAAATAAGCAAACAACAGAGAAATAAAATGTAATTAAAGACAATGGAAGATAAACAAGAGGCAAAAGTTAAGAGAGATTTAGAAACAATAATAAAAACATCTGCACCAAATCTTATTAATATAAAAATCATATGGGAATAATGTGAGTAATCAAATGTTAATTATTGCATTACCAAACGTATCTGTCTTACTTGTTACAACTGTCTGTCTTAAATTATTAACTGAAAGAAAAAGTTTATAAAAACCCTCAAAACAATTTAAGTAAACTAAAAAAACTATTTATTTATCTAAGTTTTAAAGTAAACATTTCAGAGACACTTAAAGTACTTTGAATTAAATCGCAAATAATCCCCAATGTCACATCCCAAGTTTGAAAGTATACAATGTTCTGAATGAATTTTGACAGTCTTGAATATCAAGCAGCCACAATGATGCAGCATAGAATGTGTCTGAAAGAATTGACTATAATTCCAAAAGAATGTGTTAATTCAAAGTCAATCAACACTTATTAATTCTAATGTACATTAACTTAAATTCATCTAGAATTAGATCTGATCACAACTATTGATTCATATAAAGAAGGATTTCAAGTTACTGACCAAACTTAGATATGAATTATTTGTGTACCATGTAAATGCATAAACACAGTTTCACTTGACCTAGATGTGAGTCATTCCCATGGAAAATTCCAATGAAATTATAAACAAATTTGTTTCTAGGAGATTCCAAGCTCACACAGCGCATATTAATTAACTTTAATCATCGAGAGACGTTATTGGTGTAAACATCCTGTTTATAAATGACCATTGTCTTAAAGTACAAACTCCAATCATGGATAAAATATAAGCACACACTATAGCTATAAATACCATAAGATTCGTTACAAATATGCTAAGACATTCAAGTAGGGACCCAACCTGAAAATGTGCAAATCAAGGTGATAAAACAAATGATAATCAGTCTATTTCATTACATAAAATATTGTGTTATCGGCTATACTACTTTCAATAACCTAATTAGCAACATCTTAATCTACATTAGCGATAAAAATGAAACCTAGGCTAGTAACCTAGAAATGTATCTGTAAAAGGTTAAAGGAGGAGAGTAGTAAACAACTATAGCGAAGAATGCATTGATATCCACTGCCAGAAATATACATTTTTAAGTATTAGTTAATTGAAGCAACACTTGTATAGTTTATGTAACCAGTTTCAACACTAAATTGCTAAACGTTTATGGTCAGAAATCTATAAAGCATCAGTTGAATAAAATTCAGATATGAGTTTCTGAAACCAAAACTCTGTATGTATTTCTTGATCAGATGAATAGTAAAATAACTTACTGTTAAGAAAATCTTCAATTTAGACCTTATTTCGTTACCCTAATCAATAAAAAACGGTACCATCAATTGATTAAAGATAAGCAATAAAGATGAAGATATAATAATAATTGCGAACTATTACTCCCTATCTCGACTAATGTCGCATTCATTATACACATGCGGTCGAGAATAATTAGCCGAATAGTCCCTTTGTTGCTGCAAGGTTAATGCAACCGATTTTTTTTTAGAGTTTAAGAGAATTCACATCTTAGTTTTGAAAATGAAATAAACAAAATTTTTTTTTTTTGTCTTGCCATCATTATTTGATAACTAAAAATTCATTGGTATAAACATTATGCAAGACTAATAAGCACCAATTCCTAGCATATATAATTCACATGACATAACCAACTATCTTCAAACAATTATCGTGGGACTCATATCAGAGAAAATAAAATAGGAAATTAAAAAAATTGTACCTTCCTTTCATTCCCACTTTTACAGAATCGTCTCTTTCACCTAGCAGAGCCATCCCCATGTCACCCTGGGTCATGCATCTGCCAAAGTACCGTATTCTTCGACATGCCATGGATTAAATTTCGTGCCAAATTACATACATTAATATAATATTGCTACTATTCACTGTCACATTAGCACATTCACAGACAGCTGCAAAATTCATACTATTACAAGATGTATTAGAAATTTGGGTGATCCAGTAAAATTATCCAGTACACATTATATAGCCGTACAAATTGGTAACGAAGGATGGTAATTTGATAGAGAAAACAACATGGAGAAAACTATACCACAAAATACCAACTGTAGTTCAGAATAATACCGAAAGAGCTACCAAAATTGAAGTATTATTATTTCAGGTTGACGATAACAAGAAAAAGAATTTATGTGAACAAAACGTGTTTAAGCACAAATTTAATACCATGTCCAATTGAATACAACTTTTAACGTAATAACATGTCTGATTTAATACCATATCTAATTGAATGCCATCTCTCTTTTAATACCATGTATAATGTAATACATGTCTAATTTAATACCATGTCTAATTATATACCATGTCTAATTTAAAAACACGTATAATGTAATATTGTCTAATTTAATGCCACGTCTAAGTTTGTGCCATGTCTAATATCATACCTGTGTCTAATTTAAAATCATGTCTAATTTAATGTCATGCTAATTTAATGTCTCGTCTATAAAAACATTGCAAACTTTAAGGTACAGACCAGGAGAAATCAACAACATATGGAAGCTATTGAACAGAAAAAAATCATGCATTAGAAAGCATTATGGAAACAATAAAGACGTTGAACTTGTACAGTCTCAACTTGAACAATTAAAATTATTTAAACAACGAAATTATACGAAACGACCAGGAAATAAAACTTGATGAGTGATTGCTCTATCCACGAACATACTATTATCATAAGAATACTAGCTTGATTAGAATGAAACAAATACCATCTTAGTGGATATTTAGTTTTGAAAACCAAAATTGACATCTTTATTAAATTATGCAACAACTAAATAGCGAAAGCATAAAATCGCAGTAATAAAATCCTCAATCAGTGGTGCAATAGCTAATGATCTGACATTTGATCCAACTGTATGAAATAACGAGAGAACACTTGAATGAGATCACAGTGTCCATATGTCTAAGATCTATGGGGAATGCGTTTCACGTATCTCAGTACTGGTACGCAAAAGAACGTTGTCTGTCCTCATGACAGTGGAATGAAATTTATACGTATTTATTAACACCGTTATAATTACAACAATAATTTCGATTTACTTTATTACTTTTATCTATATTACCTGATGTCATAATTTGGGAATAACTATGACGAAAAGTAGATAATGTACAATATTCAATATTAAAAATAGATTGTAGTACTTTTTAAAGCATATTTTATAGCTTACTGAAAATGCCAAAAATGTCTCCTGAGAGAGAGAGAGAGAGAGAGAGAGAGAGAGAGAGAGAGAGAGAGAGAGAGAGAGAGAGAGAGAGAGAGAGAGAGAGAGAGAGAGAGATGTGGATCTTGTGAACGCACAAAGTGAGAAAGACACTAAAAATTGAATAACTTCTTGTTGATAAAAGCAGAGAGTAAACAACATTTTGAAGTTTAAGTGGCGAGTGAAGGGCCGCGGACAGGATTTGTAGGCCGTACGAAAACTTCTTCAGTAGGCAATTACAATTTGTGACAGCAGCGTGTCCCCGGACGGTTGTAGGCCTCCAGGATTTTGTCATAGCTGTCCTATTGTATCAAGTCTCTAATAAACTTTAAAGCAAACTTTTTCACACCAGTTTGTAATACAAAAAATTGCTACCTTACGACGATCTTTTGAAACATCATTCTGGGATGTGTTATTTAGTGGTAAAATTTAGATATAAAAAAACTATCAAGCTGTATAGATAATGGAGGCTCTGGTTAGAGTTCGATCAAGTCAATCCATGCCCTCTTTAACACTGTTTCTCCCACAAGATTTTAAGTTTATAATTACACTAGAAAAAGATGCAGATATTATAAAAGGTGTTAAGCAGAAGGACGAATTAAAATTTATTTTTCTTTCTTCATTACGATTTCCAGCAATATGATTGGCCAGTACGTTTTGAAATTTTTTTAATCACTTAAACCAAAAAATAATAATTTAGCCCCGTCAACAAGCACTAATTCTTTCCGACATTCACATAGAATTATGTGTACGATATTTGCGAGCTGCACTGGCATAATTTTGGTTTAAATCAGCGTCTAGGCCAATGTTATCACGTCATGTTTTCTCCAGGCTACAATCTGACCTGTTCATTTTAAGTTAAATCTGGTAACGCCATGATGCGTCAAATACTCGATAATCGAATGGTTGACTTCTCGCCGTTATTATACACACTTTTGACTTTTGGTCTATAGGGTATTTCTATATGTTGAAAAAAATTAAATCATTTTCCATATAAATTTTAAAAATAAAATATCAAAATATTTTTATTTAAATGCACATACATATATCCGACAGATTAATTTATGACTCTTTATTGTTTGCAGAATATTTTTCTACAATTAATTTAAGCCAATAAACTGAGACAAAAACGAGCCGAGCTCTATTAAGTCTGTATTTATAAATATATAATTTGTGTAAAATTAGTTATCAAAATAATAACAGCTTGATTTTTATATTTTTTTCCAAAGATAATATTATGTATATGAATTAAAATTTATTTGCATCAGTACATTTTTATTCATTACAAAATGTTATTTAAGTGTGACAGTCCCAACAGATATGATAAAAAAATCTCTCTACCTAACCTACGAAAAAACCGAGCTTCTATGAAACAATTCCGATTCTTCTGAGCATGCATTCGAAGATACAATTTTATATAATAATTATCATAAACTAGCAGCTATGATTAGAACATTTTGAAGTTTTATTTTGTAGCAAGATTATATTCCACCATTTATTATCTTCTAAACCGCCCAATTCAAGATTCCATTGTTGTTTTTTTTTTAAATTGACATTCCACTGAACCATATTTTTTTTCAATACATTACTCTACATCCTTTTTATTTCTCTTATTGGCATACACTACAATATTTATAAAATGTTGTTTGCAGATTTGAATCATAATTAATGCTAAACAACGCGTTATAGCTGAAACCTATGAAATTAATCTTATTTTTGATTATTGTTTTATAGCTATTATTGCTAATCCATGGACAATTCACATTAATAAAATCTGCCCCAAATCTATTGCTTTCTGAAACAATGTTATATAATACAGGTTTTTGTCATCTATTTTAATATAAGGATGAAACAATACTTTGTTTCTAAAAAATGTTCAGCAGTGTGATCGTTTTGAATGATCTAGTTAGTTTTTGTAAAAAAACTCTTTGTACTGCTTGTAAGAAATACTTTGTGCTGCTTACTGCTTGTAAAAAATACCTGTTTTGCTTGTAAGAAATACCTTGAACTACTTGTAAGAAATATGTTGTATTGCTTGCAAGAAATACCAATAAGAACACCGTACTGCTGTTTGGAAAAATACTTTTTACTACTTACTGCTTGCAAGAAATACTTTGTATTGATTACTACTTGCAAGAAATATTTTGTACTGCTTGTAAGAATTACTTTTGCACTGTTTACTGCTTGTAAGAAATACTTTCTTCTGCTTGTGAGAAATACTCTATACTATATACTGCTTGTGAGAAATACATTGTACTGATTTTTTTAAAGAAACACTTTCTACTGCTTGTAAGAAATACACTGTAGTGCTTAAAAGAAATAGTTTGTACTGCTTACTGCTTGTGCCTACTACTTTGTGTTGCTTACTGCTGGTAAGAAATGCTTTATACTGATTTTCCCTGCTCGTAAAAATAGTTTGTAGTGCTTACTGCTTGTAATAATTACTTTGTGTTGCTTTTAAGAAGATAAAAATTTGAACAATATTGCCTTTAATATTGAAGAAATGTTGATGTTGAATACATACAAACTACAATTATTTAAATGTACATGCAATTTTGATTAGTAAATGTTAGCACCTTTTTAATCTTATGCTAAATATAGCGGCCATAATACTATCGATAGAAGCACATAAACTAATGCATTCATTAAAATCTCTTGCATTGAGAAATGTGAGTGTAAAATTTAGATTTTTAACGTAGCTTTAACAATTTTTTTCAGTAATACCGTTACGATGTCTGCAGTTTATAGTGGGGTCTAGCTACGTGGCATCATGCCGCAGACAAATGGCATGATGTCCCATCCAGTCACATTATTCTGACACCATGCCGACCAGTCCTATAACTAACATCTTAATGGCGAGTGCCTAGCGAGTTTGCTGTTAGTAGCATTTTTATAAGTTTTTGGTACAACTTGGCCGGGGTTTGAGAAATAATCTAAAGTCCACGTATAAGTAAATTAGAAGTAGCGTAGCATAAATATACAAGAACAGACCAGACATATAAGACTTAAATACGAACTAAACGAAGGATATGAATCTTATTACGTACAAATATCCATTCGTATTCATCCACCTACGGAAGACATCAGACTTGCATTCATATATTTTCAACAAAAAAAAAGACTTTCATTTCAAATTCAGATGCTGTGTGATAATGGTCTTGGACATACCAAATATGTTAAAATATTACATACCCTAATCAATTCAATCATAGCTGGAATCTTCCTTAAGAAGAGATGTGCTAGAATCCAAGATCCGAATTCGACTAAAGTGCCGGTGAATGATAACCTTGACCCCTTACTTAAAATTATATGAACTTAATTGTTCACAGCAAATGGACTGAAAATAGATATTAATGGAAGAAGTAATTTTGTGTTATTATAACTGCTCGTGGAGTGAAAAATATTTAATACAAAATGGTGTGTGACAAATGTTTTAAAAATATTATGGTCAGGTAATTACTACTCAGGTATTCAAGATCAACAAAGCAAAGCTAACCGTAGCAGGAAAAGGGTTTAAAAATTTAATTTTCATACATGTAAGTGCACATGCTCTTCAACTCCAGACAAATAAGAGATAAACATGCTCCGGTCATGAACATTCAGATATGTTTATAGTGAATCAACAGATTGGTCAGATATGCTTGTCACGTGATACATATTTTGTACTTAGATGACACACGTAAGATAAAACGGCCAAGTAATACTGAACAATTTGCTTTCTAGTTCAACGTTACGTAACTCTGTTGATAAGGATGCATTTCCATAGAGATTATCACTGTGCAAAGGAAGAATGTTTGCACATGCATTGAACACTGCACTGATATCAGACATTTGTTAGCATGTTGCAATACATTTACCGGCAATGATTGAGAGTTTTCCACGAGACGACAAAGTAAACGCAAACTATGAGTATAGTATTGTTGAAACTGATTTCTATTTATCAACTATCTAATTAACAAACTAAATAAAAATACAAACAAAAAGGGGACTGGGTTCATGCTTTTTTGTAATGATTGATCTGTTTCCGTTCGGTGTTGGACATTTTCTCTTGAATGCTTAACTCTTTATTATTTTTACCTGAGCACCCAGTGCTTGTGTTTGCTTTTCAGTCTAAATCCTATGCAGGTGCAATTTGGTCTACCAAGGACGATTATGGGAAACTGAGTCGAAATAATATGGAAAAGCAACTTCACCTCCTCCTTTCACAAGTACTTAAATTCTCAAGCGATACATTTCAATCTTGACAGGCGAATCTTACTTGTACCATATTAGTTCCGGTTTGAGTAGTTTTGGAGGAAAATAAAATGTTATTGTATAGACGAACCTGATAAAGGAGAAGGCAGTATCATTTTGATATCTTACTAGGGTTAATATCTTGTAGACGGATATGTGTGATACGAAATCTGGCAACTGCCAGTCGGAATTATTGGTCTTGACATGAAATCGTGTGTGAATGGTATATATGTGTTCGGAACGAACCATGGAATTATTCGTACCAATCTATGAATACCTTTTTTTAGGTACATAATGAACTTTGCAGTTATTCGTACATATCTATGAGTACGTTTCTATCTGGACGGAATCATCATCATCATTATCATCATCATCATCATCGCCATTGTCATCAGCGTCATCATTGTCTTCATCATCATCATCATCATCACCACCATAATCATCGCCGCCGTCGTCATCATCATCATCATCATCATCGTCATCATCATCATCATCATCATCATCATCATCATCATCATCATCATTCGTTAACCCAAGAAGTTGTTGGAGCACCACAGTCGACTTTACAGTCTCTGTTATTGTTGTTGTTATTGTTGTTGGGCTTAATGCCATTTTTCAGCACACGATAGGCTATTCATGGCGGCCAGTATTAATGGTGGAGGAAGAAACCGGGAAATCACCGGAAAGAACCACCAACCCACGAGAAGCTACTGGCAAGCTTTCTCACATATCCACATTCGCCGAATCTTAGACTCGAACCCACGCAGACAGAGGTGAGATGGCAGTGATCCGTAACGGACAGCGCTTTAGATCACTCGGCCACTCGGTCTCTATTTATTTTCCTGTTCTCTACTGCTCTTTGTGAATCTCAAAATTCCATGTCTGTCCACTCATTAATGTTGACTTTCCACCTCTTTTCTGTCTGCCTCTTTTTCTGCACCGTCGCACTGTGCCTTGCAAGATTGTTTTTGAGAGTCCATATGATCTTGAGACATGACCTTGCCACTTCAGTTGACGCTTTTTTTTTTTTACAGTAGTCAATAAATCTTCATAGGATCCGATGGCTCTTTCGATTCTCTTGTGGACTTCTTCGTTGGTTACATGGTCAATGTATGAGATGCCAAAAATCTTTCGGTTGCATCTCTTTTCGAAGGCTTGAATCCTTCTTTGTTGATCTGATGTGAACGTCCATTTTTCATAAGCATACATAAAAAGATGGATACGACAATTCAGTGCTTAGTCTTTTTTTGGAGATAAAGGCAATATTGATATCTTTCCATATTGATCTCAACCTTGTTGTTGCTGCTGTTGTCCAGGCAATACTGCAAAATAGTTCTGTTTTAAAGCCCTCATCTGTGACAATTGATCCCAAGTACTTGAAACTTATTACTCTTTCTAGTTTTTGTCCACTGACCTTTATTTCTGCGCTGATGCCGTTGGTGTTGTTTGACATCAATTTAGTTGTTTTGACGCCAATCTCCATACCGTATGTTGTCGAGGTTGTTTCGAGGCGTTAAACCAAGTCAGCCAGCTCTTTTTCATCCCCTACTAAACCATCAATATCGTCTGCGAAGCGACGGTTGGTGATTATTATTCCTCCGATGCTAACGGTGCCCTTGTGGTCAGGTAAGGCATCCTCCATCATTCTTTCCAAGAATATGTTGAAGAGTGTAGGTGACAGTATACATCCCTGTCTGACTTAAAATGTTGTTCGAAACCAATATCTTCTGATGTCATTGATGAGAACAGCAGTAGTGGCTTTGTCATAGAGGTGTTCAACAGCCTGCACCAGGTGTGAGCTGATGTTGTACTTCCTCATAGTTACCCATAAGGCCGCATGCCATACCCTATCAAAAAACATTTTGAAATCTATCAAGACATGGTATAGCTTCTGCTGTTGCTGATCGTATTTCTCGTAAAGGAGTATGAGATTGAAGAATTGTTCTGTGCTGCTCATACTTGCTCAGAAGCCTGCCTGTTCTTCAGCAATAATTTTCTCTGCTTGAGGCTTTAGTCTGTTGATAATTATTTCTGAATGATTCTGCTCGGGTGACTGATTAGAATGATGGTTTTCAGCATGACTCTGTTCGAGTGACTGATCAGACTGATAGTTCTGTAGTTTTGGCATAGCTGTAGGTTTCCTTTCTCGGGGATCACGATGAACAAGGATTGAGTTCATGTAGAAGGCCATTCTCCTGGCTTTCCATATCTTGTTGCAGATTGTTGTCAGGACCATGACTATCTCTTCTCCTTCTGCCTGAATGAACTCTGTTGATAAGTTGACAACACCAGCTAACCTTCCTTTCTTTAGTGACCTAGCTGAGATTGCTACGTATTAACAAAGAATGGGGATGCCATCAGTTTCTCTTGCTAGAAGGCATTTTAGTACTGCTGGATCTCATTGGGTCTTATGATTGTACAATTATGAGCAGTATTCATCACTTGAGGATCTATTGATCTTCTCTGAGGCACTTTCCTGAATCGTCATGGATATTGGTAATTTTCCCTTGTTATGGGTTGTGAGATCTTTCACCAGCTGAGATGCTGAGATGCCATTTTGCCATTTTGCTGTCATTTCTACTCAGACTGTCGTCGATTTAGCAGCATTGCGTTTCTATCCAGATTCATTTGCCTTTTCCATGTTCATGTTGTTTATCGATCTGTATTGTCTAGCCCCTACATGATATCATTTTCCCTTTTTCAGTTCTCTTCTTTTGTAACATAGTTCAAGGACAGCTCTTGTGACCCAAGGTTTCTTTCTTCGACTATATTTGCCAATGATTTCGCTAGCTGTGATAGTCACAGCTGTGTGTAATGTGGTTGTTAAGGACATGAGATCAGTGTCTTTGTTGTTGCTGTGTGTAATGTGGTTGTTAAGGACATGAGATCAGTGTCTTTGTTGTTCTGGGTTATCAAATGTGTAAATTTACCACCTGCTATGGCTGAGAAGGCTTATGTGACTTTTGGATCTTTCAATTTTTCAAAGTTTAATCTGATTCTTGGTTGATTAGGCTTTTTGATCATTTTCAGGTGGATGTGAAACGTTATCATTAATATTTCATGGTCACTTCTAATATCTGCTCCTGGAAAACTTTGTGTTCTAGCGATATTCAGTCCTGTGCAGAACCATTTTGTCACCAAGATGTAATCAGTCTGGTTATGATGTTGTCCATCTGGACTGTGCCATGTCCATCTTCTAGATGATTTGTGAGGACCGAACGTGTTGGCTAGCACAAGATTGTTGTAGACAGCAAACTCCAAGAACCTGAGTTCTCATTCATTTGCTTCTGCAGTGCAGAAGGGTCAATATGTGTTTTGCCAGTGTGTCTGTGAATCATCTCTCTTCTTTGCATTCTAGTCTTTTTGTACACAGAATGTCCTTCTTGGGTGAGTTATTAATGACATATTTCAGTTGGTTGTTAAAATTCTCCAGTTCTTTGTCATCATAGTTAGATGTTGGTGCATAGGCCTGTGTATTTGTGATGTTGAAGGGATTCTCCCTCAGGCGGATAGTAATGAGCCTGCTTGATACTGGGCAGCAGCCCATAATGCTGTTCACAATGCCCTTGTGGAAAAGAAATCGAACGCCAAGATTGTGTTTGTCCTCTCTGCCGCTGAAGTAGAGCTGATGTCTTTCGTCTGTTGTTATTTTGCCAAAGATTTTCCAGCGCACTTCGCAAAGATCAACAATGTTCCAGTTGTACTTTTCCAACTCATTTGTAAGTTCTTTCAATTTTCCCTCAGTCCTCAGTGTTGTAATGTTTCGCGTACCAAAGGTGATGTTGTCTCTCCCACGGATCTTTTTAGGTGTGGACACCAGTAGCATGCTAGATACCTCCGTCCTGGTTTGCAGTGGAAGACGCAGTCATTGTGGAACGGGCTGCGACCAATCCGGTATGGAAGAATTATTAGTTGTATTCATGTGGTGAGTAAAGGTCAACATACAGCTAAATCAAGATTTGGGCGTTTTTTTTTTTACACATTTCAAACGTTGTCACATTTGTCGCCAATACGCAGAAATAACACTCAACACTTTATATTAATATTAAAATATAAGTGCTTTCCTCATAAAATTTGGAATTTTCCTACTTTAAGTTTTATCATAAAATTGTGATGACCAGTGACTGAGGTTAGGTTTCCTCTTACAGTTTTGAAAACCACTAGATATGTATTATTTCACACAATTTTGAAGGCCATTGGAAACATAGTTCATACAAATTTGAACGCTGGTGGTTTATGAGGCATATGTTTATTACTTACAGTTTTGAGGATTAGTCCAGAAAGGGTTTTCTTTCCAAATTTGAAGGATGGGAAGTGGACAGCATGCACTTTAAGAAACAAATAACTGATGGGCACACATTAGTGTTTAAATCCGGTTGAAAGTTTACCAAAACTGGTCAACCTGTTTAAATTGGATTAACTGTCATGCAATATTTAAAAATAAATTACAAAATCTAAATGTTTACCAGTTTGGAACCACAATGGCCATTTTCCACATACGGAAGAAGAAAGGGATGATCATGAGGGGCATTTCTTTGTACGTCAGCCTTTACATGGCGCTACTAAATGTCAGCACTTTCTCCATTTATCTTTACATGGAGCTACTCAGGGTCAATACTTTCAGCAACATTATTGAAGTGGGGCTGCTCAAGAGCCGGTACTTTCTATACCAATCTTTACATTGAACGTCTTAGGGGCAAAACTTTCAAAACCAATTTTTACCTGGAGCAACTCAAGTCACAACGCAACTCTGAAAATCCATTGCTTTTTTTGTGTGTTTTTGTGTTTGTTTTTATGCAGTAGTAAGCAGTTATCCTTGTTCTACCATGCATGTATTGAAGGGTATTATAGTAGTAGATATAGTAGGTAAATATACTTAGATCAGAATAAATCCATATTTAATCAGATAACCAGTTTTATTTTATTTATTGAGGGATTACTGGTCTTCTTTTCTTTATTACATACGTCAACTGTAATAAATCTTACTACACATGAATATTACGTAAACCTGCTCACAAAAGAAAATAAAAACAACGATAACAAAAGGAAAGATTCAGCGTACATATTATATTATTTGCGATGCATTCTGTTGACAGATGATATATTCGCTAGCGTTGACAACTCGTTTTATAGTATATGAAAGAACGTTTCGCTTTTACGGTTGTTTTAGAATCAGTAAATAAGATATTTTGTCCCTAAGTCATCACAAGGAACTTTCCCCAATCAGTCCGAGTTAACTACCTGGATAATTAGTACATGCACTAATGTGCCACGAATGAGCAAATTAGAGCCGTGGTGGGTCGTTTAAGAATGGATTGTTTGGGTAAAGGACTGGGTGTCGTTGTTGTTGTATGGTTTAACGCTATTTTTCAGCACAAGATAGGTTAAACATGGCGGCCAGAATAAATAAATGGGGGAAAACCCGGTAAAATCACGAAAAGAAAAACTGGCCCACGATAACACATATTGGCTGAGCAGGATACTCAAATCCATGGAGACAGGTAAGAGAGAGAGAGAGAGAGAGAGAGAGAGAGAGAGAGAGAGAGAGAGAGAGAGAGAGAGAGAGAGAGAGAGAGAGAGAGAGAGAGAGAGAGAGAGAGAGATATTTTGTAACGTAGCTTTAACAATTTTTCAGTCATGTCGTTACGATGTCTGCAGTGTGACAGTCTATAGTGATGTCTATCACTGGGGCATCATGCCGCAGACATGTAGCATGATGTCCTACCAAGTTACATTGTCCTGACACCAGGCCGACCAGTCCTAACACTAACCTCTGAGCGCCAAGCGAGGAAGCTGTTAGTACAATTTTTGTAATTCTTTGGTATGACTCGACCGGGGATTGAACCCACGACCTCCCGCATCCGAGGCGGACGCTCTAATCACAAGGTTACCGGAACGGTTGAGAGAGAGAGAGAGAGAGAGAGAGAGAGAGAGAGAGAGAGAGAGAGAGAGAGAGAGAGAGAGAGAGAGAGAGAGAGAGAGAGAGAGAGAGAGAGAGAGAGAGAGAGAGAGAGAGAGAGAGAGAGAGAGAGAGAGAGAGAGAGAGAGAGAGAGAGAGAGAGAGAGAGAGAGAGAGAGAGAGAGAGAGAGAGAGAGAGAGAGCGTTTGTGTGTGTGAAAAATAGGAAAGTATGTGTAGTTCAATATCGCCTGATAGGTTGTATCAGGAATATGACGAGTCTGTAGAAGGGGTGAGGTGAGTGGGGTTGACAACCTTTATTGCCAGTCCATTAACTATATCCCTAACGAATACAATTATTCGACAATACTATTACATTTAAAAGGGTGAAAATGATTTGATGCATACATTACAGGTTAAAATATCTATATTTATTGTTAGATGTGTTTTCATATGATATGTTGGTGCAGGAATAGAATTCCAAGAGAGAGTTTAAGACCTGAATTATGTAACTTTTTAGCATCCTTTTATTCTGTGAATTATTAAACAGTTTCCATTTTATTCAACCGCCTGATAATTATAAAAAAATTTCTTTAAAGTTATACTTTATTCCTTAACTTATAAACAAGTAAATCTTTCAATGTTGAATTAGTCAAATTAGCAGTGTACTTCCTCTGAAACATTTTGGCCCTGGATTTAATTATGGAAACGTTTTCGTTGTAGACACTCGAGGCCTTGAAGTCGTTTTGCTGTGGCCTTGAAAAAGTAGTCAAATATCAAAGGCTAGTGCTGTCTTCTGTCTTTCACCAACTAGACTGCCTTACGATAACAGACAAGACGTCAGCAGTACGAGGTGTAGGTTTTTCGAACCGTTGAAAAAAAATGACGTATTTAAATTAAATTAAAATAATTTTGCAGCATACCTCCTTCAAAACTGCCTAGAGGGCATCTTTATCAAATAATCACCTGTATTATTTAATATTTAATAATAGTTTGTAGGTCGCGTGAAGAAACATTTCTTATTGAAGCAAGGTGTTATTAAATTGAGGCATTATTTCTCAGTTGTAAAATGTGGTTGTTTGCGACACGTGGTAAGTTAAAGCAATGGAAGGAGAAAAGCACTCGAATAGTCAGATGGTGATATCACGGTGTCGTTAAGACATGTACAATCAATCAATCAATCAATCAATCAATCAATCAATCAATCAATCGGCACATTGATTCAAAAGAGCCTACTGGAACTTTATTTTCCTACTATTTTTTTTCGCCATTTTTGACTATTGCCTTGAAATGCGGTAGATTTATATTATAAAACACTACGATTCCCATCAAAATGGAAAATTTGAGTGATCAGTCATTTATATTAAAAATTGATTGACACCTTAAATGAGGAACATATTACATTGTTTTTTTAGAGTATACAAATATATGCATTTGAACAGGCATATTGCAATTGGCTGCAAAAATCACCGTGTTCTATCTTTCTAAACTAACCCTGGACAATATTTTTTTTAAGCTGTACATTCCTAAGCTACCATTTGTTTTAATTATCATTCATTGATCAACACTGCTGTCTAAAATTTGTTAGTTCAATTTTTAAAATGGAATTGTATTAAAATTAAATTGTGTTTAAAAACTCTTTTCTAAATTTAAATGTTTATTTTAAAATCTACTAAAATATGATTTATCAATGTTTTATCATTTAAACATTTTTTCCAATTGGAACAGATCTTTTACTACAGTTAGGTTTTTATTGCATTGAAAATGTCTTATAATTAAGAAACTTCTCAATCTCAACTGCACTTGATCCAAAACTGGTACCCTGGAAAACACAACAATCACAACATGTCTGACGTATGTCACATACCTTCTTTGCTGTGAAATTCAAAGCGACTTCGTTAGTGAAGTTGAGATAGGTGTGACAAATATAAAAGTGACTAAAATTGGCCATATATAAATTGGTCGGATAGGACTCGTTTCATTATTATTACCTGCAGGGTCGAGTCATAATTATCCGCGGTTCAATACCCACAAATTGTGTTCTCTTTCATTTTGAAGGCGATACAAGCGTTATATTTAGGTATATTTAAAAAAATTTGGCATAAAAGAACTCAGTTTACAATTATTACTTCCGGTTCAGTACCAATTAATATAGATCCAGACCATTTTAAATAATTTTTTTCCAGTCTCATTTGGTGGTGATACGAAAGTTAGATTTAGGGAATTTGGTATTGATTTAAAGGTAAAATTGTTTGTTTGTTTTTTTTAAATTACGAGTGCTGTGGTATGTTGTGATATTTTTTTATCTGAGTGTCTGAGACGCTTGCTTAGAGGCGTTGGACCAGAGTTCATTTAGAGCAGAAGTTTAGAATGGAAAACTCTGACTATTAAGCTGACAAGAGATTTATATGAATCGAACATTATTTAGTTATATCTGCATTCAAAGTGAAAAGGAAATAATCTGATTGAAATATAGAAAGATGGATGTAAATATTCATTCCATAAAGAGGTTCAGAGGTATAATCTAAAACAGACATTGCTGCAAAGTGAGTTAAACGTGACGCAAATAGAAATGCTTCTATGCTGCGACCTCCAAATCAATACATTTATTATCTAGATAAACAGTAACAAGACATTGCCATTGACTTTATCGTAGTGATAAAAAAATGTATAAATATCTTAACAGCTTATGTTTGGTTTCATTGCCATTTTTCAGCAACTGACAGGCTATACACTACAGAAGAACTCAAGGATAGGCCTGCGATGAACCACAGACCCACTGGAAGCTGCTGGCAAGCTTTCTGGCATACCAATAAAGGCCAAGCATAAACTCAAAACCATGCAAACAGGTGAGCCATTCGGGGACCCCTACACCTCGTGAACTAATAAAATCAGTGGATCAAAGAGCATTTATATCTTGTTATGCTAATTTTATAAAAGTTTCTAATGGATAATAGGGATGCAATAATCAGGAGAGTATAACAGAGTTAAATCTGGTCACTATCAACTAATTACAAAGTTTACACACACATGAGTACGTACGTACGTACGTAAGTACGTATGTATGTATGTATGTATGTATGTATGTATGTATGTATGTATGTATGTATGTATGTATGTATGTATGTATGTATGTATGTATGTATGTATGTATGTATGTATGTATGTATGTATGTATGTATGTATGCATGTATGTATGCAAATAATACTATCGTACAGGTTAGAGAATTTTTAATTCGTACTATATGGAGATTCGATTCAGGTCTGCGGGTAAACAACACCTATCGTCTTGCCTGCACGCACCAGCCCATATTTCTTCCTAACTAAGCACGCATCACCAAATAGGAATGATGTGACTGAATCCGTGTTATGTGCATATATTAAGTAGCTTTTCCCAGATGATCACCATTATATTATTTTTTTTATTTCAATGCAATCAATAGAAATCATTCAAATAAAATTCCAAATAAAACTACAAAAAAAAACCCAAAGAGAAAGAAAACAAACAAGATAAAACCGACCAACCAAACAAACACTCCCCAAAAATAAACCGAAAAAAAAAAAGAAAATTGGCAATTAGACTAGTCTCATGCATCAGAAACTTCCTTCAGGGGGAGGACTCAATAAGTTATTATTTTTAAAATACACACCCTATGCCGATAAAACCAGATTGCATACAATATTCGGCAGAGCTGCCATGAGATGCACATGACTGGACTAGTGTAAAACCAAAGTCTTCTATTTTGTAATGAATACAAGTTGAATAACTTATCAAATAATAGAGATTTTCATAATATAAAAAAATTCTGAACAGAAAATGTTATTTTGCAGCAAATTTAATAAGTTGTGGAATAATAACAAAACCACAAATATATATATATATATTTTTATCATCGTTTGATTTACCAGTCTTTCTGATAGCGTTATCTAAATCAAACGAAGTAACAGAGCTGGATATCTTTTAGAGCAATTTTGTAATATTTCTACCATTTATTTTTATTTTCATGACCAGGTTTCATCTAGAGCCAAGCATGTATATGGCGACATATGTCCGTTATGGTGACAAGATACATAATTGCTGGCCGCAAAAAGAATGAATTTAGATTTGTCTTCAGCAGTTTTGGTTGACATGAAACTTTCAGGGTGTAACAAAAAAAAACTACTTTGGTCAGTTCATGAGATACTTGTTTGTTTACAACTTTGAACGAGTTAAACTTAAGTCAGCGGTAGCTGACCTAAAAAATAACACTAAGTTCATTTATCGATTTTATTTTCATTGGTGCATATTTACAGATTCTTTTAACTAAAGTCATCAATAAAGCAAACATCATCAGCCCTGAAAGAACGCTACCCTGTTTGAATGATTCGGCCAAAATGTCCCATTGTAATCTTTATTTTTTTTTCAAATATCATAACTAATAAATTTTGAAGTGTAGCTAACATGATTGGTTTATGGTCTGTACGTACACAACTGAGCCTTAGTGTAATATAGTTTTATTTCGCTAACAGATTTGTGCAATAACAGGGTTAGACTAAAGATTAAACAGTAATAACACACGGGTAAGGTGCTGTACGTTTCGGTGGAGATGTACTTCGAATTGAGAGTATAATGGGTATTCTATTACTTTAGGACTGCAAAGGTAATGTTTTTCTACACATCAAATTAAAATATTAAAATTATAAATATAAAACTAGCTATCCTGTGCTAATATATTGAGCCTCTACTTGAATGTTTCTTTATGTTCACATGTAATTTTATGGTTTTATGGTGATTTTGTTCTTTCTGTTCTTCTTATTTCCTTTATTGTAGCACAAACTTAACATCTTTTCTTTGTTGTACAAATTGCCTTTCTGATATTTTAATTTAGTTTTTCAATTTCCTGTATCAGTTTTCTATTTCCAATGACTAGAAACAGTTTGAAACAAAAGATTGCGCTTCGCACACTTGCATTCTGCGTTTATGTAATCTGTTTAAATTACTTTTAAGTGCGAAATTAAAGTTCTGGGAAAATCGAATTCTAAGAGTCCTTATCTACGCATTATGAAAGTTGTACTGGTTTTTCTTTCGTCAGGATGTTGTACAAAACTCTTCCCAGTTCAGCTAATTCTTGTAATTATTGAAAGTTTTATGAATGTATTTCAATCTTATATGGTAAACATTTCCATCTGTTCTACGTTTCAACTCGATTTGTTTTTCTTTTTCTAACGACCTGTGTTTGTCATATCTGTTATTTTGGAAAGTCAATATTTTATCCAGGTGTAAATGTAACCTAATCAATCACCCAGTAAATACTTTATAATTTAAGTATTTTAAACTAGTTCCATATACTCTAACATGATTATTTAATTTCCTCCTTTCTGTCATCATATAAACTGATTTTATAAATTAAACGTTGATTTTACAAAGCACGAAGTTTTCTTTCATTTTCGTCGCTATATGTCAGAGAAAACCATTGTTTAATCTAAAGGTTGATGACTGATATGGTTTTATATATAGGGTATAGTGTTATAGCTCGTCACAGTAGTAAACTGTACAACGTTTGTTACTTGGTATGTTTCTTTAAAAATCAGTCTAGTCCTTTTTTCAACATAAAGTTTGCATCCGGAACATGATGTTCACCGTTATTTTTTACCTACCTTCAACTTTATTCAGTCTTTCAACATAAATCGCGTCAATTTTATGTGATATCCTCTCCTCTGGCATCATATGACCATCAACAGCAGCTGACTATACGCGATGTTGAAGAACCCGATGAGGCTGCTTGTAAATCCAGAATATGGCTTGCTTGGCTATAGAGGTGAGTGTTACAGTGCTGCAACGACTGGGCTATTGCAATGTTTTAATTTCGAATTGGAGATTTTATCTGGGAGTGCAAATATTGTTCTTAACTTAGATAAAGCCGGGGGTCGGGCTTCTTGTTGCTGTTATTATGTTGAAAGGAGTTGATTCGGACGAAGCTTGACCTAAAGTACATTGGAACCAAATTGCGAAACTAAAACAGTCCACATAATTTACCATTGTAGGTCGTTATCACGTGGCCATCTACATCCAATCACCTTGCACATAAATTGAGTCATTTCATAACAATTTGAATTATTGATGCTTAATACAGTAGTCTTAGGAGGAGTTGTGTGCTCTTGGTACTCAATTTGCTTCAGAGTGCACTGCATCTGGTTTCCAACTGTTAAAAGATTTTTTCATATCCTTATCATTTCATAAGAACATACTTTATACCACTTATTTTTATGGTCTTCAAAATCCTTTCAATTTTGCGTGCGTCATCATGTTTATCGTATACAGTTAATTATTGCTTATAATATATGCCGTTTATTTCCTCTGCCATTAGTTCTTTCATTTTATAAACTGATCTTTGACTTAAAATTACTTGAATGATTTTAAAAACTGCGAAACTGTTTTGTATGGCAAAATTCTATCTGTTTCAGTGATTTAAAATGTTGGCATTGCAAATATATCAGTTGTCAAAACAAATAATAAAGATTCATCCCTACGCTTTCTTTTCTTTCTTGTTTGCTGCAACTGGAATAATGTCTATTCCTATGAGATGAATGTTATTTTGTCATTCACATACAATTGGTAAAACTTCAATCCATATTATGTTTTTGTTTTGTGTAGAATGCTTTCATATTCATGTCATTAACGTTCTATTAAACTTTTCCAGTTCATTTAAATTATGTTTGAGCACACAGTTCCATCCTTAAATAGTGTCTTATTATATGTTTTCTATTTTTAGCTTTTTAATCCAGTATATTTAATCTCCTTTTTCGCTTTAACAATCAATTTATTTTCTTTCTGTTCCGTTGGTCTGTTCACACAATTGTTTAATGTGTTATCGGTCGGTCATCTAAGATGAAGTCTATTTTTGGCCCTTAATTTAATACCGTATAAAATATCCAGATTACTTATTGCTTGATAAATTCTGTAATTGTGTCACGAAGCCCTTAAAAGCACACCCTTCTACAAAAACAGAACCTTTGAATTTCAGCATTGTGCATAGTTTATTCAATCATTTCGAAAGGATGAATTGATTCCAGATTTATGTCAAGTAATGCCATTCTTGATTCAAGGAAACGAACTCTTATACTGTATCATATGTTTTGTGGTTAATCTTACTTTCTGTTCCAATATTTATAGCTCTTTTCTTTTTCTTAACCCTAACCTTGTAAAATTTAACTGTACCGTAAATTTATCCGAGTATATAATCGGCACATTTATTAGCAGCGGTTATGTAGTCTATTCATGGCCTAAAGATCAAAGTCTGAATAAACTAAGTGATAATCGAAAAATTACAATGTTTGAAGTGTTCATGTGCCTGTGATGGCACGAGTCGTGTTGTTGTGCCATCTGTCTTTTGCTGAATCGCAAGATACGAAACAATCCCCAAAAAATCCAGTTTTTGAAATTTCACTATTAATTAAAGTCTTTATCTCCAAGAATATTATTTTTATGAACATATTTTAACATATCAGTAGATATTTTTTTTCTTGTGCATACTAATATTATTTGATGATTATATCAGCTCTCTCATTATTTGCAAAATATTAGTGACGTCTCTGATTCTGAGCTCAAATTACCTACTATTGCGATGAGTTTCAGTGCATATGCATATCGATCTCATTAAAATAGAACGCATTTTTTGGTACAGAATATAGCGAACACGGGCTCCATGTAGGAACTGATGCAGGATTTATACCAAATCTTCACTGGGAAATCCCTTTTAGAAATATTAGTTAACGGTTTTACGTGTGTTCGCGGGTTTTCCGTCTGTCGGAGTGCGTAACCTTTGTCGATGACGGTAGGTTGTATTTTAGATTATGAACTCTGGTAAGCATAATGTTTACTTAGCATTTGAGTTCAGTTGCTTACACGTAGACTCGGTTTTTCAGTTGGATCGCTTCAAATCATGTTATAATACAGGTGAAGGAAAATATGAATTAATTGGTATTTGATAAATACATAACCAAATAATTCATTCCTGTTTTAGATCAGTGTGTGTGGGAATTAAATTGTGATCAGAGTTTACAATTGCGCCATTGAAGACTTATGTTAAATAATATTTGGAATTACTAAAGTGATCAGTGGATTAAGATATTACTTTTGATTTTTGTGAACTCGTTAAAAGACATTGTAGGTTGCATCATTGTGTTTTATGAGGACATTCAGAATATTAGAATTCTCTCGAAACATACTATATTTGGACTTGTGATAGGATGTTTAGGATTACTTGGAGTTTAATTCATAATACTGTGTCTCTTATTTTCACTTACTATTCTTCGGAAAGAAGTTGCTTTTTAATGTTACATAATTGTTGGTTTCAGTTTCTTGCTCCTCTCACGCACCAGAGAAAGAGAAATAACTCAAGAGAAAAATACATTTACCATAGGAATCATGACAGAGTTGTGTCCTTTAATCTATCGTATGTGGCGACGACTACTGTTTTAAACACAAACCTCAAACATAATATCTTGTTGTTTTTATTACTTTGGATTATGTATGTATGTATGTATGTATGTATGTATGTATGTATGTATGTATGTATGTATGTATTATATATTTCCAATCAATATATTTTGGAATCTCAACGGCTCGTTTCATTTGCATGTTATTAATATTGTTCAAATTGAGATTTTATATTAACACGACATGATTACCAGTCATGTTTCAATTTTATACAGTTTTCAATTTGCTTTTTCTTATCATACTTAATGAAAATATCATATGTTTCCAAAGATCATTATTTTTAGTTGAAAAGACGCTACTTATCAATCAATATTTCAGAGCAGCTCTTGACATTATGAGGAAAAATAACTCTACTCTTGTGATAAGATTCCAATATTGTTTTGAGCTAATTTTGCTTGAGTATAACAGAACAACGCTACAACAAATGTTTTCGTAATCCGTGTGTGTGTGTGTGTGTGTGTGTGTGTGTGTGTGTTTGTGTGTGTGTGTGTAACATTTTAATTTTATGGATTTTTCAGACTTGCTTTAATCTTTATGTTTACTGAATTGAAATATCAGGTGCTTCAAAAGATCATTTAACTGAGCCACATTGACACTTAATTTACTTTCATAATTTAGCGCTTTTCTACCTTTCTTTTCATATTATTACTTTGACTGAAATAGTTAATATAATGAATAGAATAACTCTACATTTATATTCGATTGGTGGCGATAGAGTCTTGAGTTATCTTTATTAGACTGTGACATGACAGAACGGCGATACAAAAATTAAATGTTTGAGAGATCCGCCACTTCTATACCAAGATTCTTCTGTCTTGCTTCGCCTCTTCGAATATTTATTGCTTAGATATTATTGCGTTTCTATCATAGTTCTTAAATAATTATTGTGATCTCGTATTATAAATGTACGGCAGGTATACCTTGATCATCTGCATTCCGGTCACATTTTTCTAAATAGTTATTTTTTCTCAGTGGTACAACTGTCCAAAAAAATCATAGAAAATATCTACTTGAAATAAATTAAATTTTCTTTACCAATGTTGAAAACTGGTTTAGTGGCATCTGCCTTCATCACCACAGAATTGTTCAATGGCAGCACAACAGAACCCGTCAAAACTGCTAATGCCAACAAACAAACGAAGAAAATGACATACTGGGCACAATCTAATATATAAAATTAAGCTTAATTCTTAACTTTAATGAAAAATAATTAGAAATTGAAGTACTTTTAACTTTTAGTTAGTATTTAAGCAAACTTAAAATTTAAATGTATTATCTGAAATGTGTTGAAATTGTCATTGGACATAAGCGGTGCAAAAACATTTATTTTAGTATCTACAAAACTTCAAGTATAGATCCCACACGAAGTGCACAAGCATTGTACTAAACCGGAAACATTTATCAAGGCCTGACCCATTTTGTTATAAGTGATTTGACTCTACTCTACTGTGAACTTCAACTAGGTAAACACAAAACTCATTTGTGATATTTTTAAATTCTCGCCTATATTCCTTTTCATTTGTTACTACGCAAAGATGACATGCATGTCGCGAGACCTTGATTTGATTTGAAGTCTAGCCATTTGAAAATGAGACGTTTGTGCAAAGGATTTTGTGTTCGTATTTAATGACATTGAATAAGGATTTTCTTCTGATATCTATATTTATTTATACTTTTAAATCATAGGGATTTGTATTCAGTGGCAGTTATCCTGGTTACTTTCCATACCGGAATATCACAATTAAATTATAGGCACGACTACAAACATTCATTATCTATGTCCGTAAATATGGTATCAACAGGTGCAAATCTGAATAAAAACTGCCCATTTTCATATACTCCTTTGCAATATTACATTAAAAAAACGTAGTTCTGATTTTGAGTCTGACAACGTTTTTCAGCACAAAATAGGCGACAGTATTAAGTGGGGGAGGAGAAATCCGGGAAAATCCCGGTTATAATCACCGACCCAAGGAAAGCTACAGGCAAGGTTTCTCACATACACCAACTGGCCGATCATTTGAATCCAAACCAGAGGTGAGCCTGAAGTGATATATGAGGAGTATAATCATAATATTTACTTGTATTTTGTTTGATTTTAGATCGGAACAGCGTGCCTCATTATGCCACAACAGCTCCATATTGGGCTGAATAATGTCTCAAAATACCAACAAACGTTTTGTATAATGATAAACCTGCTTTGATAAAATATCAATAAGCGTTTGCGGTTATGTCAAGTATGCCAGTTGAAAATCATCCATATAAATAATCTATGTCTTAAAGTGGCTGTGTAGAACCTTAATATTCAAAATTAAATGATTGGGTGTCAGCAAGTAAGCAACCCAAAGAGCGCCAGTTTGTGTTGTCCAGTCCAGGTTATCAATGCCTGTATCTCGCGTGAGTGTTGCTAACGACGCAAGTTTGATGGTTCTGCAAGGTAATATAAGCACAATTCCTGATGGTATTCGACAAAGTATTCCTGGTAAACGAAAGCCAATTTCCTTTCTGTCACTTATCCTCCGGCAACCAGTTTCAAAGTCATTCCTTATATTGCTCGTACAGCCCTTATGAATTTGCACTTGATTAACTAAGGTAAACTGAATCGTTGTCGCTGTTCTTACAAAATAACGTAACTTTGTGCTTGGCTCCAAACATAACTTTGCTAACATCTTTGCAATAACAACATATGCGACTAAGGGTAATTGGACAGAAAAAAACGTTAATGTGTTTGAATCAAGTTACAATCAACGCAGTGTAAATAATGACTAAAAATTTAGGTTGGCGCTAATTACAGCATGCGTTTGCGCCTCCTCTACAATATTTCCGACGTTTCTAACCAAAACATTTTATGATCTGCATTATTAGATGTATATTTTAAACCATAAAAGCTACATATTGTATGAACATTTTTATTTCACAAAACTTAACAAGGCTTCATGTATATGGATTATAGATATATACAACACTCTTCTCAATATTGTCCTTGATTTTAATCATGGTCATAAACTAAACTAATGATAACACGCGCTATTGAACATTACATGTTTCTTTTCTCCTAATTAAAAGCATAAATAAAATCATATCAAATACTCTTAATTGATGTAAAACGATAAACCAAAATTAATAAAATATTTTAAGTTAAATAAGTACGAACATCTCAATTTTCATCTTGCCTGCATGCCTGTTCAGAAACCAATCTTTGACATAATCATCGTCGTTTCTTTAAAAACCCGTCAAGCAGGAAAAGTTTTCCAACACATAACTTAATTATGTTTAATCCTACTTCCATAAAAGATGCTATTAGAATCTTTCTGACAATCAAAGCATATAACTTTCCATAATGCATTAGGAGTAGAAATAATACAAACAATATTATCATACAGGTTAGAGAAACTAAATTCGTACTCTACCTAATTTCGAACCCAGGTCCGCGAGTAAATGGCACCCTTCGCCTTGCCTGCACGCACCAGCCCATATACCGTCACGACTAAGCATCACCAAAGTATGATGGCACTAAAATGGTGTTATATGAGCTTGTGCGTAGCAGACACACTCGCATGACGACCAAGTAAATATTTCTCATATATATATATATATATATATATATATATATATATATATATATATATATATATATATATATATATATATACACACAGTCGTTCCAGATTCCTATGAAAGAAATCAAGGTATATAGGATTTTGTATTACAAATAATTATAAATATATAACAGGCAAAACAGACTGTGCTATCCCTGGATTCTGTAGTAGAATCTTGATAATATAATGATATTATTTGTATTAAACTATTATTTCTGCCCACAAGAGCGAAGACAACAAGCTTTGTAAATTTTGACCAAAAAAATTTATTACCCTGGGAAACACGGTGATAAGGTAAAAATATGAAATAAGATTAACGATTTACGAACAAGATTAAACAAAAGCACATTACGTCCGGTGACTAAACAGTTCTAAACTGACGTAGTCTGAATCTCAATTCCGTTCCAAGATGGCGGATAATGACGTCAGACGAAGGTTAAATCAAATGTTCAGGCTTTTAACCGTGCATTTCAATTTGTATTGTTCTGTTTCAATTTAGAAATAATTTCAGCAAATGTCTTTATCCAAAGCCAGTTGTGTAGTTCTCCAGGGAAAATAATTTTTTACAAGGCAGACGAAATACAACTATCCTTAATAACAAAATACTTTATTCATCATAGGTACGAACGAACAACTCTTTCCAGCACAAAAAAATACCTTCTTCTTAAGGTATTAGAAACTCGATAAGATGTTATGATGTGACTCTCTAAGGTGTTAAAATATGAATTTAGACAATTTTGAATCTAACAGAGTATTTTAAAGCAAACTAATACGTCACCCCATGCACGCGCATGAAGAAATCATGGAGATTTCGAAATATTGCCAACGTAGTATAGAATGTCAATAAGTATTATTAGTAATGACCGTGATCACATTCAATCATTTACATAGCTAATTCCGACTGTTTACTTAATACGACAAAACAGTCTTGCGAAAATTGTGCTTACGCGAGTCACATTTACGTTGTAAACAAATACGATGTTTCTAAGAAAATATCAGATCCTGCGAACATAATCATCATCATAAAAATTATATTTTATAAAAATGAAATACAAGTGAAAAAAAAGAAAGAAAAAAATCCAATTTTAACACATGCAAATTAACTGCAGGGTCATAACAATATATATATATATATATATATATATATATATATATATATATATATATATATTCTATCAATTCATCCTTTCACTTGTTTACAATCTTTAGGTTTGTATATTTTAGTGTACTACAGCCTTCTTTCAATATACCAGCATCATTGACGAAGACTGATATTAATCAGCAATTTCAATAAAATTTTTAATTCCACTTATACTATGAAAAGATGATTAGGAACAGTACAGTCAAGCAACAACACATATAGAAATATTTGAAGTAAATTTTCTCAATGTTATAACAATTGATCTTCAACACATATTCAAATAAAATTCACGGCAGAAATTTCCAACTCAAACCATGTTTTCCTGGACACAACAACCAGACTCGTGGAAAACAAATTACACACAGACATCTACTCGAAACCAACCGACAAACACCAGTATCTCCTCCCAACCAGCTGTCATCCAAAACACTGCATTAAGAACATTCCATATAGCCAGGCACTGAGGATACGCATAATTTGCTCCGACGATGAAAGATTCCTATAAAGGTCTAAAAAGCTGGCTAAATATTTAATTTACCGAGGCTACGACAAAGACCTGATTGTGGAGGCAATCCAAAGGGCCAAACAAACAAACCGTGATGACCTACTCAGATATGGACAGAAAGAAA
Source organism: Potamilus streckersoni (assembly GCA_016746295.1). Taxonomy (NCBI): domain Eukaryota; kingdom Metazoa; phylum Mollusca; class Bivalvia; order Unionida; family Unionidae; genus Potamilus; species Potamilus streckersoni. The sequence continues at coordinate 1,932,761 of JAEAOA010001266.1, forward strand.
AGGTTGATAGGATACCGTTTATTCTGACCTATCACCCAGACAATCCCAAAGTAGGTAAAATCATCGCAAACCACTGGCCAACCGTGCAATCGTCAGACATACTAAACCTAATACTTCCGAACAAACCTGTAGTAGCTTACCGGAGACCAAAAAAACCTAAAGGACATCCTAGTCAGGGCAAAGCTAACGCCAATCGCTAGTCAAAACCAACCTAGTCAATCTGGACCCTGTGGCGATAAAAGATGCAAAACTTGTCAACATATGATAGAGACCAAGACATTCACTAGCACAGTGACTAAAGAAAAACTAAACATACATGGTCCAAACAAAACGTGCAAAACAGAGAATGTGATTTATCTCATCACATGTAAGATCTGTGGCCTTCAGTACGCCGGAGAAACTGAAAAGCTACACAAAAGGATAAACCTTCATAGAGCTGATTGGATGACAAAAAAGCTGTACAGAAGCACGGTCGCAGAACACTTCTCCTCCCCTGGCCACACTTTCAGTGATATAATACTTATCGCTATTGCTAACAACCACAGCTGGAGTTCCGAAACCAGGAAGGAAAAGGAATCATACTGGATACGCCGCCTTAGAACATTGAAACCAAGCGGTCTAAACCAAGAAGACTAGAAAATGAAAACTATGCACTAGTAGAATTTAACATTTTCTAAATCTTCTTATTATCCTTCAATTTTTACTATAAGAATAACCGGTATAGAATCAAATATCCGGGATATAATCTGCGTTACATATGTACACAAAGTAAAAATAGATGTCGCTTTGGCTTGTAGACTTTTAGGGAATTATACGTTTTCAGTTTCCGCAACTATTCTATACAAGCTGGTTGTATTTATAGTTTTAGCACATGTGAAGATATAAATGTAGAGGTTTACAAACACAACGTTTTTGTGTTTATTTGTTTGTCGTAACTATGTTTTGTATTTGCCTTTGAAAAAGACTCATTAAGAGTCGAAAGCGCTTAGGCTAGTTAGTTACTAGTTTCGTACTGTTCGTCGTCAGTTTATTGCATCTATATATATATATATATATATATATATATATATATATATATATATATATATATATATATATATATATATATATATATATATATATATATATATCATAAGTCGTATTGACTTGATGACGATCCAAGGTGTTTCGTGGGCTACACCAAGACTTTCCTATTGATATAACTTCTGGATGACATTATAATCACCCAATTACAGCTCTTTACCACGGAATACCACATTTAGTCTCCATTCTATCACATAAACCCTAATTGTCAGAAAATAGCAAACCAAGAATTTGAGTTAGTAATTACAGTAAATAATTTAAATACATCATTCCTCTAAAATTATATATGAACACAACTTTAAATGGTTCCATAGAAGGTATTTAAGGAAGGAATGACGACTTAATTTGAAAACCTATAGACAATAATATCTTTTGACCTAATGCACATATAGAATGCTCAGGATATGTGTAATCTCAAACGGGAAATTACATCAAACTTCGAAACATGTTTAGGTCTTGAACTTACTTTTCAATAACAATCGACAAAACTCAGAAACCATCCAAGTGAATAACCCTAAACTATACCTCTAAAAGCATATTAAAGCTGTCATATGAGAGCATGAAGTCATAATGAATTTTATATTATTAGCAGAAATACTTACAAACATAAACATTAACACATTTTAGCGTGACTATTATAAAGTTCTGCTGTGACACAAATAGTTAAACTTCAATGCTATGCATACATTTGATCTATAGAAACTTGAAAGATTGTTGATGTGTAATGAGTAATCATTTTCCTTGTGAAGCATTTGATTATGCTGTGATTTCTAATATTAAAAGGGTTAACTGAGGATATTACCACCGATGTACGTCAGTATCCTGGACGATAACAACCTTTGCGTTTACATTGCTATAGTTCAAAACGTTTTAAACAAAGGTAGAGTATAACCCTATGACTTGGCTGGAAATGCCATTCTTTATGCCATACTACAATCGGAAATAATAAACCGTATCTAGTTTGAAAACAATATAACTATGATGTGTTCTTTCTTATCGTAGTCTCAAATAACAAATCAGTATATAATTATATCCCATATCATTCTTTTTCAACTAAATGCTTGCTGGACTTGTGAATGAATCACGAATCAGTCTTTATCATTCCATTTCATGATTGTGCAACTACAGTTTCTTAATGCAGTATGGCGATATTTTAAAAATCGTCCTTATTGGTTTTGGTTATCAGTATCATCATTACTAATCGTCACGATGGTAGAAACTCACAGTATTTACATAATATATTGGAAATGATTAATAGTGTTTCAAGAGCGATACTTGCTTGTGTTTAAAGACGTTAATAGTGGATACCACCTGTTCCTACTGAACTGTCATGGGTAGCTCAATATAGTATTGTAGTTATTGTAATCTTCAAATTTTGATGTTTAACGAGTTAATTGAAAAACAAGTTCAGTTGTCTTTTGAAGACTCGTATTTTTGAAATTCCTGGTAGATTAGTATTTTAACCGACATAAGTTAAAACTCTGACTCTCATTCTAGACTGTCAAGTACGTTTTAATAACAAAAACATTTTGGAAGCTTTTGATTCACATCAGTTGATCACACAATGCGCAGTCTTAACCAGTTACCTAGATTTGTAACAGTTCTCATTCCAGTCGCTTATTGAATTATTCCATGTCCTTTGGAGGACTTGACCCACGTTGTTGGCTATAATTTTGATGCATTTTCCTATAACGAAAGACAATAACTTTATTCCCCTGTTCTCGCGTTTTTCTTCTACGCCTGAGAAGCAAACATAGATTAGCGTTGAATCATTTCATTCATATATGACGGATAGACACATAATATACACAAGCATGGAATAAAATTAAAGTTAAACGCCACAATTGTTTTGACATTTTTTAAAAGAAACGAAAATAAAGCTAAACTTCTTTAGCTATGTATACTCTGCACATGGTCAATCCTAGTGGTCACAACTGCTAAATTCTGAGACATTGTTAATTTCTTACAATTCAACATTAATTCACTATCACATTAACTGGTGGTGTGGTTTATCTTATTTAATGTTCCGGACACATTTATGCACACAATGGTGGATTTTAATAATGCTTCGAAAAGAGTCAAGATTCTGAATTTCGACCTGTTTCTGTTATGGCACGCACATTTGTCTGTACTTTTACTCATTAAGAGATATTAGTGTTTTGGTTCGCTAGAAAGAGATATTACCAGCTGAACGGTTAAAAGGTTCAATTGATAATATTAGTCCCTTTTGTTTCTGTTTTTTTGTTTCTTCAAAATGAAAACCAAGGTTATGAGAATTTAATTTTAGTCTATGTGTAGATTAATTCCTTTGTCACAACAGAGGCAGGGTAACATTAATTTCTCTCACAAGACAAATAAAAGAAGAATAAATTCCACCATAATAATCATATTGTAAGATACAACTTTTCACGTTTCTTATCTCAATCTGTAAATTATAATGCATTTTATTACTACCTCTTTCACATTTTGTTTTAATAAAACACGGTTATTGACTCTAGTGCAAAGGTTTGCATTTAATGGGTACGGTAATCAAAATTCCCAATACCACGAAAGATTTTTTAATACAAATCCATACCACAATAGGTCTTCCATGATTCTTCTTTAAATAACTTATGATCAGAAGGAACAAATCTCGAGGTAACATTTTTGCAAGATTACACTACTGGTCCTTGCCACCAAAATCAGAGACTAAGTTTGTAAATAATTATAGAAGTATATCCGTTCATTGAATACTGCTCATGTGGCTATAGTGTTTAGAGCTTATGTCTCAAATGCGGGAGGTCGCAGATTCGAACCCCAGCGGAGTAATATCAAAGTCTTATAAAAATGGTACAAGCAGCTACATAGCCTGGGCCTCATCATTAAGATGTTAATGAATTGATGTGACTGATGTCAGGATAATGCGACTTGATAGGACATGCTGCCTCAGTGCTAGACATTATAAATTGCCACACTGCATACATCGTAGCGATAAAACTAACTTTGACAAACCTACCTTAAAAATCTATCTTCCACTCATATTCTTCTTGATTTGTTCCATCTGGAAACAACATCTGTCTGAATTGAATGAAGTTTGACACAACAAACCCGTCGGCCCTGGAAATGTAACTGAAGACGTGTGTTGCAATGCAGCGTTAACAACAGTAGATGCACTCTGTTCAGCTACAAGGATTCCTTCCTTCAATGACATGGGACGTAATTCACAGAAAAGGAGTCTATCACCACTCATCTCTTAAAAATGTGCATAAAAAGCAACTGAGTATTTAATCAGACGAAAGTAGGATGACACTTGCTTCATAGATGTTAAAAAAAAACTACATTTTAGACAAGGCGTTTCAGTAACTTTAACGTGCTAACTACGTGGAACTCTTCTAGAAAATTATTTTTTTTTATCATTTCGAAAATTGTAAAATAAATCAGGCTACTGGAGGGTTTTTCCAAAACTAAGAAGACATGAAATATAGTCAACTCTCATCATAACGACAAAGTTTATTCCAGCTATATTGTCATAAGAACTAATATTTGCGGGTATGGATAATGTCTTCTATTAGTGAGTGACCTTTTCCATGCCATTATCCCAAAAACCAAGAGATAAATGAGTAGCATCAGTCACAAATTTAAACCTATCCTTGTCTTATATATTATATACATTATATCGATTGTATGTATATAAATTTTCAGTGTGAGACAATCAGGACAAACTACAAATAGACTGTAATTACAATGCCATTCATATTTGTCAATGAGATATTTATTTCGTTGTAGGAGCTCAATATTTCGCTATTCAACGCATTTGGTTCCAGCATCAATCTTTCAGAAAATAAATCTTCCCTTCTGATGACTGTTGCTGTAAGGATGATTGAATAAATATGTTTAAGCTTTTTGTGACGGTCCACATCAAGCACAGTTATCCTAAAAATTCCAAATCTGGTAGATCGAAGGAAACTCATTATTATTATTATTATTATTATTATTATTATTATTATTATTATTATTATTATTATTATTATTATTATTATTATTATTATTATTATTTACAGTAAATGGAAAACTACAAATTACGTGACAAATCTGTAAGTTATCTAGCTCTCCGAGCAACATAGCGCTGGAGTCATCGAACATGGTGTGACGGAGTTAGTCGATTCCTTCACTCATACATCTCATGGTGCTTTCAGTGGATCCATTACCCTTCTGGTTGGCAGTATCCGTATACACATCGTCCAGTTTCAACTGAAATGTTGTACACGCGGATTAAATACCAATTAGCGATATCGACATTCAACTGAGATGTTAACAGTTATATTACATCAGATATAGCACGTTGGGCTCTATATCGAATACGACGGAACGCTACATGATTTATGAACAAAAAAATTAGCTGTGCTAATAATATTAAATGACTATTAAAGGTTCGCATACCTGTAAGTATGGCGTCAAAATACGATTGATATCTCTCTGCTTGCGCATGACTTCAAGATTCATCTGGGACAGCAATTCTGTAAGCTACATGACATCAATATCAATCCGTGTTAAAAGATAAGAACATTTAAGACGACATAGAGCTTAAGACCTAAATTTAACGTCTTAATCGTACATTGTCACTGATAAGGTCTCTTATGCTCTTACAACATTCTTAAATTTCTTATATATATATATATATATATATATATATATATATATATATATATATATATATATATATATATATATAAAAATATATATATATATATATATATATATATATATATATATATATATATATATATATATATATATATATACTACCGCTATATGCCTCATTATTTAAATAATGATTGAAGGCAATAAAAGTGCATTTTAGTTGTAGAACAATTTGTATTAATGTCTCTTTTCTATCCATTGCTTTAAAATCTGGGATTCGTGTTCAATTTTATAACATGTAGACACCTATACCCAATGATGCATATATATTACAAACAGGTAAAGATCTTCAATAAGCGCCAAGGAAACCTTTAGTAAAGAAGGCATCATATTTCTTCAAATAATATAACTTTTGGAATGAGAAATTATTGGGAAACATTTCCACACAGAGTATTGGCTACCGTGATTGCATCAATGTTTCAGAACATTTCGTTTGAACACAACTACACTTTTCGATATTTCTTAAAGTTGTCATTTGAAAATAAACTGCACACGATACAAGTCATGAGATTAAAATGAAACCTTTTGACGTTTAAAAATGGGTCCATTCCACCTGTTATATAGTAAAAAATGAAATTAGCGAAAAGCCAAATCTGCAAAGATTAAATGTAATAAATTCTGCATTTACCTTTACTTTGAAACTTAGTTCCAGCTGAAACTTAGCATCTTTTATCTGGACCTTGAGAATGTCAAACCTCTCTACCTGCTGACACAGGCGTTTAGTAAACAAACGCGTTTTCTTCTCAATTCTTTTTAAAGTCTTATCTAGAAACTGAGGAAGTTGAAAGCTGAAGAAAAAGTAAAATAAAAAATTTGAAATAATTTAATTGTATGAAATAAAAATTGAATGTCTATATTTTTATCAATGTAGGATTTAGTATCTATTATTTGGTTCCAGCATCATTTAGTATTTATTATTTGGTTCTAGCATCAATCTTTCAGAAAATAAATCTTCCGTTCTGATGAATGTCGCTGTAAGGAGGATTGAATAAATATGTTTTATTATTATTTATTTATCTCTTCCCGATTATTATTATTATTATTATTATTATTATTATTATTATTATTATTATTATTATTATTATTATTATTATTATTATCATTTCAAATATAGCAAGACATACACAAGTCTTTTCTTTACAGGAAGAATCAGAGACTAATTCAAAAAAAGCTGTCAATGTTATGCGTTTGAGATCTTTTACAATTAAAGCGGAAAGATACGTCATTGTATATATATATATATATATATATATATATATATATATATATATATATATATATATATATATATGGTGACTAGACTTTGTTCTCAAAATAAGGAACAGAAAAGAATGAAGACAACAAGCATTGTAAAATTTAAAATCGAAAATTAATCCAATAATTAAAGAATCCAGTCTAAGTAGTAAAGTTTCAGTTAAAGTCCCAAAGAGATCCAAGATTGAAGACGATGACGTGTCTGTTATAACCTACGAGGTAATTATATGTCAACAATCTCTTGTTGACATAATTTGTTATCGAAGAATTTTATCAGAGCACTTTTGTATTTTCAGAGAATATAATCACTTGAATTCAATAATTTTACAAAAATTAAATTCAGAATAAACTGGTGACAACATAATACAACTTTACGTGCTAGATGTTAAAGCACAACTAGTTTAATCTTTACAGTCACAAGATAGTATAGTTCTCTATATGACCTCAGGTCACAAATTAGCATTTTCTAAAACCAACCATTATGTAATGGAAAATTACTTTTTTACATGAACTAATGAGTCTTGTTTACTTCCAACACAAGAGCCTATTAAATTCACTTGGGAATCTTCCAACTCCTGGCCTGATCAACATGTTTACACATTCTTGATTACTTCAGTAATAATTCAGTTAATTAATTCATACATATAGACGATCATGAAGCTATTTTAAATTGTTTTTATAATTGAAACAACACAATAAAATGTAAGCCACGTCAAATAGAAATTAACTCAGCTGTGCACATGGTCAAGTCCAGCAAACAATGCTACATTACAATGACATATAATGAAATATAAAAACACTAACGGACAAACAATTAAATTAAATATACATAACACTTCTCCTCATAAAGAAAAAGAAAGATTTACACAATAAAGCTTTATTAGCAGAATGAGTAAACTATGCACGTGGTACAAAAACATAAGATGAAACCTTATGAATGACACAAAGTGTACACAAAACAATATATTTTTATATCAATGAAAGTGAAAGCGCTTCTCCTATTAAACCGTCTTTTCCCTTGATGTGCCGGATATCAATATTATATTCCTGTAACAAACACTCCACCTTCATAAGCATTGATTTTTCACGATGAACGTAAGATGGTTGTGATCACTAAGAACAATAATCGTAGGAAAGGAGCTGAACAAAGTAAACATCAAAGTGTTGTAATACCAATATCAAAGCCAAACATTCCTTCTCGATTGTAGAATAATGATGTGTCCTTATTTATGTTCTTTGAATAATAGCACACTGAATGATCAACACGACTTTCATTTTCTTGAATCAATATAGCTCCAACCCCAAAATCACTCGCGTCCAAATATAGTATATTGGCTTAGATTTGGAGCTGTAATAATTGGTGCACTCTTAATCATGGCTTTTCACTTAGCAAAAGCCTCCTGCATTTGTTTAGACTAATGCAACTTACTCAATATATTTGTCATGGTTTCTGCAATGATGCATAAATTGGAATAAAATATCCGATAGTATCCAGCCAAACCCAAACATTGCATCCGTTGTACTTTCCTGATTGGCAAAGGAAATTCAGAGATAGAGTTTAATTTGTACATGTCCATAGATACGTCATACAAAATGTTAAGAAAGCACGGCAAAACTAACTTATGGATACATTTATTGTCAAACTTGCATCAGTGAGTATGTCAAAGAATTTTCCGTATTGTCGCTAAATTTTCTTTCTAGGTTTAGTTGTATATACTGTAAGCATCGATGTAAGCATCACAATCATCTAGACCAGATGTAGTAATGTTTATTAAACGTCAAAAAGTACTTAGTGAACCTTTCGTCCCAAACGGCATCACTTAATATTGCTAAAATTCATGTGAAATCCCGAATGCCTATGTTTCCTTTGCCCTTTCCATCTGTGGGATTTGCCAGAATGTCAAATATGGTGACATACATGGCATCTCCAATTATACCAATGCATTCATCGATTCTCACTTAATTTATTTTAGTCACACTGTTCGCCTTTCTATAATTGGTACACATGCGGAAAGAATTATGTGGTTTCATAACAAGTATACATTGTAAACTTCAGTCACTTTTACTCGGTTTTATGAAATCATTTTCCACCAAATGCTGAGTTTCTTTTTCAAACATTCCTGGTATAGAGGGTTCATCATGTACTGGTGTTATTTTCACGGGTATTGAATTTACAATTTCAGCGTCATAATATATTTTATTTGCTCTTATAGAAACCTCTGGAAATAAGTGCTCATATTCAAATAATAACTGTTTAAGTTCATTCTTTTCTTGGTCTTGCAAATATGAAAGTTTCTGGTTCAGATTATTCATAATTTCTGAATTTCGAAAATTTGCTGCTCCAAAATCAATAATGTCCGACCGATTGCATTTCCTCTCCTCAATCCTCTCTGATTGAGACATGTACACCTAAATTAATTTCATGATTTACCTGGCTATTTCTCTCAGCAGCATCCTTTAATATATTTATGTGGCAAAGTTGGGGTTTTGGGGTCCTTCCAATAGTAATTATGGTATTATTTAAATTATTTACTTTCTTTTCAACTGTGTAAGGATCATACTACTTGGCCTGAAAAGGATTTTGTGGTTTGGGCAAACGAGCTAGCACTTTATCAGCAGGCTAACTCCTTCCCTTTGTACTTTTATCATACTTCAAGTTCATTTTTTCCTGGGTAGGGTGCAGATTGGTTAATGCAACCTCACAAGCTTTTGACACGCTATACTTAAAACTGGAAACAACCGAGAAGATTAATTTCGGTATCTTTAATGGAAATAAGTTTCTCTTTAATCAACTGAAATGGTCCATGCACAGTATGTCCAAAACCTAGTTCTAGTTAAAAGGGACTGAATCCTAAAGATTTTTAACTGATTCCCTAACAGCAAACAATAATAAATTACAACATTAACACAATCTTTACCCGTATCAAAACAATATGACAAAATCACATCTTGCAACGTTTGATGAAATCTTTCTAGAGAAGATTGGCTCTCAGGGCGATAGGAAGAAGATTTTAATTGTTGAATGCCTATGCCTACATAACTTGCAGAAACATTCCAGACATATACAATTTTACCCTTGATCAAATTTAACAGATTTTGGAATGCCAAATTGGGTAAAAAAAGCACTTTATCAAAGATTTACTATTGTTTTAGTTTTATTATTCCTCAAAGGAATTACCTCTGGGAATCATGTTGACGCACACGTTGTGGCCAACCAATGTTGGTTACCTAACATGGTCTTAGATAAATGACCAAATCATTCTTCCGTTGCTCTTCTAAATGTTTCGTCAGATGTAGGAATGGGTTTTAGATGAGCCTTATGTATCTTCCGATTGGGTTTTCTTACCATTTGACAAGTATGACAAGATTTGCAGTATTTACAAACATAACTTTCAATTTTTGACCACTAGAAGTGCTTCAAGATCTTCTCTAAATGACCAGCGAAAGTTTCATGGGCCAGACTAAAAATTTCATGTCTGCACGATATTTGAACTACATTTTGATTGTTGACAGACCACTCTTCACCAGCGGTTACCTCGGGATGTCTCCATTTTCTCATTTAAAAAATTCCATTTTAGTGAAATAACAAACAGGTACTTCTGTGGCTTCAGTTTCAATATTGGCCCTCTGAAACAAACAGGAAATCTCGGGATCTTTATCGTGTTCTGCAACAAATACTTGTCGTTTGTCACCCTGGTTAGAATAAAGAGAATGAGTAGTTAAAAGAAGATCACTGTGATCAGCACCTTTTAAATGATCAATATGACCAAAATACGTGACAGGTAAAGGAAAACTTTCCTGAACAATATCATTCTCAAGAGTTTTCTTTTCCATAGTTCTATTAACTAAACAAGCTGGGTATAAATCAGGATTCTTTTGCAATAATGGCGATTTTATGAGCCAAACATGGCTAGTTAGTTGTTTCCAGTTAGTAACAAATGAATGCCCTCATTGTATAAAGAATACACTTTTCTGACTGTCACGGCTCCTGAGACTAAGTCTGGTGACAAATTTACATAAAGAAGAGGAGTATTTAAAAGAAGACCCTAAAAAATACATTCTCATTAGAAGAAGGCTTCTCGGAAAAGTACAAAGTACCTGACAATAAAGACTGAGAACCTCTCGCATCCATTAACATTTTAATAGCGATAGGACTTTCCCAATCATCCATAGGTGATATAGAACATTTCGATATGAATGGTACATAATTCTCCATAATAGAATCAGAGTGGAGTTTATTAACCCCAAAAAAGGTATTACTCTCAATACATGACCGCGATCTTGACCTATTAGAAATCAGAGCTTGAGAATAAGACTATATTGAATGTGATGCTTATTTTTCAATTTGAAGCAATCAAAAATAACGTGTCCTTTCTTCTTACAATAGGTACACGTAGGAATAGATAAGGATTTCTGATTAATCGTATCAGAAACTTGATTTCTAAAATATCTTTCAACCAGATCACTGTTAAGTATAACACTTATTTACAAAAGAAACTTTTTGAGCTAATGGATACTCGTCAGTAGTATGTGCAGCATTTTCAAAGCTTTCGACTTTATGCTCATCAAGATGAACATTAATGTCACATGGACGCAATTCTTCAGCTCTTCGGGTAATACGAGTTGTCTGAGATTTTTTTAATATTGATCACCTTTGCTAAACAAGACCTATCAAATAACTGCTCTACTTTCTGAAGTTCAATAGTTCTTAACTCTAATTCCATCTAGTATTTTAATTTAAATTACTTAACATATATGTCAGAGTCTGATCCATATTTACTCCTCGAAACAAAAGCACTTTTATCCAAAACATTCTTTATCACCAAATATTTGACCAAATATTTTTTTATTTCTTGTTTCGTTAAAGATAAATTTGCCTCAGAAAGATCGGGGTTTTTTTAGGCAAGGCGAAGCAAACAATTTTTTTTAGTCTAACCGCTCTTGGGTAGGATTAAAAATAACGATCCCCACTTTTGATGACATTGTAAAAAGCGTGCTGATTTCACTTAAGATTTAAAAAATGTGAAATAATAATTCTGATTTTAAATTTAGAAAAGGTGAAACATTTTAGCTAAATTTGCATCCCGTACTAGCCCCATATTCTGTTGCGAGTAAATGATCTTAAAATAAACAATAGAAAAGAATGAATGAAAAATGTTTTATAAAATTTATCAACTAATTTATTTCCCTAGAATACAAAGTGGAACAAATAAGAAAAAAGAACTTAATGTATTGCAAATTGATCCAAACATATTTCTGTAATTAAATACGCAAGTACTAGTAATTATCGGTAAATAAATAAAACTCAGTTAAAGTCTCAAAGAGATCTAAACTTGAAGGCGATGACGGTCTGCTATAGCCTACAAATTAACGATATGTAAACAACCTCTTGTTGAATCACAGAAGTATTATTCCGGGCTTGAATTCAGTACAAATTCCAATGAATATGCTAATCCAATACTTTATTAGGGCACATTTGGATTTTTAGAGAAAATATTAACTTCAATTCAACAATTTGAAGAAAATAAAACTCAACCCAAATTGGTCACAGCATAATATAACTTAAAGTGCTGGATATTAAAACACAACTGGTATAATCTTCACAATCAATATATAATATAGTTCTCTGTTTGACATTAGGTCAGAAATTAGCATTTTCTAAAACCAACCATTAGCTAATGTTCAATAACTTTCTAGCATGACCTAATGAGCCGTGTTTATTTACAACACAGTAGCCTATTAAATTCACTCGGTAGTCTTCAAAACAGAGACTTTTATCAAGATGTATGTGCTTTCATCTTTACTTGAAAAATAATTCGGTTAATGAGCTCATGCACATAGAGGATCATGAAGCTAATATTAGTTCGTTAAATAAAGGAAATTAAAAAAAAAATAAAACGCCAATTTTGTCAAACACAAATGAACTCAGTTGTTGACAAGGTTAAGTCCAGCAAACAATGTTACATTACAATTACTTGTAATGGAATTTTAATAAAAGTTAAAGCCAACAGACATACAATTAAATCAAATATATATGCTAATTTAAATCCATAATGTGCAAAATATACCACTTCAAAATTTTCCACGTTGGTAGTGATGCATAGGGTTATCCTGATCATTAAGTTATATCCTTACTTAGAAACCCTGTTCCACTCTGTCTCCATTTCATTGTAGATGGGATCGGCTAGGTCTTGGTTAAAATTGACATCAGTACTGCATGAAGGGAAGGTAAATACTTCCTTTCTCCGAACTGTAGCTCTGTACGATCTCCAGTGAAAGCCCGAAACATCGACCTGCTTTTCAGTCTTGCTCATCTGTGGAATGAATTTTTCTGAATTACTAATTGTTTGCAATTAGCATGTTGGAAACTACGTATAGTATTATGAATTAGTAATATATATATATATATATATATATATATATATATATATATATATATATATATATATATATATATATATATATATATATATATATATATATATATATATATATATATATACTCAAAACAATCTAGCTTATTTAATGTGAAGCACCAAGGTATATTATTTTGTATTTCTATTTATGGCGGTTGCAGCCTAAAAGCAATTATATATTCTACGGTATATCTCATTGTTCCCTTTCTTAATAAGCTTTCTGTACAGACTTTGTCCAAATATTTATCTTCTGCTATAAATAGATATCAATATTTAGGTTTACTACATATCAATTATGTTCAATAAGAAGTCAAGAAAGTGGCCAGCATCAAACACAAAGTTGGTCTTTGTTTTCATGATGGAAGCATATATTTCGACTTTGTAATATTTTCACGACTAGCCTTGGGAATTCTGATTTTTATATTTCTCTGTCTTCCTTTTGATTCTATTGATGTCATAAAGATCAGGCTGATGTTGAAAATGCAATTTTACAATCTCACCAAACACGTTAATAATACAAATAAATAAACTAGAAACATATTGAAAAGTTGATTGTTATTATTTTGGGGATTTCGATTTTTATTCACATTAATTAAATCATTATAACTTACACTTATGATTTATACATGAAAGATGGTTTAATGATGAAACTAGGCCAAAAGACACATAAATTCTTGAATACTGAAAGCTCGGCAATGCATTGACGTACAGGCGCAAGGAAATAAGAATGGAAACGAAACTAAACAAAGCGACGAACCAGCAGGAGGTAATTAAAATGTCTTAATATATTTAAATTTGATGTAAGTCATTATTCTGCTTTAATTAACATTACAACATACCACAAAGATTTCTGATCTCTCTCTCTCTCTCTCTCTCTCTCTCTCTCTCTCTCTCTCTCTCTCTCTCTCTCTCTCTCTCTCTCTCTCTCTCTCTCTCTCTCTCTCTCTCTCTCTGATTTAACATTTACAATCATTCTTCACAGGTGGTATGATACTATTTTAATTACTTTTGTAAATAGCATCGTCTACGGCCTAATTTAGCTCTATTATGAAAAAGTAAATTTTCTCAATGTTATAATAATTGATCTTCAACACATATTCAAATAAAATTCACGGCAGAAATTTCCAACTCAACCCATGTTTTCCTGGACACAACAACCAGACTGGTGAAAAACAAATTACACACAGACATCTACTTGAAACCAACCGACAAACACCAGTATCTCCACCCAACCAGCTGTCATCCAAAACACTGCATTAAGAACATTCCATATAGCCAGGCACTGAGGATACGCAGAATTTGCTCCGACGATGAAAGATTCCTATAAAGGTCTAAAGAGCTGGCTAAACATTTAATTTACCGAGGCTACTACAAAGACCTGATTGCGGAGGCAATCCAAAGGGCCAAACAAACAAACCGTGATGACCTACTCAGATATGGACAGAAAGAAAAGGTTGATAGGATACCATTTATTCTGACCTATCACCCAGACAATCCCAAAGTAGGTAAAATCATCGCAAACCACTGGCCAACCGTGCAATCGTCAGACATACTAAACCTAATACTTCCGAACAAACCTGTAGTAGCTTACCGGAGACCAAAAAACCTAAAGGACATCCTAGTCAGGGCAAAGCTAACGCCAATCACTAGTCAAAACCAACCTAGTCAATCTGGACCCTGTGGCGATAAAAGATGCAAAACCTGTCAACATATGATAGAGACCAAGACATTCACTAGCACAGTGACTAAAGAAAAACTAAACATACATGGTCCAAACAAAACGTGCAAAACAGAGAATGTGATTTATCTCATCACATGTAAGATCTGTGGCCTTCAGTACGTCGGAGAAACTGAAAAGCTACACAAAAGGATAAACCTTCATAGATCTGATTGGATGACAAAAAAGCTGTACAGAAGCCCGGTCGCAGAACACTTCTCCTCCCCTGGCCACACTTTCAGTGATATAATACTTATCGCTATTGCTAACAACCACAGCTGGAGTTCCGAAACCAGGAAGGAAAAGGAATCATACTGGATACGCCGCCTTAGAACATTGAAACCAAGCGGTCTAAACCAAGAAGACTAGAAAATAAAAACTATGCACTAGTAGAATTTAACATTTTCTAAATCTTCTTAATATCCTTCAATTGTTACTATAAGAATAACCGGTATAGAATCAAATATCCGGGATATAATCTGCGTTACATATGTACAAAAAGTAAAAATTGATGTCGCTTTGGTTTGTAGACTTTTAGGGAATTATACGTTTTCAGTTTCCGCATCTAGTCTAAACAAGCTGGTTGTATTTATAGCTTTAGCACATGTGAAGACAGCCATGTAGAGGTTTACAAACACAACGTTTTTGTGTTTATTTGTTTATCGTATATATGTTTTGTATTTGCCTTTGAAAAAGACTCATTAAGAGTCGAAAGCGCTTAGGCTAGTTAGTTACTAGTTTCGTACTATTCGTTGTCAGTTTATTGCATCTAAATATATATATATATATATATATATATATATATATATATATATATATATATATATATATATATATATATATATATATGTGTGTGTGTGTGTGTGTGTGTGTGTGTGTGTGTGTGTGTGTGTGTGTGTGAAAGGCGCGAAACGGAGACATCAGGGTGAATACACACCAACAGACCGGGAACACACCTCGAAACGGGGACATCCCCACTTTGTAATGTCGGCTCAAATGGAATGCCAAGGCCTTATTTAATGATACAAACCGTAATAAAAGCGTATCGGAGCATGTCCGCCTTTTGTTGTTTTTTTTTCAGATCATGCTATACACAACAATACACACGTCCCACTTAACTCAAAACCTCTGGTGTATCAGTCGGAAAACAGCGTCCCTGTTTACGAGGTAAAAATTCTCGTTGTTTTGCTGTCGGCTTGCGCACATTGTTATCGAATTACTCACCGAAGATGGCATCAAAAAGAGCTAACAGGATTTAAGTCGTTTATGTAAATATAGACAAAAAAGTATATATGATATATTTTCTATTTTAGCACAGAGAGAAATATCGATATGCATATTTATAATGGGTAGATCAACATTCATAATACATTTCGCCAAATCAGATCGGGATCACAAGAAAACTGAACAAAAGGTTTCATTCAGATATTATGCACGGTTTTACGATATGCAAGAGATTCTAGCAATTCATTAGAGCTGGTATATTTTATCTCCTATTTAACTCTGAGCCATGCACATTTGAATAAGAAATAAACTGTAAACTATCAACTTAGATTTTAGTTCATTCAAATGTGGTTAAAAGCATAATAACGAACAGTCTACATAGCAACCAAAACATAATACCATTTCTTTCCTCTATTCAACCGCATTAGAGTTAAATCCGACAAGTTAAGCTTGAACCAATAGGAAATAAAAAGAAATTTTGTAAGTACTTGTACATGGCACTAGACACGACTCTAAAACTATAAGTTTTTATACTCATATTTAGTATTTCTATATGTATCATAATTGTGTATGCTGGCAGAAATATAAATAATTTGAAACAAAAGAATGAGACAAATTTTGCTGGATTCAGAGTTTAATTATCAATTATTTATCATTCCTTCCTCGTTTAGTCAGTACCTGTTTCTATCTCTAGTGCATTAAAATCTCTGATTTGTTATTTACTTCAGTCTATCGTTCTTCTTTCTTGTTATCTTGATTTCTTTCTGGTCGTTAGTCCTTGTTTTCCCATGTTTCTAAGGACTCGATGATAACAGTCGTCAACATTTCTTTAATCAACTCAATGACCACAAATACGCAACATTCAGTTCACAACTGACTTCATTAAGCGAAAGCCAGAACATTAATACTGTTACATGTAAGAGGTCTCTTTACTGAATAAATTAAACAAACTATAATAATCTTTCTCTATTTCATGCATGACCGCCAAATTTTACAACCACACATTTACATCACAACTTCACAATTGCCTGCCTACCTCACAACCGCATGGTTTCTAATTATTACATTCGCATAACTAAGCGCAGGGACTTAACTACCATAAAATATGTCATAACTCAAACACCAAATACGGGGAACTATTTTTGTAATGCTACCCTAAGTCAGTCAAATCATGATTTTAAGCCTCATTTCGCCTGTAACTATTAAACCAAATTTACCATCATAGCAAGATTAAAAGGCTTTTCCACATAAAGGGGAATTTACTTCTCAACCAATCCATTGTGCGATTTATCAGTCTCTGTCATAAATACCGTACATGAAGTCACACAATCAATCCACACAATTAGATTTTAATAGAGACTATTTATCTACAGGGACACTTATAAGGCTCTGATCTGAGCCCACTAAAACTAAATATTGCCATCATACAAATAAAAGATTTGGTGTGTTTCATATCGAAGAAATCTTATTATAGAATTAAATGATCATGGTTGGGTATTGATCGATGTGTAAATTTTACCTGGGGATTGCACTAAAGAAGCACTTTTTACACTAAAGTTAAAGATTGTGTTATTTTTGGGACATTTTAAATTCTAAACCGTAGTCTTGCCAATAAAATTATTTTAACTGAAGATTGACGTGCAGATCTTTATCTCATTTTAGATAAAGGGACACAACTCTGTATTTTCACACAACTGACAATTCAACTTGTTCAAAACCATGTAAGTTCATTACCCATTTCATACTCTGATATGGATCTGTCAGGATAAATCACTAGTGTTCATGATCCATTTTGATGCTCTCTTGTCATGTGAGTAATATCTCTCTCTCTCTCTCTCTCTCTCTCTCTCTCTCTCTCTCTCTCTCTCTCTCTCTCTCTCTCTCTCTCTCTCTCTCTCTCTCTCTCTCTCTCTCTCATCAAACTACACCAGTTATGGATAAAGAGGAATAACTCTGGTTAATCGCATATGCCATGAACTGGTCTTTAAAGAGTTTTGTCTCCTGGTGATATGTAATTTTATCGGAAGCAATCTCGAAACGAATATATTTTAATTTTCGATATTATTTGATAAAACTGGGTATGATAATTGATGCTTTGTATGTGGGATATAAAACGATAAAAATAAAAAAAAAAATTTAAAAAAAACAAAAAACCCCACCTGAATAGGAAAAATAGCTAATCTTGCATAGAAAGGAACGTCGATGAGTTATATGTATTATTATACACTGTACTAAGATAATTTCATCTTTATTTGCTTTATTTCTTCATGTCTCGGGCAGGGCGAGAGGTATTAGAATTTTACTGTAACTGATCACTGACAGCTCACCTCTATCCACCTCGATTCAAGTCTCGGTTCGATCGACGTTTGTATGTGAGAAACTTTCCTGTAGTCTTCTGTGGGACGGTCGTTCTTAGAATGGGATTCAAGGCTTTTTCCTCCACAAAATATTCCAACAGTTATACATAGTCGATCATGTACTGAACAATTTACTGAACAAATACGCTCTGTAAATTTCACTTTAAATAATGTGTTTGTTAGATTAAATTTAACATAAATCAAGGCTATCTTATAATCGTTAGTAGTAATTGAAATGCAAACATGCAAAAACAGATTATGAGTACGTTAAGTACATTGTCTTGGGCAAAGTTGAAAGGTGACCGAATAATTAGCGAATATGAACAAATTGATATAAATTATAGATGCACACAGAGACGGCACAAATCATTTTAATCAAATAGTTATAAAATATAGAGCTTGTCCTTACATTAGATGTGTACTCATAAAAAATGCTAGCTCCGCTTATTCATTTTCACAGTTTTGAACTCATATGTAAATCTTAAAAGGGAAGAAATAATATTATTCTTTTATAATTCATTTAGTGTACTTTGAGAACTGTCATTGCCTGCTATAGCAAAATCAATTTTCTATATTATAATACTTGCTAAATTTAGTGCACATTCGACTGATCTATTCACATTTTTAAAGTTCAAGGGGGCAGCCAAACGCGATTCCCACAGCTTCAATAAGAAAATCATTTTTCTCACAGTACATCAATATATTCAGAGGTATGCAAACATTCTTTCCAATGTGTGTTTTGAAAATGCAAGCAATTTCACATTACACCTGCCACTCCAACCGAAGTATGATTTCAGTATCATTAGACTGCAGTGAAATTAGTGTCGATTGTAATTTCGGAAACAATAAGAGCAAAACTCTGTCACAGCTCAGTAATAAATGCAGTGGCTATTTTGAATTTTCTCTGTTTGGCAATTGCTTAAACGCGTCTCTCGAGCATTTTACTTTGCATGGTAACATATTTCCCGAAGAATTTTAGTTAGTTAATTACAACCGCGACACAGACTTAGATCAATTTTAGCAAGTCATCTCACTAATATACTAAGGGAACCAGTTGTTTGGAACCATTATTTTAAACCTTTAAGATGCATACGATATAGGGATAATATCAAAATTCGAAAGCTGAAGAATAAATCTCCAGATAGCACAGGAGATGGTGCAGAGTGTACCTTTAGTCTCCAAATTCGGAGACAAAAAACGACAGGCATCAGAGGAGATAAGGAAAAAGACCTTCTTGTATCAGAAGAAAAAAAACTGATGACAATGATTTGTGCTTTTCAACAGATTGCGTGTTAAGCTATTACTAATGGTAAGTTGCTGGCAGTCACTAAATAGTTGGTTCAGAACTCGGTTTTTCTAACATGGGTATGTTATAAACTTACAGACTGGGTCGGTGGTTCTTCCCATGGGATTTCAATGTTATTCCTCCACCAAATATACTGACAGCTATACCTAATGCACGTTGTTCCAGTTCATATAATAGTGTGCTAAGAAATTATTAACGGTAACTTGGTCACATTTACTGAATATTTGGGTGCTTAGTTTAAATTAAACTTTCTTTCTGACAGTGTCACGTAACATATCCTGATTTTGTATATGTATTCTCACGAACCCAGTTTGGACAAACCTGTGCTGGCAGAAATAGGATGCTTGTAATGAAATAATTGGTGTGATAATACTCGTTGACGTTCTTTCTTACTTCCCATAATATTAAAGCTTGACAGTTGTTTATATCTACCTCATTAGGTATATTTCCTGTTCCATATTTATTGTTTTATGTTTATGAAACAGTGAATAAATAAGAATCAACAAGCTCGGTAAAACTTCTCTCTCTCATTTGACGGTTTATGTTTCTCATTCCAAAAAGATGCAGATGCACGCAGTAATGCTCGTACGATTCAAACTACGCTAGTCATAGACAAAGAGGACTAACTTTAGCTAAAGTGGAGATGCAATGAAAGAGTCTTAGACGAGTTTTGTCCCTTGCCAATATATACATTTTTATTATGGGAAGCGATCTCGCAATTAATTCTAAATATTATTAGACGATTTGTCAAAACTGTGTATGATTATTTATACTCTGATGAATATTAAACGATAAAGAATGAAAATTTCAAATGCAGCTTAATGGGATAAACATGTAATCTACATATTACATACTTAAAAGTCAGATAACAAGAAAATAAAGCTTTTCTAATTATTACAAGTTAGTAATAGAGGGTTACACGTATGTGTTTGACGAGGTTAGAAATTATGCTGTTCTTGTAAACAAAATATAGAACTCAAGATGAGAACTATTCTACTTCTGTTTAAGGTTGTTTGGTATGGAATATACATTTACTAAGTTAGAAACTTACCAAAGATTATATTTAAACATTAGCAGAAACGACATATAAACGGTTACAAATCTTCGATATAGTAAGAACTAAATCACAATCAGATAAAAAAAAAATTCAGGTAGGGTATGTCTCGGTGTTTGCTCGTGAACAAAGGTTTCTAAACATATTGTTTGGTTAGTTATATCATCTAAGGTATGCTTGCTATAGTGGAACTTAATTTATAGTTTTGTCTGTCTGTCTGTCACCTTCATACTCCTCTGTTTTCTCCGAGGGAAATGTATATTCAGTGGTAGTGGCTGAAATAGTTTACATAAAAACTAAAAGATACTGACTAAAAAATAATTGCCGGTGATTTTAATTCCTATACAGATAGTGTGCAATATTTTATCAAATATGATTGTTTTATATACCTACTTCAAGAATTAAATTATACCGAAGCTAAAGACACGCTTAATCGGGCGTAAGGAACATAAATTATTATGAACAAAAACTTCTACAACTATATCTGATGACTGAGTTAAAGATCACGAATGGTAGGCGTGGATAAGATAAAGGCATCGGGAAATTTACACGTATGCAGGGCAAAACTGCCTCAACAAGATATTTTGTTTCAGCTGACGTATGTCTTTTAAATCGTATGTCGTCCTTCGACATATATGACAGATTGGAATTTATACACATGCTCATTGAATCTTCCTTTGACTAAGTGGAAAAGTTGGAATAAAGCAATTTAAGTGACTCTGGTGGTAAGATTGCAGGTAAATGAAAAGGAACAAAGATAAGATCTATCTTTTACTACAAAGTGAAGTGATCTATCATCTTAAAATATGTATACTACATTGAGTAACAAATTCAATAAATGCATCGAAAATATTGTTATTTCCCATGATGCGGCAAACTCAATGAAGACAGTCAATATAAAGCAAAATCAAGCTGTGACATATCCAAGAAAACTACCTAAAAGGGAGTCTTGATTTGACAGAGATTGCATAGCAAAGCCTTATGATATATAAGACAGTACCGATTAAAAAGAACAATGGAAACACTTGAAGATTACAAATTCTACAGAAATATGTATACATTTTTTTGCAAAAAAGCAAGCAAAAACAATACGAATCAAAAGAAAACAGTAGCCTTTATCCGCATTATACTCTAAGAATGCACAACTTTTCTGTCGCCTTTTAAACAATCCGAGAATTGGTGTAGAAAGTAGTATCACGTCTACAACTTGACTTAGAATTTCTATTTTCTTAATTTAGTTTTTCCAGTTCCGCTGACCTGATGCAGGAAAACGAAAACATTCATCTACTTCCTGATACACTAAATAAAATAATCACTGAAGGAGACTCGCCTAGCATTGAGTAAGCTAAAACAGCAAAACTTTGGGAGTAGATGCTTTCTCCATCGACTTCTTTATTGACAATATTATGTGATAAACTGTCTTTTATTGGATAGAATCAAGAGTTTGGTCAACGGCTGTCATAATACCAATTCGGACAAAAGGGGATGCATATGAACCTTCTGATCACGTCGACTTTAAATAATGGGATAATGAATAGGTGGTATAAATAGGTGGTATAAAACTAATTACTGTGCGACGGACAAGCCGGATTTAGAGCGGGTTATTCTACATAAGATACTTTAATTTGATACCCAGTGAATAAAATATATGTTTTGTCTAATAGCGTATTGCTTCGTATTATTGGTTTTTCGTGTAAATATACATTCTGAAGTTATTTTCGTCACATAAATTAAACAAGATATTAGCACAAAAGGTGCGTGAATCCACATGAGTCTGCAATTTTATCAATATTGCACGACGAAATTTCTGACTACATGAAATCACCTTAACGGTATTATACAATAATAAAGGAATGCAAATCGACCACAACCCTCCGCTCGATTCGAATTTTCTCACTCGTCTTTTATCCCTTCAGAATCGCACGAAGACTGAAAAACTACACATATCCATTTTAAAAAAAAAAACAGTAACGTACCTTCTCATCACTCTCGGACGAACATTGCATGAATTCAATCCGGCGAATTAACCTTTATTTTCACCATTACGGTCACAAACCCTGGGAACGTAAACCATTTGAGGAAGTAGCCCGTTTGTAGTAGTTTCTACTCTGCAGTAAATATGCGTTAGGGTCTAATAATCGTTCCGAACACGGAGCAGAATCTGTTTTCTTTTAATACTAAGGAAATTTATAATATTTTCTTCTTTACTATCATTTTCTGATATGAAAAAAAACCTCAGCATAACAGATGATCTTACCAAGTGGCAATCTCTAGAAAATCTATCCAACACATTTTTAATCTTCCGGGTCCATCATCCATCTCGGCTCGAGTTTTGAATATAATGACGTCATCAACCGTTATTTGTACTATCAGAACTTTAACTACATATTTCTGTTATGGAAACTGATACAAAAATTATAAAATGATGCAATCGGAAATAAAAAAAAAAACATGTTGAACATTTTATCTTGTAAAATTAATTTCATGACGTTGTTTAGCCCGTGGTACAAATGGGCTACTTCCTCAAATGGTTTACGTTCCCAGGTTTTGTGACCGTAATGGTAAAAATAAAAGTTAATTCGCCGGATTGGATTCATGCAATGGTCGTCCGAGAGTGATGAGAAGGTACGTTCAGCGCTCGAAATCAGCGGTAGTCCGCTAGCCCGAGGCTAGTAGATTTCCTGTCGGACTAGTAACTTTCATAATGTTAATAGTCCGATGGGCTAGTAAGTTTTGGTTATCGAAAGTCAACGTTTGTTTACGCCATTCCCTAATAAAGACTTGACTTCTGCAGATGTCCAGTAGAATCACAGCAGTATCTATTGTCAACACAGTCATAAAATATTAGCATGAGAAGATGAAATCAGTATCTGCCTCGGAAAGGTGCGTTTCGATAACAAGAATCCATTCGATTTGGATATTCGCTTAACAGCGCCAATTATGGTACAGTCATTAACAACGAAAGTTAGCTAATTGATCCTGATTAATCTGATAATGATTAAATTAAAAATGAAGTGATATCACATTTTATTCACTCTGCCACAGTAATAAACTACAAAATGGTATACCACATAAAAAGAATACCGCAAAAGCTATTGGAAGAAATTAAAGTTTGCAGGTTTGTTTGATTACGGGGGGGGGGGTCGGGCGGGGGAAAGGTTGCTTGCTAGCCAAACACTCCAACAGTCACAAATGGAAAACTATATATTTTACACTTGCATCGAAATAATTATAAAAATCAGATAAATTTATTACGATGGTTTTATTGACATCTTTTCCTTACAACTTTTTTTTATATGATGATAAGAATTGATTTTATATTTTTTTCCTTACAAGAATGGACAAATAATTGAATGGACGTGGAGATCTAAGATACATGGGCATCTATGATTTTAAAATGTTCCGCCTTATTATTAATTTCAACAATATACTGCTGTCCGATTAATCAGGAACAATAACCAAACTTTCGCTATTAATAAGACCGTAACTGGAACTGTTATATAGAATTAGATGGGTTCGTTTGATGGGAACTTATTGTTTTGAAGCTGAAACTAACATCATCTTCTGATGATAATATTTTGTAACAGTGTTCACAATAGCCACTGCTTTGATCATGCAGAACAAGCGCTAGGTCCTCATTGGAGAGAAGTCATTTAATGGCGGGGGGGGGGGCAAAAGCACGTGTTTTGAAGTGGTATTTCTTGCTCTGATTTTCTTATATAAAGGACACTAATATTCATTTTCTTACTTTAAATAATTCTTGTCAGCTTTACTGTAACATCTCGTATTTCCAAAGAAGACACAATTCGCTTTTTATAAGACAGACAAAATGTGGCGGTTTTATAGAACGTATTCAGCTACCAGAAAAAAAGCAAAAGTTGAATGAAAATGACATTAAAGAGAGGAACAATTCTTATGATAGGGAAAAGTGTAATCGAACGTTTCAGACGACATGGACAAAAGACTTGGAATGGCTGAATTATGATGAAGAAAAGAATATTATGCGGCATAACTGGTGTGCGAAATTAGCAAAAAAAAAAACACACAGAGAAAACGTCCAGTTTTGTTGCAGATTGTTCGAACTTTAAAACTGAATCAGTAAACGCGCATAAAAGCTTGGGCAACACAATAATAACAGAAAAGCAGCTATGCAGATACCACCATAGGAATCGACCGCCGGTAAGATCTTGGGGAAAATTTAACGAAATGCGTTAAACCATAGGTGCTTGACGCAAGCTTGATGCTGAGAAGAAGAAAAGAAAAAAAAAAACACCCAATAATCTCAACGAAAGCAATCATAAAGAGTGACAAAAATAGATTACCCCCATGACACATTCTGGCATAGGACACTGTCTATCATACTATATAAGAGACAAGGTCAGTAACTTCCAAATACTTCGTTTTACCCGTGACTCTCGATTTACTTCTGCTGTTTCGGTCGTTGAAGGCATAATGCCGTAATATATGGCTTATTTTACAGCTGAGATATTTTTATATTCATCAAGCTATAATTAACTTTCCTGTGTTGCACCAAACTGAAGTTACATGTTCCAAAACGTGCGAATTTTGCCTTCCGTGACAATGTTGCTCTCAGGTGACAACCGGTGAAAGTGGCTATGGTAAAGAACCGATGACCCTTCAAATATTTTGCATGCATGTTTTAGCTGGATGAGATAAAAGGAGTTGATGTTGGAGACACAGGATTGATAAACAGGTTGTTACATTTACTCACTACATCACTGGAAGTGAAAGGCAGAAACCTGTTTTGGTAAAGCATTTCTGGTCAGTTCTTGTCGGTGCAAGTGTGGATGCTGATGTAGTGGAATTGGAATGGGGCATATTAAAGAGTTTAGTCTACAGCAAGTAGGTGTATATTCAAATACTTAATTTAAAAAAAAATACAGGAAACATCATTGACGCCAGATTTGTTAAAATTATATATTTAGCATAGTATTTTGATTTTAAACGGTAACCATGTAAGGAAAGCTTTCAAAAATTTAATATCAACAGTATTTGAGTATTGACATTACATTTTTCTTGATGTAAATTTATTAAGATTATAATTTTTCTAGTGTATTCTGTTATCTTGCAAAATATCCTTTGACTTCGTCCACAGTTGTAAAATGATGTGCTGCTAACTGAAAGAATATTTTGGCGTTGCCAACATATTAGATTTTAATTATCTTAATCTATCAACAAACTGTAGAAAAAAAAGTGGGGAGCGTAAATTGCGGACATAAAAAGGGGCATAACTTGCTTTAATACATTGATTTATTTTGAATTGTCTCTCTTTGACCATCCATTTAATTATAAGATTTTAGGATTATATGACATAAAAGTCCTTATTATACAACAAGTCAAGCAAAAGTTTTGATGGGAATTGCTGTTCTCTTGAGATGAAAGCCTGTAAAATTGGTATTTAAATTTATTCGGTCACATCGTTGAAATTCGAACTTTTCTCCAGGGAATGACTGGTAACATCCTATTTGTTTGTTATGAGTATGTTCCAGTTATTGTTAACAAATCTGACGCTTAACCATCTGAACTAGCATGGCTCCTTGTAGGAGAAATAAAACCCTACTATATACTGTTTGCCTCCAATCTTTTTCACTTACCAGCATTATAATCCTCCTCCTCTCTCTCAATGTTGTGAGAGGAGGCAATTTAACGGCATTCTGTTTAGGAACGGTAAAAGAGAGACAACTTAAAATAGCAGATTTGTCTCTCATAGATAATTGAAAACATTCACATTAACTAATAACCGTCCTGTAATTATTTGCCATTGAATATATATACAGAGATATTTCAGGCACATTTTTATAACAAAAAATTTGCATTTAAATATCTAAAGATACAGGTGTCAACTCTAGGCTTGGTGCTTAGAAATTCATAAAGCTAATATTTGATGTAATATAACAGTTAAAATAACTCCATCCATAGCTACATATAAAGCATATTACCTGCAAAGAAATTTAATATTCAAAATTGTATATTTTTTTCACTTTCCATATTTTCGCTTGCCAACGTATTAGATTTTAATGATCTTAATCTATCAACAGACTGTAGAAAAGAAGTGGGGATCTTAAATTGCGGAAATAAAAAGGGACATAACTTGCTTTAATAGATTGATTTATTTTGAATTATCTCTCTTTGACCATCTTTTTAATTTAAAGATTATATGACAGATAAAACTCCTTATTATACGACAAGTCAAGCAATAGTTTTGATGGGAATTGCTGTTCTCTTCAGATGAAAGCCTGTAAAATTGGTATTTATATTTATTCGGTCACATCGTTGAAATTCGATTTTTTCTCCAGAGAATGACTGGTAACATCCTTTTTGTTTGAGTGTGTTGCAGTTATTGCTAACAAATATAGGATAATCTTGATTTAAGTGACCTTGAAACCGATAACATTCAATTATACAGAAATAAAGGAAATATTGAAGAAAATCACATAGTGCAATGACCTAAATAGATTGCTAATGCTATTTTTGGTAGAATAGAATTATACAGTTCTAACATTATACATTTTCCTTTGATGTAATTAATGTCTATATTATATTAATCACTGTTTATAAGGTTATGATGATTGATTAATTATAGTTTTAATTTAAAGGATGTAATACTTTGTATTTAGAATCAGATTATCAACCTTTTTTCCTGACGTCTCTTACCACAAAAGTGTGTGTGTGTGTGTGTGTGTGTGTGTGTGTGTGTGTGTGTGTGTGTGTGTTTGTTTGATCCTGTGCAATATATATTATTTAATATCTTGAGTAATCTCACGCTTAACCATCTGAACCAGCATGGCTCCTTGTAGGAAAAATAAAACCCTACTATATACAGTTTGCCTCCAATCTTTTTCACTCACCAGCATTATAATCATCTCTCTCTCTCTCTCTCTCTCTCTCTCTCTCTCTCTCTCTCTCTCTCTCTCTCTCTCTCTCTCTCTCTCTCTCTCTCTCTCTCTCTCTCTCTCTCTCTCAAGGATCGGTCAAAGAGAGACAACTTAAAATAGCAGATTTGTCTCCCATAGATAATTGTAACCGTCTCATTAACTACTAGCCGTCCTGTAATTATTTGCCATTGAATATATCCACAGAGATATTTCAGCCACATTTTTATAATAAAAATTTGCATTTAAATATCTCAAGACATAGGTGTCCAACTCTAGGCTTGGTGTTTAGAAATTCATAAAGCTAATATTTGATGTAATATAACAGTTAAATTAACTACCCACATTCCTAACTACCTCCATCCATAGCTACATATAAAGCAACTTACCTGCTCACAAACAAATTTAGATTCAGATTCAATTCAAGATTCAAAAGGAATGAGGCGGCTGCTGAAGAGGAAGGACGTGTTTATCGGAGCTCCGACTACAAGCGGACAATAAAGAAGAGTGATAGAAAGAGAAGTTTGCTGCTACGTCCTGGAATCGTGCACACTAAGAAAAGTTCTAACGAAATTGCCTATAATTCGAGATTGCCAAAATGGTGTTGCATGGTTCAACAACTAGAACAACCCACATTGCACTCAACAGAGATCTATAACGAAGAAATCAACAGAAATGGAAAAATTGCAATGCACCTAGACTTCAGGATTACAAAAAAAAAAAAAAAAGAAAATTATAACGAAGATATAATTTTGAAGATAACATTGTAATCAACAGAGAACTATAACGAGGAGAGCAACAGAAGTGCATAAATTACAATGCATCAAATTTAAACAAGAACTGAATCAGCTTCAATGAACTTCTGGATTATTTCTCTTATTATACTTTAACGGATTAACATTTCTTTTGACCGACTGACAGGTACATATATTTTATATACAACATCTCTATTAAATGAATTTAATTATTTTATCCACACGCTATTTCATATTTACAATCTATAATTACATGTTAAATATTAGCAAAGTTCTCTTCTTCTATTTAATTTAATACAGAATTTAACCTTTACCTATTATCATCCGCTAATCTATTAATAACTATACTCTGTTGTCAGTCCCAGATGTTCAATTCTTCACTCCCTTTACTTAGCAACCCCTTTCACTGGAGCTTAAATTATGCAATTTACACACTTGTTTACCTCTAACTCTTCCCACCGGTCATATCATCATGGCCGCAAATTGGCTTGATTCCAAGTCCATTTACTTAACCCTTCCTTGTAAATATAACTAAATTTAAATACATAGACCCGTACTTTAATTTAACTGTTATCACACCACTTACATTTTAATAATTATAAATCATATTTCCATATTAAACGGATATCTCCGATTAATTAATATAAATTATAACCTAACTGACATAGATAACAGACTGACGCTTTCAACTTTAACCAACAAGGGAAATAGGAAGCACTACCTATTTTCCATAAAACCCCCTTCCCCGGACAACGTCAAACATACTCAATGAGTGTGTTTAACCCTTCTATGTTGTATAGTCCTGTTTATGTTATAATTGTTGCCATTCAAACAGGTGCTAGGAACACATACTAGCAAATACCTGGGTAGGATCCGAAAGTCTGTCAGCTCGTACAAACCAACGATTTCTTACCATGGCATGTTTGATCCCTTGTTTACTGTCGTGATGTCTTTTCTACAATATATATTTCTACTTACAAAAGGACTCAATTTTTGACCCATTTGAGCCCTCTTTCGGTTTACAACTTTCATTGGCCCTGAATCCTGATTGGTATTTATTAATTCACTTTACCCCCAATAACCTTGACCACGAAAAATAAAGGGACACATCGACCCATATCAATTTGACAAACTTTTCGGCATTCTTACACTTAGTATACAAAAATATAACTCTTAACAATAAATAGGTGTAATAACAACCCAGGTTATTTGACCCGTATGAGATATACTCATGTTTGGCTACCCCCCTTTAATTAAATAAGGTATACTAACCATCAACAACTTGGTGTTTTGCTGCTTGTGTGTTTGGGCGGCCTCGGGGCGTGCTTGGAGTTCAAGAAAAGATACCCCAGAGCCATTTCAATCTCAAATCCCTACTACCCCCCCCACAGCGGCTCTGGGGTTCTACTCTACTATCTACCGCATCAACACCATCTACTCCAGACTATAAAGAAGATTACCACAAGATAATTGCAATCAACTGAGACAAATAACGAAGTATACAACAGAAGTGGATAAATTGCAATTAAACATTCGATCCCTTTTATCATTGGCGCCAGCTGACTATAAAGAAGATATCACGACTACGAAAACATTGCAACCAACTGAAAACTTTAATGAAGACATCAACAGAAGTGGAAAAATTGCAATCTACATCATACAACATCCAACTTTGAAAATAGCTGACTATAAAGAAGATACCCGACCTAAATAAATCAATTGCAATCAACAGAGATAAATAACGAAGACTACAACAGAAGTGGATAAATTGCAATTGAATCGAGCCAGTGGGAGGGCGTGGCTTTGTGGGTGGCCCTCTTGTGGCCCTTGGCCGGCTGCTGGGTCGGGTGGCTTTCTTTCATGTCGTGGCGTTGTAAGTCAAGGTCTTAAGGTTAAGTTCGAACCGAAAAGATCCAGCTCGGGATCAAATCCCCCTGCGCGGTTCCGGGCTGATGGCCAACCTCGCAGGTGGGTATTGGAGGCCCACCCTTCGGGTGGTTCCTCTGGTTTCCTACGAAAGTGGGAGACTTCAAATGTCGTCAAGCACACGTCCATGCATATACGACTCTAATTGCTCATTGCATTGTACAAACAAATTTAATATTCAAAATTGTATATCTTTTCTTCCTTTCCATATTTTCGCGTACCAGCGTATTAGATTTTAATGCTCTCAATCTATCTACAGTGGGGAGCGTAAATTGTGGAGATAAAAAGGGGCATAACTTGCTTTAATACATGGATTTATTTTGAATTGTCTCTCTTTGACCATCTTTTTAATTTTAAGATTATATGACAGATAGAAGTCCTTACTATCAGTCCCGGATTACCCATTAGGCAGAGTAGGCAACTGCCTATGGGCCCCGCGACTTTTAGGGGCCCCATGAGACCGTGACGAAAGAATTTTTTTTACTTATTTCTTGTTAAGTATAGAGGCGTGTGACGACGCTGACGTCATACAATAATGTTTTCAAGTTAGTCTAGTAGTTAAGTTAAATTAAATTAAATAATTATAAATAAAATTGATAGGGCCTAGATAAAATGTCGATGAAAGAGAGAATGCACGAAAGCGGAGCAGAGAAGGGAAGAAAGAAAAAGGAAGTCACAGTGAAGCTTCAAGAAAAAATTAAAAGGACTCCGTCGCTTTTCCAACTTGGCTTCACTCGTTCGCTTGCAGAAGATCAAGCCTGTGGTAGTACTGCCGCCGGCAGTGCCAGCGATGTTATGGCGACAGACTTGCCTTCCGAAGTGACTGCTGTACAAATGGCTGAGCCTCAGGACACCATAGATGAGACTGCCAAAACCGATCAGGATTTTAATGTGATTGCTCCGGAGAGGCAAATTCAGGGACC
The DNA here is from genome assembly GCA_016746295.1 of Potamilus streckersoni. Classification (NCBI taxonomy): domain Eukaryota; kingdom Metazoa; phylum Mollusca; class Bivalvia; order Unionida; family Unionidae; genus Potamilus; species Potamilus streckersoni. The sequence continues at coordinate 1,964,349 of JAEAOA010001266.1, forward strand.
GGAATTTCAAAAAGACGTCGGATTATGGGAAAACATTACTAACGCAGTGCAAGAACATTGGTGTAGTAGAGATCCTGTAGAATGTCAGCACTTTGATTGTGATTTTTCGGCTTCACGTAGGCAGTACGATGATGGTACTTCACGATATTTTACTCGTTCCATGATGTTTCGGAAGCATGTGAATGGAGAACAAATTAAACGAGAATGGTTGATGTACTCGCCAACTTCTGGCAATGTATACTGTTTTCCCGGCGTCTTATTTCGTGATGCAGGTAAAGGAATTCAAACACAATTCTGTGATGGATTTTCTGACTGGAAAAATGCTTCTCAGCGCATCCAGATGCACGAGAACAGTGAGATGCACCGAGAATGAATGCAGGAGCTTAATACTAGGTGACGTGCAGTATGTCGCTTAGACTGCTGTTTACAAATTCAATTCGACAAAGAGAAAGAATACTGGATAAAGGTTCTGCAGCGAGTAGTGTTGGTTGTCAAGTTTCTGTCGTCGCGTGTATTAGCCTTTCGCGGTGAAAATGAAAATATAGGATCCCAACGCAACGGAAATTACTTGGGCGTTTTAGAGTTGATTGCGCAGTACGATCCTTTCCTGAGTTCTCATTTAGCCAAATATGGTTACCAAGGCCGAGGAAGACCGTCCTACCTATCATCTACAATTTGTGAAGAAATTATCGAGATAATGGGAAATCAGGTTCTGGCAGTTATTGTGAAAGAATTGCAGCAATCCAAGTACTTTTCTTTAAGCGTCGATTCCACGCCGGACATATCGCACATTGACCAGCTGACAGTAGTTGTTAGATACGTAAGAATGTTAGACGGCGAAGTGATGGAACGGTTTCTCACCTTCATCCCAATTGAAAGTCACACAGGAGAAGCTCTTGCTACGACCGTCTTAAAATTTCTAAACAAATGTGACATTGATATAAAAAAATCTGCGAGGACAATCTTACGACAATGCCGCAAACATGTCAGGGCGTTACAACGGTCTTCAGGCACACATTTGCCAAATCAATCCACTTGCACACTACATTCCCAGCGCAGCACATTCGTTAAATTTGGTTGTAGTTTCTGTTACAGAAACCTGCGCTAACGCACTTTCTTTCTTCGCACTTGTTCAGAAATTGTTTAACTTTTTTTCTGCGTCCACTGCTCGTTGGGCGGTTATATCCAAATGTCTTGAAAATGAAGCTGGCTCTGGACTCGTTTTAAAAAGAGTGACTGGAACAAGGTGGTGTGAGCGGGCGAATGCGACCAAGGCGCTGTCTTATGGTTACAGCAGCTTCCAGAAGGCTTTGTCGGTCATTGCAGAAGATGTGAAGCAAAAGCCAGAGACAATTCACGAAGCAAAATGTCTGTTACAAGACCAGTTGAGGAAGGAAACAGCCGTTATGTCAGTCTTTTGGGCTGTCATCTTGGAAAGAATCAATGCAGTTAGTAAATCATTACAGAAAGAAAAGATAGAACTCCAGACGGCCGTCAATATGTTGCAATCATTGTCAGATTTTCTAACATCACAGAGATTTGTTTGATGAATACGGAGAAGGCGAACGAGAAAGTTGAAGCACAGTACTCTGACGATTGTAATCGTTTTCGCAAGCGAAAACGACATCACGCCGATGGTGACGCTGAAGAAGTTGTACTTCTTGGAAAAGACAAGTTCAGGATTGAAACCTATTTACTGATATTGGACAAACTATCTGCTGAGCTCAACCGCCGCATGCGAGCATACGGCAAAATTCAGTCGTTGTTTGGATTGTTAGTTGAATTTCCGTCCAAAATAGAAGACGAATTAAGACACGCAACCGAGACATTTCCAGAGAATTATCCTGATGACATCGATATCCATTTCCAGGAAGATTCCGATGATAAAATACCTGCATCGCAATCATATAAACTCATTTGTGACAGCATGATTCAGTCTACATTTCCAAACGTTTTGACTGCTCTACGAATTTACAGATGCTTAATGATCACAAACGCTACCGGCGAACGAACATTTTCCAAATTGAAAATCCTGAAAAACTGTCATCGAGTTTCAATGACGCAAGAACGATTGAATACACTTGCCATTATGGCCACTGAAAACGACGTTTTACAGAATATTGACTTTCAGGATATTTTAAACGACTTCACTACTGTGAAATTAAGACAGAAGACTTTTTGAAGGTTCGTTAGTCGTTACATAAAAAGAGATTGGTAATTGTAAACGGTTGACTCGTATTTTACGGTATGGAACGGTAGCTATCTATCGTAGATCGTAATTTAAGTTTCATATTATTTCTTTCTGGATAAATAGTTAAATACGTAAATATATAGACTACAGTGATTGTTTTCTTAAATTATTAATCTAATAATTATAATGTCGTATTGGCATTACGGTATTGCTACATATGACATTTTATACTTATAAAAGGACATTTTATGTCTTGGCACTAGTAGGCTAATTTAAACGAGTAAAATCGACTGGGCACTGGCGTTCTACTTCTAGTAGGCACCAGGCCGACTAGGGGCATGGGGCCCCAAAAGTTTGACTGCCTATGGGCCTCCACGGTGCTTAATCCGGCGCTGCTTACTATACGACAAGTCAAGCAATTGTTTTGATGGGAATTGCTGTTCTCTTCAGATGAAAGCCTGTAAAATTGGTATTTATATTTATTCGGTCACGTCGTTGAAATTGGAACTTTTCTCCAGGGAATGAGAGGTAACATCCTTTTTGTTTGTTATGCGTGTGAGGCAGTTATTGCTAACAAATATAGGATAATCTTGATTTAAGTGACCTTGAAACCGATAAAATTTAATTGTACAGAAATGAAGGAAATATAGAAGTTAAACACATAGTGCAATGACCTAAATAGCTTGCTTCCGTCATTTTTCGTAGAATAAAATTATTCATTTCTAACATTATACATTTTCCTTTGATGGAATTAATTTCTATATTACATTTATCAATGTTTGTTAGAATATGATTGATCAATTCTAATTTTAATTTAAAGGATCTAATACTTTGTATTTAGAATCAGATTATCAAACTTTTTTTCCTGACGTCTCTTACCACAAAAGTGTGTGTGTGTGTGTGTTTAATCCTGTGCAATATATATTTTTTAATACCTTGAGCAATCTTACACTTAGCCATCTGAATTAGCATGGCTCCTTGTATGAGAAATAAAATCCTACTGTATACAGTTTGCCTCCAATCTTTTTCACTCACCAGCATTATACTCATCTCTCTCTCTCTCTCTCTCTCTCTCTCTCTCTCTCTCTCTCTCTCTCTCTCATTGTTGTGAGAAGAGGCAATTTAACGGCATTCTGTCAAGGAATAACCCATGTTATTTGACCCGTATGAGATATTCTCATGTTTGGTTTTACCTTTCCCACTTAATATGGTACTCTAACCATCAACGGCTTTTGTTTGCTGCTTGCGTGTCTGGGCGGCCTTGGAGCGTGCTTGGATATCCAGAGATGTAATTCCCCGGAGCCAATTCAATCCTAAATCCCATAAACCCCCTACAGCGGCTCTGGGATGTTGGAACACAACATCTTCAACAATAACAACAGACATTCCAGACTATAAAGAAGATTAACAAGAAAATTGCAATCAACTTAGCGATATAAAGAAGAATTCAACAGAAGTGGACAAATTGCAATAATCTACTCGACACAACCTTATGATATGATACAAGATAACCATAAAGAAGATATCCACTCTGCGGAAATATTGCAATCAACTGAGAACTATAACGAAGACTCCAACAAAAGTGGAAAAATTGCAATTCCTCTTAATATTACAATTACCATACAAGAGTATAACGAAGAAACCTGATATCTCAACCAATTGCAATCAACAGAGATAACTAACGAAGAATACAACAGAAGTGGACAAATTGCAATTGAGTCACACATATCGGTGGGCGTGGGTTTGGTGGTGGCCCTTTTGGGGCCGTTGGCCAGCTGCTGGTTTGGGTGGCTTTCTGCCTTGTCGGAGTGCTGAAAGTCAAGGTCTTAAGGTCAAGTTCGAAGCCAAAAGATCCAGCTCGGGACCAAATCCCCTTAAATGAGTCTGGGCTGATGGCCAACCCTTTATGAGGGTATTGGAGGCCCACCCTTCGGGTGGGTCCTCTGGTCTTTTACGAAAGTAAGAGGCTCGAAAAGTCGTCAAGCAAACGCAGATGCACATACGACTATAATTGCTATAGATAGCAGACAAACATTTAATATTCAAAATTGTATATTTATTCCCCTTTCCATATTTTCGTCTGCCAACGTATTATATTTTAATGATCTTAATCTATCTACAGACGGTAGAAAAAATGTGGGGAGCGTAAATTGGGGGAAATAAAAAGGGGCATAACTTGCTTTAATACATTGATTTATTCTTAATTATCTCTTTTTGACCATCTTTTTTATTTTAGAATTATATGACATAAAAGTCCATATTATACGACAAGTCAAGCAATTGTTTTGATGGGAATTGCTGGTTTCTTGAGATGAAAGCCTGTAAAATTGGTATTTATATTTATTCGGTCACATCGTTGAAATTGGAACTTTTCTCCAGGGAATGACTGGTAACATCCGATTTGTTTGTTATTAGTGTGTTCCAGTTATTGCTAACAAATATAGGATAATTAAGTGACCTTGAAACTGATAACATTTAATAGTACAGAAATAAAGGAAATACAGAAGGAAAACACATAGCTTGCTTACGTTATTTTTGGTAGAATATAATTATTCAGTTTTAACATTATTCATTTTTCTTTGATGGAATTAATTTCTATATTACATTTATCACTGTTTGTTAGATTATGACGATTGATCAATTCTAGTTTTAATTTAAAGGATCTAATACTTTGTATTTAGAATCAGATTATCAAACTTTTTTCCTGGCATCGTTTACCACAAAAGTGTGTGTGTGTGTGTGTGTGTGTGTGTGTGTGTGTGTGTGTGTGTGTGTGTGTGTGCGTGTGTGTGTGTTGAATCCTGTGCAATATATATTATTTAATATCTTGAGTAATCTGACGCTTAACCATCTGAACTAGCATGGCTCCTTGTAGGAGAAATAAGACCCTACTGTATACAGTTTGCCTCCAATCTTTTTCACTCACCAGCATTATAATCATTATCCATTCTCTGATTGTTGTGAGAGGAGGCAATTGGACGACATTCTGTCAAGGAACGGTCAAAGAGAGACAACTTAATATAGCAGATTTGTCTCCCATAGATAATTGTAACCGTCACATTAACTACAAACCGTCAAGTAATTATTTGCCATTGAATATATATATGAGGAGATATTTAGCAAAATTTTTGTAACAAATATTTGCCTTTAAATCTGTCAACAGAATAATATCTATTATGGGCTTAGTTCTTAGTATTTTTTTAAGCTAATATTTGATGTAATATAACAGTTAAATTAAATACCCACATTCCTAACTACCTCCATCCATAGCTACATATAAAACAACTTACCTGCAGACAAACAAATTTAATATTCAAAATTGTATATTTTTTTTCCCCTTTCCATATTTTCGCTTGCCAACGTATTAGTTTATAATGACCTTAAACTACCTACAGACTGTAGAATAAAAAGTGGGGAGCATAAATTGCGGAGATTGTAAAGGGCATAACTTGCTTTAATACATTGATTTATTTTGAATTATCTCTCTTTGACCATTTTTTTAATTAAAATATTATATGTCCGATAAAAATATTTATTATACAAGTCAAGCAATTGTTTTGATGGGAGTTGCTGTTCTCTTCAGAAGAAAGCCTACAAAATTGGTATTTATATTTATTCGGTCACATCGTTGAAATTCGATTTTTTTTTCTCCAGGGAATGACTGGTAACATCCTTTTTGTTTGTTATGAGTGTGTTCCATTTATTGCTAACAAATATAGGATAATCTTGATTTAAGTGACCTTGAAACCGATAACATTTAATTGTACAGAAATGAAGGAAATATAGAAGTTAAAGACAGTGCAATGACTTACTTGCTTACGTCATTTTTCGTGGAATAGAATTATTCAGTTCTAACATTATACATTTTCCTTTGATGTAATTCATGTCTATATTATATTAATCACTGTTTATAAGGTTATAATGATTGATTAATTATAGTTTTAATTTAAAGGATGTAATACATTGTATTTAGAATCAGATTATCAAACTTTTTTCCTGACATCGTTTACCACAAAAGTGTGTGTGTGTGTGTGGAGGGGGGTGTTTAATCCTGTGCAATATATATTATTTAATATCTTGAGTAATCTGACGCTTAACCATCTGAACTAGCATGGCTCCTTGTAGGAGAAAGAAGACCCTACTGTATACAGTTTGCCTCCAATCTTTTTCACTCACCAGCATTATAATCATTATCCATTCTCTGATTGTTGTGAGAGGAGGCAATTGGACGGCATTCTGTCAAGGAACGGTCAAAGAGAGACAACTTAATATAGCAGATTTGTCTCCCATAGATAATTGTAACCATCACATTAACTACAAACCGTCAAGTAATTATTTGCCATTGAATATATAGATAAGGAGATATTTAGCAAAATTTTTGTAACAAATATTTGCCTTTAAATCTGTCAACAGAATAGTATCTATTATGGGCTTAATTCTTAGAAATTTTTTAAGCTAATATATGATGTAATATAACAGTTAAATTAAATACCCACATTCCTAACTACCTCCATCCATAGCTACATATAAAACAACTTACCTGCAGACAAACAAATTTAATATTCAAAATTGTACATTTTTTTCCCTTTCCATGTTTTCGCTTGCCAACGTATTAGTTTTTATTGACCTTAAACTACCTACAGACTGTAGAATAAAAAGTGGGGAGCATAAATTGCAGAGATTGAAAGGGGCATAACTTGCTTTAATACATTGATTTATTTTGAATTATCTCTCTTTGACCATTTTTTTAATTAAAAGATTATATGTCCGATAAAAATATTTATTATACGACAAGTCAAGCAATTGTTTTGATGGGAGTTGCTGTTCTCTTCAGATGAAAGCCTATAAAATTGGTATTTATATTTATTCGGTCACATCGTTGAAATTCGATTTTTTTTTTCTCCAGGGAATGACTGGTAACATCCTTTTTGTTTGTTATGAGTGTGTTCCAATTATTGCTAACAAATATAGGATAATCGTGATTTAAGTGACCTTGAAACCGATAACATTTAATTGTACAGAAATGAAGGAAATATAGAAGTTAAAGACAGTGCAATGACTTACTTGCTTACGTAATTTTTCGTGGAATAGAATTATTCAGTTCTAACATTATACATTTTCCTTTGATGTAATCAATGTCTATATTATATTAATCACTGTTTATAAGGTTATGATGATTGATTAATTATAGTTTTAATTTAAAGGATGTAATACTTTGTATTTAGAATCAGATTATCAAACTTTTTTCCTGACATCGTTTACCACAAAAGTGTGTGTGTGTGTGTGTGTGTGTGTGTGTGTGTGTTTAATCCTGTGTAATATATATTATTTAATATCTTGAGAAATCTGATGCTTAACCATCTGAACTAGCATGACACCTTCTAGGAGAAATAAAATACTACTGTAAACAGTTTGCATCCAACCGTTTCTACCCACCAGTATTATAATCACCACCCTCTCTCTCTCTCTCTCTCTCTCTCTCTCTCTCTCTCTCTCTCTCTCTCTCTCTCTCTCTCTCTCTCTCTCTCTCACTCATTGTTTTGAGAGGAGACATTTCAACGGCATTCCGTCAAGGAACGGTCAAAGAGAGACAACTTAAAATTACAGAATTATATCCCGTTTATGGGCCTAACAATCACATTGACTAATAACCGTCTTGTATTTATTTGCCATTGAATATATCTGAGGAGATATTTCAGCCATTTTTTTAAAACAAAAATTTGCATTTAAATTTGTTAACAAAATTGTTTCCATTTCAGGCTTGGTGCTTGGAAATGGTAAAGTTAATATTTCATGTAATATAACAGTTAAATTAAATATCCACATTCCTAACTACCTGCATCCATAGCTACATATAAAAGAAACAGAATATTTAAAATTGTATTTTTTTTCCTTTTCATATTTTCGCTTGCCAACGTAGTAGATTTAGGGGCATAACTTGCTTTAATACATTGATTTGTTTTGAATTATCTCTCTTTGACCATCTTTTTAATTTTAGGATTATATGACATAAAAGTCCTTATTATATATACCACAAGTCAAGCATTTGTTTTGATGGGAATTGCTGGTTCCTTGAGATGAAAGCCTGTAAAATTGGTATTTATATTTATTCGGTCACATCTTTGAAACTGGAACTTTTATCCAGGGAATGACTGGTAACATCCTATTTGTTTTTTTTATTAGTGTGTTCCAGTTATTGCTAACAAATATAGGATAATCTTGATTTAAGTGACCTTGAATCCGAAAACATTTAATAGTACAGAAATAAAGGAAATACAGAAGGAAAACACATAGCGTGCTTACGTTATTTTTGGTATAATATAATTATTCAGTTCTAATGTTATACATTTTCCTTGGATGGAATTAATTTCTATATTACATTAATCACTGTTTATTAGATTATGATGATTGATCAATTCTAGTTTTAATTTAAAGGATCTAATACTTTGTATTTAGAATCAGATTATCAAACTTTTTTACCACAAAAGTGTGTGTGTGTGTGTGTGTGTGTGTGTGTGTGTGTGTGTGTGTGTGTGTGTGTAATCCTGTGCAATATAACCATCATCCTCTCACTCATTGTTGTGAGAGGCGGCAGTTTAACGGCATTCACAGAACGGTCAAAGAGAGACAACTTAATATAGCAGATTTGTCTCCCATAGATAATTTTAAGGGTAACATTAACTACAAACTGTAAAGTAATTATTTGCAACTAAATATATAATTGGAGACATTTCAGATAATTTTTTGTAACAAAAATATGCCCTTAAAAATGTAAACAGAATATTAACCATGATAGTCTTGAAGCTTAGAGATTGATAAAGTTAATATTTGATATATTATAACAGTTAAATTAATTACATACATTCTTAACTTTCTGCATCGATAGCGACATATAAAGCAACTTACAAGCAGACAAACAAACTTAATATTCAAATTCATAAATCATTTTTTTTTCCTTTCCATACTTTCGCTTGCCAACATATTAGATTTTAATGGTATAAATCTATTAATAAACTAGAAAAAAAGTGGGGAGCGAAAATTGCGCAAATAAAAAGGGACATAACTTGCTTTAATACATTAATTTATTTTGAATTATCTCTCCTTGACCATCTTTTTAATTTTAGGATTATATGACAGATAACAAATATAAGATAATTTTAATTTAAGTGACCTTAAAACTGATAACATTTAATTGTACAGAAATGAAGGAAATACAGAAGGAAAACACATAGCTTGGTTACATTATTTTTCATAGAATAGAATTATTCAGTTCTAACATTATACATTTTCCTTTGACGTAATTAATTTCTATATTACATTAATATCTGTTTATTAGATTATGATAATTGATCAATTCTAATTTTAATTTAAAGGATCTAATACTTTGTATTTAGAATCAGATTATCAAAATTTTATCTTACATCGCTTACCACAAAAGTGTGTGTGTGTGTGTGTGTGTGTGTGTGTGTGCGTGTGTGTTTAATCCTATGTAATATATATTATTTAATATCTTGAGTAATCTGACGCTGAACCATCTGAACTAACATGGCTCCTTGTAGGAGAAATAAAATACTACTGTAAACAGTTTGCGCAATTTTCGCTCCCCACTTTTTTTCTAGTTTATTAATAGATTTTTGTTATAAAAATATGGCTGAAATATCTCCTCAGATATATTCAATGGCATATAATTACAGGACGATTAATAGTTAATGTGACTATTAGTCCCATTAATGGGAGATAACTCAGTAATTTTAAGTTGTCTCTCTTTGACCGTTCCTTGATAGAATGCCGTTGAAATGTCTCCTCTCAAAACAATGAGAGAGAGAGAGAGAGAGAGAGAGAGAGAGAGAGAGAGAGAGAGAGAGAGAGAGAGAGAGAGAGAGAGAGAGAGAGAGAGAGAGAGAGAGGGAGGGTGGTGCTTATAATACTGGTGGGTAGAAACGGTTGGATGCAAACTGTTTACAGTAGTATTTTATTTCTCCTACAAGGAGCCATGCTAGTTCAGATGGTTAAGCGTCATATTACTCAAGATATTAAATAATTTATATTACACAGGATTAAACACACACACACACACACACACACACACACACACACACACACACACACACACACACACACTTTTGTGGTCAACGATGTCAGGAAAAAAGTTTGATAATCTGATTCTGAATGCAAAATATAAGATCCTTTAAATTAAAATTAGAATTGATCAATCATCATAATCTAATAAACAGAGATTAATGTAATATAGAAATTGATTACATCAAAGGAAAATGTATAATGTTAGAACTGAATAATTCTATTCTATGAAAAATAACGTAACCAAGCTATGTGTTTGCCTTCTGTATTTCCTTCATTTCTGTACAATTAAATGTTATCAGTTTCAAGGTCACTTAAATTAAAATTATCCTATATTTGTTATCTGTCATATAATCCTAAAATTAAAAAGATGGTCAAAGAGAGATAATTCAAAATAAATTAATGTATTAAAGCAAGTTATGTCCCTTCTTATTTGCGCAATTTACGCTCCCCACTTTTTTTAGTTTGTTAATAGATTCATATCATTAAAATCTAATATGTTGGCAAGCGAAAGTATGGAAAGAATTTTTTTTTTTTTTACCAATTTGAATATTAACTTTGTTTATCTTCATGTAAGTTTCTTTATATGTAGCTAAGGATGCATGAAGTTAAGAATGTGGATAAATAATTTAACTGTTACAATATTTCAAATATTAAATTTACGAATTTTTAAGCTTCAAGACTATGGTGGATGATATTATGTTAAAATTTTAAAGGCATATTTTTGTTATAAAATAGTTTCTAAAATGTCTCCTTATTTATATTCAGTTGCAAATAATTACTTGACAGTTTGTAGTTAATGTTACCCTTAAAATTATCTATGGGAGACAAATCTGCTATATTAAGTTGTCTCTCTTTGACCGTTCTGTGACAGAATGCCGTTAAACTGCCGCCTCTCACAACAATGAGTGAGAGGATGATGGTTATATTGCACAGGATTAAACACACACACACACACACACACACACACACACACACACACACACACACTTTTGTGGTAAAAAAGTTTGATAATCTAATTCTAAATGCAAAGTATTAGATCCTTTAAATTAAAACTATAATTGATCAATCATCATAATCTAATAATCAGTGATTAATGTAAAATAGAAATTAATTCCATCCAAGGAAAATGTATAATGTTAGATCTGAATAATTATATTATACCAAAAATAACGTAAGCACGCTATGTGTTTTCCTTCTGTATTTCCTTTATTTCTGTACTATTAAATGTTATCAATTTCAAGGACACTTAAATCAAGATTATCCTATATTTGTTAGCAATAACTGGAACACTCTAATAAAAAACAAATAGGATGTTACCAGACATTCCCTGGAGAAAAGTTTGAGTTTCAAAGATGTCACCGAATAAATATAAATAACAATCTTACAGGCTTTCATCTCAAGAAACCAGCAATTCCCATCAAAACAAATCCTTTATTTGTGGTATAATAAGGACTTTTATGTCATATAGTCCTAAAATTAAAAAGATGGTCAAAGAGAGATAATTCAAAATAAATCAATGTGTTAAAGCAAGTTATGACCCTAAATCTAATACGTTGGCAAGCGAAAATATGAAAAGGAATTAAAAAAAAAACGTACAATTTTAAATATTCTGTTTCTTTTATAAGTAGCTATGGATACAATTAGTTAGGAATGTGGATATTTAATTTAACTGTTATATTACGTGAAATATTAACTTTAGCATTTCCAAGCACCAAGCCTGAAATGGAAACAGTTTTATTAACAAATTTAAATGCAAATTTTTGTTATAAAAATATGGCTGAAAAATCTCCTAAGATATATTCACTGGCAAATAAATACAGGACGGTTAATAGTTAATGTGATTGTTAGGCCATTATACGGGAGATAAATCTGTAATTTTAAGTTGTCTCTCCTTGACCGTTCCTTGACGGAATGCCGTTGAAATGTCTCCTCTCAAAACAATGAGAGAGAGAGAGAGAGAGAGAGAGAGAGAGAGAGAGAGAGAGAGAGAGAGAGAGAGAGAGAGAGAGAGAGAGAGAGAGAGAGAGAGAGAGAGAGAGAGAGGGTGGTGATTATAATACTGGTGGGTAGAAACGGTTGGATGCAAACTGTTTACAGTAGTATTTTATTTCTCCTACAAGAAACCAAGCTAGTTCAGATGGTTAAGCGTCAGATTACTCAAGATATTAAATAATATATATTACACAGGATTAAACACACACACACACACACACACACACACACACACACACACACACACACTTTTGTGGTAAACGATGTCAGGAAAAAAAGTTTGATAATCTGATTCTGAATGCAAAATAAAAGATCCTTTAAACTAAAATTAGAATTGATCAATCATCATAATGTAATAAACAGAGATTAAAGTAATATAGAAATTGATTACATCAAAGGAAATTGTATAATGTTAGAACTGAATAATTCTATTATATGAAAAATAACGTTACCAAGCTATGTGTTTTCCTTCTGTATTTCCTTCATTTCTGTACAATTAAATGTTATTGGTTTCAAGGTCACTTAAATTAAAATTATCCTATATTTGTTATCTGTCATATAATCCTAAAATTAAAAAGATGGTCAAAGAGAGATAATTCAAAATAAATTAATGTATTAAAGCAAGTTATGTCCCTTCCTATTTGCGCAATTTACGCTCCCCACTTTTTTATAGTTTGCTAATAGATTAATATCATTAAAATCTAATATGTTGGCAAGCGAAAGTATGGAAAGAAATTTTATTTTTTTACCAATTTGAATATTAACTCTGTCAGCATGTAAGTTTCTTTATATATAGCTATGAATGCAGGAAGTTAAGAATGTGGGTAGTTAATTTAACTGTTGTAATATATCAAATATTAACTTTATGAATCTCTAAGCTTCAAGACTCAGGTGGAAAAATATTGTGTTTAAATTTTTAAAGGCATATTTTTATTACAAAAATTTAGCTGAAATGTCTCCCTAGATATATTCAGTGGCAAATAATTACTTGACAGTTTGTAGTTAACGTGACCCTTAAAGTTATCTATGGGAGACAAATCTGCTATATTAAGTTGTCTTTCTTTGACCGTTCTGTGACAGAATGCCGTTAAACTGCCGCCTCTCACAACAATGAGTGAGAGGATGATGGTTATATTGCACAGGATTAAACACACACACACACACACACACACACACACACACACACACACACACACACACACCTTTGTGGTAAAAAAGTTTGATAATCTGATTCTAAATACAAAGTATTAGATCCTTTAAATTAAAACTAGAATTGATCAATCATCATAATCTAATAAACAGTGATTAATGTAATATAGAAATTAATTCCATCCAAGGAAAATGTATAATGTCAGAACTGAATAATTATATTATACCAAAAATAGCGTAAGCACGCTATGTGTTTTCCTTCTGTATTTCCTTTATTTCTGTACTATTAAATGTTATCGATTTCAAGGTCACTTAAATCAAGATTTTCCTTTATTTGTTAGCAATAACTGGAACACACTAATAAAAAACAAATAGGATGTTACCAGTCATTCCCTGGAGAAAAGTTCCAGTTTCAAAGATGTGGCCGAATAAATATAAATACCAATTTTACAGGCTTTCATCTCAAGAAACCAGCAATTCCCATCAAAACAAATTCTTTATTTGTGGTATAATAAGGACTTATATGTCATATAATCCTAAAATTAAGAAGATTGTCAAAGAGAGATAATTAAAAAAAAAAACAATGTATTAAAGCAAGTTATGCCCCTAAATCTAATACGTTGGCAAGCGAAAATATGAAAAGGAAAAAAAAAAAAACGTACAATTTTACATATTCTGTTTCATTTATATGTAGCTATGGATGCAATTAGTTAGGAATGTGGATATTTAATTTAACTGTTATATTACATGAAATATTAACTTTACCGTTTCCGAGCACCAAGCCTGAAATGGAAACAGTTTTGTTAACAAATTTAAATGCAAATTTTTGTTATAAAAATATGGCTGAAATATCTCCTCATATATATTCAATGGCAAATAAATACAGGACGGTTAATAGTTGTGATTGTTAGGTCCATAAACGGGAGATAAATCTGTAATTTTAAGTTGTCTCTCTTTGACCGTTCTTGACGGAATGCCGTTGAAATGTTTCCTCTCAAAACAATGAGAGAGAGAGAGAGAGAGAGAGAGAGAGAGAGAGAGAGAGAGAGAGAGAGAGAGAGAGAGAGAGAGAGAGAGAGAGAGAGAGAGAGAGAGAGAGAGAGAGAGAGAGAGAGAGGGTGGTGATTATAATACTGGTGGGTAGAAACGGTTGGATGCAAACTGTTTACAGTAGTATTTTATTTCTCCTACAAGAAGCCATGCTAGTTCAGATGGTTAAGCGTCAGATTACTCAAGATATTAAATAATACATTTTACACAGGATTAAACACACACACACACACACACACACACACACACACTTTTGTGGTAAACGATGTCAGGAAAAAAAGTTTGATAATCTGATTCTGAATACAAAGTATTAGATCCTTTAAATTAAAATTAGTATTGATCAATTATCATAATGTAATAAACAGAGATTAAAGTAATATAGAAATTGATTACATCAAAGGAAAATGTATAATGTTAGAACTGAATAATTCTATTCTATGAAAAATAACGTAACCAAGCTATGTGTTTTCTTTATGTATTTCCTTCATTTCTGTACAATTAAATGTTATCAGTTTTAAGGTCACTTAAATTAAAATTATCCTATATTTGTTATCTGTCATATAATCCTAAAATTAAAAAGATGGTCAAAGAGAGATAATTCAAAATAAATTAATGTATTAAAGCAAGTTATGCCCCTTCTTATTTGCGCAATTTACGCTCCCCACTTTTTTCTAGTTTGTTAATAGATTAATATCATTAAAATCTAATACGTTGGTAAGCGAAAGTATGGAAAGAATTTTTTTTTTTTTTACCAATTTGAATATTAACTTTGTTAGTCTGAATGTAAGTTTCTTTATATGTAGCTATGGATGCATGATGTTAAGAATGTGGGTAAATAATTTAACTGTTATAATATCTCAAATATTAACTTATGAATTTTTAAGCCTTAAGACTAATGTGGATAAAGTTATATTGATTTTTTTAAAGGCATATTTTTGTTATAAAATATTATCTAAAATGTCTCCTTAGTTATATTCAGTGGCAAATAATTACTTGACAGTTTGTAGTTAATGTTACCCTTAAAATTATCTATGGGAGACAAATCTGCTATATTAAGTTGTCTCTCTTTGACCGTTCTGTGACAGAATGCCGTTAAACTGCCGCCTCTCACAACAATGAGTGAGAGGATGATGGTTATATTGCACAGGATTAAACACACACACACACACACACACACACAAATACACACACACTTTTGTGGTAAAAAAGTTTGATAATCTGATTCTAAATACAAAGTATTAGATCCTTTAAATTAAAACTATAATTGATCAATCATCATAATCTAATCAACAGTGATTAATGTAAAATAGAAATTAATTCCATCCAAGGAAAATGTATAATGTTAGATCTGAATAATTATATTATACCAAAAATAACGTAAGCACGCTATGAGTTTTCTTTCTATATTTCCTTTATTTCTGTACTATTAAATGTTATCGATTTCAAGGTCACTTAAATCAAGATTATCCTATATTTGTTAGCAATAATTGGAACACTCTAATAAAAAACAAATAGGATGTTACCAGTCATTCCCTGGAGAAAAGTTTGAGTTTCAAAGATGTCACCGAATAAATATAAATACCAATTTTACAGGCTTTCATCTCAAGAAACCAGCAATTCCCATCAAAACAAATTCTTTATTTGTGGTATAATACGGACTTTTATGTCATATAGTCCTAAAATTAAAAAGATGGTCAAAGAGAGATAATTCAAAATAAATCAATGTATTAAAGCAAGTTATGCCCCTAAATCTAATACGTTGGCAAGCGAAAATATGAAAAGGAAAAAAAAAACGTACAACTATACATATTCTGTTTCTTTTATATGTAGCTATGGATGCAATTAGTTAGGAATGTGGATATTTAATTTAACTGTTATATTTCATGAAATATTAACTTTACCATTTCCAAGCACCAAGCCTGAAATGGAAACAATTTTGTTAACAAATTTAAATGCAAATTTTTGTTATAAAAATATGGCTGAAATATCTCCTCAGATATATTCATTGGCAAATAAATACAGGACGGTTAATAGTTAATGTGATTGTTAGGCCATTATACGGGAGATAATTCTGTAATTTTAAGTTGTCTCTCCTTGACCGTTCCTTGACGGAATGCCGTTGAAATGTCTCCTCTCAAAACAATGAGAGAGAGAGAGAGAGAGAGAGAGAGAGAGAGAGAGAGAGAGAGAGAGAGAGAGAGAGAGAGAGAGAGAGAGAGAGAGAGAGAGAGAGAGAGAGGGTGGTGATTATAATACTGGTGGGTAGAAACGGTTGGATGCAAACTGTTTACAGTAGTATTTTATTTCTCCTACAAGAAGCCATGCTAGTTCAGATGGTTAAGCGTCAGATTACTCAAGATATTAAATAATACATATTACACAGGATTAAACACACACACACACACACACACACACACACACACAAACACACACACACACACACTTATGTGGTAAACTATGTCAGGAAAAAAAGTTTGATAATCTGATTCTAAATACAAAGTATTAGATCCTTTAAATTAAAATTAGAATTGATCAATTATCATTATCTAATAAACAGAGATTAAAGTAATATAGAAATTAATTACATCAAATGAAAATGTATAATGTTAGAACTGAATAATTCTATTCTATGAAAAATAACGTTACCAAGCTATGTGTTTTCCTTCTGTATTTCCTTCATTTCTGTACAATTAAATGTTATCGGTTTCAAGGTCACTTAAATTAAAATAATCCTATATTTGTTATCTGTCATATAATCCTAAAATTAAAAAGATGGTCAAAGAGAGATAATTCAAAATAAATTAATGTATTAAAGCAAGTTATGTCCCTTCTTATTTGCGCAATTTACGCTCCCCACTTTTTTCTAGTTTGTTAATAGATTAATATCATTAAAATCTAATATGTTGGCAAGCGGAAGTATGGAAAGAATTTTTTTTTTTTTTACCAATTTGTATATTAAATTTATTTGTCTTCAAGTAAGTTTCTTTATATGTAGCTATGGATGCAGGAAGTTAAAAATGTTGGTAGTTAATTTAAATGTTATAATAAATCGAATATTAACTTTATTAATCTCTAAGCTTGAAGACTCTGGTTGAAAGATTTTGTGTTGAACTTTTTAAATGCATATTTTTGTTTCAAAAAATTAGCTGAAATGTCTCCGTAGATATATTCAGTGGCAAATAATT
This sequence comes from Potamilus streckersoni, assembly GCA_016746295.1. NCBI lineage: Eukaryota > Metazoa > Mollusca > Bivalvia > Unionida > Unionidae > Potamilus > Potamilus streckersoni. Next base: position 1,981,998 of record JAEAOA010001266.1, read on the forward strand.
ACTTGACAGTTTGTAGTTAATGTCACCCTTAAAATTATATATGCGAGACAAATCTGCTATATTAAGTTGTCTCTCTTTGACCGTTCTGTGACAGAATGCCGTTAAACTGCCGCCTCTCACAACAATAAGTGAGAGGATGATGGTTATATTGCACAGGATTAAACACACACACACACACACACACACACACACACACACACACACACACACACACACACACTTTAGTGGTAAAAAAGTTTGATAATCTGATTCTAAATACAAAGTGTCAGATCCTTTAAATTAAAACTAGAATTGATCAATCATCATAATCTAATAAACAGTGATTAATGTAATATAATAATTAATTCCATCAAAGGAAAATGTATAATGTTAGAACTGAATAATTATATTATACCAAAAATAGCGTAAGCACGCTATGTGTTTTCCTTCTGTATTTCCTTTATTTCTGTACTATTAAATGTTATCGATTTCAAGGTCACTTAAATCAAGATTATCCTATATTTGTTAGCAATAACTGGAACACACTAATAAAAAACAAATAGGATGTTACCAGTCATTCCCTGGAGAAAAGTTTGAGTTTCAAAGATGTGACCGAATAAATATAAATACCAATTTTACAGGCTTTCATCTCAAGAAACCAGCATTTCCCATCAAAACAAATTCTTGATTTGTGGTATAATAAGGACTTATATGTCATATAATCCTAAAATTAAAAATATGGTCAAAGAGAGATAATTTAAAATAAATTAATGTATTAAAGCAAGTTATTCCCCTTTCTATTTCCCCAATTTACGCTGCCCACTTTTTTTCTACAGTCTGTAGATAAAGATCATTAAAATATAATACGTTGGCAAACGAAAATATGGAAAGGGCGAAAAATATACAATTTTTAATATTAAATGTGTTTGTCTGCAGGTAAGTTGCTTTATATGTAGCTATGGATTGAGATAGTTAGGAATGTGGGTATTTAATTTAACTGTTATATTGCATCAAATATTTGCTTTATGAGTTTCTAAGCACAAACCTAATATAGACATCGATATATTGAAGTTATTTAAAGGCAAATTTTTCTTACAAAAATATGGCTCAAATATCTCCTCATATATATTGAATGGCAAATAATTACTTGACGATTTGTAGTTAATGTTATGGTTACAATTATCTATGGGAGAGAAATCTTCTATATTAAGTTGTCTCTCTTTGACAGTTCCTTGACAGAATGCCGTTAAATTGCCTCCACTCACCACAATGAGAGAGAGAGAGAGAGAGAGAGAGAGAGAGAGAGAGAGAGAGAGAGAGAGAGAGAGAGAGAGAGAGAGAGAGAGAGAGAGAGGATGATGAGTATAATGCTGGTGAGTGAAAAAGATTGGAGGCAAACTGTATAGGTATCACGGTACCAATTGTACAACCCCCAGGTGGGCGGAGCTTAAGGTGTTGGGAACATTGCATTCAGAAATGAACCACAAAACTAGCTGGGATTGGTGCATTATGTAAGAGTTGTACTTTCTGTTAGTCTTTAAAAAAAGTTGAGCCTCTTGGCAACATGGGAAATTATGTTAATTCATATCTAGATCACATTTTGTATTTTTAAAGATTTTTTTAAAATGTGGTACATGTGACTGAAAATGTGTCTGGTGTAACTAGATAACTCTTACCCCTGTCTAGTTCCAGCAGAGTTATCTCTCTTAAATGCAATGAAGTACCTATTTTCGATGTTATCAAATTAACAATCTAACATTGTTCTCTGTGACAGTGTGTGACATGCATACTGAGGTAGGATAGAAAGTATATTTATTTCGCAAAACATTAGCATTGCGGTCTATGGAAAAGCAATTGGTACCGTGATACCTAAAGGAAAGAACAGCCTCGTAGTGTCTCCATAGAAACGCATACATGTTGGCGGCATTTATGAACTGTACTAGTTTGTTGTAGGAAAACTAATGTATGGTGAACATTTCTGGTCAAATATTGGCAATCTTTTAAGAATAAAATGTATGAAAACTTAAGAAAATAGCACAAGTTGACTTAGGATTGGGGCTTTTGATGTGACAGACAGACTTATATTGCCTGATGGTGATGGTTTCATTTTTGTGTTGTTAGTTCCAAAATTTGCAAAGATGCAACAATGTAAGTTATGTAAACATATTATAGTAGATTTTGGCCAAATATTGACTATTTTATCTGTCAAATATTATAAATCATGCAAATTAAAACAACAGGTCCAACATTATTGAGTGGTAACCATATTAGTTACATATTGCCCATTCCTTCCATTCAAGTAATCACTGCTATTCAAACTTTGCATCCCATCACAAGAATCCAATTGGAATGGGATCATATCTGCATGTCTATGGAAGGCTGTACTCCATATGTTGGCATTGTAGACAACATGAAATCAAATAAGCCGCCTCACCTTAGAGAACAATATTACATCTTTCTTGAGGACTCCATTACATACAGAAGCCTGATTATTAGGTTCCCAGATATCAATAGTGTATTTCTTGGGATAATTTAATTGCATTGTTAATACATGTGTTAAAAATGCCATCTCTATTACATAAATAATATATTTGAAGAAATAATATGACCACACCTTATGTATATAAATCAGTTATCTCCCTTACACCAGACATAACAATTCAATAAATTAAAAACTTACATTTTCAGTGATTGGTTATAAAAATAAAGAGAAGATTTGTGAAATACTATATTAGCCCTCAGTCTTGATAAAACTATAAGTAGAAGCGATTTAATAATTTCTCACAGTAACTTTTACACATTTAAAACCAGATAAGTGATGTTTTGTTTGGTTTAGGTATTTTTCTGCATAAGTTTATCCAGTTTCTGTTAAATTCTTATATAAAAGAAATGTAAATTATATGCATCTATATCTTCTAAATTATTCACCCAGATGTATTAGATGGGAATGAACACCACTTCACTTGAAATTTCATTGCATGTGATAGATATTGTATCACATGTGCCTTCGGACTGTCCTTGGACCAATGGGGTACTGCCTCCATATATTTGTCCAAGGTAAGGTCATGAAACTTTTGCTTCTCATTTTCCTCATTGCTGCTTTTGTCTCCTTTAATTCCTTTATCATAAGTTACAGCTCTCTTTTAGATACACACTTTCCTCCTGTTTTAACTCCATTTGACTCACTTTACTTATTGTTTATCTTTGGCATTTTTCTATATTTTATTCCCCAAATTTCACCCCTAATGCATAATAAGCATTTAAAAGTTGTCAATATACTATATTTGGTGATAGATTGGCTTATTTCATTAATTTTATTCACTACACTAAGGAGGGAAGGTTTCTATTTGTATTACCAAGAGGATGGGTAGGTTGACCTTTGTATGAGGACTGGAGGTTAGTGACCTCATGTATCTGCAGACAGTGTAAAGTGTTGATTGCTTATACTTTATAATAAGATTGGTTCATGTCCACCTGTCTCTGGTGTTAAGTTCTGCATCTACCAAACAAAGACAAAGTCCTTTAGTTTAGGTAAATTGTACTTAATGAAGTAGAAGAGGTATGTACTGTTCAGTACACTGACCTTTGACCCAATTATTACATAATATGATATGATGTGATTTATCCCCTATCACCCATCTGAAGTTCAGTAAGTGTTGATGTGAATAAAACACAACTCATACTTAAAACAAATCATTTTATTCCAAAAATATGGTTTGTTAGTAAAGCACACATATGAAAACAGCAGCTGAAAAAGTTCAAAGACAATTACATACACATTAATATAAAACAGAGCTAAGGTACCTCATAAAATTGTTTCTGACAAGCGAGACTAAGTACATTTGTTACTTGTACAGTCCCAGGCTATATCAAAGGTTATTGAAAAAATTAAGGATGGCTATAGGTATCACGGTACCAATTGTACAACCCCAGGTGGGCGGAGCTTAAGGTGTAGGGAACATTGCATTCAGAAATAAATCACAAAACTAGCTGGGATTGGTGCATTATGTAAGAGTTGTACTTTCTGTTAGTCTTTAAAAAAAAGTTGAGCCTCTTGGGTGGCGCTCTACAGTTTTGTATTTAGCATAGGGTTAAAATTTTAAAGAAAAAGAGTTTCCCCGGGTTTCCTCACTAGTTATACTGGTTATTTAAAAGAAACTTTGTATATCTTAGGTATTGTTCAAAGAACGTTTAATTCCCTTTATTTTGATGTATGATTGGTGGGTGTAATATGGGTTAGAGAGTATACAGCTTGGCCTTACTCCAGATGTGCACCTTTCAAAAACGTGCTAGCTCTACTTGCTCATATTCACTTCTCGAACTTCAGAGGTAAATTGTAAAAAAAAGAGCCGATAACTTTTTTTACATTTTATGTATTTGGTAATTCAGGCATTGCACTTTTAGAAGCTGGTATTATCTAGTTTGGCAAAATTCATTTTCCATATTTTAATAGCTGCCAAGAATAGTGTACTTTAGACAAATTTAGGTTGATTTTTGGAGCACAAGGGAGCAGTCATTTTAGTTAGCAGTGTCCCAAGATCATTTAAAATTTCCAAAAGTACAATATCCAAAGAAATTTCATCCACATTACATGAAAGTAGTATATAGGTATGCCAACATTCTCTGCACTGTGCATGTTTAAAATGCAAACAACTTCATCTTACATACATCACTCTCTCAAAAGTACATAATAACTGGTGAGCGCCACCTTGGCAACATGGTAAATTATGTTAATTCATATCTAGATCACATGTTGTATTTTTAAAGATTTTTTTAAAATGTGGTACATGTGACTGAAAATGTGTCCGGTGTAACTAGATAACTCTTACCCCTGTCTAGTTCCAGCAGAGTTATCTCTCTTAAATGCAATGAAGTACCTGTTTTCGATGTTATCAAATTAACAATCTAACATTGTTCTCTGTAACAGTGTGTGACATGCATACTGAGGTAGAATAGAAAGTATATTTATTTCGCAAAACATTAGCATTGCGGTCTATGGAAAAGCAATTGGTACCGTGATACCTATACAGTAGGATTTTATTTCTCCTACAAGGAGCCATGTTAGTTCAGATGGCTAAGCGTCAGATTACTAATGCCCCTGCATCCATAGCTACATATAAAACAAACTGAATATTTAAAATTGTATGTTTTTTTTCCTTTTCATATGTTTGCTTGCCAACGTATTAGATTTTAATGATCCTAATCTATCAACATACTGTAGGAAAAAAGTGGGGAGCCCAAATTGCGAAAATAAAAAGGGGCTAAGCGTCAAATAATTATTTGCCGTTGAATATATCTAAGGAGACATTTAGCCATTTTTTTGTAACAAAAAGTTGCCTTTAAAAATTTCAACACAATACTATCCACCTTAGGCTTGGAGCTTAGACATTCATAAAGCTAGTATTTGATATATTATAACAGTTAAATTAACTACCCACATTCTTAATTTCCTGCATCCATAGCTACATATAAAGAAACTTACATGCAGACAAACAAACTTAATATTCAAAGTTGTATATTTTTTTTTCTTTCCATATTTTCGCTTGCCAACGTATTAGATTTTAATGATCTTAATCTATTAACAGACTAGAAAAAAAGTGGGGAGCGTAAATTGCGCAAATAAAAAGGTACATAACTTGCTTTAATACATTAATTTATTTTGAATTATCTCTCTTTGACCATCTTTTTAATTTTAGGATTATATGACAGATAACAAAAATAGGATAATCTTAATTTAAGTGACCTTGAAACCGGTAACATTTAATTGTACAGAAATAAAGGAAATATAGAAGGAAATCACATAGTGCAATGACATAAGTAGCTTGCTAACGTTATTTTTGGTAGAATAGAATTATTCAGTTCTAACATTATACATTTTCCTTTGATGAAATTAATTTCTATATTACATTAATCACTGTTTGTTAGATTATGATGATTGATCAATTATAGTTTTAATTTAAAGAATCTAATACTTTGTATTTAGAATCAGATTATCAATCTTTTTTCTGACATCGCTTACCACAAAAGTGTGTGTGTGTGTGTGTGTGTGTGTGTGTGTGTGTGTGTGTGTGTGTAATCACATGAGTCTGCAGTTTTATCAATAAAGCACGACGAAATTTCTGACTATATGAAATCACCTTAACGGTAATATACAATAATTTTCTCACGCGTCTTTTATCCCTTCAGAATCGCATGAAGACAAAAAACTACACATATCCATTAAAAAAATAAATCAGTAACGTACTCATCACTCTCGGACGACCATTACATGAATCCAATCCGGCGAATTAACCTTTATTTTCACCATTACGGTCACAAACCCTGGGAACGTGAAGCAAACAAAATCAAATTGACCCATTAGTTTTATGCAGCTTTTGTGCTAATATCTTTTTTAATTTTTGTGACGAAAATAACTTCGCAAAACCATAAATACGAAGCAATACGCTATTAGAGAAAAATATATTCACTGGATATCAAATGAAAGTATCTGCTGTAGAATACCCGGCTCTAATTTCGGTATGTCCTTCGCCTAGTAATTTGTTTTCGACCACCTATTCATTATCCTATTGTTTAAAATCGATGTGATTATTTGCATCCTCTTTATTCAGAATTAGTATTATGACAACAGTTGACCAAACTTCTGGATTGTTTTCAATAACAGACAGTTTATTAAAAAATATTGTCAATAAGAAGTCGATTAAGATGCATCTACTCCCAAAGTTTTGATGTGTTTTAGCTTACTCAATGCTATGCAAGCCTCCTCTTCAGTAATTATTTTTTTTTTTCATGAAGTTTGCTGAATGTTTTTCGTTTTCCTGTATCAGGTCAGCGGAACTGGAAAAACTAAATTAAGAAAATATAAATACCAAGTTAAGTTGTAGACGTAATGCTGCTTTCTACACCAATTCTAGAATTGTTTAAAAGGCGACAGAAACGTTGTGCATTCTTAGAGTATAATGTGGATAAATGCTAGTGTTTTCTTTTGATTTATACTGTTTTTGGTTGCTTTTGAAGGGGTGATATATAATATTGGATAGTGAATTGCCAGACAGCAGAAGGGATGGTGGTGAGTGTCTTGCGAAGCCATGTTGAGAGAGGAAGGTAAAAAGAGAACAAAAAATGAAGAAGACCGTATTATGTGAGAAGAAAACATTTATAAATGTTATTGAATGATACGTGTTCTTCCGCTGAATGTGTGTAACGTTATTATTGTTTTGTATTGGATCACGATCACCAAAATATTTGTTTACATCGTTCAAATTCAACCTTTAAAATTTTCAACATAATATGGTTTATACATGACAGACAGTACATTTGTATTGTTACAAGCCTGAAGTCTTTTGCTTGACCGTTGACCGAGCGGTGTCAAAACCCTGGCTCGAATCCCGCTAGAATTCATAAGTTTACCCCATATTTCCAAAGACTTCTATACAACCTAAGTTGTAAGTTGAAAAGCTCGACGTGTCCATTCCATACATAAATTTTACAATAATCAATACAAGACCACATTATTTACAACTTGCCAATTAACCATCAACCGCACATCCTCACAGTTTCTCTACATTAACCTTCCGTTCCGCTAGTAATTCACACCATAGAAACTGTACAACAAATCCCTAACACCGGGGACTATTTTAACTGCCCACCTGAGGCCAGTCGATCTACCGTTTCAAGGCACATCACACCAGTAAACCTACCTCACATATCTATCTATCTATCTATCTATCTATCTATCTATCTATCTATCTATCTATCTATCTATCTATCTATCTATCTATCTATCTATCTATCTATCTATCTATCTATCTATCTATCTATCTATCTATCTATCTATCTATCTATCTATCTATCTATCTATCTATCTATCTATCTATCTATCTATCTATCTATCTATCTATCTATCTATCTATCTATCTATCTATCTATCTATCTATCTATCTATCTATCTATCTATCTATCTATCTATCTATCTATCTATCTATCTATCTATCTATCTATCTATCTATCTATCTATCTATCTATCTATCTATCTATCTATCTATCTATCTATCTATCTATCTATCTATCTATCTATCTATCTATCTATCTATCTATCTATCTATCTATCTATCTATCTATCTATCTATCTATCTATCTATCTATCTATCTATCTATCTATCTATCTATCTATCTATCTATCTATCTATCTATCTATCTAGTTTTATTATCATCTTTGATTTCCTAGCTGTTTATCATTCCTACAATTGTATCTTTCGTGTTCGTCAGGTGCAAGTTTATTTCATTTTCCTATTACCTATTCCATACAATAATGTCTAACTCTTAAGACAATTCATTGCAGTTTCCTATTTATAAAGGACTCAACTCTGTCGTGCTAATCTCTACAGACCCATGGTCGTCATTATATGGTTTTAACGGCATTTTCAACTCGTAATTTGCTGTATCATAGCCAGGAAATGGAACTAAGGGCCTTTTCAAAAGTATTGTCTTCTAAGCTAAAGTACAATAATCCTTTCTCGTTTGCACGTATGTCAAATAACAATGTTGACAAACCATGCAGAAAAGTAGTAGTTGCATCGTTAACATTGCCAACGACATTGCAATTAATCAAAACATAGGCACAACTCAGACAATGATGGACTCCTAAATACACTGTGATAAAATCTCGTTTCATCCGGCATTTATTACACAATGAAACAGTCCCATTTATATCTAACACAACAAAAATAACTTTTGTATTTTGGTAGATAGCAGACAACTAATAATAACACCTCCACCCACTTACTTGCAGTTAACACAATCTAACTCTCGCAGATCGAAATTTGACTACTCGATGATTTTGGGTATTTTCGTATACCGTCTGCGCATTTATTCACTCATTATTTAAACCACTGTAAAGAAGTCGTTCCAACCTCAAACCAGCCCCAACCCCCTCTCCCGTCTTCGATTTAAATTCCGTAATCATCTTTTATTCTTATTTTATTATTTTTTGTGTTTGTTTGTTATTGATGACCACTTTTACTTGAAGTTTCTCCATTGCTTTGCTCTTTTTGTACTTTAACACAGTGCAGATTTTCCCACGTCCATTGGCCATCACAGGAGCTTGTATTGTTTCTTATGGTTTAACTGCCAGTCATACATTTACATGTAGTATAAAATAATACAAGAGAGTACGCTCCTCTCCCTTATCGCGCGACCTATTTAAGAATCAACGCCGATATTTCAAGTTACATTTTGTATAGTGTAATAAATTTGGTACCGATGTTTATCTTAGGCATTTGACTTTGCTTATCCAAGTTTAGATTTGTAGTATACCTTTAGGGACATACCATTTCCCACGATACTGCTCAACGTTACCGTGATCGCTCAATATGCAAGAAAAATACATTGAATGGAATCGTGCCTTCTCACCGACTAACTGAAATTAAGTTATAAATAATTGCAGGTTGTCATTTTTTTTTTTAACCAATGAGATGATAGTACACAGCATAATTTCACTTGTATATTAAGCGTGCGAGATCACCACCATGTCGAGCACGACTTTGAAATCCCTTTCCCTCCTTCAGCTAGCGGTAGAAGATCTTAGAACAAAGAACATAAGAACACCACACACAACTAGATAGGCATATTTATTGGCATACATAAACCTTCAAAAACTTAGATAATAATAATTTAAGGACCATAACTGCGTACCATTCGACCTATTTATGCTGTCCTAACAACTATACGGACTATAAAACAAAAACAAACATATATACAAATCACTTAACACTGAGCTAATCGACTCTGGCAGAGTCACTGCGGATACCTAGTAATATAAAAGGGGAAGAAAAAGCTTGTGGTACCTATAGTACCATGGAGTGAGAGTACGACCCTAAGTTTTAAGCGAAGGAGGGTATAGAAACCAGAGCCACTGCCAGCCCAGGCAAAGGAAAGAGAGTACACACCCATCCGAACTCCATGGGATAATAAAACTCAAAATACTTGGTAATACAAAACAAAGAGGAACCCTGCAAAATTAAACACCTAAAATTTTTTTAAAAAAAATATGGGAATGGAAACAAAACAAGCACGGGAATATTTGAAACACAGAGTGTCACTTCCTGACCTTACCAGCTATGTGCTGGGACGGGAGGGATAGTGTCAAAAAAGACCTTAGTCTTTCTTCTGACATCCTGTTGACTTCCCATCGTATCAGTGATTCCACCAGAAGAGCATATGATTGAAATGCCTACTATTGTGAGAACCCCATTATCTGGGAAACTGTCAAGCCATTTTATCTTTGTCAGCCTCATCGAGCTGCCCATCTGAAAATGTTACAGCTTCATGGTATGGCGTCAGTACAGCCAACATATTTCACATGCATACGGCAGGATTGATAATACAATGGCTCTTGAGACATTTGGATTTGTTTTTGGAATGATGCCTCTTCGCCTCCACACAAGTGGTTAATGATTCTGCAGTGGGTTTCATCATTGATAAGACATGATACTATTTAAGGTCAGAATGATTTTAAAAAAAATTCAGGATAGGCTTATGAGGCTTTTATTATCGACATTACATAAAACAAATGATTCATTAAAACAAGCATGATTTTACAAAAATTATAAACACAGCATAATGCATAAAGAGATTGTACAAACCACACAGTGCGTAACCAAAAACATTTACAACTAAAGCATTTTTTTAATGGCTGTGATTAAAAGTAAATTTGACATAAGGATAAATTAAAACCACGGTTTAGAATAATTTCTACCTAAATCAAAATGATGTGGACTGCACATGACAGTGTGCTGCCGAGATAGACGAAATGTCAGGATAGTTCGACCAATTAATGTAATAGTAGGTTATGTGTAAGACTTTCCTAGTTTAGGATGGTGCTTCACTGCAAAAAAAGGTGATATATTTGTCAATAGCTGGGTGTTGAATAGTATAGAAGTGGCTGATAGTCAATCTAAAGAGAGTGTTAATTACATAGTGTAGGTGCTGGATAATAGATAACCGGGGTTGGTATAGTAGATAACTGAGTGTTAGCGTACTTTTAAGTAAGTGTTATTTTAATATTAGGTGTTCCGTTATAGAGCATCGAGACCCATACTGTTAAACCTAACAATATGACCTCAGTATTAAATTCCCATCAGAGATCTCAGGGTCCCATTCGATGTCAACAACTTCTAACATTTCAAAACTGTTCTCATCATCATAGATACCGAGAAACTTGTGACGTAATACAATATTTCAGATTAAGAGCAAACCGTCTCATAATGTAACACCTCTACGAATATATATTTCAAAATGAGGTCCTAATATATTGGTCAAGTAAGTGGCTATAAATTTAAGCCCTACTTAATATGAGACTGCTGTCGGAGGCCTTAGTTGCCGTATATCTACTAATGGGAGCTAATTGCCTTTCCAAAGATACAAAGAGACCCCCATGCCTGATTGGCCTACGTGGGGTCTGAACCCCATTCTGTAAAATGGCCTGAGTATATTTTCTCTGAGTCGATCAACTCTGACAACAAGTCTGTACGTTAACAGCGACAAAGTATTTCCAAATAATTGGACCCATTACTTTCATAATTTCTTAAGCTCAGTCCAATTTATTCCTTAAATGTAATTTAAAATACGTAAACTTTTTCATGAACGATGTATTATTACCATGTTGTTGTTTTGTTTTTTTTTAAATAAATAAAAACGGAAAATAGACCATGGTAATTGGAATCCTTTCAGCAGTCAAATCTTCAGTTTCAAATGTGCGTAGATTATCACAATATCAATCATTTCAGTTTCAAATATGCGTAGATTATCACCATATCAATCATTTCAGTTTCAAATGTGCGTAGTTTATCACAATATCAATCATTTCAGTTTCAAATATGCGCAGTTTATCACCATATCAATCATTTCAGTTTCAAATGTGCGTAGATTATCACAATATCAATCATTTCAGTTTCAAATATGCGTAGATTATCACCATATCAATCATTTCAGTTTCAAATGTGCGTAGATTATCACAATATCAATCATTTCAGTTTCAAATATGCGCAGTTTATCACCATATCAATCATTTCAGTTTCAAATGTGCGTAGATTATCACCATATCAATCATTTCAGTTTCAAATGTGCGTAGTTTATCACAATATCAATCATTTCAGTTTCAAATATGCGCAGTTTATCACCATATCAATCATTTCAGTTTCAAATGTGCGTAGATTATCACAATATCAATCATTTCAGTTTCAAATATGCGTAGATTATCACCATATCAATCATTTCAGTTTCAAATGTGCGTAGATTATCACAATATCAATCATTTCAGTTTCAAATATGCGCAGTTTATCACCATATCAATCATTTCAGTTTCAAATGTGCGTAGATTATCACCATATCAATCATTTCAGTTTCAAATGTGCGTAGTTTATCACAATATCAATCATTTCAGTTTCAAATATGCGCAGTTTATCACCATATCAATCATTTCAGTTTCAAATGTGCGTAGATTATCACAATATCAATCATTTCAGTTTCAAATATGCGTAGATTATCACCATATCAATCATTTCAGTTTCAAATGTGCGTAGATTATCACAATATCAATCATTTCAGTTTCAAATATGCGCAGTTTATCACCATATCAATCATTTCAGTTTCAAATGTGCGTAGATTATCACCATATCAATCATTTCAGTTTCAAATGTGCGTAGTTTATCACAATATCAATCATTTCAGTTTCAAATGTGCGTAGATTATCAGAATATCAATCATTTCAGTTTCAAATGTGCGTCGATTATAACAATATCAATCATTTCAGTTTATGAGGTAAGTAAATCTTGCATTTAGTCCGCAATCCCATAACGCCTAAATAAAAGTGATCGGTTTTAAAAATAGAAACAAAAGCAAAACAAAGCTCAGGTTTTAAAAAGGTCTCCTCCCCCACCCTCTAAGAAAACAAAACAAAACAAAACAAAATAAACCCCATAAACAATGGAACTTTTTTGAGTTTGTACTGTTTTCAGTATCCCTAATTTACTTGGGGTAGGAACTGTACATTTCCAAACATCAGGATGTTGCATGTTATCCTCAATTGTCTGAGCGACTGCGTTTTCCTTTGATAGATATGCTACAACAATAATTAATTTGAATAAACCAATTCGAGGAATGCATACATAAGTTTTAATGTACCTAGTGATGCACATACTTAAAACAGCGAAAATAAATATTTTCAGAGCATATTGGTTGTTTACGAGTACTGTAATTAAAAGAGATTGCAATCAAATTTGAATCAATATACTCGTGTTTGATGATATTTGTAAATCATAATCTTATTAATATAAGAATTGAACATATTTTAGAAAATAGTATTAAACATAAGGTTTTAATACAAGACTATCTCCACTTGAAGTTTGTGACAGGATAGTTGGTGATTGCGAGTATCTTCCTCTCCCTATATCGCATATTTAATAATAAAAAAATATTTGATCTTCTAGATTAGTTTTTTTTGCTGTTTTTATTTTTGCACTGAAGAATTATAAAACAGCTTTTATGTTTATAATCCGCACTTCTTACGGAAAGATGGACAGCATCTGCACACGTATTCTTCCATTTGTTTATTACATTTTGTAAAGAACAAGTATACAATATAATTTAAAACTTAAAAGTGCTTATTAAAGAATAAATAAAAGGTATTTTCTGAAAAACTGAATCCACGATTGTAAAATTTTGTTTTCATTATAAAGTTGTCTTCGATTCGTGAAATATTCTACAATAATGTAAACCATGTACCGTATTGATTACCGTCATATATATATATATATATATATATATATATATATATATATATATATATATATATATATATATATATATATATATATATATATATATATATAGTAATATATATAGTAATATATATAGTAATATAAATAAACAATAGTAATAAATTTTTTAATCATAAGCGCAGGCATATTTCCGGATTCAGATCATAGTTCTACTTGTACAATAAAACAAAATCAAAAGAATGCAATGTTTAAAATGCTATTACTGTGGTGAAATAAAAATCAGTTTCACAATTTTAATTATCTTTTTTATTTATATATTATATTTTAAGTTCCAAACAATTGCAAAGAATGCTAATATTTGCATAGTTGAATTCGAAACTAAAAGTAAGCCTATGTTATTTCCGTTGTATATTGCTGGTGAGAAGTTTCACAGGATACAGCGGCAACTGCATTTAAAAATAGATTGACAGTGTATTGTAACGTATAATTGGGTTGATTATATTAAGCTGTGTAGAAAAAAAGTAGTTGATTTATTGGTAAAATGAATGATTCAGCTTTTTGTTAACACATGTTGCTTGGAGCATCCGTTTAGTGCAGTCGGAAGGGGTGTACATTTTTACTGATTGATTGATCATAAAGCCATATGGCAGTTAGACGCCGATTGTGACAGATATGTAAAGTATGCTTTACACGTGTATGGTAACAGTAAACAAAAGAAAATTTCGTTTGAGTCATCTTTTATATATTATAAATTTCAAGCATTGTGATACTGCAATTTACTGGTCGATTCACAGACAATATACAAATACAAGCTCTATTCATTTTAACTGTTTTTCTTATTCTAGTCTGGACTGAGACTACGAACCTTTATAATAACAGACACTCGTTTCTGTCAGTATATAAAAGGGAACCTACTGACAATACTCGCTCCACATTTACATAACATTAATTTGTAGAAATGGGTTGAGTTTTGTGAACAGTTTCTCTTTCTTACTGACAATATAGAGTTCTTATTATTCCCTTAAAGTCTCATAGTTTGAAAATCATATAGAATATAGTCTTCCAATTAGCAGTATTATAATACACTGACATTTTGTTGATGCAGTAAATCACATAATTTAAATTAATAACTTTGCAGGCAAAGCCTGAAATACAAATCCAATCCTGCACTTTTTAGATGCCCGAATACAGTAAAGCTCAGTTTGCCAGTTATTTGAGCCATTCCATGTGTACATTCACCATAGCAAGGTTTGTGATGCCAAGTAAAAAATGAAGAGATCATAAAGATTAAATTGGCTAACAGCATTGCAGTCTATCCAGGTTTGTTAAGTGGGCATTCTAAATTTCTAATTGGGACCTCCTTTTTCTTCACTGAATTTATCGGGGACCATGTGATTCAGATAAAGTTCTTGATCAACTCCCACAATGACACATGTTTCTAAAAGTGCTTTAAAATGGATGTTTGATATAATTTTTAAAAATTTATTTATAATAATTATAATCAGTGTAGAGTTTGGTCTGTTCCACATATTCTATGAAATCATTGATGTTGCACAGTTAAAATAAAGTTTGAATTGTATCTTTTTACAAACATCTGTAAAACGGTCATTAAAATATAGCTCAGTATTATTGAGAAATTTTGAATACTCCTGAATACTAAATATCCCAGTGATGTTTACTAGGCTACATTTGACACTTTTTGGGCTAGAAATGTCACATGAATGTAAAACCATTACTAACTGGGTGGAAGTTCTTTTAAGTTATTGTTTTATTCAGTAAGAATTTGCTGAACATTTTGCTCATTGATTTATTTCATGCATTGGCTTACTCAAAATAGAATAAGGAGAGAGGGAATAGTTTTGTTATATTAGAATATTTGTGACAATGGCTCAAGTAGTATATTTTCTTTTCTGTCTCAGTCTCATAAATAGTCTACTAGTGGTGATCATTTGACTCTCAGATTCCATCAAAGAAGAAGGTTAGGAACATTCCTGAGAAAAATGAGAACAGATCTCATATAGTAGCAAGAAAATTTCAGGAAGAGTGGAAAAGTTACTTTCCATGGGTTAAAAGTCTGTGTTGGCAATGTCTTTCACACTGTTTGTTTGTTTATTACTAAATACTATTCAAAAGTTTTGTTTTCTTTAACATGAGATATCTTAAACATCAGTTTGCTCCATAAATAATGATCAGTCTCAGTTATGAGCTTGTGAATGCCAAAAAAAATTACTACTGAGATTTGAGTTTTAGCTCCCGAGATTTTTGTTTGAAACTTGAAGTTATCTGTTTATGAATCAATTGTTTCTTAAGTGTTTTTATCCACTGAGAACTCTGAAAGAGGTAGTGGAGTTGATGAGGACATAAACAATAGGTAATAAATATGCACAGTCTACTGATTTTATTGGCCAACAGTACAAGCCAATAACAAGATGGCTGATGAAAAAAACCTTTGGCACATGAAAGTTGATAACTCACCCACTTTCAAGTATTTGGGTTTCTTTATAACAAGTGCTGTATGGTTGAAAATCTGAATGTATGATAGCCGATAGTAGTGACTGTTAATCCTAAACCATACTTTTGATACATTGACTGTTTTGAAATTTACTCGTGGGGAAAAAAAAGAAGAGATGGAAGAATGCAGAACAAAGTATCAGTGATGAAAATCTTGCATTAAAAACTAAGAAATGGTATAATGAGATTTATTTGTTTTGTAGCTCTCATTCAGCCATTACATCTTCGTGTATAAAGAAGAATATAAATATTTATAATTATATCACTAATATTTAGATGCATACTTGTTTAAATTTTATATAAATAGCTAGCTAATACATTGAAAGTTCAATGTTGTGTTATGACATGTATCTCTGGAATTCTTTGCTCAGCTCCATAAAATTGTAAGGCTTTCTGCACAAGCCATGACATGTATAAATCAACTGTAATAAAACTGATACATTTTATTACTGGCAGTTGGCTTTCAACAAAACACAGCAACATTTTGTGATTTTGTTTGTGGACATATTCTTGATTTGTAAGAAGAAAGTTACATGGTAAGTATTTTTGCATTAAATGTCAGAAGTAACATGTTAAATGTAACTTTGTCATATTTTTTATTTTACTGCATTTTGTGATTATAGTTAAATTTGTTTATTTTGTGTGTTTAATACACAGTTTAAAGAATTTTTATACATCTTGTGTTAAGTAAGTACATATGGGATTTGTTTATTTTTCAGGTCATGGTCAAATCATTAAATAATTTTGAAGAGGCTCTTAACTTATTTATCGGATACATGAATCCATTTATATCAACAGAAACCTAACAAATACACTCAGCAAAGTACAACTATTAGAAATCATTTTGGGATGAAGTCAGAAGCAAGCCACATTGGAAGAAAGGAAATTCAAGACTGATGCTACAAGAGATGGTTCAATTGTTCAGTGATCTGTTTAACTGTAACATCACAACCAATCCAGATGTTAAGCTGTCACCAAGAAGAATAACCGAGAAATGTATGGACAGCATGTGTATAATTCAGATTTATATTGACTGTAAAATTAAAACATTTAAGGTGGCATGAGTAATAAGTGAATATATTTTAAAATTAAATTGAATAAGAATGGCTTAAAGATAATTTGGTGTTTTTGATACTGTGCATTATGAAAAGAAACAAACAAGTTTCTAAATTTGCGTTTTATATTCTTGGGAAATAAACTGTTGAATTATTATGGTTTTCGCTTGTTTCAATTTCTTAGTTAAAGACTATAAGGTTATAATAATAGATATAGTCAGAAGGAGAATATGGAGAGATCAAGGAGATTTTGCAGGGCTCAGTAAAACATTTCCAAATCATTCCTCTCTTGGACGAGTGAGTTTCAACAGTTTTCTCTACCCTTTTTACTTTTCAGTGATCTACCCTTATTACACTCATCACAGTAATCTACACTTATTACACTCATCACAGTACTCTACCCTTATTACACTAATCACACCACTCTACCCTTATTACACTCATCACAGAACTCTACACTTATTACACTCATCACAGTATTCTTCCCTTATTACACTAATCACAGTACTCTTATTACACACATCACAGTACTCTACCCTTATTACACATTGCGGCTCTCTAAATTTATTACACTCATCACAGTACTCTTCCCTTATTACACTAATCACAGTACTCTACCCTTATTACACGCATCATAGTACTCTACCCTTATTACACTCATCACAGTATTCTTTTCCACTACTTTGCATACACTTTCACTAAAACACTATAGGTATTTGATGCAAGTTTGATACTAAAACGTGACAAAACCACAAAAAATGTTACATATTAATACATGGTTTATTAGGTAAATACATTTAAAGATTTTAAATAATGATTTTTATTTGCGAGATACTTTCATGCAGTAGAATTGAATATAATTCATTCTTGGTTATTTTGCACCTTACACCATGTCATGCATGAATGGCAGTTGTCTTCAATATGCCATTTGATTATTTCCCTCTCATTGTGAAATCATCTGCTTCTCTTCTGGCCTGCACAAATTCATCACATGATTTTACCTTCTCCAAAATATTCTCAGCGACACTGGGCCCTGGACATCCATGAACAAAGCACTTTATTGTGTCACTTTAAAATTTTGCTCCTTTGTTTGATTTTATTTTTGAAATAACCATAAATATAGGTCAAAAGGAACCAAAGTTTGTTTACATATCTTGGCCTTCTCTGTATGTTAATAAAAACCCCATCGGCACTCTTAAAAGAATCCATAGTCAGCTTTTGATGTCAGTTTGTTTTGCAATAAAATAACTTTTGTATTTATATCTTTTAAATTAAAAAAAAAGAAGAAAAAGATCACCAAAGAGGGCTTCTGAGGTCAGCATGCTTTGTAATAAAAGTAACCTTTGTCTTTGATGTCCTGTCAGTAAGTTCAAAGAATTTTACTGCTCACTGCCAGTTATGTATATTCACCACTTGGTATGGGGTGACCAGAAACCGCTCCAGACATTCAAACCGGCCTCATAGTGAAGTATCTGCCAACATCTGGATTTGCCGGTTTTCTATAGCAGAAAAAATCTGGATCCGGATTTCTGCTTAGTGCATCTGGGGCCTGACTCGTAATTTGTGAACAATACAAACTGACAATACAAATTTGAAACTTACCAGCAGTCCAGCACTTAGGAATGCAAAACAACTAATTTCAAATTTAGCCAACAAATCGGCACATTATTTTTAATCGATAGGTGGCAGCGTGGTGCAAATATTTTTTCATTGACAGATAGCGATTGAGCGATGTCTTGCAGCGTTTTATACAGTCGCCATTCTGTTGGATTCTAGGAAATAGTTGAAATGTCATCTGATTACTTAGAATACTTACATAGACATTTTTGACAAATTATAATAATAAAAGTTAAACAATTTACAAATTTTAAATAAAGAAACTTACTTTGACCAAAATGTCGGAAGTTAACTAGCGGAATATGGCATTATTTCGCTATTAATGATGTTGATGAAAACAAGGCCAACTGTACCATCTGCAATGTCAAGCTGAGTCGAGGTGGCCAGAATAAAAGTAAATATTAAGTTAAATTTAAATTAATAAAAATTAAACCCCCTTGGGCCTCTGGTCCCTTGCTGGCCTTGCACTAAAATATGGTAAGTGATGGTTGTGCGTAAGCAGTGACATCCAGATCTGGATCCGGCAGATAGTGCCCCAACTACATATATTCGGATCCTGTATCCGGTGGCAAAATACATACCCTACCACTTGGGCTTCTATATGCTTGGTATCTGTAGTAATAATTAATTACAAAGTAGCATTCATGTCTGCGGGTCAATAGAAACG
This sequence comes from Potamilus streckersoni, assembly GCA_016746295.1. Classification (NCBI taxonomy): domain Eukaryota; kingdom Metazoa; phylum Mollusca; class Bivalvia; order Unionida; family Unionidae; genus Potamilus; species Potamilus streckersoni. Next base: position 2,001,602 of record JAEAOA010001266.1, read on the forward strand.
ATACTTTTGTAATCCATGCTGGTGAAAAGATTGTCACTTGTACTTACGTGAATATGTTCTTAAATAATGATTTTTATTTGCCAGATACACTATTGTCATACAGAAGACCTGAATATAATTTAGTCTTTATTATCTTGCACCTAACACTGTGTTTTTTATGAATGATAGTTTCTCGAAGATATCGGTTGATTATTTTCCAGTTGTTTGCAATTTTATTGGATCCAGTTTTCAGTCAGATAACCTATTCAAATCTTTGAGCACAACAAAATATCAGTGAACAAAGTGGCACATGTTATCAGACATAAGCGATACATGTTACAGTATGGAAGCCTATGCTACATATACAGATTTCATGGATATATTTGATTCTTTAATGCTCATGTTGAAAAAAAAATGGAAAAAATGTTAATACAAGGTTAGTCTCTTTAGTTAGTTTTTATTATCAAATAAGCATTTTGTTTATTTTATTGGAATGTGCATGGCGGGAAGCACAAATGCAGTACAAATTTATTTCATTTCTAATGTCTTGGGACATATGGTATAGGTGAAAAAAAGTTTCATCTTAAGTTCTGGGACAGGAAACTAAATTATTCTATTGTGTCCCAATATATATGGTAAATACGGTAATTGAACCATCAAGTGACAATCCAAGGTAGGTTAGCTAAGATAACTCTCCAGAGTAGACTACATACTGTGGCAAGATAAAAAAGGTCACAAAGATTTGTAGTTTGCCTGTCATGGGTGAAAATATTTTAAAGCATTTATTGTAAATTTACATGAAATAGGTCAGTCTTTCATTTCATTTTTAATCTTTTCCATGAGTTATCTTTATATCTTTTTCTAGATTTCATTGACCTGTTCTTCATATTTTCTTTATGACTTTATATTTGATGATTTGGAAACATCAGTAAATATTTGTGTATGTCAGTTCCATGTAAAAATTACACACCTGTGAGCTGAGTGCTGTTGAATAGCCCAGATGTGCCATATTAAACAAAATATACTTAAGTGAAATGAGTCTGTGTAAAAACTATAAACTATATGTAATCTTATTATTGGATAGTTTTTTTTTTAAAATGGTTTTAATAAATGATGTAGCAGTTGTTTTCTTTTTCCAGTCCTGATCAAAATGACATTACCCTAGAGATGGTCATCACCATTCAGACCCATTCTGTCAGTATGCCATTACACTATAGATGGTCACCAATCAAACCCATTCTGTCAGTTTGACATTACCCTAAAGATGGCCACAATTGAGAAACTCATAAAGGCCTTTGAGGCTTTGAAAGTTTTCCAGGCTGCTAGTCTTAATGTGGAAGATGTTGTTAAGTAAGTACCAGTAAAGATAGTGTATTTATGTCATTCCCTTATATATGTTGTTGTTGTGGTTGTTGTTATAGGTTTTTTTATATGTAACACATGTGTGTGTGTGTGTGTGTGTGTGTGTGTGTGTAGAGCACATAGAAACTAAAGGACACAACTGTTTTGCTTTGGAATGAGTCAACTGAGAATATTCAAGCTGAAAAGGTCTTTGATATATTATAAAATCTGGTTTATATTTTAAACAAAATGGATTTTGTGTTTTAATGATTTTTTATCCTTTGCCTTTATCTTTCTTTTGTATGCCATTTTTGAGACACCTAAACTTAGTTGGCATTTTACATATTGTAACACCCCATGTGTTAAATATCGAAAAGACCAGAGTTCGAAACTTAAAATGATTTTAATCAATACAAATATAAGTGAGAGAGAACGTGCTATTCAATCTCGCATAGTGACTTAGCTAACATAGTGTCTGTCACAACACTATTAATTTTAGATAATATAGAGCAGACTTGTCTAAATGCCAAAAGACAGCGTTATAATAAACTATATCATGATGAAATAAATTGTTATAATGGATGTAACACATTCTGTCATGGTAGCGTCTAAATGCCAAAAGACAGCGTTATAATACACTATATCATAATGAAATAAATTATGTTATTATAATGGATGTAACACATTCTGGCATGGTAGCGTGAATTAAATGAAAATAAATAATAATTTTAGTACAGAGCAGTGTGGTGGGAGATAGCAGCAGCTTTATAAAGAATTATATAATAATTCTAAGGCATTTGAATTCAATAATAAATCTACTTAAAATTTCCAATAACAATACTATTAAGTTTTGGGGTTATGTAAAAATTATATAAATTATGGTTTTAGAATATGTGGCCGAAATCCTTTTCTATTTAGATGTTCATACTTTGCCGCTCTGACAGCTATCTGCCAGTGCACTGTTGTGCACTCATATTTATAGCCGCCTATTTACGTCACATGACCTTAGCTAGCCAATCATTGTCCTTCTCAGGGTTAGCTATGGCGGTAACCAAGTCAACTGTTCAAACTGCATGAAAAAATTCATCTGAACATGAAATTTAGATCGAGTTAAGTTGTCCTCTCAATGTCCAATGTGTGTGTTTTTACTTTTAACCCTATTTGTATATTCATACCTGTAATTACTTTGAACTGAACAAAACGGACAAGTGAATTTCAATGTGAATCGAGCGAGAGTACAACGTACTGGTGATGCATTTACTTGTGATACAGTTAGAAATAGTCCCTGTTAAGTGCATACTATTTCTGCACATTAAAGTAAAATAACAAGTTCTACACGATCAAGAACTTACAATAATAAACAGCAACATTAGTTCTAACTTATTGTTCAACAAAAGTCTGACAAGTGAAATGTGATTCTTTGGCTGGCACATTGATTCCATCCCTATCTTGCATCTCCGCTGTTCCAGTAACAAAACTAACCGGGTGGTTAAAGTCACACATTTATGGACTAGCATCATATTTTTGGCTTTGATATTCCACAACCATGGAAGATAAGATAATTAATTTCCTAACCAATTCATGTGAAATTCCAACACGACACACGCACGGTCCAACATGGAAATGATTTGGGCACAATGACTGTTAACACGTGAACTTCTTTCCACTTAATGTTGATGTCCCATGGCTTTTAGCACTATTTTTGTCTTCTAGATGAATTCCTTGATGCATTCATTAATACTCGTAATGAAAGCATGACATTACGATGACCAGAGCAAGGTTTTATACTCACATTTAGTATAAAACTCACAGTAAACATTTATAAGAGATGCAGACGGCAATCTAAACAATGTTGGGTGGGTGGCATACGTTCAGGAAGGACACATGGTAGACTTTTTCAGTGAGAGATAAAATCGACATGATCAAATATACTATAGTCTTGTAGGTCAAACATCATCTCACCTTTCAACAATTAACATTATATAATCTTTCACACAATAATTGGAAATTGTTTATGCATGCAGAACTCCATTCACAATACCATTAAGGTATTACAACATACTAAACTGCATCATGCTTTTCAGGTATTGTTTCATGTTTTTACTTTAGCATTATTATCATTGTTATAAAAAGGAATGTAGTTCTTAATAGTGCTCAGTAGTTTACTTTGTTGAGTTTGGTATTACAATATAAATGCATAAAGATTATAAAATGTATGGGCAGCCTGATGGTTGAAACCAGGACCTCCCCACCTTTTAATAAGTTCAAAATCACTTGCATTTTTTGAGGCAGTGCACCCTATTAAATATTTTACCCTTGCTTTTCAAAGATATATCCTAATATCTGCATTATTCATACCATGCTAAACTCATTGCTTCTCAGAGGAAGTAAGAATTAAAGGAATAATCTTTTTGCTTTACTACAGCCAGCTCTTTACACATGTTCTTGTACAATTTCATGTTGAATGTTTAGATCAGAAATATAACATCATTTCTGGTAAAAAAATAATAAAAAATAATAAATATAATGCCGCATGATAATACTGTCTTGTAGCTCCTAATTCATGGGAGTGGCTGATTCTAAAGCACTCACCATTACAGATCACTGCCATCTCACCTCCGTCTGTGTGAGTTTGAGTCTCAGGTTCTGCTAATGTGGATACGTGAGAAAGTCTGCCCATAGCTTTTTCATGATTTGGTGGTTCTTCATATGGTTTTCCAGGGTTCCTCTTCCACCAATTATACTGGCTGCCATGTAAATCCTACTTTGTGCAGAAAAATGGTGTTAAACCCTACAACAGCTACATCAAGAATAACATAATTCATGGACAACAGTGAGGCATTGCCTTCCATGTATTAATGAATTCTATTATTCCTGTAAAGATTTATCTTTCCTATACCTTTGCAATCAGTTGATTCTCTTTTCCTTAGGCCTGTATGTTGCCTTCCATGTATCAGTGAATTCTAAATTCCTAGTGGGATTTATCTTTCTAACACCTATGCATTCAGTTGATTCTGCCTTCAATTGATTCTCTATTGAAAATGAAAATTTGTATTTCTTGCAGGAGAAAGGAACAGCATATTAGTAAAAAGGAGAAGATGAGTAATTGCAACCTAGTGGCTGATTGTATTTGTGCTCCAAACATGAGGCAAGTTTTCTAGTATATGCTTATTGATTGTTAGACTAGGGATTAAGTCAGACTTATGCAATTTTGTTCAAACTTATAAGGATTTGTTCAGACTTAAAATGAATTGTTCAGCCTTTTTCAATATTTATGATAATAATAAAATTATAATGCAATATTTTTACAAATGGTGGGGCCTCTGAAGTTCTTCCTTATTCATCCTGTTTTGTAATGATATTTTCTTTAATACATACAAAATATTTACTTTGTCATAATATATAATGCATGCAGTTATGTACATGATGAATTATTTTAATGTGTTTCCTGCAGTGGTAACTGAAAACAGCCTGTTTCCAGATTGTCAGATTTGCAGCAGGATGTAAAGACTACTGAAAAGACAGTCATTTATTCTTCAAACCTATAAGAAATGATGATAATATAGTAGAACCTCTCTTGAAGGATCACCCTTTCTGCCCAAAATGTATGGTTTCTAAAGACAGGTGGTCTCTCATAACAGCTCATACCACTATATATTCAGTAAATCTGTGCATTGAGAATATGGTATTTCAAGACAGGTGGTCTCACATAGCACTGGTCTTTCAAGAAGGGTGGTCTCACATAGCACTGGTCTTTCAAGACAGGTTTTACTGTAACAGTTCTTTATTTGAGAGGTTAGCATTGGTTAATAGATACTACTGGTAATCACCATTGAAGTGCTTTTCGGTCATGCAGAATATATTTATTACCAGTGTGATGAATAATCGATTAAAAAATGTTGACAAGATTATCTTTCTATTGTAAGAAGATTGTTGCCATGAACATTTTGATATTTTCCATATAAATCCCATAGTCAATAATTAAAATCCTGTATCCATTGTTCAGGGTTATTCATGAAATGGTTATCATCAGATTATGCCTATAAACACATACTTTTGTGTTTCATGCTAAAGCATAGTTGCCAACTGTCCCATTTTTTCTGTATTTGTCCAGTATTTTGGACCTGAATTTGGGAGTACATTTTTTTGTGTGCAAAAAATGTTTTTTAATTTAATAAAATAAAAAATATATTTTTTTGTAATTTTCAGTTTAGAATGGGCACTCTAATCCATTTTGATATAAATATATCGCATGTATGGAATACAGTTCTACAATATGATTGGTTCATTTGAAATCGTCGCTACAATGCTCGTTTTTATCCACCTTATTGGATTTCACAAAGTTACCACTACCACTATGTCTCATCTTCATAATATCCAGCTTCACATCATGTTGAATAGGAAAGCAGAATATTCAGAATTTTCACCAGAAAAGCAAGAAGACAGAACTGAAAGGGAAATTGTGCCATCTTGTTTAGATTTGTGAAATCATTTAGTCAAGGAGAAGACTTTACATTTTGGAAATTGTGTAATGTGATTAGTTGGTTAGTTTATTTCTCCCTCCATTTACTGAAAGTGAACCACAGATGTGTGATCATTCTTTTAAGAGAGGACCAGAGGACCTTGTAATTATTATTTAGCGGCACAATGTTATATGATAGATTTACACTTGATGTATAATTATTTAAGTAAAGTTCATTTGTCTGATATAGTATGCTGTAAATCTGAAGCTGATCTCAATTTGGTGCTTGAAATATTTGGAGAAATAGAAAGCATCTTGATGAGTGTGATGTGTAATACATTATATGTGAATAAAATGAAATCTGGCCTGGTCACAAGAATCAGAAAGTCTGCAATTTATTTATTTATTTATTTTATGTTCAGAATAACTTTAGAGGTCAACTGGAAAAACAGGGTTGAATCTGAAATGTGTAACAACTGCATTTCATAAGGCCATATCAAGTCTAAAATGCATTGAAGTTTGTTAAAACAATGTTTCATCCTGGATTCAAAATAAATCAATCTTTTTGTGCGTTTAACAAGATGTCAAATTGCATGAAAATTTGACATAGTTTTGTTAATTTACAAAATAATCACATGGTCTCAATCATTTGCAAAACCAAAATGTACATGTATTGGATGTTGACATATAATTTGGATCTTGTATTCTTTCCTGATCTTTACACAGCTGTATAAAGTTTCTGTATGTTTTGTATTTTAAGGGCAAAAGTTACTTGTATGTTCAGGCTGTTTGTGCATCCTGTGCTTAAACCAGAAGTACTTATTTTATTAGATCTATGAGAAGTAATTTTACAGAATACATGGAATACATTATTGAAACTCAAATTAGTGCAAAAGCTTTTGAAATTTTGCCTTTGTGAGATACAAATTTTCAGTTGTGGTTAAGACTGGTTAAATACCTTACAGTTAATTTATTCTAAGACAAAAAAAATCTAGCATGATTTCATTGTGTTTTTTTATGTTTTTTTTTATGTGCAGGCATTATAGCTATATGAAAAATTAAAACTGGTAAACATCCAGATCACACATTATACACAACCATGCACTATATCATGCTTGAAAATATAATACATGTATAATTTCATCACATATAGAGAAAAAAGTTTTCATTGTGTAGTAGGGGAATTTCTGTTTAAATTTTTTTTTTAGGCAGGAATGATTTCTCTCTTTGTTTTGTTTGTTTTATTGTTTTATTGCACAACAACACAAATAGGCTATTTAGTGTCAGGGGCTTATCATTAAGTGCTTCAAAGGTGTTTTATTTGCCCTAAATGAAAATGGTGCTGATCTTATATCCAGTATGGCTGCTGCTGTAGCTAATTTGAAAATCTTATCACTCAAGAATATCCAAGATGGTATCAAAACGTTCAGGTACATATGAAATCAAAGTCCTGGAAATTCTTTTCAGACAGAAGAGCATCAGTCTCTTTGAGAGACTTTTCTTTATTGTTGTTAGAGAAAAATTTGTACTCTTTCCATTAAAGATCCATCAGTGACTTTCCCAAGTTTCTGGGTATTGCCATGGAAACATTTCTTCATATGTGTGATGACCCAGAGTCAGATGTAAGGATGGTGGCAGACGAGTGTCTCAACAGGACTATCAAGGTAGATCACTCTGACTTGTACAGAAATTTCTGCTATTTTTTTTTATATACTTTGTATTCATGAGATTGAGTGAAATCACCTCATTGTGGGAAATCAGATTTAGTCATTTTTACTATCAAATTAAGAAAAGGTCATTCAGACATTGCCTCCAGTGTGACTGTTTTAATTCTTAAGTCTAGCAACTATTCCTATGTGTTATATTAATTACTGTAAATCTCTGTATTTATCTCCCTTTATTTCTTTTTTAAAAAATGCTTATGTACCCTCTAATTTTGGTAGGAGCTTTTTTTCATACAAATCTTTTCTTAAAAATAACACAAAAAATACTCAACATTTTGGTATTGGTATATGGTTGGTAAATTTAGCAGTTCTTGATCCCTGCACTTTGTTTCAATCCCCCTAAAATGGAAATCCTAATATTTAACATATAACTTTTGACACCAGATTTCTTTAAAATTCATTATTGCAGACTTAATATTCTATATATATATATATATATATATATATATATATATATATATATATATATATATACAGAGAGAGAGAGAGAGAGAGAGAGAGAGAGAGAGAGAGAGAGAGAGAGAGACTTTAGTCTTGAAATATACCACTATGGTGGCCTAAGTGGTTAGAACATCTGCCTCTGATGTTGGAGGTCATAGGTTTGAACCCTGGCTAAGGCATTCATACCAAAGACTTAACAAAAATTATACTATCAGCTGCCTTGCTTGGTGCTCAGCATTAAGAGGTTAGTGTTAGGACTGGTATGCCTAGTGTCAGGATAATGTAACTGGGTGGGACATGAGACTGTTTGAGGATGGAATAGGAATTCTGGCAGTTATCAAATTCTGGGGTAACCATTTGAGTCTGAGTGGTTTTCCAGCTATCTGGGGCTTTTTTTCTGTATAAAAAGTATATAGACTTAGCTATGACAAAAGTCACTTTTAGTGATCATGGGTGCTCAAGTCAATATGATTCCATTGTGGTTTATTATTTTGGTTTATGTAAGTTGTCCAGATATCTTTTCATCCTTAAAATACATTCCATGGTCACATCCATATTCAGAAAATAATCATGGTACCTCCCAAATCCAGTCCTTCCAAAAAGCCAGAAAAATGTCTTTTTCTTATAGACGGGGACAGTAACCTTTACCCATTACCTCCCTTTGCTACTGTGAGATGTCACTAATTTTAAGATTTTGGAGGAGCATCACTTTGTAAATGTCCCAGAAAATTTCTGTGTTATCTGTGTGGTTTTCAAACCATCATCCTGTATTTTGGGTGTTTAGGTTATTTGTTTCACATTGACCAGTTTTTATGTGAATTTGTCACATTCATGCATGATGTGTATTTTTCATTTGTCAGTCTCACTACCTGTAATTCACTCACTTGGTTATTAATAGGTGTTGTGATTCTGACTTATTAGCATGTTGGACTTAGTAATTTAGTTTTGTGTTGCTGTCATCATTTCAATTATGCAGTGATGATGAAATGTACTTAGTGTAAAACTTTTAAGGCAAGTGAGGACACACTTGACACATGCCTCACCTGCACATTGTCTGGGATATGCATGATGTGTATACATTATCTGGTGAGAGGAGATCTGGTCAAATGTTCCCCACAGAAAATAAGATGTGTTACTCCATCATAGGAGCAAGGTGCAAAAACTTACGCCATCCTCAGTCTTCTGAGTATATAAACTTCTCTGATGGCCTAGTGGTTAGAACATCTGCCTCAGCTGCAGGATGATGATGTTTCGAACCCCAGCCAAGTCATACCAAACACTTTTAAAAATGTTACTAACAGCTGTCTTGCTGGGTGCTCAGCATTAAGAGATTAGTGTAAGGACTGGTCAGCCAGGTGTCAGGATAATGTGATGGGTGGGATATGATGCTACATACATGTGGCATGATGTCACATTGCTATAAATAACTATAAACTGCTGCACTGCCGATATTGTAGTGATATGACTGAACATTTTTAATGATATGTTACAAATCTAAATCATACTTTTTAAATCATACACACATTCTCTGAACATATAATACCTTGTACTAAATTTTTCAACAGTTTGCCTTTTGTGTGCCATGCTGTTTTTACTTACTCAGGATTCCTGCTGGATAAGAGCCATGTCATGACATGTCCTGTTTGTGAAGAGTAGTCAAAAGAATGGATATGCTGGCAGTGCCATTTCAATTGAAACCACCCTCTCTTCAGATTATTTTTTGTACTTCATATTTCAGACCTTGCTGGAGACTAACTTGGGTCGGCTTCAGGTGGAGTTATATAAAGAGATCAAGAAGAATGGGGCACCCAGATCACTGAGAGCAGCTCTGTCAAGATTTGCAGAAATGGCTCATCTCATACGACCTCAGAAATGCAGGTTAGGAATTCAACTGAGGCATATTCAGCTGTTAGAAATTTGAGATGTTATCAATATATCTGATTGAGATATCACTAAATCTGATTGAGATATCAATAAATCAGATTGTGTTATTGCCACCATAAAGCATTATCTCTGGATCTAGTTTCTGTTTCAGTTTGGGAAATATTTATATCCATGGAGAATATATGTTGTCCATATTCTCATTTTTTTCCTCCTGTCTCTCTCTCTCTCTGTCTCTCTCTCCCTCCCTCCCTCCCTTCCTCTCCCCACAATATGATCATACAATAAAATGTGCTTATAGTTGAAATTTATGAATGCATTGTGATGTGATGATGATTCACTAGTCATAAAATGCCTTACAAATCCTGTAGACCACATTAGATAAAATTATATTAAAATAATTGTCCACAGGACTTGTGCAGTTTTTATGGACAACTGATTTGCTTTTGTTTGATATTCTCTGTCATTTAAACACTTTTTAAAATACCTGGTAAACTCTACAATAAACAATAAACATTTAAGGACTACACATCTGATTGAATATGGTTCATTAGTAAATTTAACTTGCATCACATTCCTGCCGTTTTTTGAAGACATTGGAAAACTTGGGCATAAATGGGTGTTAATTAAAATTGAAAGTGACTCAAAATTTGGATGAATAAAGTGTTACTGAACTGAACATTCAGCCTTCAAGGCCACTTAATTTGTTTTTGAATGCAGAAAAAGAAACAAATATGGAAGCCTGAATAAGTACTGACAATGATTATGAAGTATGTATGAAGTAGGGAAGATCTTATGCTGCAACTACAGTGACAGATGTAGACAGCATGCTAAATTATTGATTATGGCTGATATGAAATAGCTAAATTTCACTATTGTTTGTTCATTAGCATATTCCTGACCTTATTTAATACATTTTAAATTTTATTTTACTGATTTTTGTCTTCCATCCGTTGAAGAACATGTTAAGCTCAGACCTGTCTGTGTTTGTTTTCACAAATAGACTTCCTTATGATTATTTTGCTTTTAAAATTATGTCTTTGCTTAAGTGCTCATTTTGAAATTTGTGAAACCAATTGAAGTGTCTGTATATTTTGGTCCATTTTGAGCGAAAATATATAGTTACTGCAAGTTGTTTTTTAAAAAATTTTTATATAAGCTTATCTTTTATATTAGATTTTTTTAATTGTGTAAATAATCTAATTTTATTTTTATTAGTTAAACAGCTCTGAAGAGTGTTCTTAGAAGCAAAATGGTTTTGTCTTGTCTTTGGAGCCGTGAAATGGCATTGAAATATATTTTGAGCAGTGAAATCGAATTAAAGTGTAGTTTGATCAGGAAAATGGCTTTTGAACTGTATTCAAATACCTCAGGTACTCTTCCTTTGCAGTTCATGACCTTTCTAATATTATTTTTTATATTGTGGCATTATAATATAAGGATTCAACAATTTCTTGTTTTTTTTTATCATATGAATGTTTCTAATGTTACAGGCCATACATTGTGAACTTGTTACCTTGCTTGACTCGCATATGCCAGCGGGAAGAAGAGTCAATCCAGGAGGTTTTGCTTGCAACCATGACAAAGATTTGTCCTGTGTTGATGAGCTTTGCTAACGATGCTGAAGTCAAGGTGAGTACTGGCCTTAGCTGTTGTAGTCTTGCTTGCAATAGCAAATTGCATGACCTGGGTATCACTTCTATTCTAGACAATAATATTTATAATAATAATAATATTCCCTGTGCTTTTTATTAAAACAAAGACATCAATAATATCATTTTGCACATCCATGTCACTGACCATCAATCCTAACCCATCACAGAACCACTCAGGTGGCCTTGTGGTTAGAGCATCCATCTCAGATATGGAAGGTTGTGGCTTCGAACCCCAGCCAAGTCATACCAAAGACTAATAAAAATAATACTAAATGCTGCCTCACTAGGCACTCAATATTAAGAAGTTAGTGTTATGAATTGTCAGCAGGTGTCTGTATAATGGGATATCATGCTACATGTCTGTAGTATGATATCCCTGTGGTAGACATCTTTATAAACTGCTACACTGTAGACATCATAGCAGTATGACTGGAACAGTTAAAAGTTATGATAAAAATCCAAATCACATGCACAATGCATGTACATATCAATATAGATACAAACTGCAAATTTTGGGATTTGATTGGTGCTGACATTTAGTTGTGCATTATGGTTTTCAAATTTTGATATGACCCATAGGATATGACTCAGGATAAGGTTTTTGGATGGTTGTTTTAAAACTCTTATAGTAATACAAGAAACCACCAGCAGTTCCATATTAGGATTCAGCAGGCCCCAGGTTGTTAAATCAAAAACAGTATGCATGCATTTTTGTCAGTTGCGAAGACATCATGATAACCGTAAACTCACGCTGGATGGAACACTTATACCAGTTGTTGAGGAAACAAAATTCTTGGCTATTCTATTTGACAAAAAGCTGACATTCATACCACACATTAAGAATTTGAAAGCTAAATGCTTAAAAGCCTTAAATTTGATTAAAGTAATTGCTCACACTGATTGGGGTGCTGATAAAAAAGTATTCCTTAATTTGTATAGAACATTTATCCGTTCCATCTTAGACTATGGATGCATTGTTTATGGTTCAGCTAGGAAGTCTTTTTTGAAAATGCTTGACCCAATTCATCATCAGGGAATAAGACTTGCTCTAGGAGCATTTAAGACATCTCCGTGTGAAAGCCTTCTCGTAGAAGCGAATGAACCACCTTTATCGCATCGCAGAGAAATGCTTTCTGCACATTATGCTCTTAAGTTACAATCCAACCCTCTGAACCCTGCTTTTTCGGCCGTTTTTCATCCAAATTACAAAATTTTATACGTAAAAAACCCAAATGCTATACCTTCATTTGGTTTCAGAATATCATCCTGCTTTGACCAAATCAAATGTAATCTATCTTCAATCCAGAAAACATTTGTCTCGAAAACACCACCTTGGCTCATTAAGCAACCCCAAGTGAATTTTACGTTACACGATCGGAAAAAATCTGAGACAAACCCTATCCTATTCTTGAAGTCTTATCATGATCTTCTCAATGACTTTACACATTTTGCTAGATTTTATACTGATGGATGGATCAAAGGTTGCTGATAAGGCTGCTGCAGCCTTCGTCAGTGGCAAACACATAACCAAAGAGCGTTTGCCAAATGATGCATCCATATTTTCAGCGGAAATCAGAGCAATAGACCTTGATCTGACATTTATTAAATCTAAACACATTCTAAATAGTATTATCTTCTGTGACTCATTATCAGTGCTTCAGGCGCTACACAATATCAAACTAGATAATCCACTATTGGTGAATGTTCTGGTCAAAAACTCTGAGCTTAGTGCCTCATGCAATATAGTATACTGTTGGCTCCCTAGTCATATTGGTATTAGAGGTAACGAAGAAGCAGACCGGGCTGCTAAGATGGCTCTATCTTTAGAACCATCGGATTTTAAATTACCATATTCTGATTTTAAACCTTGTATCAAAAAGTATCTACGTCAAAAGTGGCAGGTATCATGGGATGATGCAATCAATAACAAACTTCATGCCATCAAACCAATCTTGGGAGAATGGGCTCCTTCCTACAGAACTATTCGTAGGGAGGAGGTTGTCATTGCAAGAATCAGAATCGGTCATACATACATTACCCATTCACACATACTAAAAGGTGAAGATCCACCAGAGTGCGTTCCTTGCAATGTACCATTTACTGTTCAACACTTTATGACCACGTGTTCCGACCTGCAACTTACGCGTGATAAATACTATAATGTACACGACATGCAGGAACTTTTTGATACTATTCAAATCACTAGTATTTTAGATTTCCTAAAGGAAGTAAATTTTTATTTTAAACTGTAACTGTATGATCTTACCCAAACTAATTTTTAACTAATGCAAATACCAACTATTATTTACATCGTTCATCAAGATACATCATTTACATTTCCCGTTGATCGGGAAACAATATCTTTAACTGTTACCAACATTTACCATTTTATATTTAACTACTATGGATTTTTTACTATATCGCTGGTCGATATTGAACCTTTCTTTTTACAAATATGACCTACTGTATGGCGCTAAATAGCCCAAAAGTGCTGGTGCGCCGTTAAAATTAAATCAATCAATCAATCAAAATATATAAGTTGCCTTCAGATTGTTGGGATTCATTGTTTTTTGCCGCTGCTGATTTTTCCAAAATAATACAGTGCCTTGTTTCAGTTGATTATAAAACATTACTGCCAATGATGTTCTGTCAACTCATAATGTACTGCTGCTGGTTAAGAAGGAATTTGAAAAGGAATTATTTGCAAGCTGCAGCTAAATATCAAGTCTAAAGCCCTGTTGCATGATAACCAAGAATCAGATTCCTTATACTGACAGTTTTTCATCTGCTATAAGCAGTGACAGTCTTTATTTCAAGGCAAGCATAAAGAACAACTGTCAATGATGTGATGACATCATCACTTTTGATTGTATCTCTGTACAATCTTGGTGGGGGGGGCCTGAGTGACCAAGTGGTCTAAAGTGCTCACCATTATGGATCATTGCCATCTCACCTCTGTCTAAATGGCTTTGAGTCTCAGGTTTAGTCATTGTGTGTGTGTGTGAGAAAGCTTGCCAGTAGCTTCTTGTGGATCAATGGCTTTTCTGGGGTTTTCCTGTGTTCTTCCTCCACTATTTATACTGGCTACTGTGTATAGCTTATCATGTACTGAAAAATGGTGTTAAACCATACAGCAAGAACAATTGTGTTTTGGGACTGCTCCAGTGACCTAGTGGTTAAAGCATTAGATGCAGGAGGTTGCGGGTTCAAACCTCAGCCAAGTCAGACCAGAGACTTACAAAAATGGTACTTGCAGTTGCTTATCTAGGTACTAAGCATTAAGAGGTTAGCGTTAGGACTGTGTCAGGATAATGTGACTAGGTAGACATCATGCCACATGTCTGCTGCATGATGCCCCAGTGCTAGAAATCACTATAAACTGCCACACTGCAGATATTGTAGCGATATGATTAAAAATATTTTAAAGCTCTGTTAAAAATCCATATCACACACACAGACACATGCACACACTCATTATTTGAACAAAACAAATATGAAATAAAATTTGATGATATTTGCAGTTCAGTTATTTTTCTACTCTAATTGTACTTGTATTTTAATATATCGGTGCTGTCTTTTGTATTTTATGCATTTGTCATTTCATTACAGCACATTTTTAATAAGACAAAGTATGAAAGATATTATTCTTTCTCTCTAGTGCAAAGATAATTCACAAATGTTTCCATTCCTGTCAACTTGTATGTGTTACCCAAAATTTGTAAGTTTTTTTTTTCATTTTCATCAGTGTACAGCAGTAGAACCATTTTGTACTTTAAAAAAAAAATATTTATAATTTTTGGCGGGGTAAATTCTGGGAGTCTGGATGTAATTTTTATTTTTAAAATTGAGTATGATCCAGAATCTGTTTTAGCTATACACAAGTAAGGTGGGGATAATTCTTACATGCCTTGAAAAAGAGATCAAAACATCTTTTTTTGCACAATCTCTTGTGTTAAAATGATAACATCCTGCAAAAATATATTACACTACCAATATATATCAAGTGTTTGACCAAAATCAGCAGAACCATATAGAAAATTCATAACTTTTCAAAGACAAGATATGCAATTTTAATGGAACTGATCACCAGCTTACATGGTAAAAACTTCTGGACTGCTACTTTGGCAATTTGTTTTATTTATAGTATTCAGTTTTGGGGGCAATTCCTGGCATATCTTTTGACTTTATGGGGGAAAAATATAAATATGTAATAATGAGACCAAGATAAATCCAAAGAAATATTGCACCATGAAAATGCATTTTTTCAAAATACCTTGCACATCCTGTTTTTGCTAGTAACAACACTTTTGCTTTTTAAGTTGCTCTTCAAAAGGATCATAAAGCACTTAAAAATGAATTTGAGGGTTATTGTAGGCAGCATAATGAATGTGTGCCTGAATTAACAGATGATGGCCAGAAGAAAGATCATTTTGTAGCTACTGGCTGGATATTATCAGCCAGAGAATCAGTGCTGTTGGCATCAGCTTCACAAATCTGACAGTAGTTAATGAGCAACTACTTACCTTGCCCAAAGCAATGCAGCCTATGAGAGGTCTTTTTCTTTGATGAAAAAAATAGATTGTATGAAGTCCTTGAATGTAGGAACACTACCATCATTTTTACGGTGTAAAGTAAACATTGACACCTGCTGCATAGACTTTTAAAACTCTCATTACATTTTGAAAGTGCAAAGGGTGCATTTGCTGCATATAATAACATGTGTGTTACAGCACACTCAAAATTAAAAAGAAAATAAAGTTTCAGAGATATAAAAAATTATGTAAATGTGTAAAATTAGGTCATATATGGCATTTGTTGTTTTAAAACTTATAATGTGTGAATATGTTTTTTGTATACAATTTTTTTCTTTGTAAGATTTTTATTGGTCTGGCGTGCAGGTTTTTATCTCTAGGGGTTGACAGGTATATGTTTCTGGGTCTGTACTTAGAATTAGAGTAGAACATCCATACTTAGTATTGAGAAATAATGATCTGTTTGGGGGATCTGTACATCATCTATAGTCAGTATTGAGAAATAATGACCTATTTCATTGTCTGTGCCTCATCACTGGTAGGTACAGAGCAATAATGAATCAACATGCGAATAAAGAATAAGATCTCTGTCAATATTTAGGCATGGATGATTAACAAATCAGATACTCTATAGTGTGGTACTTTAACAATGTACATTTTTGTATTTGCATTACAGATCAAATAACATACGAAAGGTTGTTATTGTTCCTTTATCCACATTTTACTTGGGGTTTTTTTGATGTTTTTTTGGTCTGTTCATATCATTGAGATAAAGGGCTATTGCAGGACTGTTTGAGACAGTGGTGTTGAAACCTTTCACTAAATAGAGCTCTTTTTTTCTCAACATTCTTTCTAGAGGAAATTTGTTTCATTCCAACTTTAACAAAGATGATGTTACTCTGTCATTGTTGACAGTGTTAGCATGGTCAACAGTATGATTTGTAGCCATTGTTGTTGAAAGTCATATAATGATGTCTTTTTAACAGGATAGACATATTGTTCTGTAGAATGTTTGTGCTTTTAGTGCATCAGATGATTTTATATGCAGCTAAAGTTGTTTATAATTCCAGATATTGCTGAAAGCTTTTCTTGAAGACCTGAATTCCTCAATGGCCTCATGCCGACGCACTGCTGCCAGCAGCCTCCCTTTGATCTGCCAGTATTCCCGAAATCCATGCTTATTCTACAACTTCCTTCTTAATAACCTACTTGGTAAGGAATGAATTTAATAGCTCTTTTTTATAAATCTAAAGCACAGAAAAATTGATATTTTAAATATTGGTTTTGGTGATTATCCCTACACCACCAAAGTTGGGAGGTGATATGGGACTTTTCCAGTTTGTTGATATGTTCATTTGTGTGTTTGTTCATTTGTTATGCCTTCTATTTCTGACCCTGTTTCACCTAAACATGAAATTTGTTTTGTTGATGTGTCCCAGGGAGAGCAATTCAGACTGATTTTGTTAGACCTTCTTGAAAATGATGTATGACTACAGCTCAGTAAAAGTTACTAACCAGACCAAAACTAGGTCACAATGACATGCTTTTCATGCTTGAGTGACTTTGTAGAATCAGTTATCCATTCATTACGACCTAATTATTTTGTATCTATGCATGGTTGCTCAGTTGGTAGACTGTGAGAATCTTAATCCAAGGATTTGGGGTTTGATGCCAACCCAGGTCTGCCTAAGTTAGCTCCCTCCGTGTGTTATTTGGGAAGCCATTTGTGTGAAACAGATATCATTAATTCCAACCAAACAATCATATCTGCACCTATGATAAATGGTATGTGGGTGCATCTCAAGAAGATTACCTCAACAATATCAAAAATGTCAGATTTTTATGATTGAGTGACTTTGTAATTTGAGCTATTCATTCATTGCACCCTCAGTATCTTGGATACTCAAACCTGAATTCCATGTTTAAGTGATCTTTGTATTTGTAGTTGTTTGTGACATACTCCATACTGTTGATCAAATAAAACTTTGGTTGACTCTTTAGAAGTGACTACTTCTGTTTCCTAAGTGGTTAAAGCATCTGCCTTGAATGCAGGAAGTCATGTGGGTTCAAACCCTGGTCAAATCACATCAAAGACTTATAAAAAGATACAAAAATCTATTTTTGATAAATTGGTATTTCTTGTTTGTATCTTTTTACTAAAATGAGGGATATAAACTTAAGAAGTGAGTAAATAGCAGTAATTTCTTCACCTTTGAATTCGTTCCCCAATCACATTACATTTGGAATATTAGCCTGCTACCTTACATCCTTACTAAGGAATGGAAATCATTTATTTCTGTCTATTTTAATAGACAATGGGCAATAACTCTTGCCTGGTACCTCTCCTTGGCACCTCTAGGTGTAGCTAGTAAAACATCATCCAGTTTATGCTCGAACAATCAAAGACATTTTTGTGGTCTAATTGACTCATCATTTGGATGTGTGTTGATGAATGATTCTGCTGCAGATTGTATGTTTTCTTTTGACAGTTTCTGTCAGATCTGAGTGATTTTGTCAAATATAGAGACTTGTCCTTTTAAAACCATTTCACACCAAATATTGTTGACCTCTACAATCTCATTACAAGTTAGTTCAGCTTGGGCCTTTCTTGCTTGCTCTGCTTGCAATGGAGTTGGTTTTAGCAAGTTTTAAACATGCTGCATTTCTAATTTATGCTTTGTTTTTGCCTAGTTGTATAGTTTTAGTAGAACAGCGAACTAAATACTTGAAATACTTATGTTTAAAGGATAGTCTACAAGTTTAAATGCAACACTGACTTTTTCTATTCCTTCCATAGTAACAGAATATTAATAAGTTGGGGACTTGATGAATTACTAATTTATGCTTTTCCTATGTCATTTCAACAGAATGTCATTTAAACCTTATTTATGCAACTTCAGAACACGGAAGTCTTCCATAACTTTTGTTTATACTAAGTATACACTGTATGATATTCAACATCTCTTTCAATTGAGCTGTCCAAAATTTAGATTAACTTGACATTACAACTGCAAATTGGTGGATATACTGTTAGATACAATAGTGTAGATTGATCAAATGCTTTAGAAAAAAATATACAACAGTAATGTTTATGTCATTGGTGGTAGTGCTAATGATTGCATGAGAACAATATTGAAGCTTTTGTTAAGATCTCTAGGTTTTAATTTTGCAGTAACCAACAGTCTTAAAGAAGTCATGAGCTGAAACCAGAAAAATGACATTTTACCAATGAACCCTAGATATAAATAAAATTTACCCAGATGCTTGAACTGCAATCTGTGGGACGTGTATATTTTCAGAAATGGTTTTACCAGTGGATAATGAAATAAGTGTTCACAAGCTGTTGGGAGTGATTGTATGTCTGAGAAGTCTAATCCCGCACCTTGCTAACCCAGGACCTAATGATGAAGGCATGAAAGGCAGCTTTGGCATCATGGCAAAGAAGAAGGAAGAGGCAGTCAGCAAGGATCAGCTGATGAAGGTAGAAGGCAACATCGATTTTGACTGGTTAAATATATGAATACCTCATTCTCAGATTTTCATTATAGCATGATAACTAGTTTACTGTGTAGTTTACAAGGAAAAATCAGGTATTATTTGACCCAGTCTGGTCAGATGTACAGTCCCATCTGTACTGATGGAAACTTCAAATCTTGTGATATAATTCAGGGTTGGATCTTTAAATGTGTGCAGTATTTTTAACATTTTGATAGTCTGTTCGGGTGGGCTGGGTGAGTAAGGTTTGTTTTACATACAGTTAGGACAACTATAAATTTATGAGACTAATATGCCTGTCAGTTGTTGACTTAGCTAAGTAGCAATAAGGTGATCTACTGAATAATTGCCACCATGTTTACACCATGGTATATCTCAATACTTAACATAATAATTATCTTCAGTACAGTATGTATCATGAATGTATCACATGTATAAATAAACCCAAAAATACACAAATGAGTCCATGTTGTAAAACAAATATTGCTTGTCACATATTTAAATAATCCCAAAATTACACAAATGACTCAATAGTGATAAATAAATTTTGCTTGCCACATATATAAATAAACCAAGAAATACACAAATGAGTCACTATTGTAAAACAAAATTTTGCTAGTATCATTGTACAAGTCCATTGTCAGATGTGCTAAATTTCCAGTAAAAGCCTTTTTCTTCTTCTTTTCAAAATGTTCACTAAGCATTGATTAGATACACTAAAATGTAAAAAAAAAACATGTTCTTACCATATTCTACCCATTAGATGCACCTGTTGCTTAATGATAAGTGAGAATTGTGCTTTTATTTTTGACCCCGCCAGCTAAAATGTCTTGTTCTTGTTAAGTACATTTTTAAATAAATCTCTTCAAAAACTAGATTAGGAGTATTGGCATGTATAGCTCAACTGGTAGAGTGCCTGTCTACAATTAGGGAAAAATCCTTGGTTTGAGTCTCTGTCTGGGCATAAACTTTAGCGCGGTGACACTAAAATTGTCATGGTGCAGAACAATAATATAGTGAGCTTTAACTGTATTCCAGTCATCATTTTACATGAAATATTTTTTTTCTGACCTGAATGGTGCATACTTGCTTCCATGATACAGACTTGCATGTACTCCGCTTTTTGTTTATTTTTATTTTCGTAGCTATACCAGTTGTTGCTGTATCATCTGGGACATCAAGATCATAATGTTGTCAATGCTTGCCTTGAGGCACTACAGCAGTTACTGAGAACACCTCCGGCAGAGTTACGGGACATGCTTACCACACTGGGGAGCATAAAAATGACATATATTTATCAAAAAGACATGGAGGGTGAATCTTTCAGAGGAGGAGGTAAAACTAATTCTTTCAATCTCCCTCAATGTTTTCAGTTTCTTAGAAGCAATCTTAATCTTCTTTTCCCCAGATTGCACACGATTAATTCTACGAAACTGTAGTAAAAATCATTCAATTAACCAACATGTTTCATACTAGAGAGAGGAACCTGTTTGTTCACTCAACCAGAACTGTGTGGATAATTATAGAATTCTTTATCTTTGCAGTCCAAGAGCTGCATTCTCTTTAATGTAGTGAGATTTATGGTCCACAGATAAAAAAAACTAAGTTGACATTGTGATGTGTTTTCAAGCCACATCTGAAATCTGGAATTTACAAAGTAATTTTGTATTGCAGCACTTTGAAAGTCAAATTTTTAAAAAATAAATTGTAATTTTTTTTGCAGTAAACTCATTTATGTTACTGTGAATGATAATATATGTGGTATTAAAAACGTTCCAAATATTCTTGCGCTGTACAAGAAGGACCTGCATCATCTGAGAGTACTCCCCATGCATATCCACATACTTTCTCATTTCTTTATTCAGTTATTAAATGCATTTGCATTTTCATATGCATTGTGGCTTTCAAATCATTTATCACTCAGTGAATCTTTGATTATGATATCTGCCATTTATCTCTTGGAGCTAAATAAGGACCATATGGACAATGTGGCTGAGTTTGGATGCTGTGCTCTTTCAAGAAGTCTTTCATAACAGCAGATTTATGCACTAATGCATTGTCATGCAGCAGATGATATCATGGGTATTGGTAGCACTGGCAAGTGGTTCGGTGATGTTACATAATTTCAGCATTACTTTTGAGGCTTAAAAAATGACCGTCGGCACTAGCCAATTCAGGCACTGATGACTGGGCAAAGTTCACACAGACCTTGACAACTTCGTGAATTCAATCTTGGTATTTAAAAATTCATTCTTCGATGACCATCTTTAAAACAATGAAAGCTGGAGGATATGACAGAGTTACATCTGCAAACTTTGCCAATGTCTGCTTTGAATTCAGTCATTGAATATCCTAAGAGTGCCCAGATTTTACAGTATGCTCTTTGCACAGTAGCGGACTTGTTCTTATTCACTAACATTTTTACATCACTGTTATTTCCCTATGTTACATCATATGCATTTATCTCCATGTGCTCAGTCTTGTTCAGACAGTTTTATTGAACATTATTGTGTCTATCGTTCAGCATTAAATTTATTAATAGGTCAAAAGAAACAAAACTGTTACTACAAAATATCTAAAACTTTTGAAATATTCATCATGAGATTGAGTTCAACATCCTGCAGTCTTGATAGTAAACTAGTCTTGTCTACTACTTTGAATTCTATTTTAGCATGAGATGAGGGATATTAGTCTTGTCTACTACTTTGAATTCTATTCTAGCATGATGTAAGGAATAGTAGTTTTGTCTACTACTTTGAATTTTATTCTAGCATGAGATAAGGGATAGTATACTTGTCTACTTCTTTGAATTCTATTCTAGCATGAGATGAGGGATAGTAGTCCTGTCTACTACTTTTAATTAATTCTAGCATGAGATGAGAGATAGTAACTAGTCTTCTCTACTACCTTTAAATTTTTTTAGCATGAGATGAGAGAGATAGTAACTAGTCTTCTCTACTACCTTTAAATTTTTTTAGCATGAGATGAGGGATAGTAAACTAGTCAAGTCTACTATTTTGAATTCTATTCTAGCATGAGATGAGGGATAGTAAGCTAGTTGTGTCTACTACTTTGAATTCTATTTTAGAAACAGATGAGGGATAGTAAACTAGTCTTGTCTGTTATCTTGAATTCTATTCTAGCATGAGATGAGTGATAGAAGTCCTGTCTACTACTTTGAATTCTATTCTAGCATGAGATATGGGATAGTATACTTGTCTACTACATTGAATTCTATTTTAGCATGAGATGTGATGGGCCAAATTGTCCTCTCATTTTTGTAGAATCCCATAACAAAGGTCAGATGATAATCTGATTTTTCTAGAGTTCCACAATTTAAAATAGGGTACATTGTGCATTGATGTTTATACAGTCTCATAATAAATGGCACTTTGCACATTCATTTTGTGGAGTCCCTTTGTAAAGGGCACATAGTACCCTTATTTTTGTAGAGTTCCATAATTAAGGGCACATTGCATCCTGATTTTTGTAAAATCCCATTGTACATGGTTCATTGTACCCTTATTTTTGTATAGTCCCATAACAACAGGTACATTGTTCTCTGATTTGTGTAGAGTTCCACAATTAAGGGCAGATTGCATCCTGATTTTTGTAGAGTCCCATTGTGAAGAGTTCATAGTACCCTTATTTTTGTTGAGTTCCATAATAAAGAGAACATTACTGTCAGATTTTTTTTAAACTCCTCTAAAAAAGCATATATTGTACTCTCCTTTTTGTAGTGTCCCATAATAAATGGCACATTGTACCAGAGTCCTTTTAAAAAGGGGTCATAGTAACATTATTTTTGTAGAGTCTCTTGATAAAGGGCATGTTGCACTCTGCTTTTTATAGAGTCCCATAATAAGATATATTGATTTTTTTATAATCCTATAATAAAAGCACATATTGTACTCTGTTTTTGCAGAGCTCTTTAGTCAAGGACAGACTTTACTCTGATTTTTGTAGACACACATAAGAAAGGGAACATTTTACTCAGATTTTTGTACAGACTGATACTAATGGGCTCATAGGACTTTGATTGTATAGAGTCCCATAATAAATAGATGTCCTGTTTGTTGGCTTAATAGTTGGTTTTCAAGATCACATATGGAAAATGAAGATGTTACTGTTATGTAAAGGTTTTATGCTTTTACAGTTTTTGAGTCATAAATGTAGATATCAAAATCGACAGAAGTTAAACTGATAATTAAAGTTAATTTTTTCTTTTATTGGTTATGCACAGTTAAGACTTCTGGAATTATAATCACATTTTTTTGTGTACAAGCTTGTTTAAACACTAGCATTCTTCCAAAAACTTGGATGAATTTGATTATTAGTATATTTTCCCCAGTATGAAGAGTTATGGCCCTTGACCAGTTTACTTGCTGCTATCCAAATTTAATGTAGAACTAGCATTGATATATTGTGTTTGGTTTTAATCATATATACTGCAAAACTTCATTTAAAAGGTCTTGAATATTCTGACTTTGTTTTATAGTCTTTCTCCAACATTTTAGATTTGGAAACCTAAATGCTTGTGAACACTTTTTCAACATTTTATGTTCAGCTAAGTTATCTGTCATGCATTCTTTAATTTGTCTTACATGATCACAGTGATCAGTTGATTATGACCCTGTTATTGCGAGATATGACCCAGATCAGACTTGAATAGTCGTTTTAGTAAGGCTTGTGCATTGTTGAGAAATCATTACCATGATATGCAGCATAATACATTGTAATGAAAATGTACCTTATATATATATATATATATATATATATATATATATATATATATATATATATATATATATATATATATATATATGTCTGGAAACTTTGGCATATTGCAGTATTGAACATCATAAAAATCTGCAAGCATGGCACACATTTTGGAAACTGAAACTAGTGTATATAGCCCATTTCATACCGGATTTAACGTTGCTCCATAATTATCCGAAATACCTCCCAATTCACTTTATACTCTAGCCAATCAAATGCTGGTAGGCATCTGTACATAACAAAATGGCATACATTCTTGGTTAGACGTATCAGATTAAAACAAATTAAGAAATGCCCGCTACCTACCAGCTAAATGCCTGGGACTTCTGCAGCTTTACCGTCGAAAAATATTCCAGGTTTGTTATACTGCGGGTTAATACAAAAAATTCCTTTTATTGGTAAACGAAACTCGATTTATGAAATGAGGTGTTTTGTTTAAAAAATTTGGGATTAAATTTTTAACATCAACACTGTTTCCATACTCGCATGTACATGTCCAGATGTGAAACAGCTCATAGCTACTCTTGTATGGCTATGAAATCCAGAAAACAAGACAAAATGGTTCCAATATTAAATTTCGTCAATATATGTGGCATCATCGCTGTTGAATAGGCATTTTTCAACTCTATAAACGAAACTGAAGTAGTTGGAACAGTTGATGCTAATGCTGAATTGTCCGCCTTGTTTTGACCACTAGTCTGGTCCCCTGCTTAGTATGCTCCCTGCGATGCACTCCACTATACTATACTAGGGAGCATACTAAGCAGGGGACCAGACTATTTGCCTACCAGCTATCGATTGGATATTGCGGTCAGTTGACCACCCGCCATGTGATCAAAAATTACGAAGTTCGCCGAAAATCTCCATGAAATGGTTTATTCCAGATGATAGCTTTGTACATAATCTTCAGAGAACAGGTCCTATTCATACAATGACATACCCTTGTGTACCTCATATAATGTCATTTGTGGAGTTGCATTGATAAATTATATCAGTTCCACTGTATTGCATTGTTGTGCATCAGAAATTACTGATTTTACCCTCTCCATATATTGGCTGAAGGAAATAAAGCAATTACACCCTAATTTCAGCATCTTGCATCTCTAATTTCTCTAGTTTGTGAATTTGATGAATTTGATGATTGGCAGATTTGTAACTATATTGTGAATTTATTACTTAGATTATATTTCATTAGCTTAATGTATCCATTTGGTTTTGAATATTTTGATGCTACAATATTTGTTTTGTTTCATTGAAATCAATGGTATTGTGAAGTTTTTCTTGCAACATCATAGATGAATGTTAGACAAGAATTTTACCATATTTGAACAAATTTACTGCTTCTGAGTGTTGTAATTGAAAATGACATATTTACAGTAACTTTATGGTTTGAAATTTTCTATCAGCTTCTCAGACATGGATATTCATGTCTAATGTATGCATTTCAAGTTCTTTGTTTGACAGTTACATTGAAAAAAAAGAGTTCTATCTTTTTACTCCAGTTTTCAGCAGATGATAGGTTGTATATGGCAGCCAGTAAAACTGGTAGAGGAAAAACACAGAAAACTACAGTAAAAATCAGTGACCAGTGGGCAGCTACTGGAATGCTTTCTCACATACTCCCATTGGCTGAG
The DNA here is from genome assembly GCA_016746295.1 of Potamilus streckersoni. Lineage (NCBI taxonomy): Eukaryota > Metazoa > Mollusca > Bivalvia > Unionida > Unionidae > Potamilus > Potamilus streckersoni. Next base: position 2,027,525 of record JAEAOA010001266.1, read on the forward strand.
TATGAAATTTGTACCCACATGGTCAGAGGTGAGATGGCAATTATTGGTAATGGAGAGCTCTTTAGACAACTCAGCCAGAACATAACAAGATGGAAAAAGATGTCTAGTTTTATGTGGCATGAAACAAATGCTAGCATACGATTCTTTTTTTTTTTCAGAGGTTACTGCAGCTTCCTCAGGAACATCTCTACCAAGTTTGTCAGAAGATACAAGCTTGGACGATGAGTCAGAGATATATCCAACAAGCCAGTCAGCAGACACAGCATATGTTTCTGACCTTGACGTTTCTTCTCTGCCATCAACAGTGGAATCTTTCAAAGACACAGCTAACAATCAGGCATCACTTGATGAAGGGACACCAGAAACAGCAGTTATCTTGACCACAGAGTCAGATTACACAGGGATAGAGATTGGCGAAGTAACAGATGAGAAGTCAGAGAGATCAAACTTGTCAACAGTGAATAGTGTCAGCCAGGAAACTTTATTGAGCATTCAGAGCTTGAGTCCTAGTCACAAACCAATGCAGACAGTTGGTGTAAACCAGGACCTCAATGGTAATCCAGAACTACTTGATGAAGATGACATTAGTGAACCCACTTCCCCATTTACAATTATGCCCACTGTTGACCCAGTAAAAGATTTAATTTCATCTCCTGAGGACAGCATTCCATTGTTGCATTGTGTACGGTTGATATGTAGCAGATTTTTATTGGCAGGACAAACTCATATGCTTCTTCCAGACAGGAAGGTGCGTGTTAGCGTGAAGGCCTTGGCACTTGGTGTTATCAGCTGTGCCGTGGGAATTAAACCAAGCATCTTCCTTGAGCATCTTTCTGATGATGGTAAGAAAAAACCAAATTTACCATTGTTTTGTATTGCATAACTTTTTTCTTGATTTGAATTTTAAAACTGAAAATTTCACAGTCAATTTTATATTATTGTAGGATACAAATGTGATGTCAGTGTTAACAATATTTTGATCATGGTTATATATTTGTTAAGAAATAAATGAAATAAGTATGCAAGTTTCTAGGATCTGTATTTTATCAATTTCTTTGATTAAATTTGATTCAAAATGCAGACTTGTTGAATTGATAAGTAGTCTTAATAATACTTTCAAATAAAACAAATCTCTGACTCATTTCTGCCCTATTACTAGCTGGAAGCCAAGCCTTGAGGGACATCTTGCTTTATGCGACCCACCCAGACCCTCAGCTGAAGGGCAATACGAGTGTTGTTATTGGATCGCTAGTCAGCACAGTCCTAACAGAGAGCAGAGAAAATTTCTCAGCTTGGGTCCGGCTTAACAGGGCCAAAGATGGTGGTAGGTAAAATCATTTTAGTTCCTAACAAATGCAAAAGGGAGATTCTTAATATGACTGATTTGCCGGACATGATGGACATTGGATGGAAGGTGCCCATATTTACACCATGCATTTGTTGGTCATTATATTTTCCCAGCTCTTTGTTTAAACACTTGGTTGCCACAAAGCACCTGCTTGGTGGATTGGGGCTGAATGAGTTAAATTTTTCATTGGACTTAATAAAAGTGCTCATTCACTTTTGGATTTATACTCACTGCTTTGGATTATTGTAAATTCATTCAAAGACATGCTGAATACATCATTTTGTTACATGGACATTTACGACTATTAGAGTTCATTCCAAACATTCAATATTTTTGGACAAGTGATAGGACATTTAGAATTATTTTGGTATTTAGTTCATAATACTGTCAGTGTCTCAGGAATTTTCAATTTTGGTTGTAGAGATATAGATTGCTAGTTGAGCTTGCTTAAAATTGTTGTTTTCACTTTCTTTCTATTACATATTTTAAGACATAGAGTTATAGCAATTGGGTTGGGCATAGAATGTTTCATTCACAGTTATTTTGTTTATATTGTGAATATAGTATCAGATTTGTATTAGATGTAACATGTTTAATGGAAACTCACACAGTATTTCAATCATAATTTTGAACAGAAAGGACTTTTTACACTGATTTCTGTACTATAGCTTTTTTTCTGAGAAAATGGGATTCTATTCAGCTATTTAAATATGTTTGTAGAAGATGCAGTCTACATGCAGAAGGACTGAAGGTAAAACTGTGAGAATAGTTGCAGGAGTGCACTGTGACAAGAAGAATTCACATCTGATTGTGTATGTGTTAAGACTTAGATTTTCTGTATCTGACTCTTGTTGGTTTTCAGAATCCTTGACAATAGACAAGCTGATTGAGGTATTGCTATGCATTACTGAGGATCAGTCCTCAGTTGCAGCTCGATTGGCACTGACAGCTTTGAGAGCTTGTCTTCCCCAGCTACTGTACAGTGTGCACAGTGAAGTGGGTCTTCGAGCCCTTCTCAGACTGATCAGTGTCACAAACAACCCTTACTGGCTGGTCAAGGTAGGTTGAAATCTATGCTGTTGCTAAATATGATAAATTCATCATCATTGCCTGAAAGCCCAATAGTTAGTTATATCCTGTGTATTTGCTAAGTTTTTCAGGGTAATATTTTTCGGGGATTTTTTGGTTGGTACATATCAATGGCTACTCAGATGATGTTGTTGTAAAAATGAAACAATAAAATCCATTGGAAATGTCTTCTTTAAATTTAAGTGCCGACAAAAAATTTAATTTTTTCATAAAACAATGAGACAGGATAATACCACAAAACCTTTGGGCTTTTTAGCATAAAATTCAACCTTAAGCTCAAAAATGTTAAAATCTGGCATTTTTATATTAGTAATTTGACTGAAGTTAGATTCATAAAAATTACCTAAATTTCTTCATAACTTCATCCTTACTATCTTTCTTTATTTCAATGACTTAAATGCTCAGCAAGTTTCTAATTTGATGGCTTTCAGCTTCAGTTGAGTTCTTATGCTCTGTAAGTTCAAAGCATACATGACCTGATTTCCTGGTAGAAGACATAATGTTAATGTTTTTTAGGAATATTAGAGCTGTCTCATGAGGACAGGTTGTAATTGGCAGATTGTATCAGACACTATGTAAACAGTGATATCTTTGGTATGACTCAAACCTGCAACCTCTGCATCTAATAACTTAGGCAATTGAAGTGGTTGGTCTTCGACAAAGAAATAAACATTAGAAATTGATGTCATCAATAAAGACTTTTATGTTTGGGTTAGCAAGTTTTACTTGCTTATCTCTTCGCCATTGAAGTTGGGATTGGGTATAGCATTTTGCCAGTTTGTTCATGATTTAAATTGTGTGTTCATTGCTTTTGTTATGCCTTCAATATTTAGGATCATATCACATCTACACTTATTAAACTTTATAGATGAATTCATCTAATAATAGAGTCACTAAACCATTCCAAAATTAGGTCACTGTCCTTATTTTCATGCTTCAATGACTTATATTGTTAGATGTTTATTTGCTACCTCCTCAGTATCTTAGACCATGCTGTCATTAGACCATGCTGTCAGGAAAAATGATATTTCACTGTAAGTGATTCAGCCATAATAGGCATGATCAGCCAAGTTTCATGCTTGAGTTGTTCAGAGATTACTTGACTTTTTGGGCAAATGATCTTGTGGTATGTTTCTGCATGTCATTACAGTCTTAAACTTTTCATTAACCACTGGTCCAATTCAGCTGAATTCAGTATAAAGAACTTTGAACCTTTTACCAAGGATCCCAATCTACCATTAAATATGGTCACCATTGCTAAAATCAGAAGAAAAATTTTCAGAATTTAATCTGATTTAAGAGAAAGCTTTCTAGCATAAAAAGCTGAAATTTTAAGTACTGGTAAAAAATTAGTTATCTACAAACCACCAACAATTGATATTTACAAAAAATAAGTAGCCAGCCATGGAATTTAAAACAACTTTCATTGTGTATTGCGCTATTCATTACACCTTCAGTATCTTGGACACTATTTCATCAACACTCATGCAACTTTACAAATTGGTAAATTGGCTTTCATGAGTTTTTCAATTTTTACTTATCCATTAGTTATACACTCAGTATCTTAGACCCTATGTCACCTATACTAAGTGTTAATTCCAGACATGAAAAAATTGGAGCTCAAATGTTCCTAACAGTGTTAATTCCAGACATGAAAAAAATGGAACTCAAAGGTTCCTAACAGTGTTAATTCCAGACATGAAAAAAAGTGGAACTCAAAGGATCCTAACAGTGTTAATTCCAGACATGAAAAAAGTGGAGCTCAAAGGTCCCTACTAGTGTTGATTCCAGACATGAAAAATGTGGAACTCAAAGGTCCCTACAATTCAGAAAGTTTGACCCTTAAAAATAAACAGTTAACAGATATCCTTACCCATATTCAAGAAAATTCAAGCATGTATAATTATCAGCTTTCACTGCCATGCTCCTTATTTACAGGGATTTAAATTCCTTATACTTTAGTTACCATTCCCCACTTGAATTTATTGTGGGCATTTGAGTCAACTCTATTTTCTCTCTTTACGCTTCTTTAGAAATGCATGTAAACACAGCAGTTTTTTCCAGAAGATTTCATCTCTTTATATTTTCTATCCCAGTTCATTGATCATGTGCTCTTTTCTGGCGCCCAGCCTAATCAAAATCAGTGAGACATTTCTGTCAGCTTTTGAAATTGATCACATTATGTTTCTTTGGCAATGAACAACATTAATTTCAGTGTCTAAAATAAATGGTAATAATCAGTAATTTCAAGGGGTCATTTTGAGAAAGCTCATACACGAAAGATCAAAAGCAACAGTTAATAGCACAGACCTAAAATTAACACTTCACTCATAAAAATTGATGTTATGATGCATTTAAAGGTGAGTAACTAAAGCATACCAAATATATGTAACTGTAACCTACTATTTTAGTCTTTCTTGACTTTATTGATTCTGTATCTATTTTGCCTACACATGAAATTGACATGTGAAATGCATCATGGAGAGTGTAACTGAATCATGCTCAAAATAGGTCACTGCATTCCACTTTTTATGCTTGAGTAATTTAATTGCTTACTACATACCTGTCTCTAAATTGTAAGATTTTTTTTTAATATGCTCCTGTTGGCATGATGAGTAAACACCTTGTTTCTAATTACATCAAAGTGGATGTTATGAAGTTACCTTTTGATGGGGTTTTACAAGAGAATATATTAAAAATTACTTAATAAAATTAGAAAGTACTTGGAACTTAAATTATCTCCTTAAATGATATAAATAAAAGACATTTGCAAGTATATTTATGTAATTGGCTTTTGCAAAAATACATCAATAATCTTGTTTTCATCTTGAATTCATGGACACTTTAAAAAATAAGACATTATCGTTGGGTCTTGTGGTCATTTTGTTTTTTGTATAGTGTTCAGTTTCCATAAATTTATTTAATTTTGTGGGTGTTAATTTTTGTGGTTTTGAGATAACATATTTTTTATCAATACTTAGATTTATATTTTGGGAACTTTTCTGATTGTATCCACAAATTGGTTATTGCTCATTTGCTCTTTGAATAGCATATAATTAGTACCCCATGAAAAGTAGTGATTTCATGGTAAGGAATTTTGAATCTCTGCTAAATTATAATTTTCATTTATTAAAATTCAGCATATTTCTATATCACATTTAGGTGGAGTTGTTAGAGCTTCTGCAGACCCTGGATTTCAAGGTTGTGGCTTATCTGGAATCCACATGTGTTACTGTCAACCGAGGACCTCATCATTATCTTGGAGTAGGTTGATTTTGAGCAAGAATGTCTCTTAGAGTTTTGTCAGTTTTAAGTTTGTTATGTGATACTGATCTATCAAGGATAATAAGTAATCAGGGAAAATGTCTTTCTTTGTTAAACCCACTTTAGTTAAAGTTTGAGATAATGATCACATTGGCATGTATGCATCTGTCAATTCATCCAGCTGTCTATCCATATATCTTCCTATCAATCCATCCATCCATCTTTTTATTCATCCATATGTCAATCAGTAATGTTAAAGTTTTGTAGTTTAAGCTTAGTGTTAAAGTTTTTAACTTTTCTGGATAAATAAATGTTGAGAGTGACAAAATGCGAATCTCTTATTCTTGTATAAAAACAAAATCTGAATGTTGATTGGGTCATTTTAATCCAAAGTCGGATTCCTGACTGGTTTATTTAATCCCACGTCTGAATCCAGTTGTTGGTCAGTTAGTCATAAGTTTGGTATAAACAACATCTGATTCTTGACTGGGTTGTTTAATCCTGGGTCTGGAGAGTGATGGATTTAACAAACCTGTGAAATTCAGCAAATGTGTTTAAACAGAAATACGTGTACAAATTGTTGGTAATTTTAAGTATTTCTAGTGGGGGTGCTGTTGCTGTAATTTTCTTTTCACGGGTGACACACTGTCCCAAGATCTGATGTAGTGTCTTGAATGTACATGAGGTCTCAGAAATAAGCCAGCTATGATGGAATAAATAATGAAGAAAAAATATCATTTATTCCTGACTGTGGAGAACTAAATCCCTTAGCAAGTTGTTCAGTATATGTTTTTGTCTGAATTTGAAGAAATAACACCAATTAGCAACTTTTTCCACATAATATGTTATTTCTGACAATAGAGAAATAACACTCACATGCAAGTTGTTTAGCAAAATATGTTATTTTATGATTGGAGACATAAAGTAACACACACTAAACCATCCTTTGAACGATTCACACTCTAGAATACACAGATTTCATTGTGGAGGAGACCAGTTGAAAATATTGTTTGTTATACCATTATTTCAGTTTCTTTGAGTGTATAATATACACTGAAAAAAGCATGTTTATTTCTTTCATGGTAAAATTTCTTGCTTTCACTGATCCTTGAAAATATAGCACTAATAACAGTAATGGCAAGCATTCTGATATATATATATATATATATATATATATATATATATATATATATATATATATATATATATATATATATATATATATATATAAACCTGTCTTGAAAGGCCACTTATGTGAGACCACTGTTTTGAGAGACCATTGTTATTTGGCAGAAGAGTGATGTTTCAAGACAGGTTCTGCTATATAGTGCTCTCTCTTTGTAGAAGCTGGACCTGCAGAAGCACTTGATACACAGTGTCTTCATCCGGTGTCTGGCAGATGAGGATATGCGAGTCAGAAGGAGTGCTGCTCTTGCTTTAGTCAGGTCTTGCTCCTGTTTCAATCATAGTTATACTTAAATGGATAATTTATGTTAATGCTGATTATTATTTAAAAAAGGTGACTGTAAGGTAATCAGTCTGTAAACTTTGAACTTTGTAATGGTATTCTTTTATTTAAAACACTAGAAACTAGTTGTTAAGCACTAAACAACCCCCCACCAAATTTATGAAAGAACAGTCTATGTAACTACAGTTCTAACAAAAGCTTTTCTCCAAAGCAAGCTAAAATAATCATTCTGATCTGCAGAACCTTCTCAGAAGAATTTAAAAACTAGCAGTGTGATACTCAACATCAATGAACATTATAAAGATAATTATTTTCTCCATTGTACAGTTATGTAGATAACCTTAAAATCTCACTGGGAATAAACATACCCTGTCAATATGATACACCAGCAGACAGGAATTATACTGATAAACTGTATAATAGTAAGGCAGTCTGATATATTACGTTACCAAAACTAACTTTATTTTTAAAAACTACCTTTATTTTTCTAAAATATTAAAAACAAAGCATTTGTGATCTAAATAAAAAATTTAAAGTTTTCTTTGCCATTTCTTTGTTTATACCTCTTTTTAAAATGTAGTTTTCTATACTTGGTTTTATCCGTCATTTTATCCAAACCCCGGCTACAAGACTGTGGTATCATTAGAAACCTGGATGCTACAGTAATAGGTCTCATTGATACAATTGTTACATGATCTAACATATAGCAAAACCTTCAACACCAATGACAAAAGGTTATATAAACCTCTCACTGACAAGACACAGTGATTAGTTGAACAAATGAATCAACCAGATAAGTTCCCTCTGATGAGTTACAAAACTGGTCAGGGACTAAGGCGACTACCTCAGCAGATAGGAGGGAATGCCTCTTTATCCATTCAGTCTTCATCTTCATTCCTTTCGAAAAACTTTTGTTTAAATTCTATTGCATTGTCAGAATCATTTTTTGTTTAACATCATGCAGTTTTTATCCACTCAGGGATTTATGTTTAATCCATTATTCAGGGACTGGGCAGTTTGTTTCATATCATCATACTGGTTATTTTTTTTTTTTTTTAACAGGTTCATTAGCACTTAAAACTTTATTACACTTCCTTTTATTGCTACATAAGATGGCAGTCTTATCAACTTCATTAACAATAATGAAACTATGTAATGATATATCAACATGCATCAAAATGTTTGATGAGTAAACTTTTGAGATTGAGAACACACTTTTGTATTATTGATTTAAATGTTCCAGTAGTTAGTATGTATTGGTCTTCAGTAATTAAAGAAACAACATAATAATAAACACCAGTTATGGGTTGCTAAATTTTTGTTATATCAATCAAGTTTTGAATGAAATCTTCATGGTGGTTAATTTTTTGAGGCAAGTGCCTTTTATTTTCTTTCTTTACACATCATTATTAACATTAATTGTTGTTTTTTTTAAATTAGAACTTGTAAAATATATGATAAGTATAGTGGTGCTTAAATTCACTTGCTTGTGATGGAGACATATTAAAGAAATCTAAGAGTTACATTATTAGCAATTAAAACTACTCACCTTACAACTGTTGACATGTCTCACAAACTTCCTGAAGCAAGGTTAAGATCTAAAAGTCAGAAAATCCTGGATACTTACAAATATTGTGATTAAAAGCTGGTAAGTAGAAAATATCAATAATTATTCTTTATTTGTCAAAATTTGCTTTGACTAGTAAATATTGATATGTCACACCTGTGCAAGAAAATGAGAGACTGACCTTGACATTGACTACAAAATGGAATTGATGTATGACATGAAATATTTTGGAACAATTATGTAATAGAAGAATGTGGTAAATATAAACACAAAATAAAAGATATATGTACTGTGGTGAGATCACAGGGTATACAACTTGCAGAACATATGGCATTATGAATGAACAAGACCCCCCCTTCACTAACTCACTCTCTTTCTCTTTCTCTCATCTTTTGGGGTTTGCCTGCGGACAAGTACCATGGGAAATTGAGTATGAGCAAGTCAAATTTTAAATTGTCCCAGGAGTCAGACTATTGCATTTGTTTTAAATCCTGCATTATTTATATTGATGTTATCATCAGAATCATCACCTGGATTATCACTACCGTCATGTCAACATTTAAGTTGTCATCCATCTATTCATTTTTTAATTGATTTCAGTCTAACAAACACTCCTCCAACCACATTTTTTGTAAAATCTTTGTATTGCTGTTCTTTGATATTTTTAAAGTATAGCACTTGTTTCTATAGCAATAACACAAATATACAGCAGATTATAGCCATAGTTGAATTAAGAATAAATGAGATTTTGTTCAGGATAAAATAAGATACACATCGGGAAAATTGCAGTGTGATATATGCATGCATACTTGCATTACCACACACATGGTCACATAAGTACAGAAAAAGAGTATTTTTTAAGTGTTGCAAAGTATGAGCGCAAAGCTGATGTTTTTCACATTATGTTTCAAGTTAAAGGTATTTTATCACTGTTTTTTCCACAGATTAGTACCAAAGCTGTATTATCCAGTGGACAGTCATTTCCAGAATCCTGCAGTTGCCATAGCAAAGGAATATACTGATAACTTTCTTAATCCCATCATGCATGACTGGGCTATAGAGCCACCCACCATTGTCCAGGGATTGGTCAAACCATACCATGTTTCCCCTGATGTAATATCAGACTTCACAGTGGAGAATAGCTTGTCCAGGATTGTCATTGCCTTATTGTATGAGCTCAACTTGTCACAGTCAAAACATCTCACTGTATGTATAATTTTGTGATCTTAAATATAGATATGACCTGTCTATTAAACAGGTCCATCCTTTTGACATTATGTTCTAAAATATATCCATGATGCCTTTGTTTACAAAAGGTTAATATTTTACTATTTAATACAGCTGAATGAAGCATTTTTAAGATGGCCACTGGTGAGCATATCGATGTCTGAGCACACCATTTTTATTTAGGACCAACTAGAACTTGGAACTACATTTTTTTACCATACATTTGTAGCTTTCTACATTCATAGACCTGTCTGTGAAGTCAGGGTTACAAGCTACTTGACATACTGATTCTATCAAAGAGATACCTGGTGAAAAGATGAATCACTTTGTAGATTTTGTATTAAAACTGATATGGTGTGTTGGATGCAATATTCATTTACTGTTCCAGATGATAAAGATAAAACATAATAGTCACTTTTTTTATTAATTACTTGATAAATGTTTTTTCTTCAGAAATTTGAAGTAGTTATACTTAAGACCTTTTTTTTGTAAAAACCTTGTTAGTTCAATTAAGCAAAGCCCACTCAAGGTACTCCAATAAAATATAAAAGGCATATTTGTGTTCATATTAAAAAAACCTTACATGTTTAGGCTTTTGTAGCAGTTTTAAGTTAATATTTTTATATGCATGTCATAAGGTGATTATGGTGTATTACACAATGTTTGTCTGTTACCAATTTTGTTTATGCAGAGTAACTCAAGTTGTGTTTAATATAAAGTTACTATACTTTGTGGCTGGCTTGCACTTGGGATAAAGAAGAACCCTGTCAGTGTTGGAATTGATCTTCAAGGTCAATGTCATTTTGCTGCAGAGTGGAAAAATTGTTTCTGCATAATAACTTGAGTTGTCCACCATCTACAGTTACCAACCTATGTAGCAGGCTTGCATTTGGTATTAAAAAGAAGCCTTTTGAGCTGGGAGTCATGTCAAGGTCACAATGAATGAAAAAAAAAAAAGGAAAGTGATTTCTGCATAATAACTTGAGTTATTACATCACAGACCTATACCAAACTTTGTGGATGGTTTACACTTGGGGTGAGGAAAAAGGATGTTGATTTTTTGGTGTGAAGGTCAGGGGTCAAAGTCACTGAAGGAGGAAAAATGGTTTCTGAGTTAACTTTCAAGAGTATTATTAAACGTGGCATATAATGGGCCATTTACAGTACTCTTGGCACACATATATTAACATTCTGGACTTTGACATTCTAGGAATAAATTTTGTTGCCATGGTTAAGGCTAGAATACTTGTAATTATTAAAAATTTAACTGTTAAGAAAGGATACAGATGTAACTTGATGGATTAAACAGCATGATAGAAAAATGTGATTGGATTTCATAATCAGCAGGGCTATGAAACTGACATACAGCTTTGTATCAGCATCGCTGCACTGAACACATTGTAGCTACATGTAGAGCTGATTAGTCTCTCCTTAAATCTTCTGGTCTAGGCCCCACAAGCTTATGCAGTGGTCATGCATCTTTGGCCAGTGTCTGTCAAAACTTGTGTAGAGGTCCTGCATCATTGACTAGACACCAGCAAAACTTTTGCAGTGCTCCTGCATCATGTTCCTGTTGCCTAACAAAGCTATCCTTTAATCTTACATCAAAATGTAGATAGGGTTATCATATTGGAACCTTGGACAGTGACTATGAAGATGTGATTACAGATGAGGCAGCAAACTTGAAAATCTTGACACTATTTCTCTTATAAGGATGATTATGAGTTGACAACATACACTTGCTCATTGTACAGTTGTTTTATTGATTGCTGTGTAGTTGTTAAAAACTGCAGATTTGAATATCAACATGGCTTTTATGGTTAACAACTTGAAAATCTTGATATTGCTGCTTATTTTTAAGAGCTGTAATATTGTCATATATTTTTCACTAAAAGGCTTCTTGCACCATAGATTTGGTCCAAAATAAAGATGACAATGATCAAACTCCATCCACATATTGGTATAGTGAATTCTTTTGACCAGACTTTATATTTAGTTGAATTTCAAGAAACAAATTGATAGTCAGGACTCCCTATATTGATATCAAACTCAGAGGTCATGACCCAGGTTTTACATGTAATGGTTTATGCACATGATTATGCAAACTAAAATAATAGCATTTGTATCAGACTAGGTTTGTGGAACTAAATGAATATTTCTCTTTGAATTAGAGCGAGTTTAGAAACAATAACTTAGGCCTTTCAAATTTAATGGCCTATGAATAAAAGTATTAAGGCAAGTTCAGTCACCCTCTGTCCATTTCACCAGGTTAAAGGTTATGACATGTTGTTTTTGTTTATTTTACTGCACTAGCCTCATTAGCATATTGAGTCAAAAAAATAAGAACATGTCAACTGATTTGGAATGTTTCTTTTGAAAATCACGTTTTTTTGTGTTTGGCAGTTACATGTTAAAAGGACGTAAGTTGACTTGGATTCCTTTTCAGCCATTATAACATCAGATCCTTTGAGAGACTTGTAAACCATTTTCTATCTACATATAACCATGTATGATATATACATTGAAGACCTATTGATAGCAAGTACAGAAAAAAGATTATTTTAGTTCAAAACTTCATTTACTAGAGTTTAATCTGTTTAAAAGCAGAAAAAAACCTCTTATAACTTTATTTCAATGCCATTTAAATATGTTCATTGAAAGCATCAAAAACTGACAGTAATTGTTTTCTTTCAGTCTGGATGTTGTCTAGCCCTTTGTCTTCTCTCTGAAGCTTATACTACCAGCTTGTATCCCTATGCCTGGGGTTGTGGAATCCCCACCCCTATCCAGCCTCGGGAGTCCTCATCAAAGGTCAAGAGACCACCCACAAGGTCACTTAGTTCATCAAGGTGAGATAATGTTCATTTAGTTCATCAAGGTGAAATTATGTTCACTTAGTTCATCAGGTGAGATAATATCCACTTAGTTCATCAAGGTGAGATAATGTCTTTTTTAACTTCTGTGATGAAATAAAAAAAAATTGTAAGTAATTTTCCTTATCATCTTACACTTCATTACTGTAAAATTGTCAAAAATTTTTTTGAATCTAACAGATTTTAAGTAGAATTTATTAATTGGTTCAGTTTTTAAAGATATTTAGAAAACCTGCAAGTTTCATATCTTTTGTTTGAGTAATGGCACATATAATTGTTTTTCTTCGTGCAGACTTCACCTTTGTAACTTTAGGTATTCTATTTAATGTAAGATGTGGTTAAGTTCTCATGTATACAGTGGCAACTAATTACTGCATACAGTGTAATGCCACATGCCATCATTCCTCCTGAATTTCTGCAGAAAGCTTGCAATTTGTACAGTAAACCCTGATATAACAAAGGGGCCCAGAGTGGAAGAGTGGTATAATGTGTTCAACGTTACTGATCACTGCCATCTCACCTTTGCTTTTGTTTGAGAGTTTCAGGCTCTGACAATGTGAGTATGTCAGAAAGATTACCAGTAGATTCTGGTGTGTCAGTGGTTCTTTTTGGGGTTCTGTTGTATTCTTCCTCCACCATTCTTACTGGCCACCATGTGTAGCCTATCTACTACTGAAAATGGTCTTGAACCCTACAAGAATAACAATAACAACAACAGCTAGATATAACAATGCCTGAAGTTTTAGTTTATCCAATATTTTTGTAATAAATGAGATGTGACATATATTGTACCACAATTTTGTAAAGGAATAGATCATGTTTCTTACTTTATACTTATGAAGGTATTGTTTTTTGTGATATCTTTATAAGCAAAATTTACTGTATTTTTCACATAAATCAAAATATTAAACTGTTCATAAAGTCATCTTTGTATCTAGAAAGATTTGCATAAAATTCTCTAGACAGTAATGTCTGAGTTAATAGGCAACCCCTTCTGCCAACAAAAAGCAGTCCCTCAAGACAGGTGGTCTCTAAACAGGTTTATGCAAGATGACCAGTTTTCGGAGTTGAATTTCAACATGGTGTAAGAAAGAAAAAAATACCAGTCAATATTGTATTCAAGTTATTTTTTATGACTTTTCTTAAAATATTGTATTAAATATTCATCTGAAAATGATTTTATATTGCAATAATGATGTACATCATAAAAACATTGACATACTAGAAGATCAGGTGTACATGAATTAGCACATGAATGGCATTCACAGCAATGTTGAAATGGCTGTTTTGAATAAGAATCATGGCTATCAGTTGCAGTGATGCCCAATTGTACACGATGTCTCACAACAGTACATTTATATCATAAAATCAATCCATGCATGACAGATGGTTGTTTATGGCAGAGTTCACTTGAGATAGGTAGACAGGTTTTATTCTATTTACATTTTCAGAACTTTTGATTGTCACCATCTAGCCATTATTGTGTTGAGATGCCATAATAACCTAATACATAATACTTACATAATGTCTCCTTTGCTCTTAATTTGGAAGCAATTTCCCTAATTTTTTAAGTATTATATTTTTAATAGGATTTAGGGCTTTTTGGCTTGCAGTGGGCATGAGAATCTTTGTTCAGAGAAATGTGCTACCAAATAATAACTGGGAATCTTAAGGGAATTACCTAATTTCAGGAAACTTTTGTGCCCAATAATGACTGAAAACAGCTCCTAAATGGGGTATAATGGAAGGGTTTTCTGAGGGGAATGCATAGTATAAGGAAAATTCACTTGAATACCAAAGAATTAAAAAAAATTTCATTCTCATTCCTGATACCAATAAATTCACAAACATTCAAGTCATAGTAAATAAGAAAAATGTGCCAATTTTCATTTAAAAAAGAAGGAAAGCTCTAAACAGTGCAACTAATTATATGCTTTGATTTCAAAATTTAAATAGTGTATAACGATTTTGAGGGTACTTTACTGGTCAGAGATCATTTTCATTCAGTGTTCATTTTCTCTTTCAGTTCCCTCAGCCTGGATGAACTAAACCCTGGTTCAGGAGGTGGTCCTCTACCCATAATCCTCTCCTTGCTGATATCATCATCTGTCAGCCATGACATTGCTTCCCACCAGACTGCACTGCAGCTTGCAGGAAACTTGATAGCTGGTAAAGTACTAATTTTCATTAATAATTTTAACTGAGATGAATATTTTTATGTATTTTTATGCCATTGGTAGAGACATTTGCCTCCATCTTTGATAATTACTGGTTTTGATTTGCCTGTCCTTCTGGCTGATGATTTCTTGTAACTGCAATTCAAAATTTAGAATTTTTTGGTAATACATTTAAGAATGTGGAGGGGTGAGGGATGCATATGTGTCTCACTACATTATTTATTACCCTTACTTGTCACAGACCAGTAGAGTTCATGGGATGGCTTTTTGTCTGTACATCCATTAGTACAAACTTGTTGCTGCTATTCTTCCAAACCAACTTAGAGGATTGCCACAAAACTTTACAAAAAAAGATTCATCATGATTTCTAGTTGGTTCTGAATGAAAATGGTGCTGCACAGAAATTCAGTATGGTCACCAATGACTCTTAAAAATCTTGTTATCACTGACTTCCTTTGTGGATGGTTCTAATAACATGGTCTTCTTATTATGTCTATTGGCCCTAAATGAAAATTGTACTGATCTGACATATGCCATGACAAAAAATCAAGACAACCTGGCGGCTCATCCTGGATGAATAATCATATCATTGTGGGGTTTTCACCAAAAGACTTATTATGATGTCCAGTTGATTTAAGACAGAATTGATGCTGACTTGACATTAATTATATCTGACATGATGGTAGTCTTGAAAACTTATTAGTACTTCTACAGAATGATTTTGGATTGTCTTATTGACAGCTGTTTTTTCCAAAAGACTTAAATGCCTATCTGATCCAAAATGAAAATGTGTCCCTTGATTGAACATCCAGCATAGCCATAGTGGTGGTCATTAGGAAAACTTTGCTATCACTGCTCATCCTGAGTGCATGGGCATATCAACATGGGGTTTTCATTGAGTGCATGGGCATATCAACATGGTGTTTTCACTGAGTGCAAGGCCATATCAACATGGGGTTTTCACTGAGTGCATGGGCATAATAACATGGGGTTTTCACTGAGTGCATGGGCATATCTTCATGGTGTTTTCACTGAGTGCATGGGCATAACAACATGGGGTTTTCACTGAGTGCATGGGCATATCTTCATGGTGTTTTCACTGAGTGCATGGGCATAACAACATGGGGTGTTCACTGAGTGCGAGGGCATATCAACATGTTTTCCTGAAATAAGTATTACAGTCTCCAGTTGTCCTCAGTAAAAATTGTGCTGATATGAGAAATGTTTTCCAGTTGGTAATTGAAGATCGGTCATTCATTTGATAAGTTCAAATGATTACTATAATTACAGTTGGTAGTGAAAATCGGTCATTCAATTGATAACATGTTCAAATAATTACTAAAATTACAATTGGTATTGAAGATCGGCCATTCATTTGACATGTTCAGATGATTACTAAAATTACAATTGGTAGTGAAGATCGGCCATTTTCATTTGACAACATGTTCAGATGGATACTATTGTTATGACCCTGTAGTTTAAGTCTGTGTGTATGTTAAGATATCAATTCGGTATAAATCTTTTTATTTCATTTTATTTCATTAAATGTAATTATTAAGAATATATTATCATCAGTCTAATATGTTGTTAAAAAACATCATGTTTACTTGAGTTGTAAATGTGACTCATGTGAGCAAGTGCTGTGTATGATGGCAAATTCATTACAAGTAAACATTAAGGAATAGCTATGAAAATGGCTGATGCTTGGTAATTCTTTCCTAATGTCCAGATGTATTGCGAAATTGCATGCGCCCTCAGTGCGCGTATGATTCAAATGACTTATTAACTTTGTTTATATACTTAGATTTTTTGTAAGATCGTCAGTCAAAGTCGGAGTTAGAGTAACAGCTAGAATAAAGAACAGTGTCATAGCCTATTATAACATCTTAGAGTTACACAACTTCTATTACCTTAAAAAAGGTATTTTTGTGCTAGAAGAAGTTGTCCTGTTGGTGGAGCTAGTTTTACTTCGTTTTTCTAAATAATTTTTCTCCTGGAGATCAACATTACATTACATGTTTGGACAAAGAAATTTTCCAAAAATATTCTAAATTGGAATGGAACAATAAAAACTGTGCTATACTGTGTAAATTCTGGATTTTTCTGTTAGTCTTCATATGATGTCATCGTCTGCCATTTTGGACCGGAACTGAACTTCAGACTTTGTTTATAAAGAGCTTTTTACAGGACTTATGTTTTATATCTTTAGAACAAACAATTTGGATCGTTTCTGTAAATTGTAAGTCTTGTTTTACGTATTCACATTATTTCATATTTCTAGGAAAATAAATTATTTTTGTTAAAATTTACAAAGCTTGTTGTCTTCACACTTTCTTTGTGTTATTTTGAACGAGCCAATATGTAACACTATAATTACTGATAATGAAGATCTGCCATTTTTTATGTTCAGATCATTATTAATATTACAATTGATAAAAACCGTTCATTTGACAAGTTCAGTATCTTCACTATTCAGTCAAGATTCTATTGCTCTATCACCACTATGCAGTTCATAGATTCTATACCTTTGCTATATCTCTACGATGCAGTCAAGATTATATACAATCATTGTATCTTCACTATGCTGTCATAGATTCTATGCAATAGTAATATCTCTACTGTGAAGTCATAGAGTCTATACAATCACTGTATTTTTTATGACAGGTGCAGCATATAAGTGTTTGCGGTCCCCAGATGATGTTGTCTGTACCTCTGGTCAACCTGATGAAGTGTCATGGTTGGTTATATCTGACAGAGTACTGGCTGCCATTATTGACACACTTCTCACACATGTGGCCAGGTTAGACTTAGCATAAAACCATTATTATAATTCTTTTCTGTTTGTGGGATACCATAATGTTTAAATTTCATTGTTGCTATGAAATTAGGGACCAAATGAACAATGTTCCAGAAAGACCACCTTCCTCAATTGTTGAATGTAGTGCCAAATAAATGTAATTTTTTGGAAATACTTGAAAATCGATGCAAAAATATATTGAAATAGGTACTGTTACCAGAAAAACAAACAATGCAAATGAAATGCAGAATTAACACAAAGTTTACAATGAACGCAGAAAAAATAAAACAAACTGTGATATGTAAGCAAACAAAATGTATGATTTACAAGCAATATGTAGTATAAGTGATAACAAAATGTAGCATACACACAAAAAATGTCATGAATGTAAGCACAATCTAACATGAATACAGACTGTAGTATGAATGCAAAACAAAATGTACCATGTATACAAACAAGATGTATCACTGCAAGCAAAATGTATGAACACAAACATAATGTAGTATGAACACAGAATGTAGTATGAACACAAACAAGATGTAGTATGAACACAAACAAAATGTAATATGAACACAAACAGAATGTAGTATGAACACATACAAAATGTAATATGACAAAAAAAACCCCAAAATGTGGAATGAATGCAAATAAAATTATTGCAAACTCAAAAGGTAATATGAACACAAAATGTTTTATGAATTCAAACAAAATATATGAACATAAACAAATTATAGGATTAATGCAGACAAAATATATTATCACAAATAAAATGTATAAACACAAAATGTATGTACTCAAACAAAATATATTATGAATGCGAAAAAAACTGTAGTAAAAATGCAAACAGAAAGTAGAATGATAACAAACAAAATGTAAAATATGCAAATTAAATGGTAAATGCATCTTGAGTAAACAAAGTGTAAATCCAAATCTGAGAATGCACAATGATGAATGATAAGCTATAATAAAAATAATGGAATTTTATGCATTTTCAATTTTATTGTAACACATTTTTAAAGACAAGATACTGTATTGCTGTTTCATTTTGTGGGTCTCAGTTTTCAGGGATTTTGAAATGAAAGATTTTTTTTGTGTCACCTTTAATGTATGGGTTTGCCTGTTACAGTTTGCATAGTTGTAGGTATTTAATAATGTGGATTAAGCCTACAATATCCAAAATGAGAATTCAAAAGAACAAAATTATATCAATAACAAATGGTCTTCACTTCAGTGGTAAAAACAAATGCTTTAATCTGTATGAGTTCAAATTAAACACCTATTAAAATCAATCACTTAACATTATAATCAAATGGGGGCAAATGCAGTCAAACAAAACAAAGCTGATCAGTTATTAAAGTACATGTGTATAATGCCTTCTTTCAAACACTCTCCTTAAAGGTTGCACCATTAATTTCTGGTGACCTTGGCATTAACAGTAATGTCCACATGTGAACCAAATATATAAGCAGCTGATCCTTGCTTAATGCAGTTAGCAAGCAATGTCAAGATTTGATATGTTTAAAGTCCCTCAAAGTGTAAAGGTGCTAAGTTGAAAAAGAATGGAATTACTCATTTGTTTAAACCTGCCTCATATATGATTTCAACAACCAGACTTTGCCATAAAAAAAGAATACAGAGAAAAATTAAAATCACATTTCCACAACTGGTATATAAATCGGTCATGGTGACTTTAAAATCTCATTAATCAAACCAATTCATCCTGAATAGATAATTGTAGCTAGCATAAAAAAATTTGTGAAATATTCAACCTAATTATCCATAATTTTCAAAATGTTGGACTTAATTCAATAATTTCACTATTATTTATCTGACAAAAATTTGGTTATACCTGCAAACTTCAGTGACATGATGTTGATGTATTGGGGTATTTTTTTATGAAATACAGTTATGTGTGAGTTTAGGGCTGTTCCATTAAAACATTCATGGTACCCAGGGTAGGCAGTATTTTGAAAATATTTGCCAGGGTACTTTGATTCATATATTTGATATTAAAATGATAAGTAAATTCTAAATTGCATCTATGGGTGAGTACCCCACTTTAAAATTACCTATCCTGGGTTCCATGTATGTTTTAATGGATCATCCCTTATCTACTGTGCTATAATTAGTGTATATTGCTACAAATATATATTACAATTAAACCAAATAACAGAAAGAACCAACAATATAAATAAAATCAAGAAGTTATTTTTTTTCTGTTTTACATAGTGTAAATTTAAGAAACATGGTTTTGTGAATTACATCCCAAATACTCCTAAATGTCCTATCTCAAGTTCAGAAATGTAGAATTTTCCAAACGAATTCCAGTATTTAACATCCTGATTTATCAAGAGTCTTTATGTCCTGATGTACCAGTAGTCATGAATGTCCTGATCTTCCATAATGATGCAATCCAGAATGTCTATGAATGAGATCTCAATAATCTCATAGTAGTGTTTTAATCCAAAAAGTCAGTAAGCACTTTTTAATTCAAATAATTCTTCTCAAATTATATATTAACACAACTAAAATGATTCTTCAGACTGATCTTAAAACAGGAATGAAAAAAATGTTTATTTAACCCTTTTCTGTCTTTGTCTATCTGCATACATACATACATACATACATACATACATACATACATACATACATACATACATACATACATACATACATACATACATACATACATACATACATACATACATACATACATACATACATACATACATACATACATACATACATACATACATACATACATACATACCATACATACATACATACATACATACATACATACATACATACATACATACATACATACATACATACATACATACATACATACATAGTCTCTTGACCTATGATTCAACAGAATGTTCTGGAAAAAAAAATTCATTGACTTATAAACAATGCCAACTTAAACTGAAGGAAACAGTTTGTTTACTTCTTAGAATCAGGACAAAACTCCAGGTGGCCACATCCTTGAGTCATGACAATAGTCAGGTATGCAATAAAAATTAAAAGATACATAACAATATGTGTTGTGGTACATTAGTAATTATGCTTCAGGCAATAGTTATAGTTGTTAAAGTTTTATTCTTTGAGATTAAGCATGCATGAATTAAACTAAAAATGCTTTCATTAAAATTTTAATTTATTGATAGTTTCACTGGAATGAAAAGTCAGTTTGAATAAGCATTAGTTCTAATTTTCTTACTTTAGTATCATTTTTTAATTCTTACATTTTCAGTAATAGTAGTGTGAAATTTCTCTATCCTTACTTGCCTCACAATATTTCATTGATCTAAGGTAGTGAACGTAATTACAGCCTGCAGATTTCATGGTCTTTAACTGAATTCAGGATTCACAAGTCTTGTTTGATTTATGCAGCAATCACCATAATTTTCTAAGAGTTACTTCCCCCTTCCCAATCAAATCATTTTGCTTTAGCAGCACAAAAATCTGACAAGTTATCAGTTGCATTAACAGGCAGTCTGCAATGGAGTCAATTAGTAGAGTTATCAGTAGCATTTAAAGACAATCTGTAATGGAGTCAATCTGTAAAGGGAACTGGTTTTTCTTATATGCAATTTACAATATAGCTTGAATTTGGGTTTTCTAATTAAAAATTAGGTATTCATGTACATGTTGTTATCAGTTTATTTTATATCATTAATTCATTTATGACTATTCCTCTTAAACATACATGGTATCCAAGGAAGGCAATTTTAAAAAATCTATACCAGGGTACAGATAATCTTACGAGTACATATGAAAATATAAAATTTTAAATTGCATCTATGGGACAGTTCTACATTAAAAGTGCCTTCCGTTGATTCTAAATATATATTGATGGAACAGCCCTTAAATTTGTTTTGATGTTAAACATAATATGATAGAAATAAACACACATTCTTATGCACCATTACTCTTGCAAGAGGAAAACACTTAGATTTTATTAAGGCTTTCCCCTTGTGAATCTCTATGCTGTAAAACAATAAGATTTACTAAATGTATTTTCGGTCCACAATAAAGGGTCTCTCCCACGAAAAGATACTGAAGATATTTAGATGTATAGAGCTGATTGGGAATTTATATGAAAATTATGTCAGGGGTTTCATTCTGTAGGATAAATCCTGATTCTTTTATTTCAGTAAACCTAGAACTTTAATGGCTAAACAGAGCTTGTCACAGAGTTATGTAGATTCTGTTGTTTGAAATCTTTTGCTGAAAGTAGCTGTCTTCAGTTGA
Source organism: Potamilus streckersoni (assembly GCA_016746295.1). Lineage (NCBI taxonomy): Eukaryota > Metazoa > Mollusca > Bivalvia > Unionida > Unionidae > Potamilus > Potamilus streckersoni. The sequence continues at coordinate 2,049,592 of JAEAOA010001266.1, forward strand.
AATAGTTTTGAGTTATCAAATACAGTGAGTCCACATCATGGTGTGGCTTTTAAGATTTTACAATAATTGTACCAATTTATCGAAGTAATTAAAAGATTTCATGGCAAAAATAAACAATTTTAATTTAATAATTTGGCAGGATGTGTTATGTTCTTATACAAAAATAAAATGTCCTATTATTGCTTCTTTCTTTATATGAATAATGATGATAAGAGTTTGTATGTGATCATTCGTTTTCAGTTATGAAATTGTCAATCACTGCAGTTAGATCTTAGCTTAGTTCAGCTCTTTGGGGGCCCAGAGTGGCCAAGTGGTCTAAAGCACGGTCCGTTACGGATCACTGTCATCTCACCTTTGTCTGCATGGGTTTGAGTCTAGGATTCAGTGAATGTGAATATGAGAGAAAGCTTGCCAGTAGCTTCTCGTGGGTCGGTGGTTCTTTCCGCTGATTTCCCGGTTTCTTCCTCCACCATTAATACTGGTTGCCATGAATAGCTTATCGTGTGCTGAAAAATGGCGTTAAGCCCAACAACAACAACAAGTTCAGCTCTTTAAAAAGTGGATGATTGTTAATCTAATTAGTTTTGAACCAGTAACTATCAGGCCATTCAATAATTTTATGTTTGTCTTCTATGCATCCTCTACATCATGCGTACAGTATTCATCCTATAGATCTATATATCATTCATACAGCATTCATCCTATACATGTATATATCATGCATACAGTATTCATCCTATACATGTATATATCATGCATTCTGTATCCAATAGATGTGTGTGTGTGTATATATATATATATATATATATATATATATATATATATATATATATATATATATATATATATATATATATATATATATATATATATATATAATCTCATGCATACAGTATTCATCCTACAAATCTATATATATCATGAATTCAGTATTCATCTTATACATGTATATATCATGCATACAGTATCCAATAGATCTATATATCATGCATACAGTATTGATCCAATACATGTATATATCATGCATACAGTATTCATCCTACAAATCTATATATATCATGAATTCAGTATTCATCTTATACATGTATATATCATGCATACAGTATTCAATAGATCTATATATCATGCATACAGTATTGATCCTATACATGTATATATCATGCATACAGTAATCATCCTTTCCATGTCTATATATAATGCATACTCTATTCATCCTACACACATATATCATGGCATACAGTATTCATCCTATACAACTATATATCATGCATACAGTATTCATCCTGTAGATATATATTATGCATAGTTTTCATCCAATAGATAAATATCTATCTATCTATCTATCTATCTATCTATCTGTCTGTCTGTCTGTCTGTCTGTCTGTCTGTCTGTCTGTCTATTCTATCTATTCTATCTACCTATGGTTCCCTGCTTAAAATCAAATATTAAGAATGCAGTCACTGTATTGTCACAATCTCTCATTTAATTAGTATTGATTTAAGATGATAACTGAACAAGCTTATACGCCCTCTTTATTTAATTGACCCATTGCACCATTGTACAGCTTTTATCCCACTCCAACACACCCATATTTGTAGAGCTATCAAATGTGCATGTACCTTACCTTTTTCTTTAGTTAACTAACTTGTTGCACTATTGTAATTTAAGGTCACGCTAGAATTTTAAAACTAGGAGTCCAGGACTCCTAAGTTGGTAAAAATAGGAGTGCCACCAGCAAAAGTTGCAGTCCGAACTAAGCCAGAAATCATGTACTTTCTTACACTTGGTTACGGTTGCATCAATTATAGCAACTGAATCTCATTGAAATCTTCATCATTTTTCCGTTTAACTACAAAACATTTGTCTAAATTTGCAAACAGCATTTTGTCCAAGTCTCTTGATTTAGAGTTTGTGGGCAATATTTATCGGCAACAACCGTAAATGAAATCAATAACAGTGATTGCGCAGGGCTTCGCCAATGTCGCAAATGGCATTGTTTATATTGGTTTTAAATTTTATATTTTTATATTTTTATATTTTATATTTATAAATTTTTATATTTGTTTTAAATTTATATATTGGCGACAAAAATATACCTTCTGGCCATATTTTTGGCTACAACAGTTTTGGCTTATAAAAATGTTACATCTTAAGTTTAGAGTGGAGAAAATCAAATGCACCATGACAGGAACCCTCAAACTTGGATATAAAAATGCACTGGAATCAATTGTTACATAAACAAATTCTTATTTCATATCAACAAACCACCCCAACAGTTAATTGTTATGCTTATGTTGATATCTGACCTTAATACCTGTATGCTGTAATATATTCAAATTTTCGACTGATAGTCCGATAATACATCCCAGTATTCTGTAATATAATCAAACTTGCAACTGATAATCTGATACTACATCCCCGTTTGTTTGTACCCCTCTACCGATTTCAGTAAATAAAAAGTTTAATATGATAAAAAGTTTAATGTGATAAAAAGTGCACAGAACTAAGTTAATTGAATCATTGATTCGAACCTGTCACCAGAATGTCACTAATACTTGCACTTTTCATGCTTAACAGACTTTACATACTAACACGGCACCATATTCTGTACACTATGTGGTAGTTTATTTCCATCCGACAACATAATAACGTAATTCATCCTATACGGTAATTGTCGGATAATTCCGTAAATTAGCATAATGTTGACTTTGGAATTATATTCATTTGCACACATAAATTTTTTTTCATTCTTTTCCTTTGCTTGATTTGACACTGTAAGTATCAGAAGCAGATGACATATGCATGTACAGCTTCAGTTGCTCGTGCACCCCTTTGCTGAAAATGGACTGGTCCAGAAACTGGAAATGGTTCTCAAGCATGTCAGTCTTTTACATTGAAAACTTCCGCTAAGCATGAAACGTGAAGGCAATGAAGGTGTTATGGCAATTATTCTCACATTTCAGGTGAGAAAATATAAATGAATGAATGAATGAATCGACTAAGTTATTTGCACTTTTTATAAAATTAAAGGTTTCCATTATTGAAATCTGTATGGGGGTACAAACCAACGGGGATGTAGCATTGGACTAGCCTCAATTGACTACCTCTGAGGGTGGAAAAGTGAAATGACTACAGTTGACCACTTGACAGCAATTTAAAAAAACAACAAAAATACCACAAAAAAAACTAGAAAAAAAAAGGTTTTGCTGCAACTTCAATGAAAACTGATTATCTCTAAAGCACTGATATATACTAAGGAAATGTTTTGCAAATTGTGTCAATGTTGTACAATTCATTTTATATTGGCACAAATGGGTATTTGTTTTGTCCGTCAAAGAGAGCCTTTAGCAGCACCTTCAATAGCACATACACCTTCATCAAAGCAAGCTGGCGACCTTTGATCAAAGAAGTCAGCAACAAACTAAAACTAAAATAAAAGCATTGCTTCAGTTTTCATAGTGATTAGAACATATATATTTTGCCGTAAAATTTTTCTTCCTTGCAACAAAAACGTGAGTATGGAAGACTCCTGTATCAGCAATTGTATGCATCCCAAATCAAAAGTTTGCATCCAAATACATGTAATTATGCGTTTCAAATATCACTGGTACAGCTTATAACCCTTTCTAACCCACCCCTATTTGTAGAAGCACAGGAAGTGCATGCACCCCTTTCTTTAGTTTACTGGCTCATTGGACTAGTGTACAGCTTATACCCTCTCCAACCCACTCACATTTGAAGAACCTGTGTGCATGCACTATTATCTTTAGTTAACTGAGTTGTTGCACTATTGTACAATATGTTACAAAGTTGTCTTGTTTATTGGCTCTCTTTGGAGCCTGACCATCAATAGAATGGATTCACTGTATTCTGAATTTATCTCTTTCCATAGGTATCAAATTTTGTTGTTTGGGGAAAATTGACATTTGTACCTGTAATTTAATTAATTGACTGAGTAAGGGGTCTTGTTCAGAGAGAAGACTCATTCAGGGACTGTTGAAGGAGTCTTATTTCAAAAGAGGGATCATTCATGGCCATGATAAAGGAGTCTTATGGTTTCCACAGAAGCATTATTGTTCTTTGGGACTTTCAGTTGGTTGTTTGCATTAACCATGAAATCAATGAAAATGAGACTGCATGAAAAATATAGAATTTACGGTATGCATTAAGCCTAGAATCATTTAGTTGCCTGCTTTTCAAATAATTTATTCAACAGTAAAAAATATTTAAAGAGCTTTTGCTTTCAGTTTTTTAATTTCTTCAGGATTTTATTTTGTTCTAGAAAAATGTACAGTAGTCCCCCTGTTATACTGCCACCCCTTCTGCAACATGAAAGTGGCATTATAAGATGGATGGCCTTTCCGGAGGAAGAATACATTTTTTTTTGAAAGTATATGTAATGTACGCAGTAAGAAAGCTTCATTCATTAAAGTATTTAATATCTTCATTTAAAAGTAATATTAATTATTAAAAGGATCGTCTTATTATAACAATAGACTTATTTCAACTGAAGATGCATTAGTAGTTCTTATTCTTGGCATAAGCGAGATATGCATGTGGATGTTGTTATCATGAATATTGCAAAACCTTTCAAAAACGTCAATTAAATCTTGGTACATTTATATCTTTTTTTTCCATTTCCTCCTTTTTCCCTCCTTATTGGTTATGATGTTGTTTGTTCAAGTCTTTTCAAAATAAAATTGTTTTATTCAAGTCTTTTCTACCTAAAATCATTCAGCAAGTTCCCGCACCACACCACACCACACCTGATGTCGTCGAGTAGAATAACCAACTTTTAAAAAAAAACTAATCGTTTTCATTTATGTGATGACATGTTAATGATTGGTAATGATTTATTTGAAAATTGCTAACTATATGCAATTTAATTATGCAGACAAAACTGTTGCAGAGAGGACAATATGCCTTCTTCATAAAGGAATGTGTTGTTAAGTGATTTTTCAGTCTTTGTTTTGTTCAAGGCTGTTTTGCATGTGTCAACAAAAATCTACTTTTTGACTATGATGACCCTGTTGTGATCTTGACAATTATGTCTGGTTGTAATCATCAGTGTTGCCAACTACAAGACTGATAAAACAATTTTTCTGCATTTAAACAAAATGCCATGTTTTTTTTAAAGGCAGCGATCTTGTCACATGATTCATTAGTCATAGTCTGGTACCTATTTGTGTTTACATTTAATTAAAATAAGTGAGAGAAGCCAAAACAGCATCAATATGTACACAGATTTGATCTAAATAGCACCTCACAGCCATTAGGATTTTTTATTGTCAGTAGTAATAGCCACTAATTAAGAAAGAGAGCAAGCTCAACATCTTACTAAGAAAAGCCATAAAGGCTGTCAAACCATTTTTCCGCTGACTAGTGTATTATAAATCAATACTGCCACTTCTCAGCAGTTACTACTGTTCAATAATTGGAATCTTAACAATTATCAGAGGGACTAAATTGGACATCTCATAATAACATGGCTAATCAGATTATGTGTACTTGCTTTTTTATATGAATTAAAATTTGAGTCTTTCTCGACTTTGTGAAATAAATGTGGCTTCTTGTGATGTGCAAATGATATAATATTAACCTTAGTGTTGCGTGTACTTTATTTAGTTATACTTCTTTTAGGAACAAAAACCTGACATTGGGAAACAGAAATCTGATTGCTTAGCACATGTTATGAATAAAATTGGTTCTAGATACATATTACAAAATAAAATGTGGTCGTTTGTGATGGGTAAATTGTATCTTTTTCCACTAATATGCTTGCTGTTGGTCACGTTAGCAGGGTGGCCTTTTGTGAGGGGTGCTTTTGGACACACATTCATTGGTGCCATCAGATTCTGGCCATAAGGAGCAGGTTGCTGCAGGTTGGGGGGGCTGTTCAAGAGGGGGACTACTGTATTTAACAACTGAAGAAACTGGTAGAAATTTTTATATTCACTGGCCCTTTTTAATAGATTCAGAAAATTGTTTCTTGCAAAGCATTTGCTGTATTTCAGACTCTTGAATGTGTACACCCACGTTATAGAGGAGCAGTTACCAGGACCTGCTCATGTTAAGACCTCCCTCCCATCCCTCCCCAATGCCCCTTCCCTCAGTCCCATCAAGCGCAAGGCACGGGGAGAGAAGGATGCTAGTACTGGTCAGACCTCAGCAACACAGCAACAGGAGAGCAAAAACAAGGAAAAACAAGCACAGAAAGGCAAGCTAGTTATTTAATGTACATTTTATTTCTTTGACAGTTTGGAACATTTGACATGCTATGCTGAATAGGGAATTTTCTTGCAGGGAATAACATTTTCTTGCAGGGAATAACATTTTCAGATAGCTTGCTTGGGTTTCTAAAACATCAAAGTGAGGGGCCTCCTAGGTTGTAACTTTGGAAATCTTAAATTTTAAATAAGGAAGTCAACATTGATCTGCTTCAGAAAGATACTTGGAGAGAGATAGAGACAAAATAATTTTTCACAGATTCACTGATTTCTGAAATCTGTTTTTTGGTCAGATGTGTCACTTTTAAGATCACAGTCAAGAAAGAACTTTGTCTACTTTTGATTAGACTCAGATCTATTTCAGAATTTAACAATGCTTCTTTTTTTACTGTGTTTTATTTTTGACATGGATATCAGTACTCTGTTTTAAAATTGACATGGATATCAATACAGTGTTTTTTTTGACAATAATATCAGTACAGTGTTTTATTTTTAACATTGATATCAGTACAGCTTTATTTTTGACATGGATATCAGTACAGTATTTATTTTTGACATGGATATCATTAGTGTTTTATTTTTGACATGGATATCAGTACAGTGTTTTATTTTTAACATGGATATCAGTAGTTTTATTTTTGACATGGATATCAGTACAGTGCTTATTGTTGACATGGATATCAGTACAGTGTTGTATTTTTGACATGGATATCAGTACTCTTTTATTTTTGACATGGATATCAGTACAGTGCTTTTTTACATAGATTTCAGTACAGTGTTTATTTTTGACATTGATATCAGTACAGTGTTTTATTTTTAACTTGGATATCAGTACAGTGTTTTAATTTTGACATGGATATCAGTACTGTTTTAATTTTTATATAGCTGTCTGTATTGTTTTATTTTTGTTATGAACTGCAGTAATATGTTTTATTTTTGACATTGGCATAAGTACATGTGACACTTAAGTTAGATGCATTGTATCAGTCACAACTGGCATAAATTGAAAGTACATGTACATAAATTGAAAGTACATGTAACTGCTTTCTCAGTGAGCAATGTAATGCATGCTCATGCATGTATGTGAGCTGCTTTTTGAATCACAGCACATGAAACCAGTGTTGGCTTTAAAAAAAAGTTCATTCGTGCAGATTGAATGTTATTCTTCATTTTGGATTAAAATGAAGGAACATAAAATCAGTTGGTGTATAGTGAGCATCACCTCTACTGTGTTTATATTAGACATGGATATCAGTACTGTGTTTTATATTCAACATGGATATCAGTACTTTGTTTTACATTTATCATGGATATCATTACTGAGTTTTATATTTGACATGAATAGCAATATTTTGTTTTATACTTGATATAGATATCAGTACTCTGTTTTACATTTGACATGGATATCTGTACTTTGTATTATATTTGACATGGATATCAGTACTTTGTATTATATTTGACATGACTATCAGTACTTTGTATTATATTTGACATGGATATCAGTACTTTTTATTATATTTGACATGGATAGCAATATTTTGTTTTATACTTGATATAGATATCAATACTCAGTTTTACATTTGACATGGATATCAGTTTTTTTTATTATATTTGACATGGATATCAATACTGAGTTTTATATTTGATATATCCTTACTTTGTATTATAATTGACATGGATATCAATACTTTGTATTATAATTGATATGGATATCAATACTGTGTTTGATATTTGACATAGATATCAGTACTGATGTGTTTTTGACAAGGATATAAGGGCATTTTTTCTTTCTACATGAATATTAGTACTTTGTTGTTTTTTTTTTACATGTATATCAATACTGTGTTGTATATTTGGTATGGATATTACTACTGTTTTTTATTTTCAGTATGGATATCAGTACTGTTTTGCTTTTGACATTGATATCAGTACTGTGTTTTATATTCAACATGGGTATCAGTACTGTGTTTTATGTTTAACATATATATCAGTACTGTGTTTTTTATATTCAACATGGATATCAGTACTGTTTAATTTTTGACATGGATATCAGGACTGTTTTATATTCAATATGGATATCAGTACTGTTTTATTTTCATTGTGGACATCAGAGCTGTGTTTTATATTTGGCATGGGTATTAGTACTGAGTTTTATTATCAAAATGGATATAATTGCTGTTTTAATGCCAAATGATGGTGTCATATTCATATTCAAACTATATGCATCACATTCTATATACATGTGTAAAGAGATCAGTTTTTATACTACTGTGTATATATTGCCATGCAGAAAAACATTTACATTTTTTGGCAAAATATGCAATTGTTGTTTATTTGTAGAGTTTATATGTAGGAAATTGTCTAGGTAAGTAGGTTTGCACATGGAGCATGAGGGAAAAAATTCTCCTTTATAAATCTATAGCTTTCATTTTATTTCTTTTTCTGAATACAAGTTTAACATATATCCTTTAAAGTTTTAGTGATAGTCGCAAATATAAAAAGAAAGTTAACATTCAATATGTATTACATGTTTAACAGATATTTTGTTTGAACAAACCCTATGTAAAGATGACATTAACAGTCATCCTTTTGATGAGATAGTTGTTTAGATTGGTAGACAAACACAATAACAAATAGATAAATGTATTATGAGCAGGCAGATGAAAATAAATATGGATATCCACATTGACATTGTCTGGGTGGGAAACCTCTGTGCAAACAAAAGGTTGGGGGTGTAGTTCCTTCCAGAATCATAATTTTTTATATTTTAAAAGTTTTTTGGTGGTCAATTTTAAAGTATCAAGGTGATGCAATGCATTTGAAATTATTTTCTTTCCTTTTTATTGACTGATCTACATAAAGATAATCTTGTATGCTGACAATCTTTGCATAGTCTTTTAAAAAAAACCCCATTAGCATTTCATGAAAACCAATGAGTTATTTTCATTAGAATGGTCCAATTTTGAACTATCCTTCACAAAATACCATTTGCATTTTTCTTTCTTTCCTGCCTTTATAATGGCAGGAGGGAGAGAAAGAGAGATGGATGTTGGATAAAGATACAGTACTGTTTTTCTCCTGCCATTTCAATGCTAGAATAGAGAGAATTTGAGAGTGATGTTGGATACAGATACAGTATACATTAAAAATAATGAAGGTAAAAGTTCTTTACAAAAACCCCAAAAGATTGCCATATGTATTCACTTGCAAGTATAGTAAAACTGTAAACAACAAAACTCCTGGTCTGCCATAGCATAACATATTGCTTGTTCAACTGATTACTCCTAACAAACTTCACAGACCCAGATCTGCTGATTCATAATTGGATGACAGATCTGGATCTGTGCAGTTTGCAGTTGGACTCAACTTATAAATAAGTATATATGGTAAGATGTGTTGAATGCAACATGTGAAGGACAGAGACTATACTTAAAGCCCTTATAGTATTTGTGTAAACAGAATGAGCCATAATGGCACTTGCTTTGAACATTTAGAGATAAACATAGTAAATCAAAGCCTCATCAATGAATATTAAACCAAATTTTAGAAATTAGATAATATGTATTGGCACTTTTATAGATCTGTTGTGGGTCATATCCATTAATCTGTATCTGTCTTTCTGCCAGATATTTGGTTCTCCCTGTAATATGAACTTCATATACACTGATTCTGTGTTTTGGATTCTGGATAAAGCCCCAACTCCTCCACTATTTTGGTTTGGTGCCATTAGTCATGATGTCATAGGTAAAATTGAATCTTGCATTCAGTCTCATCACTATCTATTTAGAGCAGATGGTTATGTTTTGTATGATGTTTCATGAAGATAATAGATACTTGCAGAGGTTTCAGATCCAAGATGCATCCACTCCACAAATGCAATGGAGAACAGATGTGCAATGGCTTCCAGCTCTGGTGAAGTGTGAATATGGTCCCCATCTAATGATTTTTGTTCCTTTCTTTTTCCAGAAAAAGAAAATGAGAAGGACAAGAATAGAAAGGAAGGTCTTGGAAGTTTTTACGCTCAGCCACATTATCTTAAATTGTATGATGTGATAAAGGGAGCTTACTCTAACTACAAAGTAAGTACTACCAAGCATAGATAGCACATTAAAACATGTCTTAAGATGCTTCAACTTATGCTAATAGATTATGGTCAAGTGGTTTTTCACTTGAAGTCATAATAGTACATAACAAATTAATTCATGATAAATTTAGTAATAGTTGGCAGGTTGTCTTCATTTTTACAGTCAGATTTAGCCCTATATTTTGTGGGACAAAGCTCCAAGGAAAAAATTTCAAGGCATTTTTTGTCAAACCAAACTCAAAGGGACAAGTCAGAGGATGTCAGTACTAAAACTGCAGTTTTTTTATGTGTTTGTATTCCATATCACTTTCAGCTTTGTCTGATTAATATCTTTCCATGGATGTAAATTGTGCTTGCACTTCTTGCCTCCTTAAGTATCTTCATTTAAGTTGTACTCTTGTATCAAGTCGGAACAGTGTGTAACAAGCTTTTTTTACATTAAAAAAATTTGTTTATCTATCACACTCAGGACAGATTCTTCCAAATGTCAAAGTAGGTCACTGTGATGAAAAATGGTTATACAGTGTAATTGCCAATAAGGTCGCAATTTAAATTATAATAATACTTATATTTTGGCCTATAAGCTGTTGGCTTAGTGGATTTGCTCTGGTTTAGTAAATTCTGTTCCAGCAGCTGTGTGTGTGTGTATATAGAGTGATAACCAACAAATATTGTATAATTTTAAATATTAATTTATTTTCCTAAAATACAAAGTGAAAGAATTAAAAATAACTTATAGAATAGTGAATGAATTCCTAAAATCCTAAAATTTTTATTAGTTCCAGTAGTTCCAAGTAATCAGAATACATTCCAAAGGTATTCCAAATGATGACTGTATTGTACTGGTGTACCATCAATACAGAAGAATCACTATATTATAAATACAATTGTCTTTAAATTATGGTAATTCCAATACAGCTATTAATCCAAAGCCTTTGACTGAATATTGAGTATAATAAATTGAATGATTCTTAAATGAAATAAATGAGTCAAATCTTCTTAATAACTATTACAAGACCAAGAACACTATCAAGAATGTCTTGTTCCATGTAATGATTCTTTTACACATCAAGCTAACAAACAGTTGTGAAACTACCGTTGCAGGCTTTCAGTGAATCATCAGTGTATATTAAAATAATCTTTACAGAAAACAATGGCCATATGGTTTATTTTAGCTAATAAGGAAATAGGTCAGTTGCCTTTCTTAAGAAACCCATGAGTTCCATTCCAAGAACTTGTGTCCTTGAAACATGTGAATAAATGAATGAATAAATCTATGCATTTGAGACATGACTAATCTTATAGTACAAACAATGATCATAGGAATTCAGCATTAAGAATGTCATTAACTAAATGATCCTTATAAAAACTCTTATGAAATTAGTATACATAATATAGATATGCATAACAATGTTTTTTTTTTCAGTTTGGGGGCTGATATTATTAGTGCACTGGAAATATTCATCTGATTTCATGACAGTGGTGAAGTTTTTTAAGCCCTGCAACAACTGTGGAAGGGGCATATTGTGTTACTCATGTTTTTTCATCCATTTGGATGTTGAATTCTGTTAATATCAGGAAAATTATATTTTTAAAAGATAGGTATGATATTTTGTGACATTTCTAGTCTGTTCTTAACCTAATTTGTTTAGGACTTGAAAAATAATTTATAGTTAAATATCTGTTTTGGGTATTAAATTTTTTTTACTATTCTTAAGTATGCATGTGGTTTTAATTTTAAAAAATGGTTTAATAACAAAGTAGAAATATTGGGAACAACTATTTATCTGTTTTGATTGATACCTTTTTGTCTTAATTTCAATTCTATAGCATGTGACTTGCATCATTTATTACAGCAAGGGACTAGAGCAGCATTTGTTACAGCAAGGGACTATGACAGCATTTGTTATGGCTAGGGATTAATAGAATATTTGTAATAGCAAGGTACTTTAGTCATAGGACAGAATTTGTTTTAATGAGGGACAATCGTGGCATTTGCTGTTGCTGGGGACTGATATAGCATTAATTATTACAAGGGAATATAGTGTATTAATATAGTCCATATTTTAGATATCCCTGGATCTCCATTTTGTTGACAAGTTTTGCCAACTACTAAGAACTGCCCTTCAAGTTCTGGCTCAAATCCTAGAGATAGCCACTCTACACGACATAGGAAAGTATTCTGAGGAGTTCCTGTCTTATCTCAAGGCCACAATAGTCCTAGAGCCAGTAATTACTGTACTTTGTGTACAACAGGTAGGTCTGTTAGATAGAAGTGTAGCATGAAGAAGAGAGAAAGAGATAAGAGAGAGTGGGAGAGAGAGTGGGGGGGAGAGAGAGCGAGCAATGGATCATTGTTGGTTGGAAGGATAGATAGGAAGATGTGATAGATAGATAGACAGTTATAAGCAACCCTTCGAGTTAAAATTGGAGTTTTCACTATAAAAACAGTCACGTTATACGACTTAGTACTCAGTGGTTTCCATGACAGTGTTATAATGAGCAAGTACTTTTTTAAAATTTACCAGTACAAATGGTTATTGCCAAGTTGTCCAAGTACAGGCCCTTGGGTAATTTTTTTAATTTCATACAAAAGCCACTTTTATAATTAGGGTATAATTTCTAATTTGTATTTGTGTGTGTGTGTGTGTGTGCATGCACACATGTATGCATGTATGTATGTATGTATGTATGTACGTACGTACGTACGCACGCACGCACGCACACACACACACACACACACAAAAGACTCATGAACCTTATCTTTTTGGTCCTTGTGGCCCATGTTGATGAAGATGTTGGCCCACCCTAGGCTAATTGATAAAAAGAAGTCGGCATTTTTTTCTGTTTGTTTTTTCTTACCATGCTAAGATAAAATGATGCACCAGTCATAGACAGAAAAAATTTTCTACATGATAAAGCCTAAAGCATTTACTTTCATCATAGTTAATATTTACTGCTTGCTGTATGTAAATGGAGGTGCCTGATGTTTTAATGAGAAGATTTATTTAATATGTTTATGAACATGTACGGTAAATATTTGTTACAGTTGCTGAAGGCCTTGTTTGGGACAAACTTGTGTAGTCAGTGGGAAGGTCAGCAGGGCTCAGCTCTTTGTCAGAAGCCATGGAAAGCGAAGCCACTTTCCAGTGGTGCTAGAGTGGGACTGTACCACTATGGTTTCACCATGCCTTACTCTCACTTCACACAGTCATTGGCTGGGGCTACATTCAGGGCATCAACAGTAGAACAGGCAGATCCATCAGGGTATGTACTTTGATTTACAATTATCCAAGCTTCATCTGTTGGTCATTTGCTTATGTCAGTCATATATTTTAAATTACAATGTTTTTTTTATGTTCTTAATGCTGAGCACCAAGTGAAGTAGCTGCTAGTACCATTTTTATAAGTTTGATATGACTTGTCTGGGGTTTGAACCCTTGATATCCCAAATCCAATGTGGATGCTCTAACCACTTATGCCACCATAGCAGTTCCAATGACATTAATTGGTATTTAATTGCATATTTACACATGAAAAGCTGTATTGTGCTGGAGCATTTTGAATAAAGTGTCTTAACAGAGACATGCAACAATGGCCCATATGGCCTGGTCTTGATGGAATTTGACCTAGTTTGGTTTTGACTAGTAAAAACCATGTAAAAAAAAAATGCAATTTTCAACTGACTAACATGACTTGAATTTCAGAAATCCTGCCAGGACAGATGTAGTGTAGAAATATTAAACACTACTAAAACAAGCCTCCTTTAAATTAGTAATCTGATTTGGAAAGCTTTGGGAGATTTTAATGCCTCAACAAGATATCAGCAAGCATTTAACAGGTTTTTATTGCATATTGTATACAGTAGAGCATACATTGCAGCTGTTAAAAGGATACCAGTTAAGGAACAAGTGTATATGCAGGGGAAGAACTACTGTGATTTACACTTAAGAACTTGCACAATGAAATTTCTGATCCATAAAAAGAGAAAGATCACAGTAAATAGGAGGAATTTATATCAGGGGTATTTCTCTTTTAAACTAAATTAATATAAATAAGATAAACAGTCCAAGCATATTTATGTTGGTAATAAGAGTCAAAAGAATGAACAAGATCTGATTCAAATATAAAGATATTTGTATTGACATCTCGAAAGCTTGTTTTTGTTGTGACTTCTGTATTATTATGTAATGATCAGGACAGTATTATTTCAGATTATCAATATCTTTTTAATATTTATCATCTTATTTCCCCTGCATTTAAAATTATTTTGAAATGAGGAGGCTTTTAGAGAGGCAAATGGTATAATAAATTGAATACTTTTATTCAATATGAGGTGTCACTTACCTATGCCACTCACAATGACGCCCTTTACAACTGACCACTCAGATGGCCTAAATGGTTAGAGTATCTGCCTGGGATGCAGAAGATCGCAGGTTTGAACTCCTAAGAGTCGTACCAAAGACTTATAAAAATGGTACTAGCAGCTGCCTTTCTTGGCACACAATATTTAGTGTTAGAACTGGTCTAATTGGTGTCAGGATAATGTGACTGAGAGGGACATAAAATGCCACTTCTCTATGGCATGATGTCTCAGTGCTAGACATGACTATAAACTGCCACTTTTCAGACGACATAGCATTACTTCTGAAACATTGTTAAAGTTATTAAAAATCTAAATCACACACACAGATGCACACACACACAAACACACACACACACACACAAATATACTTTACAAACAAAAATTAAGTATAATTAACCACCCACTGTTGGTTAAAAGTTGGCAGATATTACTGTTGAGTTCCTTAAATTGTATAATCCAGGGAAAGGAAGCATGTGTTTATACATAAGAAAATAAAACCAGGTATGACTTTGGTATCCTGTATCTTTTACTTGGTAATTGTTTATGCATTGTTCCTATTTTCTTGCTTCACACAAGTTATGTGATTATTACACATTATGAAGTATAACCATTGAACATGATGAAATTGAAACTTGTGCTGTTCAGAAACAGTGGTAAATTATGGGAAAGTGAGTAATGGTATTTTAGTTTTATATCATAATTAAATATTTTTTCTCCAAGAATCTTTTTCAAGAATCAGAATGTTCTGGAAGATAATATTAAGTGCCTCTTATTATATATTTTGGCAAATTATAACTTTTTTGTAAACATATTAATCAATTGACACTTTTTAAGACTTTTCATCTGTTAGCTATGGCTGTGAAGGTTTTGTTTCTTCCATTGTGTCAAAAGTGTAATTTTTTGAAAAAGTACTTATAATTTTTAAAGAGAATTACTTGTTCATTAAAAAGTTTTGTGATATCTGCATCAGCGAGGAACTGAATTAGTATCAGGAAATAATACTGACATTTATAACTGACTGACACCTCCAATGTCTTTTGGACATTATCCAAGAAAGATAACTCGTATTGCATGTTGTCTCCCCTAGATTTTACCATTGTAGGTTACTTGATATCCTCAAATTTCAAAGATCTTTAAGAATAAATGAGATCTAATGATAGCATATTGTAGAGATTAATTAAATAATTGTATAAAATATATCACATAAATGTTGATGAATAAATGTTTAAATTATAAAAGTAAAATTAAAGGTTACACAAACACCTTTAATTTATTAATTTGTTTTTATTTATAAATCATGTTTGGATTTAATAACAATAAAAGCAATATATATCCCATTTACTGCCACATCTACTGCTCAACAATGGGTGGTGGATGCCTTAATTGGGATTAGATAATATCCTGAACATTGAAGCGGATAAGTTTTATATAACTTGATCTGTGCCGACAGTTCAGGTACATTTGTGGAAAACAATAACAACCAGCAAGCATTACTTGATCTTATGGTAGGGTTAATTGGTTGATAAAGTTTAATTTATATTTAGAACTTCTAATTCTATTACAGGAATATTTTTGTGGTAGTGTTGTTGTTTTTCACATGAAAACTTAAGTTAATATGCCTATATAAAGATTTGCATATTAAGCTTGTCTTGTAATGTTAACCTGGAATGATTATATGGGTTTTTTTTTTTTAAGACATCTCAATTACTATCAGCTTAACATAGCTGAATGTCTGAATAAAGCCCACAAATAAACTGGAATTACTTTGATTAAATAGTCATGTTGCACTAATTTAATTTTTATACATGTAAACATAAATATGTTAATTTCAAACAAGGATATAAAAGAGTCAAAATACCTGCATTCTTGATAGGTATGAATGTTAAAATTGATGGTAAATATAAAGCAAAATACTAAAGAGTGGAATCCATGAATGGAATTATTTATACTGCTTTAAAAGGCCACAGGTGCTCTAAAACACTTGCCTTTACTGATTACTGACATCTCACTTTACCATTAGTACATGAGAAAGCTTGCTAATAATTTCCCATCTTTTGGTGGTTCTTCCTGTGGCTTGCTGGGTTCTTGTTACACTGACTGCCATGCATAGCTTATAAATAGTGTTAAGGCCAAAACAACAAGAATTATACCATTTTGATCAATGATTTGGACTTGTATGCTCATATTGCCAGTTATTATTTGTCCCAAAAAAAGAAATTAAAAGCAAAAAATAAAAACAAAAAAATCCCAAAGAAGACAAGCACTGTTATTTACACTCTCTGGTTTAATTACACATTTCATTTCAGGCTTCATTGTGCTGTTGAACATAGGGAGGGATGTTAAACTATGTATTTATTTCAGAATATAAGGATATGTGATGGGGAGATGTAATGCTGTGTATTAATTTTAGGAGGGATATACATTTGTGTGATGTAATACTGTATATTGATTTTAGAATATAAGGATATGTGATGGGGATATGTAATGCTCTGTATTGATATACATTTGTGTGATTGATGTAATACTGTATATTGATTTTAGAATATAAGGATATGTGATGGGGAGATGTAATGCTGTGTGTTGATTCCAGCAGACATGAATATCAAAGTTCCAAGAGAAACATACCAAAACTAGGCACTTTTACAACCCTCACACATTTAGCAAAAGTTATTGATACCCTGTCAGCATCTACAGAAAATATAATCAATTACACCCTGCTGACTACAGCAAGCCATGCATGCAAATAGATCACTTTTATATTGCTATGCATACAAATCCTAAAGCCATGACTATCAACGATTAATGGAGGAAGCATCAACCGGATGGTGTAAATAAAGTTAGATGTATAATAGGAAGAAGGGCCAGAGATAAGATTTTTATAAATTGCAGTTTTATTGAACCTGTCTCATGGCAGATAAAAAGAAAGGGCCATATATAGATTAATTTTTCGGCAGTTATTGATGTCATACTTGTAAAACGCATTTGATATGCTTTTAAGAAATATCACATGCACTGCTGTTGAACAGTTGTGGTTATTACAGTCAAGATCTGGCAGTATTTGTTGATATCCAGTGAAAAGATGTGGTTATCACAGCTTAGGTCTGACATTATTTGTTGATGTCCAGAGAAAAGATGTTATCACAGCTTAGATCTGCCAATATTTATTGATATCTGAAGAAAAGAATGTAGTTATCACAGCTCAGGACCTGCTGTGTGTGTGTGGGTATCCAGAGAAAAAATGCAGTAATCACAGCTTAGGTCTATCTGGCAATATTTATGGATATCTGGATAGATGACGTGGTTAGCACAGCATAAGTCTGGCAGTATTTTTTTATATATGGAGAAATGATATAGTTATCACATCTTAGTTCTGGTATTATTTGTTGATATCTGGAGGTGAAACAGTCTTTTACCATATGCCTCATGAATGATTGGGGGAGAGCATTATGTTCAGAGTTGGAGAGTCAGGTGCTCGTGGATGTCAGCTTTGTCGCACATAAGGTACACCTGTGCATTGGAGATACAATTATGTTCCATGGCTGTCCATTATAAACTTATTTCACTATGGTTTTGCATTCCTCAGCATGGAGATTATACATGGAGATTATATACTGAAGGAATGTTGTAAAAGACATAGACTAGTGGTTACAATTTTGTCCTTCTTGTTTTCCCAGGAAATGCAGTGGCTGAGTAGACAGCATGCAAGACTTGCCACTGAAATGGTATGGGTTTGAATCCTATCTTCAGATTAGTTGGGGTTGGCTATGGTGCTATGTCCTTGGCTAATGCAATTTTCTTAATTGCTTCATATATAAATAACCTCCATGTACTGCTATTTTTACCAGAATAGGACTATATTATCGGGAAATACAAATATCTTCAATAATTTATGGGGAGTTGTTGTTGCTATTTTCTGTTGACTTGGAAAACTTTCTCTATATTTTTTTCATTCATATATGTAGCACAGTCTGTGTATTTACAGTGTGTTGGCATGGCTCAAAAAATGTGTAGAGAGGAAAATACCAGCGATCCTGAAGCCTAGCAGTAAGGCTGATAAGGTAACCTTTTTTTAAAAAATTTCAAAATTTGTTTTGTTTGCATACATTTAAAAAAAATTAAATGAACATTTTTCTTGATTTTCATGCTTGCCACTGTTTCTTGCAGTCTAACTATTCACTATTGTTTATAAGGATGCCTTCAACAGTTTGGGTTAGATCTGTCCTGTTATTGTTGTTGTTATTGTTGTTCTTTTGGGCTTTAACACAATTTTTCAACACAAGATAAGTTATACTTGGCAGCTCATATAACTGGTGAGGAAGAAATGGCACACACACATATACAGAGAAAGAGCCACCAAACGGCAAGAGGGTACTGGTACACTCTCTCACATACCCACATTAGGCTGAGTCCTAGACTTGAATCCATGCAGAGGTGAGACTGAAATGATCTGTAATGATTAGCACTTTAGACCACATGGCCACCCAGCCCCTTTTCCCATGGGACAGTTAGTTATTGGGTCATTATTTTATTACCATTTTGAACCCAATAATGTTTGAAACTAGTCCCATCTTCTGGTATCCCAATATTTTAACCATTCAAGTGATTATTTTCTCAACTGCTCCAGTAGCATAGTGGTTAGAGCATCCACCTTGGTTGCAGGTGGTCCTGGGTTCAAACCGAGACTGAATCATACCAAAGACTTATAAAAATGGTACTGACAGTTGCCTCGATACGTGCTCAGCATTAAAGGGTTAGTGTTATGACTGGTCAGCCTGGATTCAGGATAATGTGCCTGGGTGGGACATCATGCATCATGTCTGTGGCATGATGCCCCAGTGCTAGATATCACTATAAATTGCCACACTGCAGACATAGTGATGTAACTGAAATTTTATAAAGCTACATTAAAAGTCCAAATCACATACACAAAAATTATTTTCACAGCCAATTAAATTCTGATTAAAGTTGTCCCTTGTCAACCCTCTTTGCCAGTATAGGATTTGTACCCAAACTTATTTGTCAAGACAAGGTCAGTTTATTTATTTGTACCTCTCTAGAAAAACTTTCTATAACCAGAACTATTGCCATAATTGGTGTAACAATTTGACATCAATAAACCAAGAAATCTGAAAGCTTCCAAGAAACTGGGAACATTCTTAGGTCATGTCCATTTACTTAAAAGGTGGTGGAGGAGAAAAACAGGTTCATTCATAAGTTTCTAGGCTAAGTCATAGTTATGAACAAGTAAACAATCACATTGTCCAACTTAATTTCTTGTTTATTGTATTTATTGACTGCCTTTTCATTCAGCATCCCAGTGCTGAATATTACCTCATATATTACAACTGTTATGGTACTCCATGCATGTTTCCATAGAGTGTTAGACGAGAATGCCAAATTTAAACTTACACCAAAGATTGCACATTTTTCTCTTTTGTTGAGTGAGTAAAGAGAAGCATAAATAATAGCACTGTAATTTTGTTGAGTGAGTAAAGAGAAGCATAAATAATAGCACTGTAATTTTGTTGAGTGAGTAAAGAGAAGCATAAATAATAGCACTGTAATTTTGTTGAGTAAAGAGAAGCATAAATAATAGCACTGTAATTTTGTTGAGTGAGTAAAGAGAAGCATAAATAATAGCACTGTAATTTTGTTGAGTGAGTAAAGAGAAGCATAAATAATAGCACTGTAATTCTGTTTTGATGAGATTATTCTCATACAACCATTAAAAAACTCGCAGCAAACTGTCTCCAGAGATTAGTCCATGTCACACTTTTGTCCCTTGTATGTCTATTTGTTTAAAGTTTACCTCACTGATCTTTTTATTTTTAGTTTTTAATTGATGTGAAATCTTTTCATATTCTTTTGACCATTTAATCAATTTCTTTGCATTAATATTTTATTCTGTATCTGTTGTAAGATTTACCAAACTTTTCTGCTTTCTTTGTCATTGAGCTTTTCATTCATTTTTTTCACAAAAGCATTTTGCTTGCTGTACATTTGAAATAAATTATTAGGTAGTACCCTAGTCCTATCATCACAGAAAAAATAAATTATTTCAGACTGCCATTGGTTCATATATCCGCCTGTTTGAGCCGCTTGTAATTAAGGCACTGAAGCAGTATACTGTAACAAGTTCATTGGAGCTACAACAACAGGTGCTTGACCTTCTTTCTCAACTTGTCCAGCTTCGTGTTAACTACTGCCTTCTTGACTCGGACCAGGTCTTCATTGGTTTCGTCATCAAGCAGTTTGAATATATTGAGGAGGGACAGATCAGGTAAAGCAGATGTGGAAATTAGTCATTACATATATGTCATTTATAAGTAACTAATTATGTCCAAGATACCTTACAAGGCCATGGTAACATATTCCCTTTGTACTTGCCCAGTCCTAGGTTTGATTCCTGTCTGTGTTTACAGATTTACTCCATATAAAAACTACTGTTTGCCTTTGCTTAAAATAGGTCACTTGAGTAAAATTATTCCATATTTGTTTGTTTCTGAGGTTTAAAAAATCTGGGATTCATTTGAGTTCATCAGCATTTCATTCACATTGCATTTTAATTATAATTTCATTGTTTTTCATTTTATGGTCTCAGAAATGCTTTCATAATTTGTGTTTATTGCATCTATTCATTGCTTTCATTAAATTTTATTAATTTTGAATGCATTTTCCAGTGTCAGGTTTTACATATGGAAATCACTATTGCTTTTTTTCTGCCTTATTAGAATTATTTGAAAGAATGCAGAATATGTAAGATTCAAAAAATAGCATAGAATTTACATTAAATAGAAAATCAAATACAACTGTTGGACTATTGTTGTCAAATATGTTTTAGCAAATTTTATTTTATAATTTGTTTGGTTTAAAAAAAATAAACTATACAAGTACAGCGACTGGTGATTATTTTGTCATATCATGTATGGTTGTTGAAACAATTCACAGCTTGTAAAACCTGAAATTTATCTGTTGTAAAGAATCTTATCCTGGATTATCATGCAGAAAGTCTCATCCATGGAAATTTTTTGAGCAACTAGAAATTTAGGTATACAGACTTTTAACTATTTAGAAAATGCATTCATGTTTCATTGCATTTCTGTTAACCATTCATAATTATGCATTTTGAATTTTGTTTTCATTTTATTCAGATTGCATGATCACTTCATTTGTATTCATTCCACATTTTGTTTGCATTCCATTTTTATTTCACTGGTAAAAATTACCGTTTTGATTACCAAATCTTATGCATACTTTTTTCAGTATAAATGCTACATCCAAATGTAGGTCACAGGCTTGTATTTCACTTTTTGTGGTTTTGGCCATTTCACAAATACATGTAATAATAATCATATTTCTTGGAAATAAAATTGGCTCACATGTTGGCTGTACAGTGTGACCCCGCTATAACAATGTAGTTGAAGGCCATAGAACCTGACTGTTATAGACAGAACCATGTTATAAGCAACCAGGTCAGTTAGCAGAAGAAAATGATGCATGTACCCCCAAAAATGTGCCGGGGGGGGGGTAGGTAATAAATGCAAGCACAAATATACATGCTTCATTGGCACACTTTTCATCTTAAATCAATGCATATTAAATGAGAAATACACCTGTAGTGAAAACAAAGAAGGCATATATAATATTTTACTTTATTCAGAGATCCCATCATCAGTACATATACATGTATACTGTTTATATATACATGTCTAATGCATAGCAATGAATAAATTATCCTGTCTAATGCATAGAAATGAATAAAGTATCAACGTGTACACACCTGCGAATCACATCACATACATTGAATCCACAATGCAAGTAATTCCATCAAAAATATGCACATAACACAGATTTAAAATAATAAATAATTTTGTCATGTTATATAGATCTGAATTCAGCAGAAGAAATAGCACAATCACATAACGAATGATGAAGCACATTTAGTTTTAAGTACTTCTGAAGTTGATAAAAGTTAAAGTTTTAAGCGTCGTCCTTACTTTTTACTTTAAAAAAGAAAACATTCACGACACTATAGAAATGTTCCAGTAACATTGGAAAATAAAACAATCCATCAGATTCCATTGCTTTTAAGTTCAGCAATGGCTTCATTTTAAGAAAGATTCTTTGTTTTTTGTTAAAGATTGTACATGTGATAATGAAGTCACTGCTAAAGGACGGCTTTGGAGAATAAAAACAAATGCCCATTTCTTATTGTGTCAGAAACATCATAAAATCTGATTTTTTTTCCCATTTGCTTAGTATGTTTTCATAACAATTGGTGCTTCAAAAGAAATGCTTTCTTTGAAATTTCAACTACTTTATCTGGGTACATTTTTAAAAAAAAATGAATTTGCTTTGTGTTGTCAATTGTAGTTTTTGTTCTTCCCTGCCTATTGAATAGACAAATGAAAGCTTTTTTTTCTTTTTTTTTTTTACATTTATGGTATTGGAGTGATGCTGCCCTTCCACACATGAGTCAGAAATTTAAAGAAAGGATCAATTGATGATTGAGACGCAGGTGTTCTGGTCTGATGACAGTTATTAATACAGAAAATGTGAATGTTCTGAAGGATTTAATTCTGAGTGAAAAAAAGAGGAATTTTACATACCATCCACATGAAAGCAAATGTCAATGTAAATATATTAATTACTAGCGAGTGGCTGAAAATCCTACAAAGATTTTGAGATAAAGCCTCATCCAGTTGATCTCCACTACCAGAAATGTAAACTTGAAAAACTAGCAGATATCTCAAAACATATAGTGTTCTTGCTAGATGTCAACATAAGCAGATTATGATATAACAATTCACTGTTAAGATGGACAAAGAATTTGTTTATGTAACAATAGATAAATTTCAGTGCATTTTATATTAATTTTACAGCTTCCTTTCATGGGCCTCTGAATTTCTCCACTCCAAACCAATGGTTGTATATACAAGTTTAAATGGCAAACAATGTCACCAATAAAAATAATTGCTAGATGAGCAATGTTTGCTCTAAGGTGCACAGCCACAAAACTTATTAAAAAATTCCGCTCAGCAGTTTCAAAATTCTGCACACAAGAAAATTATGAGAATGAGCTTTGCCAATGGTATATTTTGGGGAAAACACAATTTGTGAATTCTGGAAAAAAGTTGTACTTGTTATTTTTTGTACTTTTAAGAAGAAAACACTATTTTGTTTGTGTATAAGAAAAATGCATATAAAATTTCAGTAGCCACACCACGATCATCTTGTATTATTTATATGCAATCTCTTTTTAAAAATGATAATAAACTTTACAGGGGGGGAGGTCATACTTTGAAGTAAGAATTTTTTTGTGTACGAGAAAAATACATGTATATGATAATTCGGGAGCCACACCACGA
This sequence comes from Potamilus streckersoni, assembly GCA_016746295.1. NCBI lineage: Eukaryota > Metazoa > Mollusca > Bivalvia > Unionida > Unionidae > Potamilus > Potamilus streckersoni. Next base: position 2,073,637 of record JAEAOA010001266.1, read on the forward strand.
CTGTGTTATATCCAAATTCGTGTTATAACAGAGCATGCTATAGCAGGGTCACACTGTATTTAATAGATTCTTGTTCTGGTTTTTGTTGTCTTCTTCAATTTCCCAAAAGTAGAATCTCATTGTTCTAGTCATGTTTGGTACATGTGATCAATTTTTGTGTGTCTTGCCTGTACTTTAGGAAATGAAAGATAACAAACATTTTGTCATTATCATTTCAGAAACTCAGAAATCCTGATACCCAACATTTTTAATTTTCTAGTGATGCTCTCCTATGAGAAATTTCACAGCAAGACAATCATTGGCATGCCTAAAATAATTCAACTGTGTGATGGGATTATGGCCAGTGGACTCCAGCCCACAACTCATGGTTGGTACAGCTGTCAAGATAATGAGTAGCCCATAATTGACTGTAACTGACACAGAAAAGTAACAATATTGATATGTACATTTACCCTCACTACAGATCCAAAAAGTGAAAATATGAAAAATTCTGATATGCAGAATTTTTTTTTTTAATTGCTGAAATGGCATGAAAATCTAATTGGGTCATATACATCTATGACAAAAAAATCTTAATTTGGTCATTTATATGAATGACATGAAAATCTAATTAGGTCATCTACATGAATGACATGAAAATCTAATTAGGTCATATACATGAATGACATGAAAATTTTAATTAAATCATCTACATGAATGACATGAAAATCTAATTAGGTTGTCTACATGTGTGTACAGTATTTTATTTGTCTAATCAAGTGGTTTTATTTTGGTAAATCATCCTAACAAGGTTATTGTCAAAAAGGGCCAGTATGTTAAAAATAATATGGAAAACTATGGGAAAATGCTGTAATGATTTGAGAAAATAAGCAGATCATCAGTGTATAAATACATAAAATTTATGCAGGATAAATTTTCTTTAACTACTGCATGTTTCATTCTGTGGGATCAAGGATGTAGAATAGACCCAGTGCATCCACCATTAAATTGTAAGAGATGATTAACAGAGGTAACCTGTCTGCCGATAGTTGTGGCCTGTGTCATTGGAGGAGGTGATCCTGGTAGTTGAGCAGAGAAGTTAGATTGTTACCATATTAATGCAGCACGATAGCTTGACCTCACTATAAGATAGGTAGTAAAAAGGACCTGGCCTGATCAAATGACTAGGCTGTTTTATTAAAAGGTTCAGTATTATTCATTGTTGGACTCTTAAGGTGGTGCTTACCAGTTATTATAATCTTTTGAGAGTGATATATGTAAGGTGAAGTGGTTTGCATTTAAATCATGCACAGTGGAGAGAATGTTGGCATACCTCTATGCTACTTCGATGTAATGTGGCTGACATTTCTTTAAATTTTGTTCTTTTGGAAATTCCAAATGATCTTAGCACACTGCTAACTAAAATGACTGCCCTCTTGTGCTCCAAAAATCACCCTGAATTTGTCTAAAGTACACTATCCTTATCAGCTATTAAAATAGGGAAAATGGATTTTGCCAGTTTAGACAATACCAACTTCTGAAAGTGCAATGAATGAATTCTTAAATATATAAAATGTAAAAACACTGTTATTGGCTCTTGTTATGACAATTTACCCAGAAGTTCAGGAAGTGAAAATGACCAAGTGGAGCTAGCACTTTTTTGAAAAGTGCACATCTTGATTAAGGTCAAGCTGTATACTCTATAACCCATATTACATTCATCAATCATACACCAAACTAAAGGGAATTAAAAATTCTTTGACCAACACCTAAGATATAACAGGTCAGTATAACCAGTGAGGAAACTTGGGGAATTTATTTTTTCCTTAAAATTCTAACCCTATGCAAAATACGAAACTGTAGAGCACCACTTAAAGGTCACTCTTACAAAGGTTGTGGCTTGTGAGGGTGATGGCAAAGGTCACTCACATAGCCAACCTTACAAAGGATGTGACCTATAATGGTGGTGGCAAGGGTCAGTTGTATAATGAGATATTACCAAGGACGTAGCCTCTAAAGATGATAGCAAGGGTCAGTTACATAATGAAATCTTGTGAAGGACATGCCTCCAAATATGGTGGCAAGGGTTAGTTACATCAGGATTCTACTTGAAACAAAATCTAACCTGTTCATTTGTGGTCATTCCACCAAATTACTTGATAGGAAATTCTGGCTTAATGTTTTTGTTATTCCAGTTGTGGAGGAGCTCAGAGTTTTAGGACTTGTTTTTGACCTTGAACTAACTTTCCTTCTATATATACCTCAAGGACAACTGAAAGCCCTAGAAAGTGTATATTAGGGAGCAAAGTGGAAGATCTTTCTCTGGTTTACAGGACTTTAGTAAGATCAGAACTTAACTTCATTGTGTATGGATCACCTTGCAAGTCTTACCTTCACATTTTTGACCAGACACCCATGCAGATGACTAGGAGTTTGGAAACTTTAATTTCCAAAAAAATATATGTTGAGGCTTTTCAACAATCAATTTATCTCATATAAATAGAATTTGCTCATCATTGTACTGCCAAATTATTTACTAACCCATAAAATGCTGCATTTGAAGCCCTCTTTTATGCACAAATGCCAAATCATATGTAGGGAGTGAAAATGGATGTGGCTGGTATCTCTTCTCAAAGATGAATTTTTTTTTCATTAGAGTTTTAATTCACAGGCAGATAAATGAAGATATTGAACTATTCATTGTCACACTGGCACAATGGCAACTCCCATTTCTGTTTTTGCCACCATACAGCAAATAAATTTCTTTTACCCTCTCCCCTAATGATAACAGCTGTCTTGAATTCAGATTTGACATACTGATACCTTTAAGTCATACTGACCATATGAAGTATGATGAGTAAAAGTCAAATAAGAAATGTGTGCACAACAATTCACCTGATATGTCTTTAACTAAATGATCCCTTCCACATAAAGCAAAAGTTTAGTTTGCCTAATATCTCCTCTCATACTTCCTCACTATTTTCTCCTCAGAATGTTCCATAATATTCTTATTGTAATCACATTATAATAAGAATATTGACCTGCTACCTTGCAACTCCAGCCCTACTAAAAGACAAAACAATATCTTTGCCTGTCAATATCAAAAGACAAAGGGCAATAACTCTTGCCCATAACTGGCTTTCCAAGGGCTAGAAAAATTAAATTTAGGCATCTTGATTGTGGAGGTAATAGAGCAAATGGAAGCAATAGAATGAAATCGTTCTAGTGCTTTTTGAAATAGTTTTCTTGTCTATTGTGTACATTTTACAGCAATTTGTACTCGATGAAACCTTCATGTTTAATGCTTTTATACATATTCATTATAGACAATAAAATATTAAAGCAAGAACAGTTTAAGATGTATTATTGCTATAGGGCTTTGAGTTTAAATACAGTTTATATTTTTTCAGCCATCCCAGCCTTGCAGCCCATAGTCTATGACCTGTTTTTGTTGCGAGGTTCAAACAAGAGTGACATCAGCAAGGATCTGGAGACACAGAGAGAAGTGGTTGTGTCCATGTTACTGCGACTGATACAGTATCATCAGGTGAAGAAGATAATAATAATGAGGACTTTATATAGCGCCTAATCTTTAGAAGCTCTAAACATTTTACAACATTTAACATCACTTAGAAAGAATAAAAAACATATATAATAATATGATTACAAAAATAGAAACAAACACCACAAAATTAGAAACAGAAAAACATGCTGTAAATTTTTAAGGTAAAGATACATTATAAGGATACATTATCAGGTCTTTATGTCTGTTTTTGCAGTTGAAATAGATGAATTTTAAGAACACTCTTGAATGAGATCACTGTATCTTTGTATGTAAGTGCAGTGGGCAATTTGTTCCACGTTGCTAGGCCTTGGTATGCAAAAGAATATGTCCATATTTTTTCAACTTCATAGTGGGAATAATGAGAATACAAGTGTCAGAAGAGGAACATAAACATCTTACACATGGGTAAGGTCAGATAGGTATGTTGGAATGAAGCCTGTCAGTGAAATGTAGCAAAAATAACAAATTTTGTGTTTAATTCTGATAAAGTGTCACTAAAAAACTACAGATGTGAAATAGGTCTGAAGCACTCTGTACAGGATCAAAGATGTAAAATAGGTCTTAAGCACTCTGTACAGGATTAAAGATGTAAAATAGGTCTTTTTAAGCACCCTGTACAGGATCAGAGATGTAAAATAGGTCTTAAGCACCCTGTACGGGATCAAAAATGTAAAATAGGTCTTAAGCACCCTGTACAGGATCAAAGATGTAAAATAGGTCTTAAGCACCCTGTACAGGATCAAAGATGTAAAATAGGTCTTAAGTAACCTGTACATGATTAAAGATGTAAAATAGAGGTCTGAAGCAATGGAAGCAACCTTTTTGCTGTCACATGATATTGATGCAACTGAAGAATAAGGCTGTTTAAAACAGTGCAATGTTTATAGACATATTTTGACCATGTATTCAATCTTTTCCCATTTTATTCCACCACAAAGTGGGGTTGTATGGGAATCCACTTGTCCATTCTTCCTTCAGTTTATCACAGTCATGCTAGCACCACTAGTCCCAAATGTTTTGTTTACAAGGTCATAAAGCCAAGCATCCTTACTACATGACCATGCATCTGGTGTCATCTTTCAACATTATTATTTTCAATTTCCAAGGACATGCTCTATCAAAACTGTTTCCATGGTAGCTTCTGTGGCAGTGGTGTAACACTTTACTATGAGGTTATTACCTACAGACTCTTTATGATGTCTGGTTAATCCTGAATGAAAATGATGCTGATCTGACAACCAATATGGCCATCATGGCTGCCATCTTAAAATCTTATTACTACTATTCTAAATGGATGATTATTCCAAATTGGGTTTTTCATGTAAAGTGTGTGTGTGTGTGTGTGTGTGTGTGTGTGTGTGTGTGTGTGTGTGTGTCTCTGTCTGTGAGAGATTTGGATTTTTAATGTAGCTTTTACAAAATTTCATTTCACTATGATGTCTGCAGTTTTTAGTGATGCCAAATTATGCAACATCAGGTTTCACCCAGTTAGATTATTCTGACACCAGGCCAACCAGTCCTTACACTAAATGCTTAATACTGAGTGCCAAGCGAAGCAGCTGCTGGTACCATTTTTATAAGTCTTTGGTACAAGTTGGTTGGGGTTTAAACGCTTTACCTCTGATATCCAATGTAGATGCTTTACTCAGAATATATGGCACACTGGCAACATGCATTCTGTAATTAACTAGAGGTATATTACTCTGCATTACATTATTTACCTTTAAGATATTTTGGCAAATTCATATGCTTTGCTAACTTTGCAAACTTTGATGCTAATCTTATTGATCATAAAAATTAAGTGTCTTTGGTTCATATAAAAGATGAAAATTTTTGTTGAGTGCTGGTATTTACCATCTTTAGGCACTGGACATGTTTGTGATAGTACTGCAGCAGTGTCACCGTGAGAGCGAAGAGCGATGGAAACGTCTGTCCAGACAGGTCACTGATATTTTACTCCCAGCCCTCGCCAAGCAACAGGTCAGTAGTATGCACTGTTGTGACCACACATGGATTTTGCCTAGACAATAAAAATAGCTGCACATATTTGCTTCACCCAGAGTAGCAGTACTAATGTTTTAGTATCATGAGTATTATGGTACCACAGCACCTCAATATCTATCAAGATAATTTTTAATTCTACTCATCTGTCAATATGTATAATGGTTGAAATTCTCGTTTGTGTGTGCAACTGATGTAGTTATTGATTTTATTAACACTTTTTGTCATTAATTGTTGTTTATGATATACTGTGTCAATGAAATAAGCTCAGTGCAGAAAGTTTGAAGTCAGTGAAGATAATCATGACACATGTCGTACCTATACAAAATGTTTGTCAACTTTATTTTTGAGTGTTTGCAATTTGTGATGAGAGGAAACATAGTCCACATTGCTGTAGAAAGTTTTGAAAATTAGAGAGATGAGTGAAATCAAAGTCAGGAAGTAGCAACATCTCAAGTCTCTATTCAAAAACCAAACCTTGTCTGTAGGAATTGTAGTGGGGCGTATACCATGATGAAACCTCTCTCTTGTAAGATTGTTCGAGCCATGTCATCAGTTACCATCATGTCTGGCAAATGGTTGATAGAAAATCAGGTGGCATTGTATGCTTCCATGCTACACCCATACCAGGTTTTGCTTGAATCACAGATGGAGTGACTTGTTCAGGAAACTACTGTGCATTTGTTAACTTTGGAGTGTTTCTCTCATCCTATTTATCATATCTTTTCCAATACAAGCTTGAAATTGAAGACAGATTTTTCTTTCAGTTATTGTTAGCCTAGTGGACATAATGCCCCATGCATACCTGAGCATGGCCATCATGCCCAGAAGTCTGGGTGCCGGGAATATTATACTGACATCACAACATGTTCTATAAGTCATTGTTGATACCAACTGCCATTCAGCTTGCCCACCATCCAATCCAGTCCAGCAATCTGTCTGGTAATGAATACCAAGTTTCTACCAGAGAGAGTTGTATTTATATACTGTGCCACATTGTTTACCTTCTCATTTAGTTTTGCCAGCTATACATACCAGTGACACATACCTTGTCAGTTGTCTTACCACCAGTCCAGCAGGAGGGCCTGATGTTGTTAGTATATATGGTGAGGAAGTAGCATGTTACACCCAGGGTCGAGGGCACTACTTGTAGACTTCTGGATTAGTTACACACAGACATTGAAGTGATGCCAAATGAGGACAACCCAAAAAGTAATTGCGGGGGGAGGGTAAACCTTGATCTGTTGCCTCACTCACAATCATTAATGGAGTGAATAGAGTTTGGCTTTTAAAACTAGGAATAGTGCAATTTACTGAAATTTTTCCCATTAGAGTTCCTCAATGCCTCTGTATACATTGAGGATGAGAATGAAGACCCCTCCTATTGTCACTTCACATAGTCAGTGAAAATAAACTAAATCCCAGGTTACCTTAAAATGAATTCCAAGCTTTCTTCTTTGGAAGCCTATTTTCAGTACCATTTTCTAATCACACTGATGCCACAGACACACACGGACATGTGCAGGGTGCATGTTCTAAACATTGGTAAGAGCACTGCAGCAGTAAACAAGTCATTCCCACAGTGTAAAATCAATCATGTTTTTATATGGCTTCTAAACTGATGCAGAATATGGTATATGGTTAAAACATCATCAGTGCTTGAAATGGCATCCATGGAAGTTATAAATTTATATCATACTTCATAAAGGCCTTTTTATTAATATGATTTCAAACCCTTGTGTTCAATTGTTTTTTTTTTTTGGGGGGGGGGTTGCTGTTCTGTTTGTATGTACAAACCAAAATCAACTTTACCAACACATGTTTATCAAGAGTAGTCTTTGATATACTCAAAGATCCCAAAGTATGTTGAATCAAGAATATGATCCCAGGTATATTGAATCAAGAGTAGCGTTTGATAGACTTAAGATTTCTGAGTATGTTGAATCAAGTGTAGCCTTTGATATATTCTAAGATCATCAGGTATATTGAATCAAGAGTAGTATTTGATATACTCTTACGATTTCTGAATATGTTGAATCAAGAGTAGCCTTTGATATACTCTTAAGATTTCTTTGTATATTGAATCAAGAGTAGCCTTTGATATGCTCTTAAGATTTCTTAGTATATTGAGTCAAGAGTAGCCTTTGATATACTCTTAAGATTTCTTTGTATATTGAATCAAGAGTAGCCTTTGATATGCTCTTAAGATTTCTTAGTATATTGAGTCAAGAGTAGCCTTTGATATACTCTTAAGATTTCTTAGAATTTATTGAATCAAGAGTAGCCTTTGATATACTCTTAAGTTTTCTTAGTATGTTGAATCAAGTGTAGCCTTTAATACAAGATAATTAAGTATAATAGAAGCAAGGAAGAATTAGATGATTCATAGTGGCCATGCTTGTTTCTTTTACCAAGACAAATTTAGTTTTGAAAAACACTTGTCATTGTTCTCATCTTTCATTACAGTTCATCATGATCACTAATTGTTTTTAAGATAGTAATTTTAATATTATATTATATTGACTGTTTATGTGAAATGGAAAGTAATGACTAATAAATGATACATTTTAGGCTATTGACACAAGGGGAGGGAAGGGTCAATGAATGAGGATGTGGCTTTCAGTAAAAAGTGTCATAAGAAGTGTGGACCATAGATATCAAAAAAAAAAAAATTATATGAATTTCAGATCAATTTGGTGAGTCAAAAGGCTCTAGATGTGCTGCACAGACTGTTTGAATCAGTGGCTCCCATTGTTTTCAGGCCTGTGGATATCCTACTAAAAACACTTTTCTCCTGTCCTGTAGACATGGTAAGTATATTGCTGCCAGGGACATTGAAGTTGTTTCTGCCATTGCTCAGTTTAGAAATGACTGATAGCATAATGCTTTCTATTCTAGTTAATTGGCTAGCAAAGATGTTTGCTTAACCCAGTAATTTAGTGGCTGTTATATTCATGTTTGCAGATATGTTTTGATAGGTCATACCCATCCTTCTATCTTCCATCATTCATTCTATTTCTGATTATATTTTGAGATATTTCTGTGCCATTTGATAGAGAGGTCAGATTTAGTAGAATGTTTCAGGAAGACAGGTAGATAGCATTGGGAGTTTCTCATTCAGGATATGGACCCGTGAGGAAGGATGGTGACAAAGATGACAATTTTATAGTGTGGTACAGATTATTTTCAGATTCCAAAGTTTTACTTTCAGCATAAAAACTTTTTATATACATAACCAGACTCGCTGCTTAATTCACCCCACCCAAGTTTTAAAATATATTTTTGATTTGAGAAGCCTGGTTTGTACTGAAAGTATTATAAATTAAATACTCATTTGGATGATGCATGTAAAGGCACTTGCGTAAACTTGGTGACACATTGTTTCTGTGGCAACTGCAACAAATAACAATGTTATCATTGTTAACATGAAGGGGTACAGATAATTACACAAATGAAAGTTGAAACACTATGTTCTGCAAAATTCTTTTTAGTGTAGGCTAAGTGTTTACAAGCTATATTGCCTTCTGCAGATTAATATTATGAACATTAACACTACCTGGTAGCTAATAGTTTTGTCACTCTGCATTACCATGTAATTAATAATTTAGTACTGAAAACATCTTGCCATGCTCTAAAGTATTGGATGTTCCTATTGCTCACAGTTTCCACTACCTTGTCACTAATAGTTTTGTACTGCAGACATCCAGTCATTGTCTGGAGCGTTGGATATGCCTGTTGTTGTCAGTCCTACGAGTTCTTATGGTACAGTCCAAGGAGGAAGTCATTTTATCCAGACTGCAAGAAATTGGCCTGAAGGTGAATGTTTTCAAGTTGCTGGTAACGGAGTTAAGCAATAAAGACAAGTCATTTGTGGCAGCACTTGGGCCTGAGGAGATGTTTGCATGGTAGGTTCCCATCAATTGTAAGAATTGAAGACATGTTTTTATTTTGTCAGGATTTTACAAATTATTTATCTACAAAAATAATGTTCAATAGCATGATTAGATCAACATTTGAATTATATATGTTTGGTATTATGCTTAAATCACATACAGAATGATGTCTGTGTGATTTTACATATCTAAAGACCACCAGTCCTACGATGGAAACAGATTTGGTTTAATCTTTATGTACATAATTCTTATTCCAGTTGATTATTTCTTGTATTTCCTTTCAGCATTACTGGATAGTTGCATTGCCAAGAGTGGTCGCATAAATGAAAATCAACTCAGAATTCGAATCCTTTAATATTTTTTGAAAAATATGTAATTCATTAAACTTTAATACCATTCATTTTAGCCATTTACAAATCTTAATTTAGTTGTTTTAGATAAATAAATTTTCTGTTTTAGTCTTCACAAAAAAATTTAATGTGAAATCGTATTAACGTTTGATTTGTACAAGTCAAAATTGTGCAAGTTAGCAGATATTTGTATCTCAATGAAAATATTGTCATCTAAAGGCTGCTTAGCATGTACTGTGATAATGCACAGATGGCTGTCCTATTTGTTGCCCTTGACCTGACCAGGTATGAGACTTGCCTGAAAGTCATATTTACTCTTTGGCCCATAAGAAGGAACCTAAATGTTTTAAACAAGAGAAACAACAGAACTGTCATCCCCAGTCAAAAATCCTTCTGCCCATTTTTCTAACCATGAGGTGTCTGAAGAGTTTAGAGTAGGAAGCTTACATATCCTTTCCATTCCTAGAGGTTAGAGTGTTCACCTTGAATGCAGGAGGGCATGGATTTGAACCCAGGCCAAGTTATACCAAAAACTTCACACACACACACACACACACACACACACACACACGCACGCACGCACGCACGCACGCGCACACACACACACACACACAGGAGGGAAGCAAATAATCCCTTAGGAGTTGCGCTCTCTTATTTTAAGTCCACCTCTGCTCATTATTTCAGTAGATGTCAGATTGTTTACAATAAAGGAGGGAGGTTTCTTGCTTCTTTGCCCATTTGGTTCCACCAATCCCACCTAGTATCTTTTTAGGAAACCTTCCGTGGAGGGGTGCAGTAGAGATGGTAATGAATATCCAATGTTGGGGATTTTATTCTTTGATTTTCCAAGTTGAAAAAAGGGGAACAAATTTCTACTCATTTTTGATCTTAAGACACTGAACAAGTTTATTTTGGAAAAGTATTTCATGATGGAGGCATCCATTTCATTCAGGAACTCTATCAGGCTAAATGACTTAGTGGACTCTTATAGAGCTTCAGGGTGCCTAGGTTTGAAATTCCAGTAGTTTTGTCTGGAAGAGAAAATATTTCAAAAGTCAGCGATCCTTTATTCAGTGTAGCGTCCCCTCCAAAAACTTTCACGACTGTGATAGGTGTATGGATGCACCATCTTCCAGTTCATCGATGACTACATTCTGTAACTCTGTTCAGGGATCTGACTTTTGCCATCTGAAAACTGTTTTGGAAAAGGATATTTTTGCAAAGCTGAAAAGGGCCTGTTTTAGTTTGTAGGACAGTTCAAAGCATACACAGAGATGTGTACTGTAAATAGTGTTATATAACTGCTCATTGACATGTATTTTAATTTTTTTTAATGATTTTATCATTCTGTTTCAAGTGGAATTTTTGTTTGCTGCAATCACAAATCTTTCAGTAGAATCATGATTTTTTTACCCCTTTATTGGTAATTTCCATGGTTGGTAATGGGCATGTCTGCTTTAAGTAATGTTGCACTGAAGTGAGGACATTCTTGCTTTGGGCCCAAATTGTATCAGCGCAACAAATTGTCAAAACTTCTTCAAACTGCCATTGAACACCCTGCTGACATTAGCAGTAAGTTCACTTTGAAAGATTAATTTGTAGACAGTTGGCCTCCCAGTGGGTTGTTAAATTCAAGAACACAATAATAGTAGGTTAGGGCTGTTCCAGTAAAACATACATCCCCCCCCAGGGCCATTCAAAAAAACTTCTGTAGGAGGTTGTTTCAAACTATTTTTGATTCTGACAGTGGAAGGTTGATTAGGAAAATCACTTCTGTGGTGGGTTGTGTTAACAAAATAAGAAATCGCTTGGGGGGGGTGTCAGAAAAAAATGAATATTTAAAATCGCATCTAACCCCCCTCCTAGCAGTCTAAAGTGAATAAAACTTTGGGTTATAAAATGATGCCAGTACTTGTGAGTGCACCTAATTTGTACAAATTTGCATACTTTTAAAGCAGTGGTATGTGTTCCGCAAATTACATCAACATCGCGGATATAAAATGTGTCTTGCACAATATGCAATTTTTATTCAACTTTTAACTTTAAAAGTGCATTTCGCTATGTAATTTGCACTGCCAGTAGCAGTATTGCAGCATTTGATGTGACATCCAGATTCAGGAAAGCAAAATAGTTGGATACTTTGGTTTGATATGATTGGCTGTTAAACTAAATTTGATTTGTTCATTGGGCCCTGAAACTAGCATTTTATGTAGTTTTAACCTTACTTTCATCATGAAAGTTTTACAAATGCATGTTTCAAATAAGGGCGCAAAGGAAACCAAAATGGCCAAATTACAACAGAGTTTGTCATTAGACGATGTTTTCAGTCAGCAAATACTGGCTGGTGATAGCTATGATGACAATGAATTTCATGTATATCGGTCTGTTGGAAATTGGGAAAATGTGACTGGAAATACTAGTGGGTGATTTTGAGCCCAAAATTGATGTTGAGTGTGAGTCTGATGTACGTGTTGAATGGACAGGATACTGATTATATTTATTCAAGATACTCATGTCTGAACAAAGCAGACTATGGGAATGTTGGACTTGAAACCCTAATACAGCATTATGGAAGAGAAAAAAAATCTGGCATAAGAGGAAGCAAAGCACTGATTCAAGGAAGTGAATCTTTGGCAGAGTTCATGTTAGTGAAAACTTTTCTTTTTTGAACAGAGATATCCAAGAGAGAATACCCATGGGGCCACACCTGTGAGATGTTGAAAATTGCACAACCATAAAGAACAGTAACTTGTTCAAGCTAGTTATGCATATGCATTTCAGACAGCAGGCAATGAAAGGTAGTTCTCAGTACAGAATAATATTCATTCACAAAAAAGGAGGATCATATTTAATAACAATATATTAGTGCTCATAGGGATCATCAGAAAATCCCCATACAACATAATTAAGTGTGTAGATCTCTATTTGGCAGAACAACTACAACAACGAAAGAATAATGAAACTAACTTTTGCATCATGCAGATGTATTACTAAATGAAGTACATGCTATGTGCTAATATTAAATGATATTAAGCATAAGAAACTGACTGAAATGTATAAACTCAGAGCAAGATGGATAAAATGTGTCCTGTTTGTGTTTGGTTATTCCTATGTATATTTTGAGGATGTTGATATTTTTGCAGACCTTTTGGCACTTAGTTCCAAGCCATCTTTTGGTATTGTGTATTACAAATTGGATTACTATTATCAAGTACACAACATTTTGAAGCAGTGTCATTAGCTAATGATGAAATTGATGAAAAAATATTTGATGTCATTCTGATATATGGATTCTTTACTTCACTACTAATCTGTTTGATTCTTTTTTACCATCATTTTTAGTTTTACTGGTACCAATACATTTAATAAAATTGTAACTTCTATTTTTTACGATCTAAATATTTGTTATAATGTATAAAAGGTGTGATAAAGGTAAAATAAGCTGTTATGTTGTATAATCTAAAACTATTAATTAGCAAGGGAATAAAGTAAAACGTGGGTCAACTTCATGTGTGCAAAAATTATTGCCATATTATTGTTAGAAACAACAGAATATTTGTTCGAGATGTATTTTGCAAAGTTGTAGAACCAGTACTTGTATTATAACCACTTATTCCATTTAAATAATACTATCATTATTTCTGCATATTCCTCTCAGTTTTTCCCAAGTGGTAGTTTACCAAAACATTATTGAAAAAAATAATAAGGGAGTCATAGCATCTGACCACACATTTAAAGGAAGACAAGATTTAACTATTATTCTAATCAAAAGCAGCATGCCTGAGAACAAAAAAAAATAGCAAAACATAATGATCACTTTAATAAACACACAGTTTAGTAAGGATACAAATTCATGATTTCTGTATTAGAATAGAAATCCCTAATATAAAATCTATATTCATGGACATTAAATTAGTAGATATTAAGGGACTGATAAAAGACATTATAAACAATAAGCCTTCAAGAAAATTTGTAATTTCACAGTATCAGAGACATACATAGGTGATAGACAAACAAACAAAAGGACAAAAGATTGATTATAATGAATGAATACAAATACAAGTATGTAGCAGATTATATGATCTATAAGAATTCAGTAGATAACCTCCAGCCAGCTGTCATTTAAATTGCTTGTCCCCAACCCAATATTAAAATCACTTCTACCACCCACTAACCCATAGTCAGAAATTATGTAAAAAAAAAAAAAAAAAGGTATGCTTCTGTAGGGGGGATTTTTTTTTTTATTAAAACATTTCTGACAGTGGATAATTATTTTTTTTAAATTGCTTCTGTTGTGGGTGGGTTGAATTTGAAAAGGGCTTCCCCCAAGGTATATGTTTTACTGGAACAGCCCTTGTGTATTACTGCTATTAAAATGTGCTGTGGGTGTGTGGGTGGAAACTACTTCTGGTTCAGTTACATATGACACCTGCTAGTTCAGGTCAAAGAAAAGAAAAAAAAAATCCAGTTGTCAAAAGTTTGCTGTGACAGTGTTCTGGGAGCATTTTGTATTTCATTTTTATATTTTACACCTCTTGTTACTAGAAGGAAATAATCTCCATAGACTGGGGACTAGTACTAGAAAAAGTCATAGCAATGCAATAAAAAGGAAGGTAAGTATTACATAATTAAAATTAGTTTTAACCATGAAAACACTATTTCCTTTTTATGTTTTGATTAGAATTGCCAGCAGAGAAGAAATATGTCAGGTACTGTGTTGTATGCAATATAGAAATTAGGAAACTAAAACAGACTATTGTATTGGTTACTGCAGAATGAATGACATAAAAGACATCATGTTGTACAGGTTGGTAATAAAAGTCGATCTTATTTGCCAGGTTCCTACTGCAGGCAGTTGCGAAGGCTGCTGTCCTGATCAACCAAGAGATTATGCATCCAAGGTCTTATCGAGAAGGAGGAGGAGGAGAGGAAGTTGGAGGAGGAACAAGAAAAGGAGATGGAAAGGCCGGAGGAGAATTTTTAGCTCAGTTGTTGGCACACTTGCTTATGTATATCACCCACATGTTTCAGTCAGGTTAGGTTCATCTTAACTACTTGGCTTTTATGTATTGTGTAAAGTGTACTCCTCGCACTGTTGCAGATTCTTGTATCTTTTCAAAACTGTTGATTAATAATTTTGTTGAGAAAAGAAGGGATGAAAGAGTTGTTGAAATTAATGGTCCAGTGTTCCAATTAGAAATGGATTTACTTTGGCAGGTGTATCAAAACAATACAATATTACCAGTTTATAACAATACCAATAACAATTAATGAAAATACTTTATTCTGTATTGATTGTATTGTATTGTGAGCTTCTTTGGATAAATTTTATTAGTTAATATACTCATTGTTTCCTTGACTGCTCTTGTGGCTTAAGTGGTTAGAGCATCCACCTCAGATGAGGGAGGTTATGGGTTTGAACCCAGGCTGAGTCATGCCAAGGATTTGTAAAAATGATACTAACAGCTGCCTCACTAGGCTCTCAGCATTAAGATGTTGTTACTACGACTAGCCGGCCTTGTGTCAGAAAAATGTGAAACATGATGCCACATATCTGCACAATTCCCCAGTGCTAGACATCATTATAAATAGCCACACTACAGACATTGTAGCAGTATGACTGAAAAATTGTTAAAGCTATGCTAAAAATCCAACTCACACACACAGACTCCTCATTTCTTTAGAATTTACAGTTAAAGCCAATGAATAGAGTTGTTGATTAAGGAGGCTATCAGTAGACTTTATTACAGTGCTTGAGGAATCATGGCCGCAAACATGAATCAGATTATTTTCCATCCAGGAAAATGGGATGGGGAATGTGAAAAGTCACCTTGAGGTAGAAAAACGTGAATGATGGCTATATTAAAAAAGTCACAAGTTTGATAAAAATCGTGAAGGAAAGTTTCAAGCAAGCCAGTTAAGGTCTAGTGGTATGAGTGCACTGATGATATTCCAGTATCACCTTGAACTATATTATTTTATAGATGTATGGGTAACATAAAATTATTTTTTAAAATTTCTTTTCATGCGAAGTACAGACACAAATTTTCTTATAGAGACAAGAACAGTTTTCAGTTTCCTTCAATCTCGCTAAGTACAGACAAGTAAGTTTCTGATATAGACAAGAGCAGTTTTCAGTTTCTTTCAGTCTCTCTATGTACATGCACATGTTTCTGATATACACAAGAACAATTTTCAGTTTCCTTCAATCTCACTAAGTAAAGGTATGTTTCTGATGTGTACAAAATGAGTTTCAAATTCTTTGAAATAACTGAGTACAGACAGCCATGTTTCTGATATGGACAAGACAAGGTTGAATGAATATTTTTATGAAAGGTCAAACTGCCAGGTAAAATCTGTTATTTATATTGTTTTGTGTGTTTGGCTTTAAACAGGGTTATTCCGGAGGGTTGCAACTGCTGCTGTGAAGCTGCTGAGACAGGAGACTCCAACTTGTTTCCATGGAGTACCAGAAATAAATGAAGAGTTTGTCCTGCTTGGTTCATCCTATCCCACTCTGACACTTCAATGGTGTAATATTCTGATTCTGCTCAACTTTGACAACCAAAACTTCTGGGGCCAGATCATCCAAACTCCACAGAAGTACATCATGTCAACCAGCAGGTTGGATTTGGATAATTTTGTTGTTCCTTTATTTAATATCTGTTAAACCTCATTGATTGATTGAAATGCATGGCACTTAAAGACAGACATTGTACCTTTTGATCACCTGTGCAATTTCACTATTCTTATGCTACCTTGCCCAGCAATCCTAAATTGAAGCCTTTCATCTCACTGCTCTAAGCAAAAATTGTTGTCACACAATGTATGAATGATATTGTAAGAATGTATGATAATAATTTAATTTTTGCAATATCAGTTCTGGTTTATAGGAAATATTTCAAATAGTAACTATATTATTGAATTTCATTGTCAGTAATAGCATATTTTCAAAAGGGCTTAAAATTTTCAAGACTTTTTTTGATGATGTCATAGGTAGTTTGATTTTTAAATCATCACATCTTACATATTTCCTTGCCATGTTTACACTAGTGTTATGGCTTGGCATTAATTTAAATTTTCTTTTTCATTTTTTCATATTTTATTCAGTATAATAAAAAAATTTTTATATACACTTATCAGTTTATATTTCAATAATCCAAACCTGTAAAATTATTACGAAAAAATGCTTTGGCATAAAGTTGAAGACATCAACAAATAACTTCATTGCTGAGATGGAAGTTAAAGAAACTAATACTAAGTCAACAGTTTATCATTTTACAAATGGCTTTGAGTTTTTAAAAGATGTTTTCTATTCATTGTTTTCAACAAGTTCGGGAACATGCTGTCAAAAATATCCTGTCTCTTTGATCTTTTGGTAGTTTCAGTTATATTTGGTTAAAAATATCCCATTGACCTTTCAATGGAATGTTGATTATGACCTGGTCTACTTACAAAATAGGTATTGGTATGCATGTATCAGGCTTGCATATTGTCCAGGAATTATCTTATGCACATCTTGCATGCACAATACATGCATATCACTAGATCTTTTTCTCATTGATATTGGTCCTAATATCTGCTCAAATAAAAGGTCAAATGGACAATATATTGTTTTCAAGTTACAATGCAAAAAATATGTGTAACATCTGTCCAAGTTGTGTATTTAGCTGTATTACAGTAATTCTTGCATGTTACAGCACAGTTCCATTGCTTGGGTTGTCTGGGACAAATACTGAAACTGAAAGTGATGACCAGGAGATGGGATCAGCCACATCAATTCGACTCAAGAGGAACAGCTGTAATCTGGAAATACTACGAAGAGGGGGACTCATTCTTTTCTGTGATTATGCTGTAAGAATCTTCAGCTTACTGCCATTCAGCTTAAAGCAATATAATCATGAAGCAGTTTATTTGAATTTAATTACAGAAGGGCCAGTCTATGATAAGAATGGTGGGTCAGCCCATGATAAGACCAGGGAGCCAGCCCATGATAAGACCAGGGAGTCAGCCCATGATAGGACATGGGGTCAGCCCATAATAATACCAAAAAATCAGCCCATGATAATACCAGGGGGCCAGCCCATGATAAGACCAAGGGGTGATCTTATAGTAAGATTATGGGGCCAACCCATGATAAGACTGTTTATGACAAGACCAAGGGGTCAGCCAATGATAAGAAAAGGGGTTGACCCATAATAACACTGCAGGGCCAACCTATGATAAGAGCATGGGGCCAACCCATGAAAAGACCAAGGGGTTTGCCCATGATAATGCCAGGGGATCAGCCCCAAAAATGTGTAAGAAAGTAATGGCTGATCCTGAAATGTACCAACAAATGGCTAATTCTTATGTTGCATCGATTCAAAGATACTTAATTATAATAGCTGGTGGCATACTGACTTATTCAACTCATTTAATAAATTTCAGACTGTGCAATATCTCTTGCTATTTTGCAGTGTGAGAATCTTAGTGATGCTGAGCACATGACATGGGTCATCATCAACCATGTTAGCGATTTGATTGAGCTTTCCCAGGAATCACCAGTGCATGATTTCATCAGGTGAGTCATTGTTCTCACAGAAGTGTATAACTTTAGGAGAACATGTGCAATGTAAATTTGTTTATCTACATGTTGCACTTGGTTCTTTTTCCACAGTTTTGTCACACCATTTATCAATAGTTACTGTAGGTAGACACAAGGATCATATTCTGGTGATGAATGTTTAATGGATCATGATACTTACCAATAAGCGTGACTAATTTATCAGTACACACGCTATTCCACAAGAAAGTTTCCCAGGACTCTGGCAATAGGAGTGTTACATATCTGCTCATTCAAAGTAACAGAAGGAAAAGAGTGAAGACATCAAGCTTTGTGAGTTTTAACAATAATAATATATTCCCTAGAAAACACAGTGGAAAGGTGAAAATATGAAATAGGATTTTTGGTTTGTGAATAAATCCAAACATTTATCCTAGAATTATGAAAATATGCAAGTCCTATCAAAAAACAGTTCTAACTGAATCTAGTTTGAATCTCAAGTTGATTCCAAGATGGAGGATGATGACATCAGATGAAATCTTCACACAAATATTCAAAATTTCACGTTGAGCCACAACTTGCACTGTACTGTTTCAATTTAGATTGAATTTCACTGAATGTATTTTTCCTAAACCACTTGTATAGTTCTTCAGGGAAAAATTATTATTATTTAGAAACTAGATGAACTCTCATAGCTGTCATCTGTAACAAAATACATCCCAAGCCCTACAGATGTAAAGAAAACTTTTTCCAGCACAAGAAATAAAATATCTACTTCTCAAGGTATATGAGCAACTCTCAGGGGCATCCAAGAGAAATATTATACAACTGACTATTTCACTGGAACCTTAGAGTTTTTAAACCAAACTAAGATGTCATTTCATGCATGCGTATAAAGAACACATGATTATTTCATCATCTAATAATCACAGTACACAATGTAAATGCATATGCTCTTGGCCACAACCAATCATTTACGCCAGTTGTTTGGCAATCTAATATAATGCCTATACAAGCCGAAAGTCATATTTATGTTCTTAATAAACATGATGTTTATTTTAAAACATAATCATCATCATAATAAAATATAATGATACAAAAAAGAATTTGCATTTTAACACACAAGTAATTAAACTAAATGGTTATAACAAGGAGTTCTTGCAATATTTACAGAACAGAAAATAAGTTCATTTTAGAGAAAATTTCTCGTATACATATCAGCTGGGTATTGTGTTTTAGGGTGTTTTAAAATGTGGTGGTAAGTTAACAACCAGTATGAATTACAATACCAGTGTGTCATAAAATTTCACTTCTTTCATGATCAGTTAAATTATATATGACAGTAACATAGATCTCTGATTATCCATGAACATAGATCTCTGATTATCCATGAATAGACCAACACATAAATTGTACTATTGTGTTACAGCTGTGTACCCATTATCATATCATTGGCTACCATAGAACTTTATCAATTTAGAAAAAAAAAGGTAAAACATAAGATCAGATCTATATAAAAATATAATGTAGTATTAGTATCTGATGAATATTGTATGTATTAAATCTGCTATATTGTGAAAGTGCTGAGTTATTTCAGTTTGAATAGAAAAATTTATGTGAAAAAATAATAAATGTTATTATGTAGAGACAAGGAAATTCTTGTTGTGGCATTATATTATTTGTCTCCCTTGAGTGAGATTTCCTCATCTTGGTGCAAACTGTGCCATAGGTATCAGCCTCCATTTGCATTTCATAGTTTCCATATGGTCAAGTTTAATAAATACTTTTCTAAATACTCTTAGGGTGCCAGTATATATTTGACATTCATGATTAAGACAGACCTTGTAATTTTCAATTACACACACAGTATCATGTCTTCATACAAAAACCTCATAATAGAAGGGACCCAACAGCTCAGAAAAAATAATGTCATACAATGCATCACTAACATAATTCTGCTATAGGAAGACCCAGATAAAAAAATATCATACAGTCCTTCCTTTAGTAGCTGAATTTTGTTATCAGACAGATTAAGAGAAAGTGTTATTATAGAAACACTTCGTTTCATATTTACACAATACAGACCAAAAATAAATTAAGTAAAATGTTTATTTCTTGGATATATACATTATATATACATCTTATTTACAACTTTGTCATTTATTTGGTGCAACTCAGTTGCACACAGTCAATCTTAAAATATACATAAAGAATTGAGATTTTGGTATGAATTTGCAAGAGGGACATAAACTCTGACTATATAACTCACTAACTAGATGCACTTAAGTAAAAGAACTGCTAAAGGAAAGAGTTGTAGTGATACATGTAGTTTTAAAGGCAAAAGAATGAAATAACATGAAATGAATATCCTAAAATGAAGCATGATTAATGAATACAGTCAAACCCGGTTATCTCAATCACGTCAGGGGTATAAAAAAATTGTCAATATAACTGGGTCCTGAGATATCCGGGTTCATAAAAACCGATAACATAACATAATTTTTAAGATGTCCTTCACCATTACTCCCATCTCTTGCTCTTGTTTTTAACTGGAATCCGCTCCAGTTGCATGTTACAATAAAATACAAAAAATACTTAATTGATAATAAAATGAAAGAAACTAACCTGGTGTTGATATTATATAGTCCATTTTTATTATCATGAGCAATTTATTAAAGAAAAAAATATACTCCGTATATCACATGTAGTTTATGCATTCATACTATAGCGTGCATCACTTATATAACACACAACATCAATGCGAGTTTGTTACAGTTATGATTCCAGATGACAAACAAATTGATGCCCAAGTGGTGAAGAAACATATCCAATAACTAGCAGTAAACTCATTCTTTGAACTTACCAGCAGGATATCAAATACTAAGGTTATTTTATTGCAAAGCAAACTAGCCATGGAAACTGATTTTGGATTCTTTTAAGTGTGCCGATTTTTTTATTATTTTTGGGGTTTTTTTCCTACTAGGCAATTGTGTTTCTCTTTTTACAGGTATTCACAGGAATTTTGAAAATAAGTTTAAACAATGGAAACCAATTTTTCTGCCAGACTGAAAGAAGATATATTACAAATAAGAAAAGAAAACAAAATTAAGAAGGGCTCAAGCCTGAAAACTAAATTATGGGGCCTTGACTGCATATATATGAGTGTATATATAGGGTGATATTCTGCCTGTTAATAATCTTCTTCTGTTTATTTTCTGTTGACAAGTACATGTATATGCTGTTTCATGAAATGGCTGAATGCATTAAAAAATGAAATTGTTTGTAGCATATGTCACCGGTGTCGAGCATATGTAAGAAAACAAGTTCTTTTGAATCATTCATTACAAATCAGCATCAGATTAAACAAAATCAGACTGATATTACTTCATATTTGCTAAAACATATAATGCAGTGCAGATCATGATGTTTGATGTTAATAATTCCTATATATTTTGAAAATATTGCTGACATGTTTGGCTATTTGGTCATAAAATGCTATAAAATAAATCATGATATTTTGTGCATATGGAACAATTGCATGACTTTTGAATATTCAGGCAAAGAGCAATTTTCTGCCTGCACATTGACTTTTAATTTAATAACTTGTATCTCCTCAATTGTTGTTTCTTTTATGCATGTATTTCCGAAGATAATTCAGATCTGAAATGCACCTTAAGAAGCAGAAATATATAGGGAAATATATAGCTGACATGTAGCTGATGTCTATGATTCAGTGTTTCTGCAAAATAAGTTACCATGCAATTTGTGCACACTCTTGTCTTTGTAAACCCTTGAATATTTTATGTAGTGAACATGATATATTCTTAACAAACTAATCAATTAAGCTACTCTTAGGAACCAAAATATAAAGAATGGTTAAATATGTGACTACCACCCTAACTTACCAAAATTTTGCATGAAAATCAATTGCTTTTGCTGACCATTTCTTGTATAATTTCTGCGAGACTGACATTAAAAGGCTGTATTTCATCGAATTAAGTGGGTCCACATGTCACTTCAGACCAAAATGTATGCCTGACATAACCAGGTTATCAACTTAACAGAGGTCAAGATAAGCAAGCAAAAATTAGCATAATGAAAAAGGATTTCTTTTGGGACTGGACCAAAAAATGATCAATATATGCAGGTTGTTGAAATAACCGAGGTCAAGGTAAGTGGTTTTGACTGTAATCAGATGTGAAATTGCACCAAGTGCTCCAATTAGGCCCACATATTTCTATATTTAAGCAAAGATCTATGACATCATATGGTGACTTAACAAATTATTCTTGGGAAATTACTATACAGTGTTTGGACTGTTGTAAATTATAAAGCAGTATTAAATGAGCAGCATTAAAAGCATTTGACTTGAAGTTATGTTATCAGATATGCTCATAATGTAAAAATCATGCATTTATCCCCAAAAATTACAAGAAGTAAATCCCAGAAAAAAAATACCTTACAAGAATCTCTTCCTCAAAAATCTCATGTTTAGGAAACTGGGAGAGCAGATAGGTACCTAGTTCGCATATCAAAAGCTGCCTGCTTCTGAGCAAGTATGGATTATTGGAATAACAGTATAGAGTATCACATGAGAATGAATCACATCACAATGTATCACATTATGAAGTTACACAGTATAATGGATGACAGTACAGTGTGTCACCGTATAATGTAGCACAGTATTATGAATCACATTATAATGTATCCCAGTACAGTGTATCATTGTATAATGTATCATAGCATAATGTATCACAGTACTGCACAACATATAATGTAGCACAGTAGTATTATGCATCACATTATAATGTATCCCAGTACAGTGTATCATTGTATGATATATCAGTATAATGTATCATAATACAGTGTATCAAAGGATATCACAGTATGAAAATTCTGGCGATATCTCTACTATTTATAATAAGAAAGTAAATAAATGTAATGCTTTAAAGATATTTTGAGATCTGTTATATCATGCCTAGTACATTTACAATATCAACAACTATTTATTTTGTTTGATTTTGAAATCCTAGAAAATGTTGATTGAGTAACATTTTCAGTAGAACTACGCTGTGATTTCTGTTTTATTAATGAGACTCCAATTTTTGTTGAGTCTGCCTTGGTGAAGCTAAATATGAGCAATGTCTGCATCAGCATCCACATGCATGTCAGCATGTTAGTGCATATATTCATATTTGCTTTCATACCCTAGATTAACATCAGTGTTAAAGTTCTTAGATAAAACCTAATATTGAAGTTTTTAATTGCAATTTGCCCATTGAATGCCCATTCTCCCACTCCAAACTGTCCTCGTCCCTCTAAATTTAACAAATCCTCATGTGATTATAGGAGGACAAAGCTACATAAAAATTACTGACAACAACAATGTGCAAAATTGTCATTTTATAGCTGTATAAAAAATGTGCTTAACAGAAAGGGAATTGATTTTTATAGCTGATACAAACCATAAATTTAAATACCCAACCTAAAATGTCTTTGCCCATAAATGCCATTTCTGTAGGAGGCATATCTAAAAATTTAAATACCGACACTAATATAATTTGGAAATAAACTATGAAAATGTAAGTTAAAAACAATTAAAGTTTTTCCAGTAGATTGCATGAAGAATATTTTAAATACGGTTCTGTACCTAGCTCTGTATGAATAGCATGATATTTCACTGTTCCTCAGTGCCATACACAGGAATCCTGCAGCCAGTAGTCTCCTCATCCAGGCTGTCCATGCCAGGTGTGAACATGTTTTTAAGGTTAGTAAGCTGTATTAACATATCCTACTTAGCTTTTCTTTTGCTTGCAATAGAAACATTAGCCTTGATGTGCAGGAGAAAAAGGAGTGCATTGAAATTGTGGCATCGCAGTTTTGGGAGCCTAAATGGTGCGATAACTGTTGGCAAAATTACTTTAATCACCCAACAAATAATTAAAACAAGCTGTACTAACTTGTATCTTATTGGAAAACAGATGTTGAATTTATATTTTATAACAGAAAGTGATTGAAGTACCATAGTATGAAATTTGTGATGCTTTTGATACTTATGTAACTTTTTTCAAAGAAATTCATTCTACATTAAGAAAGATTAACACTATCCCAAATTTTAGAAAAATACAGTACTTCTTAACATTCTTAACATTTTGGCAAATATCTTGGCTCAGAATCAAGGAACCATTTAGATGATTGTGAAGATGTTGCATGTATAACCCGTAACAGTATGTATAAGTTATTATGTCTTGCTCAAACTTGATGAAGGGATAAAACTAAAGTATATCAATTTATGTAAATAGTCCTTATGGTAGGACCCTGTTTGTCACTTTTACTCAGGCTTGTTATAAACAAATATTTCTACAGTTGGTGCAGAGCAAACTAACAATTAATAAAATTCATGGTATAAAATACTTAATATAATTTTTAAAACTACTTGGGATATAGCAAATCAGATTTAGTTTATAGGATGTGAGTGTATGTGTGATTTAGATTTTTAATGCAGCTTTTAACAATTTTTCAGTCATATTGCTAAAATGTCAGCATTGTGACAGTTTATAGTGATGTCTAGCACTGGGGCATCATGCCAAAGACATGTGGCATGATGTCTCACCAGCCAGATTATCCTGACACAAGGTCACCTAGTCCTAACACTAACCTTTTAATGCTGAGCACCAAGCAAGGCAGCTGTTAGCACCATTTTTTGAAGTCTTTGGTATGACTCAGCTGGGGTTCGAACCCATGACCTCCCGCATCCGCGGCAGACGCTCAAACCACTAAGCCACTGGAGCAGTATAAGATGTGAGAAACAAAATTAATACTAAAGTAAAACTATCATATTTGCTTACTTGTAAGTCAAAGTCAATTTAGGCCTTCGTCTGGCTTAATATAATGCTCCAGCAGATCAGGGTCATTGTTGTTTGTTCTAATGATTACTCGTAACAAACTGCATAGACCCAGATTTTCCATCACATAATGCATCAGCAAATCTGAACTGAATGGAATGCAACCCTCTCATTGGTTGAACGAAAATGACGTACTGCACCTATTGATTACCTGATTTTCAGTGTATGTGTGCATGAGAGAGAGATGAAATTATGTCTTTGTACAAGATGCAAGATTGTATAAATTCAGAGAAGTTTTCATTTTTAGCTTTTAGTGAGAAAAAAGGAGGGTACAAACAAATAGGAGGGTAAGCAAATACAAAATACCATATTATTTGTAGAATACTTTTTGGTGTATGTATGGTATTATTCAGACATTTTATTTATTGTTTCTTTTCAGCCCTCAATAGTGAAACGGACCCTTAAATGTCTGGATGCCATACACCTGTCTCAGAGTGGGGCTTTGTTGACATTGTTGATAGATAAGTTCCTAAACACCCACCACCTAGCTGTGGCAAGAATGTGTGACACGATTGCTTGCCGCAGAGTAGAGATGCTCCTTGCAGAGAACTATGAAGTAAGTTTGCATCTTAAGCTTTAAGTCTTGAACAGTATGTCAAGGTAATAAACTAACCACTAACGTAAAATATTAAAGGAACAAGGGAATTAGAAAAACTCTAATAGTCGTGTTCATCAAGTTTTTAAATCATGTGAAACTGGGGTTATTCGTGTATAGAAATTGAATATGGCACAGTACATCATTTCCAATTAGTTGATCTAATTATTTACTGAATTAGCAATTTAGGGGTAGGGTTTTAATCAAAGAGTTCCTGTTATTATATTAATGTACTACTCATATTTTTTCCTCTTTTTGTGAAAACAGCACATAAAAGTATGATCACCATATCTGTATCATCAGCACACATTAGTATGATCACAGTATTTGTATCATTAATACACTGCAATATTATTACAGTATTTGTATCATCAATACACAGCAGTATTATCACACTATTTGCATCATCAGCACACAGCAGTATGATCATAGTATTTGCATCATCAGCACACAGCAGTATGATCATAGTATTTGCATTATCAATACACTGCAGTACTTGCTTGTCATTGTAATAAATAATTACTTGATTTTCCTGATAATTAATAATAACTTGTGGTAACTATTAGGCATGGTAGTATGTGATTTTTATTATAATTAATAATAACTAGGGGTATCTATTAGGCAGGGTGGTATTATTGATTGCTTTTGTAATTAATAGTAACTTTGGGTAGCTGTTAGGCATGTTGGTGCTTGATTGTAATAATAATTAATAATAAATATGGCTGCTATTAGGCAGGGTTGTATTTGATTGCTGTTATAATTAATAATAGCTTTGGGTAGCTGTTAGGCAGGACTGTCATGATAATTAATAATAAATAGGGTAGCTATTAGTCAGGATTGTTCATAAAGTTTCCAGGAAGTAAATACAGATGTCCGAACTTCTCAGTTATGATGTCATCTTGTTGTAGGAAGCAAGAAATCAACTTCCAGAAGAGGACCTTGACAAATTGTTGGCTTTTATGAAAACTCGGAAACTCACAACACGGTTAGTATTGGGGTAGTGTGAAATAGAAGAAACATGTCATAGTAACAAGATTTTCTTCATTATACTTTATTCAGTAAGAAGGATTGGTGGCCTGCATTATATATATGTTGTCATTAGCAATAAATGTGCAGATTATGATACAGAAAGATGGAAATTTGATGTTTATAAGATGTCCTTGACATGAAAATATAATGAAATTAATCCTGCAAAAGATTGTAGTTTAAATTATGGCTAATAATTTTTTGGAAAATATTTATTGGCAGTTTTATTAATTAAGCTATCCCAAGAAGATTCAAGGGTTTACAGATGTAAATAGTTTAGTTTACTGCCTATCAGCATTGACAGAATTGGTAATTGTGTATTAAAAAAAACTGTACCTGGTGCATCTTGTGTAAACAAACCTTTATGTGGTGCATCTGGTGTTAGCCAGTGCACTTGTAAAGGTAATATGTCTGGTTTTATTATTGATGTTTTTACTTGTACATATATGTTATCAGTATGAAACATTATCATGACAATTTTAAGGATGTTTTAATTAAATTTTCAAATATATTCAACATAGACATGTATTACAAACAGAATCCTGTCATGGCCTCATTCATGTTACACTGTGTACATCTCTAGGAATTTTAGTATAAAGACCATATCAGGCTAATGCAGTAATGATAAATAATGTAAAATATGATGTCATTTTAAAAGTTCTAATTGCATGTAAACTTGTTAAGAAAAAAAATATTGAAAGAAACAGGTGCTAAAAATCATAAATAGAGCATATATTTTGCCAGATTTATTTAAAAAAGATTTTAAAAATAAGAATTAAGAGTTAATTCTATAAGGACCATTTTTAGTGGGGGACAACACAGTTGTGCTTTACAGATAAGCAGTTAAAAACTCTAAATACCATTTACGCCAAATATCATGACATCCCTGGAAGGTTGTGGT
The DNA here is from genome assembly GCA_016746295.1 of Potamilus streckersoni. Lineage (NCBI taxonomy): Eukaryota > Metazoa > Mollusca > Bivalvia > Unionida > Unionidae > Potamilus > Potamilus streckersoni. The sequence goes on from JAEAOA010001266.1 coordinate 2,101,397, forward strand.
GAGGCAGTGGTTGGAATGCCGGAATAATGACAGTTTGCCCCATGTATCATGACATGCCTGGAATGTTGTGGTGGGTCAATGGTTGGCATGTTGGAATCATGACATTTTACCCCATCTATCATGACATGCATGGAGGGTTGGGTGGATCAGTGGTTGTTATGCTGGAATCATGACATTTTACTCCGTCTATAATGACATGCATGGAAGGTTGGGTGGATCAGTGGTTGTTATGCTGGAATAGTGACATTTTACCCCATCTATCCTGAAATGCATGGAAGGTTGGGTGGATCAGTGGTTGGGATGCTGGAATCATGACATTTTACCCCATATATCATGACATGCATGGAAGGTTGGGTGGATCAGTGGTTGGGATGCTGGAATCATGATATTTTATCCCATACATCATGACATCCTTGGGAAGTTATGTTGGATCAGTGGTTGGCATGTAAAAATTATGACAACTTGACACATATCATGACATCCCAGGTAAGTTGTGGTGGGTTAGTGGTGTGCATGCTGGATTCAAACTGTTTAACCCATATATATTAACATTTCTAGAAAGTGGTTATATGTCAGTGGTTGGCAATCTGGAATCCAGACAATTTACCCCATATATCATGACATACAAGGGAAATTGTGGTGGGTCAGTGGATGGCATACTGGAGTCCTTCCATTCAACCTATATATAAAATGACATCTCGGGGAAGTTACCTTGTGTCAGTGGTTAGCATTCTGTAATTGTGACCATTTACCCCATATATCATGACATCCCAGGGAAGATTTGGTGGTTTTTGCATGCTGGTATCATGGTCATTTACCTATATATCACAACATCCTTGGAAAGTTATGTTCAGTAAGTAGTTTGCATACTGGAATCATGATTAGAAGGATTTGGATCTTACCGTATGATCAGCCTGGGTCAGCTATCGTGGTGTGGCCCTGGGTAAAGCATTTCTCTCCATTTGTATCAGAATTAAATGATCCACTTGTGTTGCTATGCTGCAAAACACAAACCTAACTAATCACCCCTTCCGACCCCCAGCTGCAAAAATTGTAGATTTTTAGACCTGTCACATAATATGCAGAAGATGAGGGTGTGCACTGTTCATGTTGGTGATTGATTTCATGGGAAAAGCATATACTCTAATCTTCTGACATATTTTACAGTGACAAGTCATGGCAAAAATAGGTATATGGTACATTGTTTGAAGTTAAGTGCATGCTATGCTGTCACCTTTGTGAGGTAAGCCCATATATTTTTTTCTCCAAGAAATGAAGGGGTTTGGCATTTGTATTGGAAGTGGCCAGTCACTATTTTGTGGTATGTATGTTTAGCACATGCATGTTCAACTTCCTCAAATTCATGAACATGTTACCACTTTATAGACTACCTTTTTTCTACGATGATATTTCATCTGATTGGCTGTACATGATAACGCTTTGCAGACTCCACTTTTTAATTGATTTTGAATAAATGTAGAATTAGATAATCATTAAGATGTGAGTTTCATTTTAAAGGAAGGTAGCATATTAATTAAATTTGACCAAGCTTGAAATAATTCTCACATTTTGTGCAGTGCGATCAATTTATTTTTCTTTTAAAATGCCAGTCTTCTGTTTCTGATTGAAAGCAGCTGAAGTAATCCATCATATGACTATTGAGAATCACAGGTTTGGGGTTACATAGAGTAGTTTCTTTTGCAGAAAGTATACAGATTAGATTTTGTTTTTACAATTATATGTATAGATTTTAATATAATAATTTGTAAAAATTGGCAAAATAAGAAACCACAGTGATTATAATAAGTAAGTTATAAGTTATAACTGGAGAAAAAGTATAAAATATAAATATTGTATGAGAAGATGTACAATTGCAGGTTGGCATAAACTGTGCAGATTTGCATAATTAAGAACCAGAACTTCATCACAAAATTACAGATATTTGTTTGCAAGTAATTGTGTTCTCTTCTATTGTAGACTTTGATCCATATTTGTTGTGATGATTATGTCCAGATGTATAAATTCATTTACAAGGAATTATTTATAACAACACGACATTAAAAATTTAAAAATCTTTGGAAGGTAGAGTGATATGTTTGATGAAACAGAGTTTGACATCTGCTCATGTCAAAGAGCCTGCAACATTATGTTATATGTATTTTGTATTATTTGATGGCCTTTTGTCTATTCAATACATTTTCTCCTGAATTAACTGAAATATATATTTGGTCTTTATAGCTTTTGATGGAAATATGCTGCAATATGCTTTTCTCCTAAAACACTTCTAGATTTAATTAGAGTAGAGAAATCTTGGATGACTTTGATTATGACCAATAGACTGTTCCCATTTGCCTTTATCATTTGGAAAGAATATTTGTTAGGTTCTAATTAACTAGGTAAACTGGATATGATATTAAGTTTGGAGAACAGTTCACATAGGCTCAGCTGTCAAAATATGTTAACCAGGTGAATGATATCAGGCTTACTTGGGCCTCTTGTTACAGTTTTATTATTAACTATGTCTAATTCTGTGCACTTATAAAAGGAATTCATAAATTAATTAGATCACACCAAACATTGATTGGTTTTTATTAAGTTTGATCTGTCACATAAGGACAACATAGTCTAAATCCCAATGCAGTCTTCTCCAAGCCCATGTATTCAGCATTACTACTTCTAATAGTTACTCAGATATTGGTTTCTGTTTTTTTCATTCATGTTTAGTTTAAGGTGGTAATGATTTTGTACTTTGTAACATAATAATCTTAATAACATTGTAACATGGTAAGCTCTAATACATTTTGACTCGATAATCCCAGTTACATTGTTTCATAATAATGTCTAGTATGTTTTAATAGTACATTGGAACATGATAATCTCAAATGCATTGTAATATGATTATCTCTGATATATTGTAACACAGGCATGCCAGACTGACATCTCTCTTGATGAAGTTCCGCAATGTCAGCTGCACAGATGCAGAAGCTCCCATTTTAGGAATTGCATCCAAACTTCCCCAGGCTGCGCTCTTGCTGACAATGAAAAATGCAAAGATTAACAAGGTACTGGTCATACTGATTAATATTGCTGTTGCACATAATCGTGAATGCAAAAAATAAATGTGTATATATGTGTGATATGGATTTTTAGCATGGCTCTAACAATTTTTCAGACATATGATGTCTGCAGTGTGGCTGTTTATAGTGATGCCTAGCACTGAGGCATCATGCCACAGACATATAGCATGATGTCCCACCCAGTCACGTTATCCTGATACCAGGCTGACCAGTCCTAACACTAACCTCTTAATGCTGAGTGTCAAGCAAGGTAGCTGTTTGTACCATTTTTGTAAGTCTTTGTATGACTCGGCCAGGGATTGAACCCATGACCTCCCGCGTCCGAGTGGACACTAAACACTATGCCACAAGGGATCATAACTCTGCAGGTTAAACATTTAATTCTGCAGAGTTATGATCCTTTGTGCATAAGGACTATTGAATTCATGATGTCTAGACCCAATCTTAACATTTGCTCCACTGGATATTAATATTTTATGTATGCTACAGTTTTATTACATTTAGCAATATTTTTGTCTCACCTGCAAAAGTATTGTGAGACAAGAGATGCCACTTTTTCATTTTTATTACATTTAGCAATATTTTTGTCTCACCTGCAAAAGTATTGTGAGACAAGAGATGCCACTTTTTCATCAGTAATGGCAATGGGTCCAGTATTAAAATTGAATGTTATGTGCTTAAGAATTTTGCAAGTCAACAAACATGAAACATAACTGCATAGGTCCCAGTTGAGACAGTATGGTCCTCAGAACCCTAGTTCAGAGTCCAGTAAATCTTGTTCTGTGTTGTATTCACAAAATGCCAACTAATGAAGTTTACAGATATTAGTATACTCATCTATAGAGCTACAATAATTCTAGGTTTGGGCTACTATACATTTCATGTCTGGTAGCCCTCGTCTTACTGTATGGTATAATGAATTGTTCTCTGTTTTGTTCAAAAAACATACCTACCAGCATAGTTTAACAGGTATTAACACAGTACTCATCACAGGGGCTATCAAAAAAAGTTTGGGCTACCATATATTTAAGTCATCTGCCCCACTGTGTTGCTATATGGTATCATGAATTGTTGTATGTTGTTTAAAAATCTTATCTACTAACATAGTTTACAGAGGTTACGACAGTATTTTTTATTGTTAACACAGTACTTATGAATTGTTAACACAGTACTTGTGAATTGTTAACACAGTACTCATTCACTCTCAAATGTGAACCATTTTATTGGGTAAATCATCTTGTGTCAAGTATATGTATGAGCTTGTCTATTTTCCACAAGTTAGTGACTATATGGTGGCAACTGTTGGTAAAGTTTAAATCTATAAGATTGAATTGAAAAAAACTCTGGAAGATAAAATTATTAATAAATTTAATAATCATGCACAGAACAATATAATTTAAAATAAATAAAAAGATTTTAAGTTTCTGTAAAATATATATAAAATAACCGATAAAGATAACACATGGAAAATCCATACAACACATGGTTAAAATTTGGTTTAAAATATTGCATACCCTCAAAAAAACCCAAGATTTTCACAGGTGGTACATAACCATAGTTTCCAAATGATTTTCACTTTAAAATACTTTTGTCTTGCATGATGGAAGCCAACACCCTCAAGAAGACTGTTCCATTATCAGTGGACACTGGCATTACATACACTCAGGTCAAAATTTGCCCCTCAGTAGGTTTACACAAGTCGGGTACTTGTGTCCAATATATAATCAGCAAAGTCCCACATCATCTCTCAAATTTGTTTTGTTCAGGGATGCACTATCCAATAGTGGATGTGATGTTCATAAATTTGTTTTTGGAATTTTCATCCCAGATTTTGTACAGTGTGATGAATGGCCATTTATAAATTTAAGATCCATTTCATCCTTGGCTGCTGTATCTGCCCATTCAGTAACTTTTTGCAGATGGGACTAAATAGCCAACATCATAAATATTTGTCCCAGATTATAGCTGCAGCACTTGATGTTTTTATAATATTTGGGATATTAATGGGTTGTTCATTTTAGAGATTGACTTGTCTTTCAGTGTGGAAAGAGAATGCAAAATGATGATTAAATTTCTTGTCTTTTAGAGGTTTCACCGACATTCAAGATGATTTGTATGGCTGTAATTGTTTAAATAAAATCTGCGGCTTTTGCTGGTAACTGGCTTGAGATGGTACCATGGGCTATTGCAATGGTGACTGTCCTGAGATATACCCATCTTCTGATGGTTGCTTTCAAAAAGGGTGCTGCCTACTACCCTACATTTAGATATTTTATACTGAATGAAATATTGAAACCCAACTAATTTTTGCATGAGCAGAACCAACCTTTGTGGTGGTAGTTGTGGGATACTAAATACCATATTGCAAAGAATGAAGATTACTTATTGTCTGAAATAATCAGAAGAAAAAATTAATTTGCTTGGAAGAAGCCTACATATGGGTAAATTGTACAATGTAGTACTCTTGAGCCATAAAGCATTTTAATTTTATCGCTGTTGTTCATTGTAAATGGTAGTATCTTTCTTGGTTGGAATTTTATATTGGGCACCAATATGGGGATTTGTCTCAAAAATGTGTTTAGTATATCATTTTAAACCTTATAAAGTTTCCTCTTCAATAGTTTTTTCATAGGATGTAGGCATGGTTTGCTGATCTTACCATGAAAGTACAGTAATTCGGACAAAAACTAATATTACATTCTATGGTAAACTGATTTAGTTGTCTGTGCCCAAATGGAATATGTGACCATACCCACCTTATAAAAGAATCAGCATGATACTAAGGTGCATTATAGAGAGGTAGTACTGTAATTTTGACTTCATTGTTTCAATTTTCATGCTTAAATTAAAATGAAGGAGAAAAGAATACTGTAGTTATTGTGATAGACACCTCTGGGGACAGTGCAATTTCCAAAGGAAGAAAATGAATACTGTACATCACTTTTTGAAGATGTTCAAAAATTAAGTTGTTTTGATTTTTTACCCATGTTCTGTTTTATTTATTTTTACATAGCATAATTGATATATATTATATACAGATATATAAGCTTCGAAAAGGTAGGAATTTCTGTTCGTGAAAGAAGTTTGGGGAGGGGGTATTATGGTGGGGTTTCTATTAGAATAACTGATGTAGTGTTGAAGCTATCAGCTTCATAATCAGGTAAGTTAATTAGTGAGGCTACTGAGTTTAAACTGGACTTCCAGGTTTATGTCGTGGTAGATGGCTATACTGGTGGAGCATCTGATATTTAGTTCCACTGGTCATAAACTGAAATAGCCTACATAATGATCTGGCAGTCATTTGCACATTTTTTATTGTAAATCCTAGATTACTGGGAGCATTGCATTAAAACTTTATTTGCACATTCATGCTAAGGTTGTATTGGTCCTTAGTGAGAATGGTGACCCTCAAACATCTGCATAACAACCATGGCAGCAATCATGAAAATCTTATAATTTCACTTCCTGTATGGATAGTCATATCAGCCAGAGATTTTCACTAAAGTGACTTATGTCATCTATCTGGACCAAAATGAAAACGGTGCCAATCTCACATGCATTATGGTTGCTGGCCAGCTTGAAAATTTGATTTTATTGCATTTTTACACTCAGCTCAATTTTTCAGACACTCCTGTACATTCATGAACCACTGTAAGTACATTCACTTGGAGGTCTTATGATGGTAGGCTTTAGTGTCCTCGATTATTGCCAAGGGGGACTCAAACATTCTTATCTTGTTTCTATTTCAAAACAAGCTGTTATTGTAAACAATAGACTGGTCACTGTCTTTTTTGGTTAATAAAACAGTCCATTTTCAGCTAAAATTGTGTCTAATGCATCCAGTATTTGCGGTATCTTGTTTTAATATTGCTGTTAAAAAATTTGAATAAAATAAAAGGGTGTAACTCTTAAGTGTCTGTTCAAAGGATGTAAGCCCCAAAGTTACTGAAATCTGCATAATTATAAGAAGCTTTTTGATGACAGTGAACTAGATAATCTCTGTTGTCAGAAAAATAGACTCACCCATGGACAAATGGTGAATGTGTTGGTAAAGAAACTCCTGTTTGATTTGAAACACAAGATAGCAATGTTAGAGGTGCCCTGGTAACAGTCAGGTTAGAAATTATAAATTGTTGAACAAAATTACTAAGTTGTGTGCATTATTTATATCCTTGAAGCTTTTTCTTTTTTAAAATTAATAATGGTGCACAAACTATTTACCTCTTGTTTTCAAGTGTTTTATTTTCCCTACAGAGAAAATGGTCTTCTCTATTACAGGAGTATTACATGTCCATTGTAAAAGAACAATGTTTTTGTTCCTCCCCCAATGCAAGACAGTGTGCCCATCTTCTCCAGAACTTGGATTATGCTGACATCCTTGTAGTGTCCATGACAAAGGTAGGCACTTTTAAAGACTCAGTAACTTATCACATTAATGGTTGCAATTTAGGAAGAATAAACTATTTTTACCATATCTCTCACCATATTATAGAGTATAAACTAGGAAAAATCCCAAAATGCATTGAAGGTACAGTTAAGTATGAGTTCTTAATAATGTTGAAATATTGAATATCATTTTTTTGATAAATATTAATGGAAACATTTTAAAAATTTAGTATGACCATTCATAGAATTTAGAGACCTGATGTTGTTACCTTTTCAGCAACAACTCTTTGGTTTTAGGTAAGTGCTTGTAAGCAGTGTTGTCACTAAAATTTTTAATAAACTGCATCAATTTAGTGAATATAAAGTTTTTATGCATGAAATAAACAATGTCAAGAAGAAAGAGCAGAAAAAAAAAAAATGAATTCTGCAGGCAGCCAGGTTTTTGCAAGGATACTGCATTAAAGCATAAAGGCAACTAGTTTTGATCACTGTCAGTTTTTAAACTCTACTGATCATAGACCATCTGTTATACAGTGAAACCTGTCTTGAAGGACCACTGCTATGTGAGACCACCTGTCTTGATAGACCATATTGTCAATGCACAAACTTAATGATTGTATAGCACTATGACCTGTTATGAGAGACCACATGTCTCGAGAGACCATAATTTTCTGGCAGAAAGGGTGGTCTTTCAAGACAGGTACTACTGTAGTTACCATGACACACATCTTAAAAATCTTGCTATTGCTTCTTCTCCTGAATGGAAAGTCATTTCAGTGTGGGTTTTCACCAGAAGACTTCACAAATATTTTGTTGGCCTTAAATGAAAAAGGTGCCTTTCCTATTTATCCAATGTTTCTACTACAGTGGCCATTTAGGAAACGTTATCCCGTCTCCATGAATGGTCTTCTCAGAATGGACATTTTCACTAAAAGACTTTATATAATGTCTGTCTGGTTCTAAATTAAAATGGTGCAATGGGATTTGTCCTGAATGGAAAATGGCTATCCATCTGACATTCAACATGACTGCAATAATGAACATACTGAAAATTGAATGGATAGCCACATCGACATGGATTTTTCATCAGATACTGCTAATGTTTTACACCAAATTTTTATTTATTGTAGGACTTTCACCTCTCCATTCTGCATGAGTGTTTATCCCTTGGTGCTTATCGAACTCATCTGAAGTATACCAAGGACTCTGACACTTCCCCACTAGGAGACACTTCAGCAGAGAGAACATTTGATGTATTGTTCCAAGCTGCCCAGCTCACGTTATTGCGACATATAAACAATATTATTAACATGTTACCAGTGCCTCACCAGATTCTGATGAACAGAGAACATTCAGGAGTCAAAGAGACTCGATATTTGGAGAAAATTGAAGACTTTTTTACGGATGGTTCATCTGTGGAAATAATTTTTCATTTAGCATCATCGTTAGCACAATATCTAAAGGCTTTGCAGACTTTCTCATGGGAAGCCAAAGTTCCTGCTGAATCTTTTAGTGACATTTGCAGATTTTGTACACTATGTATGGAGGTAAGCCTTTGAAACATTGCAGGAATGTAAATTTTAAATTAGGTAACAAATGTAACAGATGCACAAGAAAAGTGACCATGCACTAACTCATTTTTGCAAATTAAAAGCATGCCTTGAAAGTTGTTTGTTAAGCAAAATTAGGAAAGTGAAAATGAATTTGCTGTAAATTTAAAGGCAGTAATTTAAAGACAATAATTGGAGATAGGTGTCCCAAGATAATACATATATAAATCATAATGCAACTAGGTAAATATATAGCACACATATAATCATTTATTCTAATGAACAATAGTTAATCTAAAATGAACAGTACTAATTAAAACAAACACACAATCAGAAGGACAAAAGGAACAAAATTAAAGGCACTCGCCTTTACTTTGTCAGTGCTGCTGAGAATAGTAAATGCACATGAAGGTGCAAGATTATGGTTGTGTGCTATGTCCATTTGGGATTTACCTTTTTTGTGATGTATTGATTAAGATCAGGACTTGGTGACTGTCTAGATTTTTGCCTGTAGTGTTAGCAGATGATTAGTGCTTGGAACTCGTTATGAGGTGCAAGATATTTTGATATAGCGATTAGAACCCAAATTAATGATGACATAAAAATGAGATTATGCTGTGTACTAAAATAAGCCTGCAGAATATGGCTGGATATTTAAATCTGGATGAAAGAAAACGAGTTTTATTTTTTAAGTATTTAATACACTTCCAAACAAAAATAGCTGGTGGTCTTAGCAGATTCATATATGATCATTAATTAGGTCTACACACATATATATATATATATATATATATATATATATATATAAATACACTTTCATTGAAGTAAAAAATACAGTTTCTGTTTTTAAAATCCATTTGACTTAGTATTAACTTGTAGTTGCTGACTTTGCCACTCTTGGTACTTGGAAGATTTGAAGGTGATGCAGATTGAATTAGTGTTCATCTTGGCATTCATTAGTGACTTTACTGTTGTTTTCCAGTTCTTGTTTGAATTTTTGTAGCAGCAAATGAATCTAATATTTTATTTAAAAGATTTAAACAAGTTAGAAAAGGAATTGAAAATGAAGATGCATTTTATTTTCACAGTTGATGAGTTGGTTATTGAACCAAGACCAACTTCCAACATCAGAACAACTGTCTACCAGTCTGCAGTGTATGAATCTAGTCCTGCAGAACCCAGAACTCTCCTATTTAATTGGCCAAAAAGAGCATGTTACTTGGGTGTGTTCAGTAACAGCTGCAGTGCATCAGATCCTGGCATCATGTAAGTTGACGACTTTTTAGTGGGTAAAATGTCGTTATCCTTAAATCTTTGTGGATTGAGAATTTTAGCCTGAGTGTTTTGAATTCAGTTTATATAACATAATTTGCTGCTAGATTGTACTTATTGTTTGCCATTATCTTTTATTTTAAATATATATTTACAGAATTTGAACATCATTACCTTTTATCTTTAATTTTGTAGTAACTCATGTTTACGTTAATATGGAAGGGTTTTTTCTATGAAAGCTCTTTTGCTACTTGTTATATTTACATTTTTTTGTGGAACTTTTGTTTTAATCAACATCATATACCCATTATTGTGCTGATATGCCATTAAACTCCAGTACATAATATAATCAATGAGGGAGTTAAGAATCTGTCCTAAGTACTATTGCAAACTTTGGAATTTTGCAAACATCCTGCTTTGTGTCTGTGCTGTGATGCCTAAGTGAGATAGACATCACTATAAACTACCACACTGAAGACATCATAGCTTTATCACTGAAAATTGTTAAATCTGTGTTAACAATCCAAAACACTCACACTCAGCGTCAGAAAGCTCATATTTTGTGCATCTGCTGCTGTCTTGTCAGTTTGAGGAAGCATATATGTAGTTTGTCATTTGACTTGTTATTCACTTTATTTGATTTGCAACATGTATTGCATCTTATGAATATTACATATCATTATGTGAATCCTGTGTAAGGATGAGGTTGATAGTAATTTTTTTTTAATAAAAAAAGTCTTCAAATAATGGGTTTCATAATATCACCAAGATGATCATGTAATCAGAATTACTTGTAGATGCATTAACCTGTATATTTATGTATGTTAATACGTGTTTTCTTACATCCATATCAATTACAATTAGCATACCTGTTTACCCATCCATATTTGTCTGTATTTGTATGGAATAGAGACCCTTAGTATGATTGTGTAGTCATTGGTCTCAAAATATAATATATTGTTTGATAATAATACATACTGTATAATACATTATGGCCATTCCTTCAAAAATCAAATAAGGATGATCATTTTGTTTTTGCACTACTTGCAATTCAGAATTTTTGTGTGCACATGTTGAAAGAAATGATTGTATGCAACATGTTGATTCAGAGAACAACATTAAGCTACAAACTGTGGTCCAGAGAAAAAAAGACATTGTATCTATGCAAAAGACGTGAGAAATTAATGGGGAGCAGAGTACTGAGTACCAGGAGACTTCACCACTAAGATCCAGCCCAGGAGACTTCACCACTAAAATCCAGCCCAGGAGACTTCACCACTAAAATCCAGCCCAGGAGACTTCACCAAAGAGATAGTAGAGTAGTAGAGTACCAGTTTGACAGCATGAAGAGAGTATACTATACTGTACAATTAACAAATAGAGATTATCTCAGACAATCTAATAAGTTATAATAATAATAACTTATAATATATGACTCAGTATCTGTAACGAATACTTTTATGTTCCGCTTTAAAAAGAAACTGGCTATGCATTTTTGATTTTCATTGGTGGGTGATGCTATGTAGGTATGTGATCTGTTTTCTGTAGTCAGCAAGAACAGTTGCTGAATCTTTACTAAACTGTGAGTAATTTGAATGTCATTTGGCATGTAAAAGGTAAGAATATAAAAAATATTCATTTTTTACCAACAAATAACTGCATTTTCTTATATTATTCTTAATATGTTGTTAAAAGGTGGTCACAATTTCATTGTTGACTTTGAGATGGCTTCATTGTGTCAAAGATGCTGTAAGATGCTGTGATTAAAAATACTGAAAGTCTCAGAAAATACAGCCAGAATTGGAGGTAATTGCATATGCACCTGCCTTAAGATGATGTGATGCAGAAAACACTAAAATTTATTGCTTCAAAAACCCCAAATGGATGTGTTTTGAAAAACATGATTTTCAGTAATCTTAGAAAGTTATTGTTTTTTGTTGTTGTGGGGCTTAAAGCCATTTTCCATCACACGATAGGCTATACATGGTGGCCAGTATTAATGGTGGAGGAAGAAACCAGGAAATCTGCAGAAAGAACCACTGACCCACGAGAAGCTACTACACAAGCTTTCTCACATTACCACATTTGCTGAATCTTAGACTCAAACCCACGCAAAGTTGAAATGGCATTAAACCGTAACGGAGAGCACTTTAGACTACTTGGGGCTCCTAATCTTAGAAAGAATTTTTTTTATTTTACCTTGACTATACATATCCAAAGCATTTAAGTTTGTATCAACAAGCAAATAATTTTGGTTAGAGCCCATGAAAAACTATTCTTTGGGCAGTTTATACAGCTGATTATCATGGTGTCAATTTACGTGTAAGGTGGTCAGATATAAGCATCCACCATTTCACAGATTCCTTAATTGTTTGAGAATAGCTAGGATGATGCTGTGTCAAGTCATTTTATCACTAATGTGGGAGAATCCATTAGACTAATTTGCATAGGAAATGCACACAATATGGAACAACCCAATTTGTTTGAGTTTGGTACAGTCAAAGAGAGATTTCTTTTTGAAGAGCAAAGGCTATTACACATCAGTGCCTTGAATGAAAATGTTTACACCATTATTAAGAATTACTGGCAAGTTTGTGATCAGCAGCAATGTTTCTTTGATGTTGGATTTTACTATATATATATATATATATATATATATATATATATATATATATATAAATCCTGATTATTTTTGGTACTCTTAATAGTGTACAAGTGTTATTCCTTTTTTAAGGCAAAATTTTAAATGCTGCTATGATTTAGAAACAAATCAGTCATTTACAAAATGAGCAATTCCCAGCAAAACTAAATTTAGGAACTACTGGACAAAGTTCGACTTTGTCAGGTGCAGCCACAAGAGGAACATTTTAGTTTTTGCACACAGGGAAAAGTTTCTATCGATATTAGTCCTACTGGATTATATGAAATCATGGACAAAACTACATCACATAGCTTGTTTACCACTGTCTCACACCATTGCAGATACAGAAATTTCATTTTCTATGCTGTGAAAACTTCATCAAGATCTTTGGGAATATGTGAACAACAGTACCATCCAGTCTCAAATGAGAAAAAGAACACAAATGACATTTGTATTTCCTTCACACACACCCCTCCACACTATTGCCAAGACTGCATATGGTTATGAAAATATTCCACTCTCCATTGTATTTGAAAGAGAGAAACTTGATATCTCTTTCGTTTAACATCTTTGTGATTGTGTTTATGTGAGTTTGGGTACACATGTGAATGTGTGCAATGATGATATTGGATAATGCTATGTCTTCCTCCATTTTTGGTTTATAGGTATGTTAAATGATTTAAGGAAAACATATGTTTTCTTTTTTATGAGATTCCAGTAATTTTTTTTAGGCTTATATGTAAAGATGCTTTAATCTCAATTGGGCATTGTATTTTTAGGTCACATGCACTGATCCTCTTTGTGACCTCAAGGCAGACTTTGTCTCCCAAACCTCCAATCACTGGAAATATGGCAGATATGAATATGCTTGTATAATAGATCCAAGAACTTGCAATAAAAATTATTTTGATTAACCAAAGTACTTTAAAGTAAAATGGTTTAATATTTCATTTTGTTCTTTTTTGTTCACAGAGTGAAAGTGCTGTGTGTTTACATCTCCAACTGAATACCTGAGGTACAGGCATACATGTATAATACATTTTATTGTTAACTGCTTTTACTAAACATGCTTAATGCATGGTCAGATTACATGCTGTTTGCTCAAAACCTTAGATAGACTGAATAGTAAAAATCATTATATGTTGATAAATCTAAATTGACACAGATTTATAAACGTATCCTTGTATTGATTTTATTTTTTGTGTCTAGTGGTTGTGCTGCCAGGTCAGAACCTGTCTAGTTACCAGAGGGAGTCACAGAATGAGCATGGCAGCACAGGAGACATGGAAGGTGATATAGCTTATGAAAGGAAGCAATATATTTTACGTCTCCTAATATATATATATATATATATATATATATATATATATATATATATATATATATATATATATATACACACACACACACACACACACAAGGGGTATGTAATGTTTTTAGAAATTTTTTCTGTCACATCCCATATGATATAAATTTTGTTTCCTCTCAGTATCTGAAAAGGAACTATATGGATTGAAATAAAATTTAGTTTGAGGCTTCATTTACAAAAACATAATAATTAAAGTAAAATCTGGTTTAATCCAGGTGGTTGGACAGGGGAATTAACCTGTAAGAGTTAATTCCCTTTGTCTGTCGCGCGCGCGCGCGCGCGCGCGCGCTCTCTCTCTCTCCATACTTACATATATTTTTCTATCTTCATAAAAGGCAAAGAAAGTTATCATAATCTATTGTGATTGGGTAACATTTTGATAGGTTCTGAAGTGTAGTTCAGATATATGATTCAGGCTTACTTGTGTAATTCACTTAAGAGTTACTACATTATTACTCATAGAAAATTGTGCAAATATCTTCCTTGGTATTTTCCAACCTGTTGAGCATGAAATCAAAGGACAAGGTCACAAACACCACATCAGATAGAATACTCAGTACACAAACTACAACTGTTTATCTAAATATTTACATGAAAAAAAATTAAGAGACCCATGTCTCTGTTGATTACACATGTCATGAGTACAGTAGTTTCAAGTTTTCATCAGCTTTTGCATATACATTTATCTCTGATTGCACTAGTCATGTGTCAGAGTTGGTCAAATTCTGTTCACTGTTTTGTTTAGAGGACAGTGTTTAAATGTTTTTCTATTTTCAGTAATATTTGATTGTGTAGTGGCATCATTTGTATGAATCTGAAAGGCATTCATGCTTGGATGCTTGAATTTAGTCAAATTCTGTTAAGCTGTTATTTAGAAGAAAGTACTAGTACTTTTAAAATATTTTGAACAGCATCAATCATATCTTTTGGCAGATGGACAACATCAGTAGAAACTTAAAAGACGTTCATGCCAGAATGCTTTCTGTACAATTTTGATGAATTTTGTTGAGTGGTTCTAAAGGATTATTTCCCTTTAGTAATGGCCATATATGATGTCAAATCAGCATTAATTATGTATAAATTTTAAAAACCTTTCAAGTCAAGATGCACTTGGGTTCATTTGGTCAAATTAAATTAGTGGTTTTTAAAAAGAAATTAAATATAGCAATTGTTGATGGATGCATGGTGGACATTGCATGGCCATAGCTTAAGCTGACCTCGCAGCTGGACAGGTTAAACACTGAGCTTATTTTCGATGTCTTCATTAATTCTAACGAAGATTTTAAAATGTCAAGAGTTGTACCTTGATTTTTTTTTTGATCATTGTAACTATACACAATTCATACTTTAGTGGGGTTTGACCATCTTCCTTGAGTGACAAAGTTTGAAAGTTAAGAACATTGATGAAAATCTGATAACATAGTTCAGTCAATTTTTATAATGCCCTGATAACTGTTAATACAGTTACATTCAATGCAAGGGCACAGTTCAGTTGATGTCATCAATATTTGGATGTCATAAAAAGTAAGTATGAGTAGGCTTCATATATTGAAAATTCAAAATGGAGAGGGGGTCTTAAATCATTTGCTTGAAGCTGAAGTTGAAAATGGGGAGGGGTGTTCATTCATTTGCCATTGAATTTTCAGGGTGGAGTATTATGTTTGATGGCCTTCTGTTTTAGTTGTAGTTGTAAAACAATAGTGGTGTCTCTGAAGGTTTTAAAAGATGTGGCTCAATAAGAGTGACTTCTTTTTGATGGTGTGAAAACGAGTTCCCATGTAGGAAGTAGATCAAGAACTCATTTAGACTTAAATGCATCTGTTATCAAAAGTTATAAACCAAACATATTGAATTTGTACTAAAACGTATTCATTGGACTGGTTGTTATGGCAGAACATCTCATAAGTACATCAGCCATTTCTAAAACAATCAGTTGACATTAATATATTCCAGTACAAATTCAACAACCCATACAGAGAGGGTAATATACTTGGATTTTATTGTTCTTGATTACTCTCTGTTAAACAGAGATTATTTTTGTCATTTCAGAGCTCTATCATGTGACAGTGGTATGCGATCAGATCTCAGAATTAGTGCATTATCTTCAGAACCAGCAGGTGAGAGGGGATGGCTACAATAGTTCTGGACTGCCTCTGTCATTGAGAGCAGAGATTCAAGGAATTGTTATAGGTACTCTCATATTTTATGTCACATACTGAATTAGCCCTTCATTGTAAGAATTATGATATTTATGTTTTGAAGGTTGATGTCATACTGGTGAAATAACAGTGCTATGTAGCATGTTTGATGTCCACTAACAATGTAACGAAAGTAGAATTTTCAGGAATATCTCACATACTTGGCAGCCCATGACAGCACTTTTCTACAAACTGGAGTCATAATGTTTTTTAGTCAGTCTTTACTTACTTGCCTTTTTTCTTATAAATTCAAATTCACACACAAGCAAATGGACTTGTTTTCAAGTACAGATGGCCTACATTTTGGTTTGCTGGAAAGCAATGGAAGCCGGGAAAGCTGAAATCAGGTTAAGTTGAAGTATATTTCTTTAATGAAACAAATAAAAATATATTACTATTGAAGAAAGCACTAACAGTAAGTTCAATATGATGTCCAAGTTATATAATTTTGTCCCATTGCTTTAGCAGAGACCATTATAATGCCTCATATCTGACCATTCATCTGTTCAGCTGTCCATTGTAAGCACTTATTCTAAACTGCAAGGTAGAAATTTCTTGAAACTGTAGTTATCTTGCTCCTGGGGTATCTGTCTACAAGAAGGGTATTATCATTTGCTTTCTTTCTTTTGGGTCAGTGGAAGAGGGTCAAATGTGCAGAAATGTCAGTTACATTAAATATGACATTTTGAAATATTTTCTGACCAAATGATGAATGCAGTTGCAGCAGGAAGGTATATTATGTATGTTGCATAGTTATATTTTCAAGCAGTACTTTAACTGTTTGAAGCTTTTCATGGTTGTGATCATATCTATATCAATCATTGGTTGCTTTAAAGCTGTGACACATGGACTATTTCTCTCTTAAATCACAATTACTAGCAGAAATTATAAAATGTTAATTTCTTTTATTAAAATAAAATTGTAAATTTCCACTTGTAAAGAAAAAGTGTGTTTATCCAGGTTTGGCTAGGCTTCCAGTCCTGAACAGTTTTGCACTGACACCCCCTATTGTGTGGAAGATGGGTTGGGTGCCCACTCCCAGTGGAGAGTGTAAGACAAAGTTGCCTCCCTTGCCTATTGACTTTCTGCAGGACAAAGAAGTACTCAAGGAGTTTATCTTTAGAATTATCTCTATTGGTAAGTAAAAGGTATTCTGTACTTGTTTAACTTTAGAAAGCAAATCTTTTTTACATGTATATACTAAATGTAGATAGATGTTGAAGGTTTCAATATAGCATAGTGAAGATTAAAGAAGTGTTTGGCATGAAGGACCTGATCTGCAAAGATTTAAAATTTATTAATTGGAGTGTAATAGTGATAAGCTAAAGTTTTTTAAAATCAGTTTTTTCATAAATAGTTAAAAAAGTTCATTTGTATCTATGCCAGATAATATTTGAGTATTTAAAATATGTAGAAACTAATATATTTTTTTGTATGTTTTTGAAACTCATGGTTAGTAAAAACTCAGTGGTTGTAAAAAAAACTTTTGAATTGGTGAAAACCTATGGTTGTGCCTAAACAAAATATGACATTCACATATTATATACATGCTTCATTATCAATCTGATAGTGCAATTATAGTTCACATTTTATACACTTAAATGTTAAACTAGGAGTGCACTTCTCATTCAGATACTTTATACACTTAACTGTTAATATTAGAGTGCACTTCTTGTTGAAATATTTTATTCACTTAAGTGTTGACCTAGGAGTGCATTTCTAGTACACATATTTTATACACTTAACTGTTAATATAGAAGTGATTTTAGTATAGTTGGTTAACAAATAACTTTTTTTACTGAAAGCTACTTTAGTGCAAAATGTATCGTTAAGAAAATTAAAAAAAAACCAAAGACCTGCTTTATATTATTGTATTAAGTTCTTTATCAAATCAAATAAAGATGGTGGAATAAATTAAAAGTTAAGAGGCATACAGATCTTACCTGCATATGAGCTAGGAATCACAGCCTTGTGTTGGGTCAACTCATTTCAATTGGTCATTCAAACACTGTTATTAATACAGTTATGTAAATACTATAATTAAATTACTGTAAACTAGCCTATTTAATTCACAAATGTGAGCAAAGATAGCAAGGCAGCCAGGCAAAATGAGTCATTGGTGAATAAAAAGCCTTATTTCATGGATATGTTTCATTGTGGAAAGTGAGTTCCAGACTTTGTACTTGACTTAAAATTCCTGAATTAACACTCAGAGATTTCCTCATGAATGAGAATAAGTTTCACTGTTACTTGCAATGAAATTATGACATCAGTATATTACACTAATTAATTAAAGAAAATTTAGTCTCGATGTTGATGGTTGTTTCATGAAATAAGAGTCCCCCTTTTTTAAAAAAAATCTTGTTTTGTTGTGAATTAACAACAACAAAAATCATTGAGACAAAATTTAGGTCCCTTGATAACTTGTGCATTTGTTTATAGTGCAGTCTATGATTTTTGACCCAGTTGTGCATGAGTCTTTAAACCAGAGGTGTATATCTAGTTTACTGTGTTTAGCTGTTTTGGTTTTTCTTTCTTGGTTTTTGAATTTCAGATAATCAACCTGTTGGACATAATTCCTTTTCCTGTACATTAGTGTATTAACTTTTTAAAATAGAGGAAATTCTTTTAAGATGTTAAAAACATACTTAAAGAGCTCTCTTTCAAATGACATTAAAATTTGCAATAAGATCACCTAAATTAATAGTGAATTTTGATTATTTTAATCTGTATACAGTGGTACATTTCTCATTGAAATTAAATTTATGAAATGAGTTGAAAATTTTTTCAAACCTTGGGTGCAAAAGATTAAAATTAATCTACAAGTTCCATGAATTTAATTTGGAATGAGCACAAATGTAAGGTTTGGTTTTATTACATGATTTAAAATTATGATCATTTTAAATGAAATGCAGAAAAGCATCTTTAAATGACTTTAAAAAATATACAGTAGCCTCTGCCATTACTTGTTTACCATGCATGATGTCATGTCAGTTCTTACATTGTTATACATAATTATACATGCAACACAAATTACAATTGTGATATGGGTATTATAGTATTTAGCTGAAATAAGATAGTCATGCTGAACAATCATTTGGTCTTTTGTCTCCCTATAGGATGGATTTCCAGGCATGAGTTTGAGGAAACTTGGATGAGCCTGTTAGGGGTTCTAAATCCTGGGACAGGATTAGAAGAGGGTACTTCCCCTGAGGTGAGTCCAATTTTCAAAGCTTTCATGGTAGCTGCTAACTTTATAAAATACTGGTTATAATGTATGACCTGACTAAATTAATGAAATCCTCCTATTCTTTAGAAGCTATCTAATAATGACTGTACACAGTAGCTAAGGGTTAACTTAATAAAGTCTGCAGAGGAATAGCCAAAGGTTTAAACAATAAAGCCTCCTGTAGAAGGATACAATTTTAATTGCCAAAGGTTAACTTTATAAAAGTCTCCTACAGAGGGATTTAATTTTAGTAGCCAAACATTAATTTCAATAAAGTCTTCTGCAGTGTGATACAATTTCTGTAGCTAAAAATTTAACTTTATTAAAGTCAAAGGTTAGCCAAAGGTAGCAGAAGTATACAATTTTGGTAGCCAAAGGTTAACTTCAATAATGTCTTCTCCAGAAGGATACAATTTCAGTAGCCAAAGGTTGATTTCAATAAAGTCTCCTGCAGAGGGATAATTTCAGTAGGCAAAGATTGACTTCAATAAAATCTCTTGCAGAGGAATACAATTTTGGTAGCCAAAGGTTAGCTTCAATAAAGTATACTGTAGAGGGATACAATTTTGGTAGCTAAAGGTTAATTTCAATAAAAGTTTCCTCCAGAGGGATTTGATTTCAGTAGCCAAAGATAAACTTCAATAAAAGTCTCTTGTAGAGGGATACAATTTCAGTAGCTAAAGGTTAATTTCAATAAAAGTCTCCTCCAGAGGGATTTAAATTCAATAGCCAAAAGTTAATTTCTATAAAATTTCCTGCAGAGAGATGCAATTTCATTAGCCAAAGGTTAATTTCAATAAAGTCTCATACAGGGAAATGCAATTTCAGTAGCCAAAGGTTAACTTCAATAAGTCTCATACAGAATAAGGATCAGAGTTAGGACCAGGGCAAGATTTAGAATAATGGTCACAGCAAGGGCTAGGGATAGTTTCAGAATAATGGTCATAACAGGGGCTAAGGCTGAATTCAAAATAAGGGACATAGCAAGGGCCATGGCTTGTTTCTGAATAAGGATTAGAATTAGGACCATGGCTAGGTTCAAAATAATGGTCATAGTTAGGACCAAGTGTAGGTTCAGAAGGAGGGTCATAGCAAGAGGCCAGAACTAGTTTCAGAATAAAGATTATAGTAAGGGCCAGGGCTAGTTTCAAAAGAATGGTCATAGTAAGGTCCAAGGCTAGTTTCAGAATGAGGGTCATAGAAAAGGTCAAGGCTAGTTTCAGAATAAGGGTCATAGAAAAGGCCAAGGCTAATTTCAGAATAAGGGTCATAGAAAAGGTCAAGGCTAATTTCAGAATAAGGGTCATAGAAAAGGTCATGGCTAGTTTTATAATAAGGGTTATAATAATGGCCGGGGCTAGGTTCCCAATAATGGTCATAGTAAGTGCCAGGGCTAGGTTCATAGTAAAGGTGAGAAATAAGTTAAGGGTAATGTCATATAGTAGCAAAGCAGACAAGACCTAGTAGTATGAGAAATACATATCTGTTCCATAATAATCTAGGAAGAGATTGAGCGGTCTCAGGGAATGGTGTTGACTGTCAGGGCTATCACAGCCATGTTGGTCCAGACCCTTCTTGTCCCGTGTCCTGGAAACACAGTGAATGGAACATATGATGTCCAGCCTCGAGATAAGCCTTTGGGATTTCTTCTCACCAGGTGATCCTTCTTAATACAGTTTTAAAAACAAGGTTTTATTTTTGTCATCTTATTTTATCATTGTTTTATATTCATCTACCACCCTCCCATAGGAATAATGGAGAAGAAAAATTAAAGCTAAAGAATGAATGAAAATGAGAAGCAAATAAACAAACATGAAAAGATGTAGAGTTTCAGAAAAGTTGTGGACTATTGTTGGACATTTGACCAGTTTGGGGCTTGAAGCCTTTCATTTTTGGCCAGTTAATTCCAGCATCTTAGGTTTTTATTTATGTTATGTAGATGTGGGATGAAGCTGACTGTCATTAGAGGAATAGTGGAGCAGGAAGTTCAACACCTGAGCTGTCATAGGTAAGTATGACTGATCATATATCTAGTTTCAAAGCAGTTTGAACCAGTGGTAGGCACTTAGGACTCACAATAAGAAACTTGTAATACTACCATTTATTTCTTAAAGTTGGCATGTAATACTAACAAAATTTAAATACAAGACATAAAAGATACAGTACAGCAACATAAAAACAGTATTATAGTCTCATGTGACATTTATGATGATACATACATATATATAGATATATATATATATATATATATATATATATATATATATATATATATATATATATATATATATATATATATATATATAGATATATATATATATATACATACAGTCAAAACTGGTTATTTTGATTATGCCATGGGTTTCAAATAATCAACATAAGCAGGTCCTGAGGTATCAGGGTTTAGGTGACAAATGTACTGCAAAATAATGGTCACACATTTGAAACACCCAAAAACCTTTTGTTCTAAAGACAAATGGTAATTCTAAAGCACAATAAAAGTAATAATTCAGTTATGCAGGAAAACAGATTGGAGGTCTTTTAAATGAGATTAAGTAACAAGTTACACTTTTTAAAAACATTATGTTACCATTATAATGTCAGTGGTTTAAATTTTTTTTTTATTTCCCTGCATTTGCCACATTCCTTTGATAGCCTCAGCAAGGCAATAGTTTTCTCATGCTGACCAAAATCTAGGCCATTTTAAGTACATGTACATATTGGACTGTACTTTTTAAAGAAAGTATTTTCTTTTGTTAGTGTTGACTCTTATTTGTAACAAAATGCAGCTGAACAAAATTGTGCATGAATTTGATAGCTTTTGTTGATAATTAGAGGTTTGTTTTACGATATGCTGGTTTTTTCCTATAAAATTTGCCTCTGTACCAGAAAATAAAAACTAGACTGGCGATACCCATGGAACAACAAACTGTAATTAAAGTCTTTAATGTTTACTTTCTCAACATCAAATTCTCTAAGAGACTGACTTAATCTATTCATGCAATTATAGTCCCATATCCCTTCTGACTTTGATCAGTGACCTACAGCAACTGAAAGGAGAGTCAGCTTATCACTTGGATGGATTGCAAGGCTTTGATATCTGATTCAAGATAAAAAGTACAAATGAAAAGAATCCTCTTTCTGTTTCATAGATGTTACTCTTAACTGTCACTTTCTGCTTTGTTCAATTTGCATTGAAGAATCTGTAAACATGGCACAGAAATGGTCAAGTTGATTTATAAAAAATACTTTGCACTATAAATTTTTAAAAATACTAATTGTGCTTTTGTTGAAAACAAATTAGGGGGAGGGGTACCAACTTGGTTTGGAATTTTACCTGTTCTATTTCTAAATGATTGTAAGTCAAGTGATCTAGCCTCACTGAATTTTAATACATACACTCTCTAAGCATGGAAACAATTGAACTATTTACTTTATAAGTGAACTTGGAAACAAAGTTATTTGTGTGTGGATTAAGTTGTTGACTAACTGTGATGATATTGGTATGTGATTCCACTTGTCTGTTCCAAAAAGCATCATGAATTTTAGCCTATTTGTAATTCTTTCAGTTTTCAGGTTAGTGTTATTAACTGAGATAAAAGTACATAATTTCATTTTAGCTACATTTATTGATCTTGACTTGATAATTTTCTGAGTTACAAATAAGATAAAATATGCAGTGCTGTGTGGAACAAACTAGATTTTCGTTGTGTTGTGCAGCTCCCATAAAGGTCAGAAACGCATTCATTCAGTTTACAACATAATTTTCTGTACATTTGGTCTTGTACCTTTCAGTATGAGGTACAGGTAATAGCAGAAATTCCAGATCACTTGTAAAATTTAAATGTTAAAGTTGCATTTCATCAAATTAAATGGGTCCACCTTACTTTGCACCAAAACCTATGTCAACATAATGATGTTATTGAGTTTACAGGTCAAGATAAATGGGTAAAAATTAGCATAACAAGGAAGAAATGTTTTGGGACTTGACCAAAACAGTCTACATACATAGGTTCTCAAATTAACCAAGGTCAAGATAAGTGGATTTGACTTTATAATAATTCAGGCCAACTCAAAAGAGGTACATATTACATAAATAAAGCAAGATATGTTGATTAAGCCTAGGATTACCCATTAGGCCTTTAATGGGCTTTCTTTAAGTCCTGCCATGGTCATTGCTGTTAATGTCTTTGAAGAAGGCATTTAGCTGTATTTGTTTCAGTGGACTTGGCTGTAAATGAATACCCATGAATGGTGAAGAGGAGTTGCTTAGGGTTAATTTTAGTATGCTGTCAACTGTTGTCATGCATTGAGGAAACAGTCAGATGGAGTAGTGTAGATGCATATATATTTTTATTTGCCTCAAACCAAGGAAACTTGGTTAATCTTTCTTCCTTATGCACCGCAAATAGAGTCAGGAAGATCTTGACACACCGGGCTATGAATTCCCTCAACATTTTTATGTCACCATATCTGAAAGATAAATAGGTTTTAACATTTTTAGAAATTAATAGTTGCCACAGAAAATCTATTTCAAAACTGAATATCTATGTAACATGGCATATGACTATTTTATAAATAATGTTGACTATTTTTAGCTATTTGTATTGCAAAATACAGCTGCAATTTCCAATTTTTTTAGACAAGTTGATGGGACAATATGACAGGAAATGTAAACCTTCCCTTGGAAAATTTGAGCTTGCCAAAACTATAATTTCACAAAATAAGTAAAACAATAAGTTAAATAATTGTGTATTTTAATGAAAATCACACTATATTTATTTAAACTTTTGTTTTCATTTCATCTTTGTTGGCACCTTCAAACTTCAAACTAATTAAAGTTACCAAGTTGTATTATTAGTAATTAATTAATTCTCATGAAAAAATTGGCATCAAAACAATCTCTGAAGAGCAAATTCTTTAAAATAAGCAATCTTTGAAAATGCTCAAGGTTAACTTAGAACCTGAAAAATGGTGGATCACAGATACATAAAATATTATAATTTTAAATGTAACTGCTGTGTGTGTGTGTGTGTATATATATATATATATATATAGATAGAGAAAGAGATAGAGAATGCTAGACTAACCTTGACATTGACTATATGATGAAAATGATGTATACATAGATAAAAGAAACTAGCCAGTTATGTAGAAGAATGTGCTACATATAAATGCTGTATAATGGTGCAGTGAGATTAAAACTTAAAGAACACCCAGTGTGGATTTGTGGACACCAACCTGTTCTGCAACCTTTCACAATTGCTATTTATAAATTGAAGAAGTGCTGTAGGTCACTAAAAAGACTCTTAATTTCTGAACTTTCAATTTGCCATATTCCAGTACTGTTGGAGGTTATATATGATTATTTTAGGAGTACTTCTTTGCTTTAAATAGTTAATACAACTTTCATTGGTTTGTCTGATAATACAGTGTATGATAATACCCTGATCAATGTCATGCTTCATTATCATCATGTCCCGTAGACTGTTGGGGCACCACACAAGACAGAACAACTAGCTTCCTCCTTTCCTCTCAATTTTCCTTCTTTCTCAGGGAGTTGCTCACAGTCAAATCTGTCCACTCCAGAATGTTGTCTTCCCACCTCTTTCTTTGCCTGACACTGTTTTCTTCCTTGTACAATGCCTTGCAAGACTATCTTAACAAGTCCTGATGATCATGAGACATGCCAATACCACGGCAGTTTATATTTTTTCACTGTGGTCAGGTCTTCGTGATGCCAAATGGCTTGTCTGATCCTTTGCCATATTTCTTCATTTGTGACATGGTCTTTGTTTGAGATGCCAAGGATCTTTCGAAAGCATCTCATCTCTGTGGCTTTTATCCTTTTGTCTAAGTCAGCTGTTATGGTCCATGATTCACATGCACAGAGAAATATGGAGATCACCAGTGAGTGCATCAGTCTGACCTTGGAATTGAGTGCGATGTCGCTCAAGATGGGCTTCAGTTCTGTCAGCACTGCTGATTTCTGCACAATCCTGGAGAGTACTTCAGGCTTCAATCCTTGCCCCCAAATACTTGAAGCTGTGGACTATTTCTAGTTTTGTACCTTGGTGTTGTTGGTCATCAGTTTGGTCTTCTCTGAACTGATTTCCAAGCCATAGGCTGCAGAGGCTCTGTTGAGGCTCTCTACAAAGTACAAAGCTAGCCAGTTTTTGCTCATTTCCTGCTTGTCCATCAGTGTAATCAGCAAAACATAAGTTGGTGACTGCTCTGCGTCCGATGCGGACTGTCTTTTCATGCTTTTCAAGTGTGTCAGCCATGATTCTCTCCAGAAAGATGTTTAATAATGTGGGAGAGAGCAGACAGTCTTGTTCTGAACCAGTCTCCTATGCTGTTGTTGAAGTATACTGCACAGGAGGCCTTGTCATAGAGGTGCTCTAATACTGTAATGAGGTTGGCATTGATGTTGTACAGTCACAAGGCTCACAAGGCTTCATGCCATACCCAGTCAATTGCCTTCTTCAAATCCATGAAGACTTGGTACAGATCTTGCTGGTGTAGGAAGTACTTCTTACACAATATCCTGAGATTGAAGATTTGCTCTGTTGTGCTGCACCCTGCTCTCAACCCTGCCTGCTCCTCAGCAATGATCTTTTCAGCCTGTGGCTTTAGTCTGTTCAGCAGTAACCTCAACATGACTTTGCTTAGATGTCATATAAGACTGATTGTACAGTGGTTCTCTTGGGGAGAGTGATGATTATTGATTGGGTCCACAGCAATGGCCATACTTCTGTTTGCCAGATCTTTTTGCAGAGCAGATGTTTGGGAGGGTGCTAATCATTGCTTCTCCCCCTTTAGCAGAGAGTTGGGCTCCTTGTCCACAAGGACAGCATGAGTACTGTCATGGGATGTCAGCCAGTCTCCATCTTCCTCAGGGTAACTCCATTCAACATTACCATGATAGATACACTCCAACATCAAGTATCCAAAAGATGGACATGGCACAATCCAAGTGGAGACCATCACAGTCAGATCGACTACATCATGGTGAAGAGGCACGTACAGTAAAATCTAAAATTTGCCAAGACTTGAAGCTTTTCCAGAGTGGACATTGGAAGTACCCATGATCTGGTGAATTTGCACCGCTTGCTATCCTCAGTGCTGATGGTACAGATGCAGACATGTTGATCATCACCTTTAATATAGCAATGACTGAAACATCCAGCGAGAATTTTTGTAGACATCGCCCAGTCACAGCTGAGATCCTGAACCTTTGTGACAAGAGGAGAAGGCTGAAGAAGAAAAAGAAAGATACAGAAGGGGCAGAGCAGTACAACGAAGTCAACCGGGAAGTCAAGAAGAGCATGAAAAGAGCAAAAGAGAACAGGATAGAAGAACAGTCCAAAGATACTGAAGAAAACTCAAAAAGGAATAACAGCAAGAAAGCGTATCAACTGGTCCAAGATCTAACAAGCACAAAACAACAGCGAGTTACCTCCTTACAAGACAAAGTTGGAAACTGCCTCACAGAAGAAAAAGACATTCTGAAAAAATGGACAGAGTACTGTGCAAAACTTTATAACTACTAAGCCACAATAGATTCAGAGGTACTGAATGTCCCTCCAGCAACTAACAACAACTACAACTACCCTATCCTATGTGAAGAAGTAGAAGCAGCAGTGAAATCGATGAAAAAGAGGAAGTCCTCAAGAGTGGACAACATCCCAGCAGAACTGGTCCAAGCAGAAGGAGAAGCAGTGCTTCGTGAGGCATGCTAAGTCACTCTGTACAGTACTAGCAGTGCAATGTTGTATCTCAATTTTATGATATGCTTTATGGAATTTACTAATTCACTTTATATTTGCAGTAAATTATTTATACCCCATGTTTGTTCTCTGTGTATCTGTACATACAGGATAAGTACATACTTGTTGCAACTTAAGTACACAGATCAAACAGAAATAAATGAAATGTACATTGTATAATTAAACATTGTGTACTCACATAGGATATAGATTTCATTAAAAAAAAAATGCACAGCATAAAACAAGTATTGATAATATAGATCAAGTTTTATACCTATAGCAGATTCAGCTACTAATTAAGTACACTTATATGTATGTGCAGATACAGCAGGTTTGGCAGCAATAACAGTGGTAGAGATGGCCAAGACAAATTGAAGTACATGTTTGATAATAACCTGGAGAGAGAACCAGGAATGGAGGACTACACACTGGGACAGGTATGTGTAATGGTATCATTTCTTTGCTCTGACAGTCAGTACTTAAACACATATCAACCTAAACAATTGGGATACCTCATCAATTCATTACTTATAATTGCTAATTAAAAGAGTTAATATGTCAATAACATAACATTTTATTGATCAAGAAGATTAGAATTGTTAATCAAGGATTAGTGGATTAGCAATATTCTTTATAGTCCAAATCAAAGATAAACTTTTTCTAAACTTATTTTCAAATAGCCACATTTCCAATTTTATCTGTCAATATTCTGCAGAATTAGTTCATTACTTTTATTAAATTAAGTTGAGGAATTGGTTGATATTAGGGCATTGTGTTAGGATGGATGATAGATTTCACTATTCACATTCCCTTTTACATTTCTAGATTTTTATATGTAAATGTAATGGCATTATTGCTTTTTATGGTAACAAATATCAATCGAGTGTGTTGAAATATTAAGGTATCACTCTTTTATTCCATTCATTCTTTAAAAATGGTGGCTATGTGTTTAGTTGATTGTTTTCCATGGAAATATTTGCTCTTGATACAGTAGTCCTCCTCTTATATGGCCACCCTTTCTGCACCGGGAAAGTGGCCTTATAAGGCGGGTGGACTTTCCAGAGGGGGACTAAATTTTTTGTGAGAAGTATATGTACATAGTAAGAAAGCTTCATTTATCAAAGCATTTAATATCTTCATTGAAAAGCAACATTAAATATTGAATGGTTCTTCTGTTATAATAGTTGACTTATTTCAACTGAATATGAATTATTAGTTCTTATTCTTGGCATACACATTGCAGAACCATTCAAAAATGTCATTTGAATCTTGGTACATATGCAATTCTCTTTCCATTTGCTCAATTTTCCCACTGCTGCTAAATAACTTATTGGTCACGATGTTATTTATTTGAGTCTTTTCAACATAAAATTGTTTTATTCTAGTCTTTTCTACCTAAATTTGTTTGACCAGTCCCCCTCCCCACCTCACCCAATATCTGAAATAATCATCTTCGTTTACGTGATGACATGTTAATGTTTGGTAATGAGTTATTCCCATGTTACTAACTGTATGCAATTTAATTATGCAGATGATACATGTGTTGAGCAGACAAAATGCCTTCTTTGTAAAGTTGTGTTGTCATGTGACTTTTCGGTCTTGGTTTAGTACCTGTTTCAATTTTTAGCCAATGCTGACCGTGTGCTCTTGACATTAAGTCCAGTTATAATCATCAATGTGGCAACTACAAGACTGATAAAACATTTTTTTTCTGCATTTAAACAAGAAGCCATATATTTTAAAAGGCAGAGAAAAATGGCTTGTATATGTACGCAGATTTATACTTTATACTTTATAATTGTTGTGTAATGGCCATTAATTATGTAAGTCAATGTCTTGCAAAGGGAAGCCATAAAGGCTATCAAACCATTTTCTGTGCAGATTTTTGTAATGTACATCAATATTGCCACTTATCCCATGTTACTACTATTAATAAGTGTATTCTTAACAATTATCAGTAGATAAACCAGACATCTTTTGATAACATGCAGTAAGAATATACTGATTACCTTTATGTATGGATTAAAATGTGGCATCTCGTGAGGTGTAAAGGATATAATATTAACCTTAATGGTACATCTGACATGGGGAAACAAAAATTGGGTTACTTAACACAATTAGAAAAAAAAATTGTTCTAGATACATATTACAAAATAAAAAATATGCTGGTTGTGTTAGCTGGGTGGTCTTTTGTGAGGGGTAATTTTGAACACAAATTCCTTGGTGCCTTCAGATTTTGGCCGTAAGGAATGGTTGGCCGCTGGTGAGAGGGGCTGTTTAAGAGGGGGACTACTGTTGTAATTGTTAAATATAAATGCCATCATTTCCATTAAGACATTGAATAACTTTTATGATGGTGTTGGTATTCTTGTTGTCATTGTGGGAATAGATGTAAACTTGTAAATTTTTGCATTTTGCTCCATTTTCCTGAAACTGTTCAATGTATATAATGCCAATAATGCCATTACATTTACATATAAAGTTGTGGCTATATTTATCTTGAATAATACTACTTACTACTAGCAGCATGATAATCAGTTTTTTTTCTTCAGATCTGACATTTCATTCAAGATTGTTTAGATAAACTGTAGAGCCATACAAATGGGTCATGGTGTCTTATTTTACCCTTTTTGCTATTCTTAAGTTTTGGGTCATGGATGGGGAAACAGTTGAGACATAACAGTATTAGAATTTCTTAATATGTTAAATGCCTTGCAGATATGTGTGGAATCCATTTGGTCAGTAGTTGGAGCTTTGGAGCCTGTTATGTCTGAGTCTGATACAACAGACTCCATGGAGAGCCCTTCACATGATACTACCATTAAGCCACAACAGCAGGTGCCCCCTACACAGGGCCTGACTGGCAGGGACCATGCCTCCTCCTTAGCTGGGCTGGATGTCCATTCCTGTTTACAGTTTCTTCTGGACCTATATGGACAGTGGCTTCCCCCAGGAGCCAGTCCAAGGCCTCCCCTCATGCTGCTCAATGAAATTGTAAAATCGGTAAGTAGATGGTATTCTATTCAAACCACTGCAGATGTTACATGCATCTGAAAAGAACCATGAGTTTTCAGCCTCATACACTTTTGGTGTATTTATGCAGAAATAGAGAACTCCTACCAAGCAACACAGCAGTCAGTTCTGTTAAGATCTCCTTGGCTGGAAATTACCATTCTGGCATCCAGTTATTGTTGCAAAGTATTTTTACAATGTATTAAATGACACTTGTATATCACATATATGCTAACATTTAAAATAAAATTTGATCAATTGAAACAACTAACATACCTAGCTATATCATCAAGTGAGTGTATGTTATGGCCTGATGGTTCTTGTGCTTTGGCCAATGTGCTACTGACATTTTCTTTTTTCAGCATCATTTAAAGACCATGTATAAACCTTGCACATGTTATAAAAGATGGAAAAACCTATGTAAATCTTTGCAAATACCACTCAATTGAATTATAATTAATTTTACATAAAGCATTCTTATATCTAAACCTTGCCATTTTGCATCAGTCATGCGGAACTGCCATCAAATATGTCATATCTAAAAAAAAGAAAAACTATTATATAGATCTTCACTAAATCTGTATAATATAATTTGACTGCAATTAAGATAAAGCTGGCTTACCTGTATTTGAATAGTATGTGAGACTGAAGCAAATTCTTTTGTTGTACATCCACCATTGTCCATTGCTCCCCCATCATCAAGCCATCAACAATTACAGTGTTGTTGGCTTTTGTCCTCTTCTTCAGAGTTGTTCAGTCCATTCAGCTCAAACTTGGCACAAATTTTTTACATTAGATCCACTTCACATTGATGTTAGGAAATAAACTTGGCTGCCTCTCATATCCAGCAATACTAAAGTAAAGTCTTTCCCTGGAATCCCAACTGAAACCATAAAAACAAAGAAAGGAAACTCTTACCCACTGTGCATCCATGGTTACTTGCAGTAACAAACCTGATGAATATAAAAAAAGAAACAAAATGGTGTAGAGATGATACAAATGGCTGAGTGGTTTAAAGCGCTGTCCGATATGGATCACTGCCATCTCACCTCTGTCTG
Organism: Potamilus streckersoni; assembly: GCA_016746295.1. Lineage (NCBI taxonomy): Eukaryota > Metazoa > Mollusca > Bivalvia > Unionida > Unionidae > Potamilus > Potamilus streckersoni. Next base: position 2,132,958 of record JAEAOA010001266.1, read on the forward strand.
CGTGGGTTCAAGTCTAAGATTCAGTGAATGTGGATATGTGAGAAATCTTGCCAGTAGCTTCTCGTGGGTCGTGGTTCTTTCTGCAGATTTCCTGGTTTCTTCCTCCACCATTAATACTGGCCGCCATGTATAGCCTATCGTGTGCTGAAAAATGGTGTTAAGCACCACCACAACAACAACAACAAATGACATAAAATAAACAAAGAAAATTGTGATATATACAGTATAACAGTAATGAAAGGAAATTATGATAAAATACTACTTAAAGATTTTTATAACATCATTTCACAGTACTGTACATTTAGCCTACTCTACTTACGCCCAAATCATGTTGCTGAGACTGGTCTGATGGAACCAATCATGGTCATAAGTTGAGGACCACCTGTATGTGTATCAATTGTTTGGAAGTTGTTATTGTGTTTCTGACTTTATGAGTTGTTATTTTACAATATTTTGTGTTCAATTAAAAATCCTTTCTCAACATGCAACAACTGTTTGAAGTGTAATCATGATAAACTCAATGCTTGACTTGGTCTTGATTGTGTTTCAGCCAAGACCCCATAAAGAACCTCTACTGGTGCAGTTCAGCACCATTTCTCCAGTGCCATAACTGTTTCTGTGATCTCCAGGTTGTGGAGAGAGATGCAATGCTATCCTTCTCCAATCTGCTAAAAAAAATTCCCATGGCCATACTCATATTGCTGCCTATGTCTTCCAGCCATGTTTCCATGGTCAGATAGAGTGGGTGTCTTCCATCCTTTTATTCCATTTTCAGACAGACAAATCTCATGCTGTCCAAGAGGGACCAGAAAAGTGAATTTGCCCCTGCCAAAGTTAAAAAAAAAACACCTTTAAATTTTCCTCATTTGTAAGGGACCAGTTTCCCAGAATAAGTGATGACAAGACAAGAGGAGAAAAAGACTGGTTTCAACCCAGTTCCACAGAAAATTTTGCCATACCCATGCCATACATTTCCATTTCCAAAACCCTTGGTGAAGGGAAGCCTTTAACACTTCTGCACAGAACAGATGAGACTCAATGACTTTGGGCTGTCACTAAAAGAATGCTTTTTTCACAAAGATAGGGGTGGTTGAGTTCATTCATACCACAACCACCCCAGAAATTTTTTACAGACCTTTCCAAGATTTAAGCTCTCTCAACTAATATCTCTCTTTCTCAGCCAATACTTTCTAGTTCTTGAGTCCAGCATGAAGATCCAAAGATGAGTCCACAGTGCCATTTAAAAGTAGATCATATCCTGTTGGAGCACAAAGTCAGCAGCTTTTGGTAGCAAGGCATGAAATGCCTTGTTTCACTCTGGCTTCAGCTTGGATTCCTTGTCGACTAGAGCAAAAAAAACTGCTTGTCTTTATGCTAAAAATTAACAAATCCCCAGCAGATCTCCGTTCTCACAAAGTGGTGGCTGAAACTTACCAACAAGACCTAGTGGCAGAGATGTGCCAAGATGCATGAGTGCATAAATCATACAAAACTTTTATGAATTCACACACTTGGAAATATGTGATGCACAAAAACTCTTGCAAATTAATTCAAAATCATGCATATAAAAATGAACTCTGCAGTATACAGTTTTTTATATACATATTTAACCTGTAAATTGTTGAGTAAGTGTCAAATGAACATGATGAATAGACCTAATCAGATTGTATGTCAGTCAACAATATTTCAAAATTAAATGTACTTACACACAAATGTAGAGTACCAAGGTTAATTAAAATAAAAGTAATTCAAAAGTACAGTGCAATTTTATTTTTTTTTTCTCAAACAATTCAGCACTAAGGATCTGGCACTACAAAACTATATAATACTTTAAGGTTCGAGATGAATGGGATGAATAAGAATTCAAAAAGAAATTAGGAAAAAAGGATATTTGATCAGAATACCTATTTCTGTACAAGCAGGCTATGGCATTGATGGGCTTAAAATCCTAAATGCAGATAAAAAAATTTGGCACAGCTGTCAGCAAAACACTGATTCCAGAAAAAAGTGAAACTTTGGCAGCGTTAATGTTAGTGAAGAATCTATTCTGGAGCAGAGATATCTAAGAGACAAGATTTTGAAGCTGTGGAAAAGTGTACATAACCATAGAGAACAGTTTACCAACTTGTTAATGCTGTCTAAGTTTTCTATGCATATGCCCATTTAGACAGCAATACACAGATAATGAACAGATTAAGCTCAGAAATAATCAACAGATTAATGCTTGTACAACTAGGCAGGACATTATTTGACATATTGGATTTCAATAGAGTCATAACAGAGTGGAGCAGGAAGAAGAGAGAGATTAAAGTGTTTCACCCTATCCACATTTTTCTTTCTATTTCCCCTTTAGATAAAATCATTGTGGCATTTTAGCAATGGTTCATGTTTTGCATCATACTACATCCCACTTAATCAAATGAAAGACTTCCACTGGCTGATGGCAGTTAACTCAGAAATCACAATATGCACAATGATTGTCCTTGTGTCAGGATAATGTGACTGGGTGGAACATGTTGCTACATGTCTGCTAAATTAAGCCCCAGTGCTAGACATCACCATAAAATGCCAGACTGCATACATCATAGCGATATGACTGAAAATTGTTAAAGCAAAATTAAAAATCCAAATCACACACACACACACACACACACACACACACACACACACACACACACACATCTGCCCAAATAACTCAATAAGACTTGCACAATGGTCATTGAAACTTCATTGAATTTTTTTGCATTGGACAAAACTGTTTATGATGTATCATTGCCCTTAAACTGTTTATGATGTATCCTTTCTCTTTAACTCTTAGGATGTATTCTTGCCCCTTAACTCTTTGGATGTATCCTTGCCCTTAAGCTGTTTATGATGTATCCCTGCCCTTTAACTCTTAGGATGTATCCCTGCCCTTTAACTCTTAGGATGTATCCCTGCCCTTTAACTCTTAGGATGTATCCTTGCCCTTTAACTCTTATGATGTATCATTGCCCATAAACTGCTTATATCAATGCCCTTAAACTGCTTATGATGTATCCTTGCCCTTAAAATGCTTATGATGTATTCTTGCACTTTAACTGCTTATATCATTGCCCTTTAACTGTGAATGATGCATCCTTGCCCTTTAACAGTGAATGATATATCCATGCCCATTAAATGTGAATGATGCATCCTTGCCCATTAACAGTGATTGATATATCCTTGCCCTTTAACTGTGAATGATCCATCCTTGCCCTTCAACTGTAAATGATGTATCCTTGCCCTTTAACAGTGAATGATGTATCCTTGCCCTTAACAGTGAATGATGTATCCTTGCCCATTAACTGTGAATGATGCATCCTTGCCCTTTAACTGTGAATGATGTATCATTGCCCTTTAACTGTGAATATATCCTTGCCCTTTAACAGTGAATGTTGTATCCTTGCCCATTAACAGTGAATGAGGCATCCTTGCCCATTAACAGTGAATGATATATCTTTGCCCAATAACAGTGAATGATATATCTTTGCCCTTTAACAGTGAATGATGCATCCTTGCCCATTAACTGTGAATGATGCATTCTTGCCCTTTAACAGTGAATGTTGTATCCTTGCCCATTAACAGTGAATGAGGCATCCTTGCCCATTAACAGTGAATGATATATCTTTGCCCAATAACAGTGAATGATATATCTTTGCCCTTTAACAGTGAATGATGCATCCTTGCCCATTAACTGTGAATGATGCATTCTTGCCCTTTAACAGTGAAAGATGTATCCTTGCCTATTAACTGTGAATGATGTATCCATCCTGCATTAAACTTTCAACCAAGTTCTCATTTTATTTTTTGGGTCATGTTTTTTGGGATGTACATTCTTTACAGCTTAAATAATTTATTTCCAGGTTGTATGCCTGTCAGATCTGTTTGCAGAGAGGGAGCAGTTTGAGTGGATGCTTGACACACTGTTTGAGACATACAAAGCACACCCTGTTGAGGATGAGATCACACTGCAGTACCTCAACATAGGCATTTGTAAGGCAGCTGCTGTTGTTGGTGTGGTGAGTGAAGCTGTTTCATCATAAAGTCAAATTTTCAAGTAAAACTGTATCATTGAATGTGTTAGTCTGTATATTTGGAGGCTGAATGGGTTGATCTAAATACTCAAGGCAGCCAAGTGTGCATGTTTGTTTTTGTTTTTTTAAGGAAATACCAATTTGAATTCACACACTCTTGCTTACTGACATAACATTATTGTTGCATTTATCTCTCTCTCTCTCTATAAATTTGCTAACAAAGTCTTATGTAGTTTTTAGCATTTTTATGCAACTACATTTATTAGTTAGGGCAAAATGAGACAAAAGTGTTACCAGCTGGGTTTTTTTCACTTCTTGATGATAGAATGTTTTGGTAGGCAAATATTTTAGGTTACAAAGATTAATTTCAGATCCAATCTCTTTATACATAGAACTCCATAATAATATTTTTTAAGTACACAAATATTACATGAACTGCAAAATTGATAAAATTAATGAGAAAATCTTATATAACTTTGTGTATATGTCATTATGTGTTTCATACATGGTCTCATGGATGTTAAACTCTATGAACACCTCAATGCACACTAATGTCATCTAGTCAATTCACTTGTGTATAATGTTGTGCTAGTAGGTCAGGGTATACACTGTTCATTCTGCTTAGGAATTCAAGTGCCAAATAGTGCAGATCTTGGTCTGCCAGTGGATCCAGTTCTACACTGTTCATCCTAAACACTTGTTTGTTCTAGAGATGAATGCAGGACCTGTTTTGTTTACTTGTGTATGATGTACTGATAGATCTGATTCTATGCTGTTCATTCTGCTCACAACTTCAGTTGCTGAACAGAGTATAATATGCTGGCAGAGCCAGTTATACACTAATTCCAATGTTGAATAGTGTATAATGTATTGGTAGATCTAATTCTACACTAAATCATGTGCTGAACAGTATAATGTTTTGGTAGGTCTGATTCATGTACTCAACAGTTTATAAGGTGCTGGCAGGTCCAATTCTACTCTGTTCATTCTGATTATGAATTTAGGTGCAGAATAATGTATAATATGCTGGTAGATCCATTTTTAGGCTGTTTGTGGTTGTGTGCATGGTACATTGATAAATATGGTTATTGTTGCAGGTAATTTTGTCAGGTCTGCCATGGTGGAAGTTAATTTAGCACTTAATTTGGCATCTATTTATATTTCCATCTGTCTGTATGTCCCTAAATTCATGACTGCACTAGTTTTTAGGTTTAGTACTAAATAAATTAAAGCAATACTCAACATAAAGGGGGTCATTTGTTTTTATCAGACAGTCTTTACTCTTATTTGAGTAAAAATGAATTTTCATATACACATGCATTCTATTGTTTCTTAGCATGAAAAATATTTTTAATATTTCAACTGTAATATGACATAATTAGGGTTTCAATATTGTTATATATATATCCCTTGTAACATATGTTTCAGTATTACACATTTCAGTGTGCACCTTGTTTTCATTTATATACAAAAGTTTAATGCAGGTGCTCCCACAGTACAGGATGGATTTCTCCACCTCAGGTTTGACCCTTATGCACAGAATTTTGGTCTGCTAAAATGAGGGTAGAATGTTATTCACTGTTGCTTGCAGTATGTCAAAATAATGATTGTATGGTTCAAAAAAAGTTGGTGGTATAAACTTCATTTATGTATCTCTTGATTTTAGCTTAGAACATCTCCTGTAGGTATACTTTAATTATTTCCTTCCATTTACCAACTTCCTTTAATAACTGCCACAATGTAACCTCATGATATTTCTTGTTCATCCTTAAATTATCTGTTGTAGTGAGATTTTGGGAACACATTTTTGGTGGTGATGGAAGCAATAGTGCAGCATCACCAACAATATTAAATGTTTTGTGTTCAAGTTTTTATATTAAGTTATATATATTAAGTTATGGTGGATACACCAGGACATATATGCAGGGGAGACACAGGGTTCCAGAGAATACTGATTAATGTTGGCTCCATATGTTTGATAAATGACAACTCAGATTAATTGTTAAAGCCAAAATAAACCAGTGTTTCAAAACAAAAGGTAATATAACCCAGTTACAAATCAATTTGGCTGCAGTTCTGACATTTATCTACAATGTGACATTATTCAGAGTTCACAAACTACATTAAGGAAAGTTAAGTGCTAACAAAAGCAACTGTTAGTGAGGACAAAGACTTTTTTCCATAGATTGTCATAGTTAGAGAATATTCAGTAAGCTATAATATTTTAGGCTCTGTTTTAATGATGATAAACAATTGGTCTGAGTTGTCTTTGATCAAAAAGTGCATGGAGCCAAGTTGTTTCAAACTAGGATTGACTTTTGTTGGGATGAGTTTTCCTGGAAATCAGATACTGGCAGTGATGTAATTTTCTTCACACTTTTACAAATTGATCTCAGCAAATGTCTATGAATCCAAAGCAATTTTAGAACTTAATACACTTATTTTTTTAGGAATAATAGTGCAGTTTATAATTTCGTTATCAATAACTAATGGACAGTAAGACAGATAATGATTTACATCCACAAGACTGCTTCACTTTCTTCAGGAGCTACAGCACTGATGGAAGTCTGATATTCTTCCTTTAGGAGCAATAGCATTGAAAGAAGTATACTGTGCTTCCTTTAGATGCTGTGGCAATGAAAGAAGTCTGCTATTTCCCCATTAGGATCTGTAGCATTGATTGAAGTCTGCTGTACTTCCTTGAAAAACTTTGGCATTGAAGAAATTCACTATGCTTCATTTAGGTGTTGCAGCATTGATGGAAGTCTACTATGCTTCCATTAGGTGCTGTAGCATTGAAAGAAATCTACAATACTTCCTTTTAGGAGCTAGAACATTGAAGGAAGTGTACTGTGCTTCCTTTAGATGCTGTAGCATTGAAGGAAGTCTATGCTTCATTTATGTGCTAGAGCATTGAAGGAAATGTATGATGCTTCTTTTAGGTGCTTTAGCATTGAAAGAAGTCTCTGCTTCCTTTACTGATTTAACATTGAAGGAAGTCTATGCTTCCTTTAGGTGCTGTAGCAATGAAGGAAGTCTACTTTGTTTCCTTTAGGTACTGTAGCAATGAAGGAAGTCTACTTTGTTTCCTTTAGGTACTGTAGTATTGAAGAAAGTATACTATATTTCCTTTTGCAGCTTTAACATTGAAAGAAGTATCATTGCATACACTTTTTTCAGGTTAACAAATTTCTGTGCACTGCTTATCTATGGACTGTGGCTTAAAGCACTATTTTCAACATCTGCATAGCTTACTATTGTATTGGCAGAGAATAACCAAGCTTCACATTTATTAGCACTTATTCCACCATATACTTACCTTTACATATAATCAGAGTTGATGAAATTGGTATTGAGAATTATTTTTGTATTGCCAAAACTGTCCACACACACACAATCTTGCAACAATGTTTGCATGGTTTTGTTTTTGCATTATTTTTCATCAGACATTATTCCTTGCATTTAAATTAACCTTTCTGGACATTATTACAGATTTCAATGAAACTGATAGTGACAACACACTATACATTAGCATTTCTATTGATATTTTCCCAAGGTGAAAGTGAATCTGTTGCAGAATAACTTCAGCAGTAGTTTCTTTGTGATTATGGAAATTCTCTGTGGTCAAAAAAATTCATACTGTAATATGCACTTAAGAGTTGGGATATATGCAGAAAAATGATTCCAGTGGTATCATACATGATGTTATTACATATAATGTAAAATTGCTAAGTGCCAGCTATTTTTCAGAAGATAGGTTTCTGATTTCATCAATGTTTTCTTCTGTACTAATTTAATTTTATTAATTTTCCTTTATACCACTATAACAGTATTATTTTTAATTTCTACCACCACAACTCAGTTGCCACACTGCATATATTGTAGCGATATGACTGAAAAAATGTTAAAGCTACGTTAAAAATCCAAATAGCACACACACACCCATAATTCTATTATTTTTCTTCTATACAAAACTCAATTATTTTTCCTCTCTACCACCATAACACTATTATTTTTCCTCTACTATACTAGCATAACTCTTTGCTCATCTTTGTTAGAAAATCAAAATAAAAAAAGGAAAAAAATGGCTGTTAAAAATTACAAAATTTGTCTTGTGCTTTATAGGTGTACCAGCATAACTTCTGCCTTCTTTGTTGGAACGTTTCTGAAGAAATGCCTTGAAGTAAATGCATGCTACATCAGGATTTCTTTAATTGTTTCTAAAATTCATTGTTTTAATGGATGCAATTTTTCCCATGTGTCCATCACAGTTAAGTTAGAACATTCTCTACACTAACATTTTAAATTAAAGCAAAATTAACCAAATGTAAAAAGTGAATGAATTTTTGTTCAGATTTATTTTACATCAGACAAAACTGTTTTCATTTCTTTATGTGGAAAACAAGATATAGATTTCTTACAATATATACATTTTTTTCAGGACACAGCAACAGCTGAGAAATTGATCAAAATAATTGATGCTGGGCTGAGGAGTACACATTTATCAAGCAGAGTTAACACCCTTTATGGAATTCTCTACCTTCTGGAGGCAGGAATGCCAGATGTGAACAAGCTTTTAGTTCCTTTAGCAACAGATTTCCTTCTGAAGAATCTTGTTGCCATTAGTCAGTCAGTATATTTTCATTAGATGTTTAATTGAAAATGAAATACAAGTTTATTTTTAGTCTTTTTCCTGCAAAATGCCCAGGTGGTCACTCTTGCAGATTTTTTTTTTATGTAGAAAAATTTAATACTATACAGTATGTTTTGATATTTTTACATTTTTAGCTAATATATCTTTTTTAGAATGTAACATTTTTATCTCACAAGAACACAAGGCTGAGTGGATTTATGGTATGGACCTTTGTCCATCATTTATTGTCCAGTCACAGTTGCTGTTTACAAGTTTATAAAGAAAATCACTCAACAGAATATTGTCCTAATTTGACAGAAATCATCTGGTTTGTAAGAGTTGTTCAAATGATAAAGATTTGCTATCAGATATGGTTACCATTACAATGAACAGTAAAACTTTTAAAAACTTTTTGCCAAAAACCATGCAACAGAATATTTAATGGAAAGCATTTTGATGCAAAGGTCTTTCAAATTTAATTTGTTTCAATGATGTCAGTATGCTATCAAATATGGCCGTGGTTACTAAAAATAGAAAAACATTAAACAACTTGTTATCCAGATGCACTCAACAGAATTAACCAAATTTGACAGAAAACAAGCTGGCATGAAGGTCTTTCAGTTTTGTTAAAATCTGCTGATCTGCATCAGATAGTGGAAATGATCACCATTACTAAAACTATACAAAACTTTAAAAGATTTGTTCCTTCAAATTGGTCAACAAAATTTGATCAAGTTTAATTGATATTATTGATGGCTCTTAATTTTGTTCCATACAATACTGATCTGTTTTAAAATAGGGCTGCCATTAAAAAGATAGAAAAATATGAAAACAGACTTTTCTCCATCATCATTAAGCAAAACTTGACCAAATTTGACAGGAATCATGGCATAAAGGGCTTTCAAATTTGTACATTTAATGCCAGTATAAACTTCTAAAATAGCTGCCATTACTAAAATAAACAAAACTATTTTTTCTTTTTCAGAAATTCACCAAATGTTAAATAATGCATTCAGATAATAAATGGCTTACAGATTATACAAATAGTGCCACTCTACCATCAAATATGGTCACAATTAAGAAAATAGAGAATCATTTTAACAATTACTGTTTTGAAGCTACTTGGCAGAATTTGATCTAAAGGATTCTGACATGAAAGGATTTTTACTTTCTACATTGGTTCCAAGCATGGTTGCTGTTATTAAAAATAGATAAACTTTTAATAGTTTCAAAAACATTATTTAACTGACTTAGATCAAACTTGATAGAAAGCATTCTAGCCTGAATGTCTTCAATATTTTAAGATTATGCTATTCTGACATAATAAAGCTCTAAGCACTGTACCACATTTGATAACACTTAAAAAGAATAAAAATATATATAAAATGATATGATTACAAAAATAAAAAGCAAACACACAAATTTAGAAATAGAAAAGCATGCTGTAAATTTTTAAGGCAAGGATACATTATTAGGGGGGGCTCCGAGTGGCCGAGTGCTCTAAAGCACTGTCCATTACGGATCACTGCCATCTCACCTCTGTCTGCGTGTGTTCGAGTCTAGGATTCGGCGAATGTGGATATGTGAGAAAGCCTGCCAGTAGCTTCTTGTGGGTGGGTGGTTCTTTCCGGTGATTTCCCGGCTTCTTCCTCCATCATTAATACTGGCCGCCATGAATAGCCTATCATGTGCTGAAAAATGGCGTTAAGCACAACAACAACAACAACAACAACATTATTAGGTCTTTATGACTGTTCTTGCAGTTGAAATAGTTGAATTATGTTTGTAAAATTATGGAAACTTTTGCACAACTTTATCTATATCAAACTATTGAGCAGAATTTAATCAACTTTGACACAAAGAATCCTCGCATGAGGCCACTTGGTGTTGGGCAGAAGATGCTGACATGCCCTCAGATGTGGCTAAAGATTTAAAAACTTAAGAAACCTTGAAACAACTGTTTTAATAATGTATGCAATCAACAGAATTAAAATGAAATTCAACAGAAAACAACTTTCTAAGCCAAATTCTAGAGGAAGGCAAAGGAAATATTACATAAGGACTATTGAGAATCACAGGATTTGGATTATGCAGAGTTTTTCCCCCTTGTAAAAAAAAACAAAAAACAAAATTGATAAACATTTATTTTTAGAATCCAAGATGCAAACATTTTAATAAAAAAAAGTTGTAAAGCAAACAAGTACATGTGGGAATTAAAATGAATGATTTATAATTTAAACTAAAGAAAATTATCAGAGTTCAAGAAACACCTTCAAGTGTGGCTAGCACAGCTAAAACTAAAAATGTTGGTGTGCATTTTAACACCACTTACTGTTGTACTAAAGAGAAAAGCTGTGTAGGAGTTTGTTAATGATGACAAATAAAAGCATCTCTGATGCACACCAATAAATGTGTCAAAGTACATATTTTACATATTTTGTTATGTGCAAGATCAATACAATTTTTGTAAATGCTGAGTCTAAGTTTATAAATTTGTTTGCAGTTAATTATTGCTGAAAACTTTTACCAACTTGTAATTCTTGAACATTTTGAAGCAAGTTTGAAAAATTTGGTTTGAGTTTGAGGGTTACTAATATTTCCTTTTCAAAGTACCTGCAATATTTGTCTATATATTATTACATATAGTGTGTGTCATCATTTCATTTCATATATATATATATATATATAGAGAGAGAGAGAGAGAGAGAGAGAGAGAGAGAGAGAGAGAGAGAGAGAGAGAGAGAGAGAGAGAGAGAGATTACTCACAACTTATTTTAATGTGTATTAAAGCTTTTATTTAGAAATAAAAGGCAATATAAGTATGATTCCTCTCCAGAGGATGGAGTTTGAAGAAGTGGAAACATTTGCTCATGTATGTATAATGGGTGGTTACATGGCTAAAAGAAAGAGAAACATTACCACCAATATGTATATTGGGTGGTTACATAGCTATAAGAATGGGAAACAAATGCACATGTATATATAATGGGTGGTTACATGGCTAGAAGAAAGGGAAACATTTGCTCATATATGTATAATGGATGGGTACTTGAATAGAAGAAGAGGAAACATTTGCTCATGTATGTATAATGGATGGGTACTTGGATAGAAGAAGGGGAAACATTTGCACATGTATGTATAATGGATGGGTACTTGGATAGAAGAAGAAAAACATTTGCACATGTATGGGTACTTGGATAGAAGAAGAAAAACATTTGCACATGTATGTATAATGGATGGGTACATGGAGAGTGATAAATCAGAGGAGAATAATGTTACTGTGGCTGGCTTAAAGTTTTTAGTTTTTTTGTGGAAGAAACCTTCCTAATGCAGATCTCTACATTAAATTTAAGGATACACCATTCAGAGCTTTTCTTTAAGCTTTTCACAAATATTCAAATATTGTTTTGTTTGAAACTGACATGCACAAAACTTCCAAAGTCCAGATTCATTTGTCCATTACAAAAATCTGACTAATAGTCCAATATAATTCAGACATAGCATCACCAGTGAGCAGTATGTACTTACAATGTGGGCCACAGCCTTCTACATCATGGAGAATTACCACGTGGATTTAAAAGATCTGGAGTTCCCCAGCAGGATCCTACAGGTTAGAAATCACATAACCAGAGTTTCAGTTTCTCCTTTGTATACATTCCCCAATCACATTAACATTACAAATGAAAGCTTGCTACTTCATGAATATAGCCCAAATAAAAAACAAAAACTTGTCTGATCTGTATATATCATATAGATAAATAACAATAACTTGTTTATTACCTCCCCTTGCCCCACACTAAGTGTCTCCTGTTGAAAAGCTTTGCTTCCATACAAAATAACATTATAGAAGAATTGTTTTATCTTTTTTAGTCAAATTTGTGTTACATTAGAACAATCAATACAAGATTTTGGATTTATTTGGATTAATATTCATTTCTAAACAGGTGGTGAATATTATGTTTTGAATTTTGTGAAATGTTTAACTTTTTCAGACTTGGTCATTTTTAAGACTGCATGGTAAAACAGGCAATTCTTGATGCATGTTGTTATTCACATTATTGTGCCTATTGTTCACTCACCTCCATAGTAATAAGTGTTTAGTGACATGTTTACACCCTACATCATTAATTTTACATTTTTGTTGTGTTTTGTTTCATTTTATAGTTTCATTGAATTTACATAATAGGTGCTCTTGAAATTGGTGAAAAGGACTTTGAACAGTCATGGAATAATTTTTAAAGATTGCAGGAACCCAGAATTACAATTATGGGGATCTTAATGATAGATCAATCCATCCTGCCAGGACAAAGGCTTGATCTGTTCATAATTACTGAGATCTTAATGATAGATATGTCTCTCTGAACATGTCTCTGACTACATACCATTACAATTACAGGCATCTTAATAATATATATGTCTATCTGAATATGTCCCAGCTTACATACAATTACAATTACAGGGATCTTAATGATAAATTCATACCTTTCACCAGGTGTAAGTCAATAGATCCATGCCTAGACTGTACTTGCACCAGGTGGAACACCTTCCACATTTCTAGTAACTTTACCATCTGTACCTATACAACAGAATCATCTGGTGGAGAAGGCTTGTCCTTTAATCACTGCTTATGTGCATGATATTGGCTGTGAATTATATAGAGACAATGGCATTGCATTATTTTTGCCACAGGGAATGGATTGTCTTGAAATAGAGGCAGACTATGAACAGGAGATTTAATGCAGTGGGTGTGAAGATACTCCTTAGCAACAGGCTTAATCTGATCCTTCCATGGAGAGGACAGAATTAATTTGTAATGCTCCCATGGACATGATATACCAGGTGTTGCTCTTCACCCACTAACACCATACATGATTATAAAGTCAAAGCATTATTCAGCATCAATGATGAGGAAGGGCCTCCATCATTCCAGCTGCTTCCCCAGTCAACAAAAATCAAGGAGATTAATGAGAGACTGCTTGGACATATCTGTGACCCAGGGAATGATTGGCTTTTTTGAGACCCAAGTACCAGCTTTTTTAACACTTTTTATTGTGCTTGTACAAGACACATTCCACTGCCTACCATACTGAACACCCAGCATTAGATAAAAATTAACTACAGTTAACACATCTACCCCAGTTTTTTTATAAAGTGGATTCTTGCCACATGGAAGCAGATTCGAAACTTTGTTATCACATCATCAATGTTCAGGATGGCAATTTACCAACTGGCAGAAATCGGACATTAACCATGCCTGGGAGTTGAAGGCCCAAATGATCAAAGCAGTTACCCATTCATTGGCGAATGTTTTGGCTGCTAATCTAGGTTCTCTAAAGCCACATTACACAATCTAGCTTTAAGGATGACTCCATTTGGTTGACCATTGCAGTTTAGGGGCAAAATTGAAGACAGCTCAGGAATGTCGCCTTGCTGCTCCACCTGTATCTTGAAGGAAAGAAACAAAAAAAAAAATCATCCCTTCTACAATGGACAGACAATAGGCAGGCCAAACAAAATGGATCTTTTGTCTCAAGTGAGGATGACTCCATTTGGTTTACTTTTGCTGTTTGGGGGCAAAATTAAAGAAGTTCTGAGGCAGGCAGTAACAATGTAATGATAAAATTTAATTTTTTATCACTATTTTTCCAACAAGCAATACAGTTTGTACAGCTTAGAAATCAACATACACATGTTTGTATTAAATATCCAAAGTCTGATATACTTGCAATGATTTTTTTAAAAAAAGCTATTTTAATTTTTTATGTAGTCAAGTAATATCTCATTTTAAAATGCTTTTCACTGCCTCTTTTCAATGAACACTAGTATTGGACAGTAAACTGTACACAGCCATGAATCAGATTTTTAGTTTTAAAAATGTCATCTTATAAGCAAGCTTATGCAGTCAAAACCGATCAACAATAATTTTGCAAACAGTGTTAGTGTTAATACCAATATTATCTAAACACGCTATGAATATTACTTAACAATTTTAGATTTTAAATATATAAAGTTTGTTGAATCTGAAATTATATGATGCTGAAGTATTGGGTTTTACCATCTGTTAATGATTTTTGCAGCTGGCAGTGAGCACAGCATCCAGCAGTGAGGACAGTGTATCCACGGGGTTATACCTGGCCATTCTGAAAGGACTAGAAAGACTACTCCTGACTGATGTCTTGTCAGCGCAGGATGCAGAGGCCATTGTCAAGCTCAGTGTGGACAGGTAAAACTCCTGTATTTGAAACACTTATGCTATATCTTGCTTTATAGCAATTTCAGTTTGATGATGCATGATATTTATTATATGTGCTGGTTGGAGGAAAATCAAGAAGTATGTGTCAGAACAGATGTCTGTATATTGATCCTTGACTATAATATCACTCAGTATACAGCTGCCCCTTTATAACACAGTTATGGTCAGAGATTCCTTTATATTGGTCCCTTGATATAAAGTCCTGTAGTATATAGCTGCTCATTTTATAATACAGGTATCATACCTATGGGTCCCATCATCTTGGTCCCTTACAATAAAGTCATGCATTATACCAATGCCCCCTGTATAATGCTAGTATCATAAATGGATCCAATTACCTTGGTCCCTTACAATAAAGTCATTCATTATACCAATGCCCCTTGTATAATACTTGTATCATAAATTGATCCCATTACCTTGGTCCCTTACAATAAAATCATACATTATACCAATGCCCCTTTTATAACACAGGTATCATAAATGGATCCAATTATCTTGTTCCCTTAAGATAAAGTCATGCATTATACCAATGCCTCTTTTATAACAGATATCATAAATTAATCCCATTATCTTGGTTATCTTGGACCCTTACTATTAAGCCCCTCATTATACTGCTGCCCCTTTCTAACACCAGTATCATAAATGTTGATGTAGTAATTATCTAGGTTTTAGCTACTTTTGTGATGTTGGCATTTGGTGGTAAGTTGTTGTATATGGTTTTATCTAAGATGAGATACCTTTATGATGTTGAAAACACCTAATCTTATTTTTTCTTGCACTTTACAGTCATAACTTTGTGCATTGATTGGTTAGTTACTGGGAATTATAAATGTTGTTATTATAGTATACTTTTCTGCTCTTTGATTTTGTTAAATGTCATGAACTGCCCTTGGCAAAAAATCTTTTGACAACACAGGCTTGTTGCTTGCAAGGATTTCACTCAGGAGTTTGCTAGTTTGTTTTGCCTAGCACCTATTTTGGGTCAGTTCCAGTCAGTTAAGAAAGTAAGGTCATATTATATTAGAATATGTTAGTTTAATTTTAGCCTGACAGTCAGTTAAGCAAAAAACATATTTGATTGTTGGTTGAATAGGTTGGTTTTTATTTTAGCTTGATGCAGTCAGTTAAGTAAGTTTTTTTTGACTGGTGGTTGAACATATCAGTAATGATTTTAGCCTGATGCAGTCACTTAAGTAAGATCGTATTTGATTGGTGGTTAAAAATGTTGATTTAATTCCTA
Organism: Potamilus streckersoni; assembly: GCA_016746295.1. Taxonomy (NCBI): domain Eukaryota; kingdom Metazoa; phylum Mollusca; class Bivalvia; order Unionida; family Unionidae; genus Potamilus; species Potamilus streckersoni. Next base: position 2,149,139 of record JAEAOA010001266.1, read on the forward strand.
GCCTTTCCAAGTCAGTTAAGTTATGCTATTTTTGATTGGTTGCTGAGTACATTTGTTAAGTTTTAGTCTGTTGAGTTAGTTAAAAAGCTTTATCATCATTATCCTAACTTGATCCTTTGTATACCACCATCAAAGTTAATGACTCTTACAAAACATTGCAATACTCAAAAATACATGGGTGATTGATACTCTTCTGATTGGTATTATTTTGAAAACTAAAGTACACTATGTACACAATATAACAACTTTTGAAAGTGATAGTAATGATAGTGCTGGATTTGGATAATTAGGTGGCTTGTACAGGTTTGGAATATCTTTTAGTTGTCCATTAGAATAACTGGACTATATTTGATCAAATATGCCTTGCTCAACCAAAATGTTGGTGGTGGTAAAACAGCTTACCTGTACTTCATAAAATTGCATACCTTTACTTAGTAAAACTAAGTAAACACCTACAATTCAACAACCAAAGAATTTAAATTGATGTTATTTATGATACTGGTATTATAAAAGTGGCAGCTGTATATTGAGGGGCTTAATAATAAGAGTCCAATATAATAAATTCCATTTAAGATACCTGTGTCATAAAAGGGGCATTGGTATAATGCTTGACTTTATTATTGTAAGGAACCAAGATAATGGGATCCATTAATGGTTATCCAATTGGTCAACAATCATGTCACAAGGCACAAGGAGTAAAGTTGCAATCTTGAATACAAATAGGAATTGACCAAACAAAATAGGCTTAAACACAAGATGGAAAAAGCCATTCATAAAGAAGCACAAAAGCAATAAATGTGGCAACTAATACACCACAGGAGTAAACCACCAGGGAACCAATCATTGGAACATACCTTATCTCCCCTACAACAAAGGAAATTATACAGGAGAGCTAGAGGTTCAACCACATAACAAGAAAACAACACATAGGAAACTCAATCAGAAACACAAGTGTCCCTTAAAAAAGCAAATGCCAAAAAAACAAACCTTGAGAATCCTGTGAAGGCTAAATCATCAAATCGAAGTGAAAAATAATCAATTAACATATGCCTAGAAACAGAGCCAAATTAGGAACAAATTAGGACACATTTGTTGGAGAATACTATGCTTTGAGTCTGTCTGTCCATATATTTTCTGCATGATAGGGTTAGTTATACAGCACATCCTCAACCAAACTATATTGACAGCTCACATTGGAATAAAATTAAAGTCTGTTCATGTCAGACATTAAAGGTCAAGTTTACTGAGGGGGGAATTTCCTTTGCACAATAACATTAGTTCTGCATTACAAATTTTGACCAGACACTGTGGATAGCTTGCACTTGGAGTAAAGAAGAGGTCATGCAATTTAGGTGTCAAAAGGTCAAAATGTACAGTCACTGCATCTAAAAGAAGAAAAATTCTTCTTACAAAAAGTTCAGTTCTCACCAATGTAGCTTAACCAATGTTTGTGGATGACTTGCAAATTGGATAAGAAAGACGTCTTTTGATTTGAAGGTCAGAGGTCATAAGTAAGGGTCTTAGAAGAAAAATAGTTTCTGCACAATAGCATTAGTTCTACCTTACAGACCTGGACCATACATTGTGGATAACTTGCACTCTGGGTAAGGTGAAAATCCTGTCAGTTTTGTATTTTAAGAGAAATGTCACTTTAAGTTAAGGGCAAAAAATGGGTTTTGCAGAAAATTAGCTTACAGTTTTGGGGTCAAAGGTCAAGCTTGCAGTGAATGAAAGAAGGAAAATGACTCATGCACAGTGACATTATTTCTAAATCTGAGACCTTGAACAAACACTTGCAGATAGGAAGATGTCTGGGCATCAAAAGTCTTGGTCACTGTGACATAGAGACAAGAAATTGTTTTTGCACTAAACTTAAGTTCTCCCATTTGATTTCAGCAAAGTTTGTGGATAACTTGAACATTGGGTTAGAAAGAAATCTTTTCATTTGGAGGTCAAAAGGTGGAAATTCAGGGTCTCCATGACTGAGAGAAATAAAATGGTTTCTATACAGTAATTTGATTTCTGCAGCAGAAACCTGGACTAAACTTTGTTTCTGTCTTGCACTTTCAAGACTGGCCTAATATGAGAAAAGTATTCTTTACATCAATACCGCATACCCTGACCAATGGTTCAGGTGATTGAGACCCATTAGTCAGTAATGTTCAGTCAACCATGCCCTACTGTTTCCTACAGATCAGATGTGCCAGTCATAGTACTCTTGTTATTTCCAAGTGAAACCCAATTGCAGCAGTAGACCATTCAAGAAGAAGCAAAGACTAGGAAATGAACTTGAGTTTTTTTATTATAACACCCACACCATAAGACCATGGTTATTATTTTATCCTGTATCTGCTTGGCCATCCATACATAATCATCAATTAACTTTTGTGTCTCCAACTCATAAGATTGTAATGGAAAGATTTTTATGAAACTTTACCCAAGAATACATCCTGAGTATAGACAGTGTGTCATGTATTAAATCTATGTCCTCCATCTCAAGTAAGGGTAAAATAAAGTGAATTTTTATAATGTGTCCTCGTCTAGAGTGTAACCTTTAAACTACTAATGATATTTTATGGCCAGTTATGTAGTCCTACCACCTGTTTCCAAGTCCAGGTTATAATGAAGAAAAATGGAATTCTGAAACTTGTATCCTTGTCTTGAGAATAATTTTGGAACTGAAGACATTTTTAATAAAATGTTAGCTAATTATATAGACATTGTTTCTAAAACATAGCACAGCCCACTTCAGGTTAAAGGAACAGCAATGGAAAATGTAATTGCCTTGCATCTTTATCAAAAGTAAAACTTTTGATCCACAGAGATGTTATAATGATACTTTAGCCAATCATTGCCCATGTAGAGTGTGTTATGTACCATAGTCATGCATTTTGCCTGATGGGTAAGGTTTTTTCAAGAGATATAAATCAGTAACCTCTGTCCATGTAAATGGCATAACTTATGAATCATGTATTACAAGTCATGCCTCATGGTCAAAGTGACAACTAAGGAAAATGCTCATTTATCTTATTCAGAATGTCACTTTTTTTGGCCTCAACACTTACTTTATGAAGCTCAATAAAGGTTAATACAGGTCCACACCTTAGTATACAGTTGATAAGTCTCTACCTCGAGGTCAGTGTCATTTGCAGGAAGATATGCTTTTTGTGATACTGTTGTTTTTTCCATTCTTTGTCTTTCCATGGATTGTGAAAAAAAATGCATGGGTAGTTTAGTAAAACTTATTCTCATGTCTTGTAATTTCAGACTGTGCATGCCAAGCCCACAGAGAGCGCTAGCTGCCTTGGGTCTTCTCTTCACATGCATGTATTCTGGTAAACCTTAAATTATAATGTTACAATACTGTTTTAACAGAATAATGCAGGGGTAACATCTGATTTCTGGAATCTGTATATGGAAGGATTAATGTAAATTTGTGGTTGTTTTCTATGGGTTTTCAGGTTTCGATTGCATTAACAGACTTAAACTTAATTGAGGAAGTTGACCAATTATATAACTTGAAGATAGACTTACCATAGCTATTAAGATATGAAATCAATGGACTGACTTGTTATTCCACGCTAAAGTTCATCCATTGGTACCATCTAAGTTGTTGAGAGTACCTTACATAAATGGTACAATTGACAAATAAAGAGATAAAGTTGAAACAGTTTCAAGTGAGTTTCTATTTTTAGTAATGCATTCATATTTTGATGGTAGATTGGTTAGAAATAGGACATGAAATTGCTGCTCCAAAGAAGCAGCATTTTACATGTTAGTTTTCAAATTTTTATGCCTATAACCATGCTGACTCTCTCCACTAAAAATGCAAAGATTGAATGAACTTGTTGCAGATATATAGCTGGGCAAATGAATAAAAAAGATGAGATTGATGTACTACAAAATGGTTGTGCTAAATCAGTAATTTGAGATGTAAGGAATTTTTTGCCATCAGCTATGACATTCACAAGAACTTCTATCATTGTTCTTTTTAGAGATGAAATATAGATAATACTAAGATGAATTTTAGGCTTTTGTTCTATGGGCACTTAGCATATCATAATTCAGACATGCATAATGATAATATTGTCAAAAATATTCCCTCTTTGTGTGCAGGTAAGCAGTATGAGCAGTACAGTCCACGACCCAGGGACCAAGATCCTATGACCTTTAACCTTGAGGACCAGGTAGTGATGTTAGAGGATCCAGAATCACTTATACTGGCCATGGAAAGGGTCACTGTCCTATTTGACAGGTAAGTTTAAAAAATGATGATGACCATGATTATGATAATAATACCTTGTCACCATCATCATCATTCTGTGAACAAGGAGAAACAAACATTTTTTTAAAAAAAAGCCAATTAACTGATCTTTAATTTCATCTTCTTTAACTTTATCTTTCAAACTATAAATAAAGGAAAAGGATTTAAACAAACATGCAATAATGGACAAATAAGGAAGGAGAGAAACAAAGGAAATAAGACAATAAATTAATCCATGCTGTAAGCATTGATAAACGGTTAAGATTGGAATATATGTCTTTTGCAGGATTAAGAAAGGTTACCCACATGAAGCCAGAGTTATATCCCGAATATTGCCATCCTTTTTAGCAGATTTCTTCCCACCCCAGGACATTATGAACAAAGTGATAGGAGAGTTCATTTCAAGCCAGCAGCCTTATCCTCAGCTTATTGCTAGAGTTGTCTTTCAGGTATGGTGGTTTTGTGGCCTTATTCTTGATCTGCACCCAAATCATTGTCATAATACATTTGCCCCTTGCTTAGCAGACTGTGCTGTTCTGCTAATACATTTGCCCACTGCTTAGCAAACTGCTATTATAATTATGCAGTTGTCCATTGTTTTTGGAATTGTAATGTAATAATAGTTATCCATGGCTTAGTAAACTGTTCTACTATAATAATTATCATCAATTGCTTAAGTAAACTATGCTATTGTAATAATAGTTGTACTATGCAATTATAATAATACAGTTGTCCATTGTATAGTAAACTGTGCTGTTGAAATAACAGTTGTCCATTGCTTAGTAAACTATATTATTATAATAATACAGTTGCCCATTGCTTAGCAAAACTATGTTATAATAATACACTTGTCCATTGCTTAGCAAACTGTGCAGTTGTAATAACTATTTGTCCATTGCATTGTAAACTATGCTATTATAATAAAACTATTGCCCATTGCTATGCTGTTATACATTTCTGAATGCAACTAACATCTGCTTTGGATGGCCACATGAAACTTCAATGCATTTGTCTTCTTTCTTTACTTCCTTTTATCTGAAATTTGCATTTGAATGATAATTGTCTGAAAACATTTCATCCTAGTTTGTTTAAATGACAGCTACAGAGGCTCAATTGTAAATGGTAAACATGTCACACTCATGACTGAAAGGTTCAAATCCCACCATTGCACCAGTCTGGGTCATCTACCATGGTGTGTCCTTGGGCAAGGCACTAAATATCCTACTTGTTTTGTGCCATAAAGCACCAAAGCAAAGCAAACCAAACCATTTTTCAAATTACATTAATATTCATCTTAAAGGCAAAATCTGTCTTTTTCTATCTGATGTAGACATGGGGCAATAACTCTTGCTCATTACCTCCCTCTTGCCACTGCCAGTTGTTAGATTTTAAGCTGTTCTGCAGTACTGATTACAGCATACATTATACCTCTAACAATCCAAACCATCTCAAGCAGTACTCAAGTGCCTCTTTCTCTGGTAAAAGCCAGGAAACAGGATATCAGCCTTCAAGCTCTTGTTTCATGGCTGAAATGGGTTATAAGCTTGGTGTATTCCTTGGTCTAACAAGATCAGAGTCTCCTCATTAAGATTGCTGCTCACAAGATTAGAGCAATCTCTATGAACATCATGTGTAAATGTAACATTTCAATCTGAGATCTAGTAGAAACTGTTGGCTGGAGTGCAGTCAAACTTTTCATGTCTGTATCTCAGAGATTTAGCTTTGCAGAGGCAAACCATGAATCTGGTAGGTCTGGTGGCAGCAGTCCTGATGATCACCAAACCCAATTAAAACAATCAACACAGTCTGTCAGCTTCACCACTGAAATTTTGTAGGTTAGAATTTTTCAGTAATTATCTTAACTGTATGTAGGATCAGGTGACCCTATGAAATTAGGAGAATGGGTTATCATAAGCATGGGGAATACAGGAATCATTGCCTAGAAGGATACCTGAGGTAGCAGTTGGATGCTCATCATCCCCTCCTATTACCTATTCTCTTGAGATTTTGATGTGTTTGGAGAATGTATTAGGGGCAATAACTCTTGCTAATTACATCCCCCTTGAATCTGCCAGTTGCAAATTGTTCAGTAAATTTTGTTTCTCTGAGAATACTTACTCAATCACATTAGTTAAAAAGCCCTCTCAACCACCCCACTCTGTGAGTATCATCATTAGTATTCTGCTGAGCTTAAAAACACACCTGGCATTGGCATGGGGAGGTAATGTACAAGAGTTATTGCCCATTGCCTATCTGGGACAGGAAAAGAAAATTTCCATCTATTTGTAAGACTGGATTCTCAAAGTAGCAGGCTTACATAACAAATGTTAATGTGATTAGGTAAATGTTCTTGGAGAAACACAATTGACTTAAAAATCTTTTTTTTGTGAGACTTTTAAAGATTGTTGTCAGGTCCCAAGCATGGGTGAGAGAATTGTCAGTGAGTGTTAACCCACAAAGGGCTAATTTGAAGGTATAAAAGATGCCTGTAAGTTTTACAAAAATAGTTGATCATGTTTGTCAAATTTCATTTTCACATACATTCACTTAGGTGCATGCACCTAAATAATTATAATTGTGCAGATATTGAAAAAAAAATACACACCAAGTTTCTGTCTTTAATATCCATTGAATGGTGGAATATGGTCTTATTTTTATGCAGGCTTTGCTGCTATCAATAATTCATTAAGGGGTTTGAAGGTAATGCAAGTGTCATTTGTGTTTATCTTGGCAATTGTTAGAAACAGATGGTACTATTGTCTAGCCGTCATAATGTATTTCACATGTGGGTTGGTCAGAACTGCCAGCCCTTACTGTTTAAGCAAAGGTTGTATGTAAATGTCCCTGTTTATCTATGACTACCTGCTTTTTAATTACCTTTATGACAATTAGCTGTATAAACTGCCCTTTGATAGTTTTAAATAAATCTAAGCAGGACCATTTACTGATCATGCTTATGTTTATGACATGTTGAAGAGGTTAAAAAAAATCTCTCTCCATTTCTCTCTCATATTTTGTTCTTTTTAAGATTTCTGAAAACATGTTTTTCATAACACAGCTGTGTCAAGGGTTTGGGAGTCGAAAGTTCATGCCACATGACATGGCAGATATTCATATCAGTTAATACTGGCCAATGAATTATTGGATTTTCCAATATAAGTACATAATTCACTGGAGTGAAATACATGTATGAAAAATAGTTTTTCACAGTGTTTAGTAAACATGAATAACATTATGATACAAAACTTTGACTAAGCATTTTGTAACATGTTTTGGTCATGTGGTAAGTTTGGTTCCAAAAGAGTACCAGATTCAAATCCCACAACAAACTTATAAATGTATTTTTACATGTTTGGGGTTGAGTGCATTATGCCTTGAATTAGAAAAGAGAATTATGTTACTACTAGTATTTTCAGTGCAAATGTATGCAAAACAGAACATAATGGCACACAGCTGACATTCATCCACAGGATACCGTAAGAAAATGGCTACTTCAGTCTATTGTACATATTTCTAGCCAATTTACCCGCTTTATGGAATATATACATTATTCACCCTTTACAGTGCCCCCAAAATGGTTTAAAGTGTTCATCATTACAGATCACTGCCATCTCATCTGTCTGCATGGGTTTTAGTCTTGGGCCCAGCCAATGTGGGTATTTTGAGAAAGCTTGCCAGTAGCTTATTCATGGGTCAGTGGTTCTTTCCGGGGATTTCCCCGCCCCCCCCCCCCGTTCTATCTTGTGCTAAAAAAATGGCATTAAACCCTGCAGTAACAACAATCACCCATTACAAGCTTGTATCTGCTATGTATTTCTAATCACATTATATTGAACCATGTTATAATGAGGTAAAGTTATAATGTTTTGTCTAATACAAGCTTTTGATTTCTTCACAGGTGTTCTCTAATCTCCACCAGCAAAGACAACATAGCTTGCTAAGGGACTGGGTCATGCTGTCTCTAAGCAACTTCACACAGCGTACACCAGTTGCCATGGCAGTATGGAGCCTCACATGTTTCTTCATCAGTGCTTCTACCAATGATTGGTTGAGAGCTTTGTATCCTTTAATGTCAAATTTCCAATTGGAAAACAAACAAATGCCTGCCATCTTAACATATATTTCAATGTTATTACAGTACACAAGTTTAGTTAAATTTTCTTTTAGATATATGCATATTATTTCACTAGTTTTTGACAAGGTATTACAGACATTTAAAGGTAAGGCAAGTGTTTGTTTTTTATAAAGTCCCAAGGAATTTCACAGCTGTGTAGAATAAGATATAACATAAACACAACCACAAGTTGACATTATGGTATATTTTTTTAGTGATGGTGTGAGTTACAGAGGAACCTCTTAAAAAAGAATGTGATCCACTGGATGGTCAAGAAAAACTGGAAGTGGGGGAGTAACATTGCTGTGTACTGTAGTTGCCGGTCTATAAGTCAATGCAAGGTCTATAAGTCAATGCAAGTCAATGCGGAGTATAAGTCAAACCAGCATATTTGGCAAATTTTCCATCCTTTATCCAAATATAACTCTGAGTATAATATAAGGCATTGGCAATACCTCAGATTGTGTTTTTCACTAGGTTCCACACATCTTGAATGTAACTAAAAGTACATAATTTCTTTACACCAAGTATTTGAAATGTATTATGTACTTTTAGCTACATATAATGACGCTGACCAAAATTTTGAAGTACAGAAAGGATCAAACCCATGATGCTGTTTAGAATTAAATTATAATAACTTTCAAGTTTCATAAATATTAAAAGTACAACTTTGCTCTATCAGATTACCAGCAATAGGAAAATTGCATCATTAATACTAAAATGCATTTTCTGGAAGTGAGGTAAGAGATACAGAGAGAATGATGCATATGTATTCCATCGCAGTTTTCCTCTTGTACTTCATGATCAAATAAAATATGGTTCGATATATGAGAAAGAGAGAAAGTGAAAATTCAGCTCTTAGGGATTTTTTTTTTTACCTTATTGCCCATGTGTTTCTGAATATTTTGTTAAAAAGAAAAATAATTATTAAATGAAACAGTAAATGTAAACTATGCAAATACATACCATACTCCTTCAAAGTTTAAATATTCACAATAGTTATATCCATGAAATCTCAATTAGGTAAAATCCCAAGAAAAACCAATTTGCATGCTGTTTAGTTTTCTTTGCAAGTGCATGTATTCTTCCTGTACTTAGGTGGCATTTGTTTTTGATCTTTGCTTATATCACTGGCTGAGAAATTTTCACTAGTAATCACCTGGCATTTCCTTTCATTATATGATAGGTATTCATAATACCCATGGGTAGCCTCATTTCCTATTGGTAGCCTCGCTAATCTGATCTGGTCTTCCAAATATTGACCTCAAACAGATGTTAGCTTTGACTGGCATTTTTAATTAGAATGTAAATATAACCTCAAAAGCATGGGACTCTTTTAATAATGGAAGTGGCAACAAAAAATAGAGAAATTGCTTACCTAGTGGTAATAATTAATCATGGAATATGTCCCTGCACTTGTACAGTAAGATCTCATCAGGTAAGCAAACAATATAGATTTACAGACATGAAGACACACACCTCTCTCTCTCTCTCTCTCTCTCTCTCTCTCTCTCTCTCTCTCTCTCTCTCTCTCTCTCTCTCTCTCTCTCATTGGGGCATACATTTTGTTTTGATTATTAGGTGCAAGAAGAAAGTTGTGATGGAATATGTCTTTGTCATGGTTGTTCATCTTCTAATTTGTAAATTCTAACAGGCATATTTTTAATCAGATTTAAACTACATCTATTACAAACAACGTTCATTACTGGTGCATGCTGTTTTAGTGCAATTACATCTATATTAATTTTTAATACTGATGATGCTGTAATTGTTTGAAATATTCAATATTAGATTCTATATTGCTTCATGCACAATCTCTTACCCAATATGACATTTTTTACAGGTACCCTTGGAGAATCATTTTCCATACAAAAAATTTTATAAAGTGATTTGGATGACATAATCCATATATATATAAAAGATAGAGCTAAGATTTTTTTAGGCTGGCAAATATGGTAATGATTTTTTTTTCTAATGAACTTGATGGGTTTTTAAAATTTCCTTTATTTCAACCTTTGTAAGATCACTAACATTTTCCAGAATTTTATTAACAATAATCACATGTATACAAAAGCATTTTGTATTATACACTGCATTTAGTTGTTGTTTAACAACAAAATAAGATTAATTTTCTTCATTTCATGAAACTACCATCAATGTCATAATTTGATTTTAATTTTTTATGGTTCTAATAGTAACATGCTGATTTTATTGCAAGTACTAGTGAAACTTCTCATCCTTCAGGAAATCTTTGTGTGCCAGTTTAGAAATTGTAAGTTCACCACAAACTTGAACTTGAATCTCCATAATGAATCTTATCAGTGAAACAAAGCTAAGTTAGTATTATTTTACTACCTATAGAATAATATTTATAACAATGTTCAGTTGATCAATTGAAATAAGCTGATCTGACACACAACCAGGTCTGGGAGCTCATATGTTGGCATGTCTTTTAACTTTTCTTTTATTTCAACCCTTTATATTAAAATGATAGATATGATATAATTAATATAATAATATAGCAGGTCTGCTTTTAACTGAGCTTAGCAATATTTTTGCAAGTTAGAGTTTGAAACATGTTCAGATTTTAATTAGGTTCTCACAGAAATGCTTGAAGATAGAGCTGTGATGGTAGATTGACAGTTTTCACATTTAAATACAAGAGTACATGTTGCATTACACTGAAGCTGAATTAAAAGATAGAACCAAAACATGAAATTAACTTATTTAATTTGTATTATTTTTTAAAGTGTACCTACCAGTAGGCATTGATGACCTTTTTCCAATTAATATTGTTATTTTCAGTGTAACGAGAATGTTGTTTGAAAAGAAAATTTAAAAAAAGAGAATTTCATGATGTTGATTTAAATTTCAGGGTACTGACCACTGTTGTCAATACAAAAATGAGAAATATACATGTATCAAGATTTAATTTACTAGTTTTTAATGATTTTCTTCACATTTAATAAAATAAAAGCCAATTTATTTTGTATTTTGTTGTTTTAAAAAATGTGATCCAGATGCATTTCATTGTAATGTTATCTTGTATTGTTATATCTGCCATGTACTACCTTGTAAGCCCTGTGCTCTACAACTGCAAGTAAAGAATTCCTTTTCTTTTCCTCCTACATTCTGGGTATAATGTCCTATTCTGGACTAAAGCTACTGCAGAGAAAAGATCACAGAAAATGCAGTTTAAATTGAGGGTGATGCAGCTATGAAAGAATACAGTTTTCCCCAGGTAACATTTATACAAGATTTACAGGAGTGTGATGGTGGTATTATCCTTCCCAGGAAAGTTAATCCACCATGAAGAGGATGTTGTTTTTCAGTTAGTAGATAATTGTCATTGTCAACAATTTTAAGATTCTGCAGTCATATAAAATACATCATAATAGTATTCAAAAATTTGACAAGAAATTCAGCATAACTGTCCAAGTTGCATATTTATCTGGTGTGGTTTTCTTTTTTCCTTAACAATCCACAGATTACCTTATGTCCTAAGTCGGATGGGGAAGATTGAGCCCAATGACAGGAGTCTGTTTTGTCTGTCAGCCATGGACTTCTACTGGCAGCTGACAGAGGAATCCCAGCGTCGAACATTCCAAGCAACATTCCAAGAGGTTGCCAAGCAGCCAGACTCTCCATACCAGGATCTGAGGGAGTGCCTCCTCTCCTGAGAACATCAATGCTTTCTTCTTTTTGTCATTAATCCTTCGATATTTTTCTTCCTTTATTTAGTACAGACCTATAATACAGCTTTGGAAATAACAAAAATATAACTTGCACATCGACATTTTGCCATGTTGGAAATGGCAATCGCTTTAATTGTATGGCTTAAAAATTGTTTTATGGGTCCTGAAAGTCTTGTTTTCTTTATTACAACTCAGTTTAATGTAAAACATTGTGTTGGCACCAGCAATTGGCAGAATCACCAAAAAACATTTTTAGATGGTTATTTACTTCAGTAAAAGCAACAATATATTGGGCAAGTAAAAATATGAATTTGTGCTATCTCCAGATATTTGTTTCTTTGATATTGATGGAATATGTAATTTAGCAATCAATCTAACTCTAGTCAATTTGGAAAGAAACAGAAAGAGTGGCATTAAGAATGAAAATACAAGTTAATAATGGATAAGAGTTTCCACTGTGCAGTCATATCAGTATTTTTCAGGGTAAAATTTGGTAAATGGATGAGAAATTATAGAACCCCATTAAAAATGTATTTATTTACTCCATTTTGATTGCCCATCTGTCATTCTGTCTTAATGCAATCAGGTCACTACACAGCAATTAGTTTAGACATTTTAAATTAAGAAGTTGTGTATGCAGTCATATTTACCATATATAAAGTCAGTCGATTTGAGGACTAATTTTTTACATTTATTGGACACAATTTGATAGAGTCGTTCATTTAATTGTCTTATTATATTGGTTGATGTGTCTTGTTATGAAATCTTCCTTACAGTTTTAAACAGTTACTATTTTGTTGAAGTAAGTTTGATATGGAATTAGAATTCTGTGTGCATTTGAACTGAATTTTGCCCCATAGTTTCCCAAGTAAACAAATCACCCTCCAACACATATCCCTCACACACAATACCATATGCCCAAACAAAAGACCTTGTCCTCTTCAGCTTCCTTAAGCCTGGTATAAATTCATATGCACATTCGTTTATAAAGAACTCTTAAATTTAGGACCAGGGGAAAACCCAATAAAGTTATTTCAAAGATATTCTTGGCAAATATTTGCCAGAATTTTGTAAAATGGAGGGTTGACTTAATCATCAAGCAAGGACTTATTATTGAACAAAATATTTTGTATCTGGTGTCTGACTTTCATTTCCATGGATACTTGCAGAAGTTGAAATTCATGGGGAATGTACTTTTGAAGTACTCATACAAGAAGGCCTTTTTATACAAGTTATTTACATTCTGACTTATGGTCTTACATTTGATGATTCTGACAGGCTGGGATTTTACCTTAGCTAAATTGATGGATTATGCATTAATTGGTAAGTGTAAACATTTCTCCCAAAACAGGATTATCTTGAACATTGAAATTGTAAACAATCCAATGATTAGAGTACTTATTCTGAATGTTAAGCAAACTTTGGAACATGTGTATTATTGTTGTACAGTGTATAACTTGAGCCTTTCAAAATAATATTTCTTCTTTGCTAAGCCAGTGGAGGATAACTTTATGAATATTTTTTAAAAGTTACACTTGTCATTGGGTACCAGTTTTCTCTGAGTTTTCTCTGCTCTGCTGAGTGTGTTAATAATCAGGTATGGGCATATCTTGTGTAACATCTATGAATTACCAACAGAAAGGAAAATGAACCTTGATACTAAATCTCTAGATATGATTCCAATCTTTTCACAGCTCAGTTATGCATCACACCATTTGGAGTATGGTCAGAATGATGAATCACCTCAAAATGTTGTAAAGGTATCATTAATGTGAAGGCATAGCTAAAGTGATAAAGGCATAGCTAATGTGAATGCATGGCTAAATGTGCAAAGTGTAGACAGAGCCTAGCAAAACAATGTTGCATAAAGAAAATATCTTGTTCTTAATTACCTGACTTAGTTTGCCCAAAAATATGCTGCTGTCTTTTGGTGACTTTGGTCAAGTAACATGAATTCTATCTCCAAGAAAATATATTAAGTTTCTAATAATTGTTTCCTCCAGGTTATTGTATTTATTTGATAACCTGATTTTGATCACTTGATTGTATAGTGACATGAAAAGTTTTCAATGGATATATGTCTTATTTTACAATGTTATTGACCTTCATATGCAAAGGAGACAACCACCCTTTTATTTCATTGTTAATCATGTGCATATAAACAGAAGTAGAATTATTATTCACATACATCCTGTCAATGTAATATCCTTTAAAACATTAAAATTTATGGAGTTTGGTTAAATAATTTATTATGAAGAGTTTGTCAAAAGTTGTTCTACTTATGCTCCAGTATAAATGAAGCTAATGTGCATTCAATGTGGCTTGGAAGGATTTCAAGTGTTGCATATCCATGGAGTAGTATCCACCATTGTTTATCAAATATAGACTGTATTACTATTAACAGTAACAAACTATGGTCTGAATAAGATTAGTAACAAAGTATAGATTTACTAGACTTTCTACAGTTTTATGTTAAGAAAGGCAACTGATATTTAAGTTAAATGAAACAACTTTGTAATAGTTACATTTATCATATTCATCCTGTAATTCTATTTTGTAGACTTTAAATATTATTTTCATTTTTGTTTTGTTTTTTGGGGTTTTTTTGCCAACTTTCTGTGTGGTTCTTTGCAAAATGATAAATTATGAAGTGCTTGAAATTAAATGCAATTAATATATATATATATATATATATATATATATATATATATATATATATATATATATATATATATATATATATATATATATATAATAAATGCACATTTTGTCATTTGTCTACCAGAAACTTGTCTTCATCATAATTGAACAAAAGTCAAATATATTACAGTTGAACAGAAGTCATATTGTGTTGGTTCTGCAATATGTTTTCTTTTTGCTTTGGAAAAGAATTTAATTTATGCCTCATAATTATCCAATATTTTAAGGGAGAAAAAAGTGATATAATTTTCCTATATTTTAAGTAAGAAATACCCATTTTTCCCTACTTTACATCAAAAGGGAGTATGATCCATTGATTATAATCCTTGCATGTTGTTTCCCTAATGGAAATTCTTCAAGGCCTAAGAGGTTAGAGTGTCCACTTATTATGCAGGAGGTCAAGGGTTCAAACCCCAACCAAGTCATACCAAAGACTTATAAGAATGGTACTAGCACTTACCTCACTTAGCACTCAGCATTAAGAGGCTAGTGTTAGGACTGGTTGGCCTGGTGTCAGGATAATGTGACTGGGTGGGACACCATGCTACATGTCTGATGATGCTCCAGTGCAAGACATCACTATAAACTGCCATACTGCAGACATTGTAGCAATATGACATTAAAAATTGTTAAAGCTAAGTTAATGCTCCAAATCATACACACACAGCTCTTTTTCTTTGATTTTTAAATTTAATATTACTTCAACCTGCCAACCCAGTCAGTGTTTTCAAAACTCTGTTTTTCTTTGCAATGAATGTCCAGAACTGTGATTAATTTTGATTGATTTACTTTCTAATTATACCAATTCTTATAATCCCTTTTTCATTAACTGTTTTATAAATTCATTTGTTTTTTGTTTTTTTTACTAGTGACTGATGTTTTTTGAACCAAGAAAATAGGCTTCTTGCAAAAGTTTCCCAGTTTTCTGTCTTTACCTTTTATAATACCAAATTGCCATAGTTACAAAAGTGCAACAAAAGACATACAAGCATGTCCCATTAGTTTGAACTTTTTTGCTTTTTATAGGATGTAGTAGATATCCTCAAAATATTGAATGTTTAACAATCCTTTGTAACAAGAATTTGGAGAGGTTGATATTGCATCATATCATACAGAAAACTAGAAGCTATTGGTTGAAAACACTGCAAAGAAACTTCTTATATATTCATGCACCTTTCTTGTGTGCTTTCTCAATATATGTAAGGAATTTCACAATATGGGTCTGTTATTTATTCCTACAGATTTGTTATTATTTTTCTAATAATTTATAATTAAAATAATTGAAACTAGTATTAGAGAGAATTCATGAAGCATGAAAATCAATTACAAACAATATATAAACAGCCTTTGTATATCAGCTATTAGTCAGAAAATCTTTTTCATAGATCTTTTGCTATTATAAGCATGTATGTGTGTATGAATGTGTTATAAGGTTAACGGCACTTAAGTAGAGTCCCAGCTATTGCTAACTTTTCTAAAAAGCTGAGACTAGTTTAGAACAAATTTCATTACTGGATGCATCAAAGCTCAGACCAATTGCCATTATTAGTTCCCCAGTATGGCATGCAGGAGAGGCATCAAGCATAGTATACAACCCCTGAGCATGTTGTGGGGGTTTTGCAATTTTCAAAATATTTGCAGAATTTTAGATTTATTTTTTCTAATGTGTTTTCATTATATTTTTCTCTTGAAAAATATAACAAAGCCTCTCATAATCAGAACTTCATTAAATCAAAGTCTCCATGAAACTAAGATCATTTTTCTGGTACCTGTTTTTCATCTTTTTAATTTCTTACAAAATTTACTCAAGATACTGTATGAACCTAAGATAAATGTCCATTGCCAAGTTTCATTTTTACACTGAAAGAAACCCCCAAAAATTCAACTTAATAGAAACATGCAGGCAACCAGTCATCTTGATTAGGCTTAAAACCATACAGAGTAAATTCTAATCACATCATAGAAATATGTGCAATGAGATTCTAATTATCACGGATTCATATCTTAACAAGCTGATTGGCTTTTGATATTTTGTGACCATATATAACTATAACTTGATTGCTTCTCTTTCCTTTCTGAAAATAGGGAGTTTAGTCAACTGAAAATCCTGCAAAATTTAATTTCATTTGGTTGCAAGGAATTAATACTTGAGACGTTTCATTGTACATGTATTCCCATTAAATCATCCTATTGTGAATTGGATATGTGCTGAAATATTTAGCTGATCATTTAAACCATCTCTGTTGTCAAATTTTTAAAAATGATGGTTTTGATGTGGATGAAGTAATAATGTAGTATGTTGTTACACTTGATGCAAACAAGCCTTGACAGTTAAGAGTATGAAGGAGTCTTAACAATTGAATGTGATGTAGAAATATTTGAGTTTTATTTAATGACAGGTGGTAAAATAATTATTGTTTATGCCATGAAAGTAATTTTTCAGTGTTGTACTTTCTTTGTGTGTCAACATGTTCTGTATCATGGAAATAAATTATTTCTTGTTCCATAATCCTATTCAACATTTAATCCCTCAGAAATAAGGTGAGTAAAGACTTCATTGTCTAGTCATGGTTGGCTCATGTCTTGTTTAGGAATAGCAAGACACATTTCTGTTGAGTATGGTGACAGCATTTTCAGGGACAAGAATTGTGTTTAACTTAAGATTCTGTTAAAAAAATTTCTGAGCCATTTTCATGTACCCTCTACATGAGCTGCTGTATACAGAATGATGAAACTTTGTCATTATAATAATATAGCTGTTATGTGTAAATTCTGTAACCTGATATACTGGGATTGTCTGTCTTGTCCACATAAGAACACTTTGATGGCCTATTGGTTAGAGCATCCTCCTTGGATGCGGGATGTCGCGGGTTTGAACCCCGGTCAAGTCATACCAAAGACTTATAAAAGTGGTACTAGCATCTGCCGCGCTAGATGCTCAGCCATAGGAGTTTAGTATTAGGGCTGGTTGGCCTAGTGTCAGGATAATGTGACTGGGTGGGACTTGATGCTGCATGTCTGCAGCATGACGCCCCAGTGATAGACTTCACTATAAACTGTCACACTAAAGACATCATAGTGATATGACTGACGAATTTTTAAAGCTTTGTTGAAAATCGAAATCACACACACATGCTTGACTATGACAAACTCATGGCCTCATAATGACCATCCTTTATTTAATTATGCCACAAACATGCGAGACCATGATCTATGGAAAACTAGACATTTAGACTAAACAGTTTATATGTATCTATATCTGTATGCTTTCTTCTCTGTGTGTGGATGTATTAAGGGGTCACGAAAATTTTGATGGCTGTTGTTAGACATTTTTTTAATTGTTAACTATAGTAATGTAAAACTGGGTTGCTTGTGATGGAGTCAGTAATTGAAGTCAGAATCAGAATCTCAACACTCTGTTGGAGTAGTTTTCATTTTGAGAGCCTAAAGTGCTTATCAAAAGACGAGAGGAAAGAAGAAAACGAGAGTTGTCTATCTAGTTTTGACTTGAAATACATTACCTATGCATGGTCAGCGTTTAATGATATATTGATACTACAAATTAAATTTTAATTAAGGTTTAAGTGCTAAATACTCGAATGTTTATTGCTGTGATTTTAGTACCACACTCACAACTACATATATGATAATGTATATTAATAATTAAAAATGCACATGTACCAGGCATTATTTTATTTTTTTTGTATTTGTGAAAATATTAAATATTTTGCTAAATAATTACACTCCAAAAGGGTTTCATCGGACAAGGAATAAATACTGTTTTCTATATGCAAACTGATTTAGCGCTTAATCATGTCTGTATGGAGGATATGGGAAGGATGTATAATGTACTCTTTCAGGAAATCTGTTAGGACGGCGGATGTGTGCGCCAGTTCGTTGTCATGGAGAGATGGCTACATAGGGTACCGGTGCATGGTCGGATGTTTCAGTAGTGTTGCACAACTTATGGCAACACCTAGAGGCGTTAAAATAAAATGGCCAATAATACTAGCATCGCAAGAAAATGCGTATACAAGTTTCTTGACTGTCCGACAGCGTCGAGCAGCGATTTGCAGTCCTTGCTCCTTATCTCCAATGCAAACTTTTCGTTATTTTCTCTCAAGTCGGGTGTGAAAAAGTAAATGTGTTTAATGACCTGTGACAATCTTTCGTTCAAAACTTATCTGGTCACTCTTTTCATATTTGACCTGAAATGTACAGTATGTTTTTTTTTTTTACTAAGTAGCAGAATTGTAATCCTGACATTTTTAGGTCACTGTCACTGAACATAGGTTACTTCACACGCATATATCTACAGTTGTCAAACGTATTTCACACAGTACCGTTGATCTGTCATTTTCAAGTACAGAATGTATCATTTCCTAGTAGAATCTTTGTTTCGGCTGACATTTAAAAAAAGATCTAGTAAGGAAACCAAAATTTAAGTACGATGAGACTCATTAGCTTTTTTACAACGTCAGTATAAACTTAAAAAAGGTATGTACAAAAACTAATTTTTAATTTGACTACTTAAACGATATATATAACCATTACAACTGTTTTGATATCCGGAAATTATTATATACCTACTGTGCCAAAATACGTTTTTATTGCTGATTTGTATAACATTGTGCAAAACTCAGTGGACATATTTTCCGCTAAATCAGATTTAACCTATGAAGAATATATTTAGAAATTGTTTTTAAAAGCGGGCCAAAACAGGTCAAGCAATAGCAGGTTAAAGCCACTGATTTTATAAGCCTGTATTTGTATAACAAACACTTTAGGGAGAGGTCGTATAGAGGTTATAATTAGCTGGAACTCGAATAATAAATTTACAGACTAGATGATGATATCAAAAATGTTGATTTTATGCCTTTTTGGCCATGATTGTGCGCAGAAAAGTGCTATTCATTTAATATCAAGTTTTGGATACCACAAAACATGTTTTGTATGGAACATATTAGATAAAATCTCTGGACGTGCTCAGTATTAAAAAAATAGCACGGTTTTCCAACTTATTGAAAAAGATGTGCAATCTCATGCTGTTTCTATATAGAATTTCGTAATGATTTGCAAATGTAAATAACAAGCATTATATTAGTATGACTTAAGTACTGTAGAGCAACAAAGCATGTAATTCCATCATTTCACTGTTGCTCTTTTTTCAATTTTAGTTAATCACTTTCTTTGTAAAAATATTATTTAAATTTGGATTTATATCAAAGTATATTCTGTCTAGGAACACTTTGCCATAAACTGCCGAAAGTGTCCAATTTCAGTACATCGAATAAGCAGAAAAGTAATATTCACATAAGGTCTGGAATTAATACCAGAGTAAATGATTTACTATGAAGCGTGTGCTTTTTTGAATTTACAGGTCTTTTATTACAAGTCATTAATGGCGGTTTAGGAAGCACAAGTAGAACACATTTGGTAATAAGGTGTTAAGAGAAAGTAAGTAGAGTAAACGCAAAATTAAGGGACTCATTAGGTATAATATTGATCATATAAAAACGGCAAAAAAAAGAGAAGATAAAAACCAAGACAAAAACGGACAAAAATGACAAAAGACTAAATAAAGATAGCGGGAACTTTTCTTATTTATGTGACCTTAATACTGAACATAGATGCCAGTTAGCAGAAAAAAAACCCACAAAAACGCCTGTTTAGTTGAGTTTGTGTCATACTTTTACCTCGAAAACGTGAAAAGATTTGATATAGCATGTTTCATTATTGTTTGTTTAAAATGTTATGAATATTACGTCCTAAACTAAAAAAAAAATAGGATTGCAGTTTTAAGCTATATTCTCATAACTGCGAGATGTTTCATCAGTTTTGCAGGTACTGTAATCTAAAATTATCACCGACGACTGTGTGTTATCCATATTCATTTCGATGTGTGGAAGAATAACCCATATACTATCTATAGAAGAGAAACAGCCATCAGGGTAAAGTGCATTCTTTGTAGTCCATGCGCAGCATCAAGCCGGACGCCAATCGTCTGATATAATCCTGTGTGATTGAATCAATTTCACCAACTTCAGTTACTAAATGGTCATATTATCTGGTAATTTGATCATTAATTTTGCGCCGCATGTCTACTGAAGTATAATCTGCGATTAACGCGTTGTTTTCTGGATTCAATCTCCTGACAGCTGTACTGATAATTATTTCCGCCACAGTATATGTTAATATTGATTCAGCACCCTAATATTATCGGCGTGAGGAGGTCAATAAAATGCGCATGAATTAACCCTTATCACTTGAAACTGACTGAAAACGGAAATTTAATGTAAAATTTTTTTTTTTAACGAAAGTTAGAAATGGACGACGCGTAGAATAACTTGGTGATAGTTATAACTTTGACTGTTGGCACTTTGTTTAGCAATAAATGCCGAAATATACTGATGTTCAAAAGAAAGAAAGAAATTTGTAGATGTTTAATACGTGATATACAAGAAAGTTCATTGCATAAGAAGCGCAGTTTCATTTTTTATTTTTGCATGTCTTTCTGACAGTTTTGTTGATTTGAACTCTTAGTGGCAATCAGGCAATGTTAGCTTACAATTTGTCTAACAATTTCCCAAAATTATGCATTTCCTTGGATGAAGGGCTATGTATAAACATAATCTTAACGTTGCTATTACTGAGACATAAAAATTGCCGATAACAGAATCTAGTTTTTAATACGAACATTTGTCGGGTTAAAATTGCAAGGTCTATGCCAGAATGTAACTTTAATGCTTTCTTTTACTTATCTAAGTGCCTTACTCCGCGTGAAATTTGTCAGGAAATATTACATCTGATTTATTCAAAATCTCTTTTGATGAATAACATTCCAAGCAGTAATGGATGATTAAATCTTGTGATTTAACGTCTCTGCCCGCCAACAAATCGCCAATTCTGTTAAATGTACTAGATAGGATTGATATTGTAGATTAATCCTAAATGTTTCAGCCTCATACTCGGATAAATAAACTGCTCTCAAACAAGTAAGGCTAAAAGCAAAGAGTTGTGTGTGTGTCAGATGATATTCTCCATGGAATAAACAATAATGACACTCGTTTTTGTTTGGTATATTGTCATGTGTCAATATGATTTGGATAAAGTTGACTGATTTGAAGCTTCATCGCACTATTGTTGCCAGAGGCTTTCAGTAAATATTCAATGCATGTTTTCCAGTAAATATTTCATACATGTGTATGAAATGTTTACTTTGTCAACAATCACATTTTCGAGGTAAAATTATTCTCTTCAAAAATCCGCAAGGTTATCATTTTGATCTTTTGAAGTTTATTTTTAAAAACCAAATTTTTAAAAGATTTTTAGATTTGGCTGCTGATGTAAATATTTACAAAGCGCAAAAGCAAACGAAATAAAACAAAACCTATTCGTACCAGTGTGTGTGTGTGTGTGTGTGTGTGTGTGAGAGAGAGAACATTGTCTTTGAAAAGGAAAGAAATTGAAGCTGAGAAGTAAATGTTCGACTATTAGAAAACGTAATACGCAGTACTTTTTGCAATATATATAGTTCTTGAGGAAATTACCTGTAACATGTTTCTAAATTAAAAGCAGTAAACCAAAGGCAGTGAAAAAACAAAATCAAAATGGGTTTAGAAAACTAAGTAAGCATATAAAATACGCCTAATACGCACATATCTAAAATATAAAATTTTCTGAACGCTGACATTTTTTTCTGAACAATATCGCCTGAAATGTTTTCTTTGCGTTGTTTCTTTGTCACTGGTTCCCAGGGGGGTGGCACATACAACGATTGATTAAGAGGCTCTTAAACAGCTATTTTGCACAGCCTGCCAAGAAGATGGCATCAGAAGCAGACCCAAGTTTTCCATCTCCCATGTGCTGAGGTAAATTATTTCATATTTAACTGGCTCTTTTTATTTGCGTCGTAAAGTGCATAAGTGGGGCGATGGTTTATATTGGTATTTTATCTAAATACTAGAGGCGGCACTATCATTTGCAACCAATAACTTAATAATTATGAAACAAATATCAACACCTTGAGTCATTCAGCCGAAGATAAACTCTATCATGGCAAAAGTACTTTGATAAAATGTCAGATTTATTCTTCTTTTCCTCTTTGATTGATGGTGATCTAGATGCAAGCAAACCTTCATTGGCGTCAAGCTGTCTATGAGGGGGTGAAGACAGACTCAACGAAAATATAAAAAAACGGTAAAGTGACTTTTTTAAGTATGGATTGTCTGCAGGTAAAGTTACGTATTGTAAGTTGTGGTAAGAAATTACATCAGACCTTAATTATTAGAGGCATTTAATTTTAACGTCCACAGTTATGTCATATACGTTACAAATAACATACAAGACAAGAACAGATTTCTAAATTTCTACAATAGAATCAACATGGATCGAGTTAGTTTCCTCAGTAGTGTCTCTCTCTCTCTCTCTCTCTCTCTCTCTCTCTCTCTCTCTCTCTCTCTCTCTCTCTCTCTCTCTCGCGCGTCATGGACTGACCAATTTGAACATGATTTAGAGGCTGCCTAATCTTCCAACAATTAAGTAGTCATCAAGGGACACTTTAATATTGATTTCCTCTCTGATAATAACACTAAATGGCTATGTATGGCGCATCTTCACGACCTTACACAGGTATTAAATACTGCAGCAAGAGTAACAGTCTGTACTTCTACTCTGATCGATCACATCTACACAATCCATCCTACCAATCTATAAGAGATAAATGTTGTTGTTGGGCTTAACGCCATTTTCAGCACATGATAGGCTATTCATGGCGGCCAGTATTAATGGTGGAGGAAGAAACCGGGAGGTCACCGGAAAGAACCACCGACACACGAGAAGCTACTGGCAAGCTTTCTCACATATCCACATTCGCCGAATCCTAGACTCGAACCCACGCAGACAGAGGTTAGATGGCAGTGATCCGTAACGGACAGAGCTTTAGACCACTCGGCCACTCTGGGCCCCCCAAAAGAGAGATAAATGTACCACGTTCCCTAGTAATGATTACTATCCTATATATGCAAATCGTAAGCAACAGAAAAACAAAGAAAAAATACTTAAACTCCTATATGCAATACAAATGTTTTAAAAACTTTGCTGAAAATAAATTTCTCACCAAACTATCACAAAACATTAACTCAATAACTTTCACTAATATAGACCAAAATTATGACTTGTCTATCTCGAACCACTGTTCTCTTACTATCTTAAATAAACACGACCCCATTCGCACCAAAAGAATTAAACATCAAAACAACCAGAATGGAATACCAATAAAATCGCAGAATCACAATACAAACAAAACTGCTATCATAAATATAGACTTTACAACTGTTTTTTTTGTGGCGGAACAAAGTCAAATCACTCATTGTAAAACGCAAGCGCTCATTTTCCAAAGAAGATATCACCTCAAACTACGATAATAGATCCATCTGGAATCACATGTTAAGTCTAACTTAAACGAAACCTGCACCTCTAGCTTCATGTGAAATTATAGTTGATGGCACTAGTTATACTGATGAACTCGATATTGCAAACCAACTGAACCTCTTTTTTACTAATATATCAGAAACCCTTGACAGGTCTAATCTTACCGAGCCTAGTTTTGACAATCTAAACTCGTGAATGAAATGATGCCGGATCATGTTATTTTCAACATTTCCTTAATAATAATAAATGACACTTTTCACATTCTCAATAAACCTGACAAACAAAAATCAGCAGGTCTTGATGGAATTCACCCCCAAAACTCTGAAAATGTCGGCTTTATCAATCTTAGAATTGTTGAAAGAAATAATTAACTGTAGTATCACTTCCTCTAAATTACCAGTTATTGAAGTTTGCAAAAATATTAGCGATTTATAAAGGAAATAGAAATATTGGCCCATCCAGCCATCGACCCATATCTGTTCTAAAAAGTTATCGAAAAAAAAACATATCAGCAAGCATATTTTCAAATCACAATCAGGTTTTCGACAGCATCATTCATGTCAAACTGCATTGACAAAACTTATAGACAAATGGCTACTAGCAGTAGAATCAGGCGATGTTAATTGGCGCAATTTTCATTAATTTAATTTTTTTTTTAAAAGGCCAAAAATCGACTTGGTTGACCATTCGGTGCTCATTCTTTACTTTTACCCTACATGTTATCTCCAAAATCAGCTGCCTTGATCACGTCGCATCTTGCTAACAGACACCAAGTTGTTTGCACGGGTAAATATACTTCCGTACAAACATCTAGCTTAAGCGGCGCACCTCAAGAAACTATATTAGCGCCTTGTATCCAGCCACTCTAACACAGTATATATATATATATATATATATATATATATATATATATATATATATATATATATATATATATATATATATATATATATTACGTATAACTTATGCTAAAATGTATGTTCCTGTGTATAAAATATTGTTCATATGCTGTGTGTTTCCCAGTTATAGTCACACAAAGTCATTCATGTTAAATATGTATGAATGAGGGTGTGACGATACCTGTCTATGTTCATGGTCTTGTATTTTTTAAAACAGTCAAGTACAAAAAATTTAGGACTAGATGAGTCAGTCATGGCCAAATGTGTTATCCTCGTTAAAGAAAGTTTATTATTATTATTATTATTATTATTATTATTATTATTATTATTATTATTATTATTATTATTATTATTATTATTATTATTATTTTCCATAGACAATACGTTGCAGAGGTACACTATCATGCCTAAATTTCATACACTTTTAAGACCAAAAAGTGAAATTTTGTTCAACACATCAAGATAAAGCACCCATCAATTATTGACGTAATTACTTATCGTTTCAGATCGAGCTAGGTAGTTTCAATGAATTATTCCTTTTATTAGATAAACGTTCGTAAGAAACACATGGCCTAATTGTTTTTCTTGATTATTAATGAAATTAATGAATTAGAATATCTACCTATGTGCATTTTCACTGGATTGTCTGAGACAGGGAAGTAAACTGTCGAGGCTAAATTAACTTGATAAAACTCGGAAAAGTCACATATTATTGATTTGATTCTGCTCGTATTAGTTATTATTCAAATAGTATCCAATACTATAAATGCAATGCAGAACGTAAACATCCAAGATGATGCAGTTTTCCAAGACTAGTTTTCTTTCATGTTTCAGATTATCCTTAGAAGACATCATGAAGTTATCAACGAAAACATGTTATTATTGCTTGTTTGATTCAGGGCAAATACATTTCGCCAGGATGGGATTTAAGCAACCCACTATATCATGCCTTGTCTGGTAAAGTAGTTATAAAAGCCCCGTTTAATTGCATTGTAACCAGCCGTCGTTCTGTTTTGCTATCTTTGTAGACAGCATGCTGTTTCCTGTCGTTTGATAGGCAACCATTATTCATACGATAATCTAGTTATATTATATTGCATAATTAAATCGGCTACTTCTGCTTCTGCTAATATAATAGATTGGCGACGTTATCTGGTAAACTGCACATCATTTCTTCATTGCATGTTCAAGAATTAGTTGCTATTAAGTATACTAAATACGTCTACTATGAATATTGTTCCACGAGAAAAGGATAAGCTTATATCATTTTAGGGTCTAAAAGCGATCGAAATATTAAGAACTTAAAAAATTTACATATTCTTATTACTTTTGCTGACTGCAAAAAGGAAATTTTGTTGTTGAATAGAAAAGATGTGGTTCGAGGAAGGAGAAACGTTTTCTAAAATCTTTTGTTGCAGGTTGCAAAGTGTATCTATTGCATTTATTTATTCTGTATCATAATATTAATAACATATAATTGGCAAAATGCTCCGTTAGAGAATGACAATATAGCTGATCTACATTCTTACGTCAATGCTAATTTTGTCAAAAACTGTGTATTCTTAGGACTGGTGCGACGAGTTTAACTGACTGATGCAGGGAAGCAAACTCCATTTAAACTAATTCATAACATAAGGAAATATGTAATATTTTATATGATTTACACCCAAAGTAAGCAACTCTTTCTTTTTTATATACAAAGAATATGCAAAGTACTAAATATACGCCTAAATAAATATTCCAAGCTGAAAAATACGCACACGCGGATGGATTGAGCTGAAAATGCTGTCATAAATCATGTATATTAACGTGGAGTCCCACTTCCCAAAATGCAATATCTAATTCTGCTGATGGTCCGACTTTTCCAAACCTCAACATCAAACTCTTTCGATGGTTTCCCCAGCCGCAAAACCCAATTCTTCTGATATAATTTCCAGCTCTTTTGATGATTCCACTTTACTCGATAGCAATATCCAGTTCTTTTGATGATTCCACTTTACTCGATCGCAATATCCAGCTCTATTGATGATTCCACTTTACTCGATAGCAATATCCAGCTCTTTTGATGATTCCACTTTACTCGATAGCAATATCCAGCTCTTTTGATGATTCCACTCGATCGCAATATCCAGCTCTTTTGATGATTTCACTTTACTCGATCGCAATATCCAGTTCTTTTGATGATTCCACTTTACTCGATCGCAATATCCAGCTCTTTTGATGATTCCACTTTACTCGATCGCAATATCCAGCTCTTTTGATGATTCCACTTTACTCGATCGCAATATCCAGCTCTTCTAGTGGTTCAACTGGATCCAGCTCCATCGAATGTCCTACTTGACTCAACTACAGGATACAGCACTGACGATAGTTTCACGTTCCACATCCTCATTATCAGCTTTTCTGATAGTCCCACTTTACCAAACTTCACTATCCAACTCTTCTGAAAGTACAACTTGACTAAACCTTACGACGAAATAGTCTAAGTTGAGGACCTGATCTCTGATGAATGCAAATAGAGTTTGTACAATGGTATCAATGAATTAACTGTCACCCTGTAAAAGCTGACTGAAATGTGCGATTTAATTTTTATAGGGAAAACTTAAAATGACTAGTTTTCAATTGTCATCACAAAATATATATGTTATATTACTAACTTTTACATGTTTACTTTAACTGAGATCGATGGGACTCAGTATGTATTAAATAGGTTTTCATTACGAACACCATTTCTACTTAAAACCTGTGAACATTTAAAAAGGAGGAATATTTAATCAATCTTTTCTCCTTTACCACGCCTAAACGTTTCGGCACAATATCTTCACACTTAATCCATGACGCAGAGAATCAAACGTAGTTGACAGTCAATGAACAGCCCGCCTTTGAAGATGGTTTCATACAAGGACAGCTGTAGTTATTTTTACTCTATTACATGACTCATTACTATACTGAACAGTTTGTTTTGATATGCATTTAAGTTATATTTCGACTAAATTATAGAATATCACTTTTTAAACAGTGCGTGATTTTAATTATCTGGCATATTTCTTTGAAAGTTGGTTTCATTGCACGCTAAAATTTACACTTTTGTATTTTTATGGTAATATTGTACCTCAATGCGACCTGTCCTCACTTTTGTAGCAAAAGCGGGAAAAAATAAATTAAATTAATATAAAAAAATAAATTATTTTGCAGTAATGATTCTAAAATTATAGAATACTAATTGATTTCGTGCGTTATTTTTAAAAATTAATGTTTGTGTAACAGTGACATTGTTTTATTACGTTTATTTTGTTGGCTTTTGGGGTTGGAGTTGAGATTGATGTTGGGTTTACCGATTAACAGTATTTGATATTAATAACCAGCTTTGTACAGTTCTTTGACTTGTTTACACATTATCTGATATTGATAATCAACTGTAGCCACATCTGGTAATTGTAATTTTTTTATCAACAATAAATTGCAAATAATTTACATAAATTCTCCCACATTTGATAGAATTGTGTTACATGAAACAGAATGTGTTCGGATGAAAAAGGAGAGGAAAATATAAATCATGAAAGGAGATTTGATACATTATAATTTTATAATATCTTGTTGATAATATGTATATGGAAAATATTTATGGTAATAACAACATGTAAGAGCGTGATGGTATGATGGCCTTAGTTTATTTAAGAAACTCCTGTCAATTTAAACAAGAGTTCTCTTCGCAGTCCGTGTGCAGTATCCAATTATTTTGAATCTATTCATATACTTCTCAGCTGATACAGTATATTACAATTTAGTCTTCTCGACAATTGTCTTCTAACTGAGCGATATTATGTGGTTGTGCGATCATTAATTCTGTACCGATGTCTATTGAAATAGGATTTGTGATTAGTGTGCTGTTTTATAGATTGAATGTCCTGACACTTCCGGAAGAAATGACTTCCGTCAAAGGCTCTGCCAATAGATAACATTGTAATGAGGTTGACAAGAAGAGGATCATGGTTAAAAACCAATAAATTCTCCTTATCAACGTCAGGTTGACTGAAAACGGAAATTTGAAAGAGAATGGGTATAGATCGGTTTTAGAAGAAGTAGAAAAGCTTCATAACTTTGCTGCAATTAGTCATCCTGCCTGTGACTGTTGCCATCTTCAGCATCAAACATTCACACAAATGGAGGTTTAGAGTGAGCTTTTTTAAATGAGTTTAGACGACTTCTTTTATTTACAGTCAACGAAAATTGCTTCTACCTCGTTTCTAATGCTAACCGTTCAAAAGTACAAACAATATGGGTTAATATTGTATATATTGGAAAAAAATTATCACTTGAACAATTACACACACACATAGACATACATACATACATACATACATACATACATACATACATACATACATACATACATACATACATACATACGTACGTACGTACGTACATACATACATACATACATACATACATACATACATACATACATACATACATACATACATACATACATACATACATACATACATACATACATACATACATACATACATACATACATACACACACACATATATATATATTACATACATACATACATACATACATACATACATACATACATACATACATACATACATACATACATACATACATACATACATACATACATACATACATACATACATACATACATACATACATACATACATACATACATACATACATACATACATACATACGTACGCACGCACATGCATACACACATACATACATACATACATACATACATACATACATACATACATACATACATACATACATACATACATACATACATACATACATACATACATACATACATACATACATACATGCATACATACATACATACATACATACATACATACATACATACATACATACGTATAGTTGTGAACCTTGAGGAAGGGCTCTATTGTGATAAAGAAATTTATTTGTGACAATTGTATATGTTTAAATCAATGCACTAAGAAATACATTATTTCTTTTTCTTTCGTTTTTTTTTGTTTGGTCTCTTTTTACATTTGCTTTTCTTTTGCATACTATTTCCGCAAGGATTTCGGTTGCATTACAAATGAAACGTAATAGACGGTTTCATTACAAACAAAAGGCAATGGATGGCAAGGTAACTTAGAAAATTACTGGGTTTTTTAAATTTCTTACTTTCTACATCTCTCTTAACAAGTTTCCTGCTGGTTTGCCTGTGTAGAAGCAATTGTAAAAATCTCCAACTTCTTCCGAAAAGCCGATTTCTGCAACCCGCGGAGTCTTTTCCCATGTAACACACCGTAGATTCGTATCAACAAAATCTGAAAGCAATTCATACTCATTTAACTACCAGCTTGAGTTCCGTCATAAAATGTGCAAACAGGAAGATGATTTGGCTTGTATCCTAATATCAGAAGGGATGCTTCCGTACGTAACAAATAATTTAGCAATTATTAACAAATAACATGTGCATTCAGTCATGTAAGTGGAAAGATTTATTTTTTTAAAATTATTGTTTGGGGATTAAATATCAGTTTCATTTCTTGTTGCCTTCTTGATTTATAATGATAGAGACATAATCAAGTTTCCAGTTGGTTCAGATTGTCTGGGGGAAAAAAAAGAGGAAAGGGGGCTGAACAGTAGCGTTGATTTTATTTATTAGCGATACAAGCGATACATTTGGTGTCAGTAATAGCCCTGTTACGCAGAAAAAGACCAAGACCTTTGTCGCCGAAAGTTTGTTTTACTTTTAAAGTACAAGATAAAACTATGTATATTCTGTCAAGATTTCCTTTAGCACAGATGCTGATTTCGCAAGCTGATATTGCTTTGAACCTTTCTTAAACAGTTCAAATCTGGTTCCCTGCTTTGTATGCCCCCTCCCTCTTATCATTCCGTTACAAAAAGCAAAGAAACAGACTAAAACGTTAGCGTAACAAAATAGTAAAAAAAATTTAAGGTTTTACTTTTCCTATCTATACCATTTATACATATTGAAAGTTTAAAAGAAAGCACACTCTGTAATGATTTTCCTTCATTGCCAGAAGCGTTTTCGTAATCTAGGTTACAGTCATATTCGAAGCTTTCAACGAAAAAGTCTCTTATTGTCATGAGCAGCCTATACTTTTAACCGAACTCGAAGGACCATGTCCGGAGGTTTTTCGAAATTATAGAATATCTTAGCCACAAATCTCTAAGTGACTGAAACAGATCGTCATTAAATGGCATTTTTTAAAAATATTTAATTTGAGGGCAACGAATTATTCACATTACTTTTAATATTTTTTAATATTTTTTTTATTTGATAGTAAATGTTAGCAGTGCAAGCCGTTATGAAAGTGATTTCTTTTTATTCCGCTGACAGCATTCATTTATTCAGGATCTGTTTGCATGCTAATCTGCTATTAAAAATAAAGCATGAAAGAATCTTAATTTATCGACGAGTGCCACTAAATAGAAGATTGTATCCGGTATTTGGTGATTTCGTCCTTCCCGCGTGTCCTTTTATTGTTGATTTATGATTAACGGCTTATTTTCTAGATTAAATGTCTTGACATTTCGAGATGTAATGGTTTCCGTCAGAAGATAGGCTGGTATTGTTTCAGCATCTTAATGGTGTCAGAATGAAATGGAGACAGATAAGAAATAATAAGTCACATTGCTTAAGGTTGAATTACGAGGAAATTGGATTTAGAATGAAAATAAATGACTGGTATGAATATTCGGAATTATTTGATCACTTTACAATGATCAATTCCAAATGAACTACTATATTTATAAGGCTAATACATTATGTATTTATATTTTACAGGCGTTCGATTTAGGCCATTCATTCCCATAAGTAATACACACTTCGGTCCTTAGCTTCTATATTAACCTCAGGCACCTTATAACCTTAATCTGGCCTTGACCATAATTAGTAATAAGGTCAATGACTATAATTAGAATTAAAGTCGATGACTATGATTAGTATCAAGGTTGATGACTAGAATTAGTATCAAGGTACATGACTAGGATTAGTATCAAGGTAGATGACTAGGATTAGTATCAAGGTAGATGACTAGGATTAGTATCAAGGTAGATGACTAGGATAAGTATCAAGGTAGATGACTTAGATTGATCTTAATGTAGATGTCTAGGATTAGTATAAAGATTGATGATTATTATTAGTATCAAGGTTGATGACTTATAAGTATCAAGATTGATATGATTGATTAGTATCAAGGTTGATGACTAGGATTGGTATCAAGGTAGATTACTAGGATTAGAATCAAGGTAGATGACTAAGATTAGTATCAAGCTAGAGGACTAGGATTAGTATTAAGGTAGATGACTTGGATTAGTATCAATGTAGATGACTAGGATTGATATCAAGGTTGATGACTAGGATTAGTATCAAGGTTGATGACTATGATTAGTGTCAAGGTTGATGACTATGATTAGTATCACGGTAGAAGACTATGATTAGTGTCAAAGTTGATGACTGATTAGTATCAAGATTGACATGACTATGATTAGTATCAAGGTTGATGAATAGGATTAGTATCAAGATTGTTGTTGTTGTTGTTGTTGTTGGGCTTAACGCCATTTTTCAGCACAAGATAGGCTATTCATGGCGGCCAGTATTAATGGTGGAGGAAGAAACCGGGAAATCACCGGAAAGAACCACCGACCCACGAGAAGCTACTGGCAAGCTTTCTCACATATCTACATTAGCCGAATCCTAGATTCGAACACACGCAGACAGAGGTGAGATGGCAGTGATCCGTAACGGACAGCGCTTTAGACCACTCGGCCACTCGGGGCCCCAGTATCAAGATTGAAAAGACTGATTAGTATCAAGGTTGATGACTATTATTAGTATCAAGATTGATATGACTATGATTAGTATCAAGGTTGATGACAAGGATTAGTATCAAGATTGATATGACTGATTAGTATCAAGGTTGATGACTATGATTAGTATCAAGGTAGAGGACTAGAATAAGTATCAAGATAGATTACTAGGATTAGTATCAAAGTAGAGGACTAGGATTAGTATCAAGGTAGATGACTTGGATTAGAATCAATGTAGATGACTTGGATTAGTATCAATGTGGATGACTAGGATTGATATCAAGGTTGATGACCTGGATTAGTATCAAGGTTGATGACTGATTAGTATCAAGGTTGATGATTAGTATCAAGGTTGATTACTATGATTAGTATCAAGGTAGAAGACTGTGATTAGTGTCAAGGTTGATGACTGATTAGTATCAAGATTGATATGACTATTATTAGTATCAATGTTGATGACTAGGATTAGTATTAAGATTAGATTACTAGGATTAGTATCAAGGTAGATGACTGGGATTAGTATCAAGGTAGATGACTAGGATTAGTATCAAGGTAGAGGACCAGGATTAGTATCAAGGTTGATGACTAGGATTAGTATCAAGGTAGATAACTAGGAATAGCATCAAGGTAGATGACTAGGATTATTATTAAGGTAGATGACTAGGATTAGTATCAAGGTAGATGACTTGGATTAATATCAATGTAGATGACTAGGGTTGATATCAAGGTTGATGAATATGATTAGTATCAAGGTTGATGAATATGATTAGTATCAAGGTCGATGACTATGATTAGTATCAAGGTAGATGACTATGATTAGTATCAAGGTTGATGACTATGATTAGTATCAATATTGATATGACTGATTAGTATCAAGGTAGATAACTATTATTAGTATCAAGGTCGATGACTGATTAGAATTAAGGTCGATTACTTTGGCTAGTTTTCAGGTCGATGAATATGATTAATATCAATGGCGATTATTAGTACCAAGGTCGATGATTATGATTAATAACAAAGTCGATGACTATTCATTTGTAACAAGGTCGATTACTATGATTAGTATCAAGGCCAATTACTATGATTAGTGTCAATGTTGATGAATATATAATAGTTTATTCATATCAATAATGTTTGGATTGTTTGCTCACATTATTCATTGTCAAAAAGTATGCGACTACTTTTATAGTTTTCATGGTAACCCTTTTCCAAACAAACGTCAAATTTTAAGAATATAGGCAACATTATTTATGACACATCATAGAGCACAGCTTTACGCTCACTTAGATAAGATTATCAACTGCCTTACTCTACGCATTTTGTTGGAAAACTTACGAACATTTTTGAGAATTTGATACATTTCTCTCCACCAGGCCAGATAAAATGAACAGGCTTGTTTTCTTTTTGCAAATGTGTATGACACAGCTTAAAGCAAGGAATATGCTGTTGCATGTTTCTAATACTGGATGTTTTGGATTATTTTCTACTCCAACCACAGGAACGAATAGAGCCTCGAAATCAGCGTAAATAACAAAAGGAATATTTAGTTTATGATCATAATTTTTAAATTTCAATATTTATATCTTTTAGCTAGGCATAATTTTTGTAATATTAACGCAGTATTTGAGATGCTACTAGAGTCTTTCATTGCTAGAAAAACCGTGCAGACGTTTATAAAAATATTTTGTATTTGTATTTTTACTGTACTGTCCGCTAACTAAGCCGTTAGAGCTTATTATTCGACAGTAATGTCCCTGATAAAATAATAAATTTATTGTCATCTGTGTAGCATTTTCAGAGATATATCTCGGGTAAACGTTTTCTTTCTCGTCTAGTCCGAAAACATTTGCTGAGATAATGTTTTCTTTTCAAACTTTGGTATATGATTTTATGCTATTGGAAAAGTTATTCCAAAAAAAGTTTAGTTCGTCTTTGTGCTGAAAATACTTGTTAACGCGATCAGCATTTTGTTCTTCTGGAAGCATCGCAGAACGAATAAACCACTGAAAACATCTTTTCATCATTGGTTTTGACATTTATACAGCATTTTTGTTTTAATTTTTGAGGGATATCGACTTTCAAAAACTACCGCTAAGTACGTTATATTTTGCTGTGTGTATGAAACTTCTTTCATATTTTCAAATTTCCAACCTGACTCTGATGAAATAAATTCTTCTAACTTTTTGTCTATTTCTTGGTGTATTTCATCGGCAACCATGGCAAGATTTGTTCCAGTTAATATTTTTATCGTATTTGCTGTTAAATAGGGTTCCGAAATTACGCTGTCAAAACTCTCTCAAAACGTTCATAAAGTACATCCTCTTTGATAAATTCATATGATGTTGGGCTATAAGTTTGATACTTTTATTAGCCGCAAGTTCTCGATCTATAACATAAAGATGAAATAAATTTGTGGAGCTAAAATTTGCTAAAACATTATGATCATCATGTTTGTAACTGCTATCATAACCTGAAAATACTGAAGCATTTTCTCAGATGTTTAAATGCTCTTTTTAGCAGTATCTTGCAATTTTAACATTAGATACATACAGTAACATTTTTTAATTATTTGAATTATTTTAATTAAAGATATAAAAAACTTAAAGTATAATGACAGAAATTTTGAGAACACTGACAGGGGAAGAGCAAGAAACTTATGTACACACAAAGAACAACTTATATGATGCAAATGCTGTTGGTTCTAAAATCAACAAAGCATCTTAAAAATCTATTGGCATACCAACACCGGCTGGTATGTTAATTTCAGTAAAAGGCGATAATTAAAAAGAATTGAAATGATTAGAAAAGATTTTATTTATACTTTGTTTGCTGGCAGTATTTCTAAAGGACAACGAGTATACAGAGCAAATGGCGAAGATGTAAGTGATAATATTGAAAGTGAAAGATTAGAAAATGAATTTCAACATCATCACCCAGTGTTTGATTTATATGAAGCAAACGATATGGGAATTATTAGGCATAAAAGAATAAACATGTTGTTGGAAGTTTAGATAAAAATAGATATATTGGTGTTAATGTAAGTGGAACAAAACTAATTTTGTTTATAAATAATATTATCGTTTTGTTTATGAAACATTTAAAGGAATAATACTTGATAGTTTAGTTATCAATCATATAAATGAAACTAAAACGGATATTCGTTTGGAAAATTTAGATGTAGTTATGCCAAAAAGGAAACAAGACGTGGAGCTAGTTCTGAAGGTTCTAATTTTAAAAATTCAACTAAATCAGTTGTTTCAATAAATCTTGAAATTGGCGAAGAAATACAATTTAGATCAATAGAATCTGCGACAAGATATCTTAAAATTAATGCGCGTGCAATAAAATTTGTAGCTGATAATGTAACTAAATAATCAACGTCAATGTTGACATTTGATAGATTTATCTTTAGATATGATGACTAAAAATATTTCCAGATCATTCCATGAATGACAATTATAACCACATTCCATGATTTTGTCGCTATTAAATCGTAATGTCATCATTTTATTTGTATCGGGTTTTATTTTTTTTTCTGCTGCTGTTAATATTTGTTTTTAAATTCGCCTAATGTTATCATATCATTAACAAAATGAAAACTTTGTCACAACAAATAATCTCAAATTTTATCAGCTGGTTCTTTGTGGTTTAGTATATTAACTCATTGGTGACATTTCACTTCCCCGAACATATTTTTTATTAATTAGATAAACATTATTATAATAATGAACTTAATTGAGAGACTGATTAAGCTATATTTGGGAGATTTTGTTACAGTTTCAAATGTTACATTAGAAAATATTACCAATGATAGATTTACTGGAAATGATATTTTATATAACTATGACGGCGACAAAGATGATATTGTTATTAGTAAAAAAAAAGACATTTAAGCAGACCAACAACTGGGCGATATGATGTTAAGTAGAATATTGCTAAAACTATTAATATTTAAGTTTAGTGTTGCAGAGCATAAAATATTAGGGCAACTTATAAGCCCTTTTTAAACGTAGATATACCTGAACAACAAAGAAATATAAAATATGAATTTATTTGTTATTATATTTAATTTAATGTTAATCGATAATACAAGAAAATTACATTTCTTTATTTAAACCATTAAAAGTCAGTGTTAACAAACTACGAACAAATTTACAATAACATTATTCGATCGAAGTCGATGAAATTTACTTAGTTGGTACCTAACTATTAAATGTATCGCTCTATCCACGCCATTTGACAAAACTTTTGTTGCCGCACTATTTAATAACTTGTTCAATAAGAAAAATATCATGTTCTGTTTTCTAAAGTTCTTGCTCATAAATACTGCCAGTTATAGGTTCATCTACTAAATCTTTTAACAAGTATATAACTAGTATTGTTAAAAGTACTTTATCAACAGCCAATACTTCTTCGCTCTAGTTATGAGTATAACCTTTTAAAAGTGTTTTTGTTTCATCAAGATATTCTAACTTTCTCGCCAACTTTAAATTTGTGTCTGCGGTACATATTTTCGGTTGCTAATATTGGATTTGCAGTCGCGTCGTTTGGCGACATTTTTATTGTTTGTTGTTTTTATGTTAGTATATTCGCCAACAAGTTTCGGTAAATTGTCGACATATTTATTTATATTTTTAGCTGTCAAATATTTTTGGATTTTTTTTTTCGTTTAGCGTGCGATTTAATCGCTCGACAATGACGCTTTTACCCTCATTTCCAGTAACATACTTTTTAGTGTTATTCTTTTCCAAAACTGCTCGAACGTTTTATTATACAAAAACTCTGCTCCATGATGGGTTCAGATTCTCTTTGGTTTTCTTTCTGTAGTTGCTATAATTTGTTTTAGCGCATCAGTCATCGAGGCATGTTTTATCCGAAACGGGTATACTAAACACGTATTTGCTGAAAACATCTACTACATTAAAAGGATATCTCTTATTATCGTTAAATTTAGCTAGTTTTAACATATCAAAACATCTATCTCCCAAATGTCATCAATGACATTTGCGGCAACTTTACGTCGCGGAAACATTTTTTTAGGTGTTTGATGCTCTACGGCAAGTTTATCATGTAAGTCTCTAACGAATCCGAGTCTATGTTTTGCTCAACAAAAAAACCCTGGACAAGCTTCGGTCAACACGTTCTCACATATGTACGAGTTTCAGTTCACGAGTTTTGTCTAACATTACTTTATTACAGATGTGTTTATTTTATTCACTGTCATGACGTTCAAAATTTCTGTAGCAGACATGGCGCATTGCTATTGCGTCAACTTGATTTTAAGGCACTTGTCTTGGCAGCGGATTATGGTTTTCGTCAAATTGTTTATCAAGAGGACTATAAGGTCCAATATTTTTTATACCTGTACCAATTATTTCTCTGTTGTTGCATTTCTGGCAATATATAAAAAAATTGTTTTGCTCGAGGCATAAATCTCTATCACAATCGCACTCGCTGGTCATTATTTGTTTTAATCGTCTACTAAACTAATCCCCTTGACAACGTCAGGCACACAACCCGCTCCGGACAACTTTTTGGCAAAAAAACCCCCATTCTTTTTTCCCATATATTGCACAAATACTTTTCAGCATTATTCTTTTTTTCATTGTTTTTCTGTTGTTCTTTTTGTCTTTATTTTCTGTTTTAGATTTACACTTGTGACAACATGTTTATCAGTGTGTTTAGATAAAATTAGTTGCAAACTTTAGGTAGCTTGACAAAAATTAATTGCGATCTCATCATTAGTGTTGAAAAGTTGTTTGTCAAATTGCAAACAAATGTTATCTTTTTAATGAACATTACTCAATAATATCCACAAGCGGAAGTTTCAACATGTTGAATTTGATTAGACGAATTATTTGTTATTTTGTTTTACTCATACATTTCTTACTGCGTCACTTGTTGGAATTCCGAACGAGTCAAAATAATTGTTATCAAAAACAGCTAACCAATATGTGCCAGATCCGTCATTAAAATATTGTGTATTAAATAACACACGAACCCAGCGATGATGGAATCGCTCTAAGTTCATCTCTGGAATAAACTCCGTGGAAACTTGACTTTTTTTGTTTATCAAGTATATCAAAACACCTTCTGAAATAAATT
The DNA here is from genome assembly GCA_016746295.1 of Potamilus streckersoni. Taxonomy (NCBI): domain Eukaryota; kingdom Metazoa; phylum Mollusca; class Bivalvia; order Unionida; family Unionidae; genus Potamilus; species Potamilus streckersoni. The sequence continues at coordinate 2,188,193 of JAEAOA010001266.1, forward strand.
CATTTGGCGCAGGAATTTTTTTTATTGTACCTATTCCAGAATCTTTAAACCACATCACATTAGTTGCCGTTGATTTGGAGTAATCATCAGAAAACGAAATAGTATTTAAGATTGTACTTGCAACTTGCAAATGATTTGAAATATCTTCGACAGTTTGATTGGCCAGTTGATATCTAGCACTTTTAAATAAACACCAATAATTATAAGAGCTATTCTGCTCCAGCTGCAATTGCGATAGGTGGATAAGCTACTGTCATAATCTTACCACGAACTTCCAATGTTGCTTTGTGATGCAGTAGAAATACGTCATCGTCTCTAGCATTAAATGTTCAGACGCCAGCCTTATGATGTTCGTGAGCATTTTCATCAATATATTCAACATGTTCAAATTCCATTACTGTATCCTCTGTGTCATAAATTTCTGCTAAATTGAGATACGTTTTAGGCATTTTTATTTATTAGGTTACACAAAATTTTGGCATCAAAGATATCGAATCTTTTATGGCGCTGTTACTTTAGATATTAATGTTTGTGTAATTTGTTCTCGTGGTGATAAAAGGTTTTTTGTTGTTACGCGTTGGGTTTCTTTTGTTGGTGCAATTTCTGAAATAACTTGTTTTATTGTCGGTGCACCACCTTTTATTTTATCAGATATATTGTCCGACACCAGATACAGCTAAGTTGCAAAAGCTCTTGATACGTCAAGGCAATTTGTGCAACTTTATGAAATATCCTTGGTATATTTTCAATAAGTTTAGTAAACATATTTCCTAAACATCCTCCTACTATTTGTCTCCTACAAACGTTTTTTTTTCTGTTTCATTATATCTGAGGTTGTATAATTTTGATGTCAAATGTTTTAGGAAAATTTTTTTACTGTTGTTCGCGCAAGTGCTGTTGTTGTTGTTGTTGTTGTTGTTGTTGTTGTTGGGCTTAACGCCATTTTTCAGCACACGATTCATGGCGGCCAGTATTAATGGTGGAGGAAGAAACCAGGAAATCACCGGAAAGAACCACCGACCCACGAGAAGCTACTGGCAAGCTTTCTCCCATATCCACATTCGCCGAATCCTAGATTCGAACGCACGCAGACAGAGGTGAGATGGCAGTGATCCGTAACGGACAGCGCTTTAGACAACTCGGTCACTCGGGGCCCCCAAGTACAAGTGCAGATAATAAGTAACAACTTTATTATTTAAATCGAATTGTCTTCCAGACTTAACAGCTAACTGCATATTTACTTCTGTTATCTGATTTTCAACATTTAACGGATAATGAATAATATGACGTGAACTAATTTGCAGAAGAGAACTTGGTGGAACTTATGGTGAAAAACTGTATATCGGTTGTCCATTATTTCCCTAATCCGAGTAAGATCGAGAAGCAATAGAGCAATTTACCAATATTGTGTTCACGTCAGTTATATTTACTGGCAGCAAGCCATCATACGTTATGGTTTGATCGGGATTAGCATGATAATATAAATGTTCAAATCCTATCAGCAGTTTAATACTTTATGGATTGGTAAAATCGATGAACACGTTTTAATTTTAATCTAGCTCTTAACGTCTTATAATCCGATGTCAGCTCAAAATTATCAGCATCACCTCCCGCCTTTGTTATCAGTTCTTTTATTGTTTTTTTAGATCAGTTATGTTGTAGGCTACTTGTGGAATTTTTATTTTCCTCTCTCTATCAATAAAATAAAACATAATTATAAATCTAAATTCATCATTTACTCCAGTTTTACATTAGCCATAGCAATCCAGCAAGTGCAGGATATGAGACAAATTTCATTGTTTTTTACGATCTAGTTCTCTTGATGGAATATACTTTACTGAAAAATTTACGCTATCTTTATCAGATTGACCAGAGTCTTATAATAATGTTGCTGACATTTATTACTATATTTTTATAATATTAAGGCGCCCCAATTAAGTTGGGATGTAAAGTTTCGTATTCGTCAGATGTTAGTAAATGTTTCGATCTCAAATTATCAAGAATGTCAGTAGTTTCATTCTCAATTTCAGCAACAACATTTCTAGCTTCTTTTGATGATATCAATAATACTAATATGCCAATTATTTCAGCAACTGATGCGAATATTCTAACTCATGTTCCTATTATCTTTCTTCTTTTAAAAGTTTTTAAATCGGTCATCATCATAATGTTTAAAAAATATCGTTTAAAAGACTAATCTTTTTAAAATTCCTCAGGGACGAGTTAACAATATCGTATACATAGTATCATCAGAATCATCAACAAGGACACTGCAAATAAAAACAACAACAAAAAACCCCACTATCAAACATATCGAAGACGTTACTGGTGTGAATAGACTGTCCATATTTAGCTCTGCAAAATTTAGTATATTTATCACATATCTATGGAGTCGGTCAACTAATATTTATTCTGGAACTGTATCTACAGTGTTAAAGATACACAATGAAGTATCTCACTGAAGTAGAGCTATGATCCATCGTTCGTTCACACACACACACACACACACACACACACACACACACACACACACACACACACACACACACACACACAAGCACATTATGCCCATAATCACACCTTAAAACATTCTCTAATACTAGTAATCACACCTTAAAACATTCTCTAATACTAGAAAAGATTAATTGGAGACGTAAGCGTTTAGCATCCAGTGCTATGCAACCAGCATAAGAATTGCTACTGGTTGATTATTTTGCCAAGATTAATGCACTATATTCCACAGTTCTTTTACGATAAATTCCCAAGGTTAGCAGCAATACAGTAGTACATCTACAAATTCATTTATTATTGCAACAGAAGTCGACCTTTTCTTTAATATATGTAGAAAGAAGAGACGTTTAGCCATAAGTTATACTTTCTTTTAAGAAAGTCGCCAACGTTGAATCTTACGATAAAGTAAACGTTCTTATTAATAAAGTCCTCGACGTTGGGCTATAAGGAAAACGTTCTATTAAGAAAGTCCTCGATGTGGACCATACGATAAGGTAAACGTTCTTATTAATAAAGTCCTCGATGTTGAGTCATAAGGTAAATGTTCTATTAAGAAAGTCTTCGAAGTTGAGTCACACGATAAGGTAAACATTATTATGAATAAAATACTGGATGTTGAAAAATACGAGGAGGTATACGCACTTATTAATTAAGTCCTAAACAGAGAACCATACATAAAACATAAGGCAAACGGTCTTGCTAATAAAGTCCTAATCATATTGTACTGTTAGAATAAACTGATAATTTCGTCTAACGTAACAGTTATAAAACGAAAAATAACATTTCGAATCATCCAAATGGAAATAGAATTCTTGCGCTTCGTGGTATTTTGATTAAATATATACACATTTCCCGAATACCCAGCTATGCTGATAGCGATCTCGGGCGGGAATCATTTGACGCCGAATTGTCTGAGAGGGCGTGAAGATAAATCAGAACGAGCGATCTAACTAAAATGACAGGGATGCCACTTTGGGTTTGCAGGACATAGGTCTTTCAACATAAATGTATATGATATTAGATGTAAATTATACAAATGTCTTGAGCCGTTTCATATCTTGTGTTATCCTCCGTATAATTTAAAATATTACATTACTATCAGAGGCGTATGAGACCAAATAATATACTCGTGCTGTTACCATAATTAACACTGAATCTTTAAAATTACACTTACATCTTTTAACAATAACGTGTTTTTAAAATAGAGCTCATTAAAAAAACATGGCAAAGTCATTATTTGTCGAATTTTGTTTAGATTATATTAGCATCGTAAGATCCAATACTAGATTTTCCAAGCACAAACAAAATATAATCATCACTTAATAAATAACATCTCCGTTATTTTCATATGACAGAATCATAGTTCTGTAGCATTAAGAGGCTCATGATATAACATAACACTAATTATAACACTAACTATAATACTAATTATAACAGTAACTAAAACACTAATATAAACACTAACTATATACTAATTATAACACTAACTATAATACTAATTATAACACTAACTATAACACTAATATTAACACTAACTATAACACTAATATTAACACTAACTATAATACTAATTATAACACTAAATAGAACACTAATTATAACACTAATATTAACACTAACTATTATACTAATTATAACACTAACTATGACACTAATTATAGCACTAACTATAATACTAATTATAACAATTATTTATAATACTAATTATAACAACTATAACTCTAACACTAATTATGACACTAACTATCAAACCTATTATAATACTAGCTATAACATTAATTATGGCACTCACCATAACATTGATAACAATAACAATAATACTATTTATAGCAGTAACTATAACACTAACCATATAATTAACTAAACATTAACCATAACACTAACCATAGCAATAATAATAATAATAACACTAACGAAAACGCTCATCATATCTCTAACCATAATATTAAAAAACACTAGCTATAACACTAACCATAACGCTAACTATATCATTAACCATAACAGAAACTATAACACAACTATAACACTAAGTATGACTAAGTATAAGTATGACTAAGTATAACACTAACCCTAGCAATAACCGTAGTGCTAATTATAACAATAACCCTAGCAATAACTATAAAACTAACCGTCGCACTAACCATACCATTATCTATAACACTAATTCTAACACTAACCATAACACTAACAGTATTCTTATGTCCACGCAAAAAGTGTTTTAGGAATACATTAAGGTGATTTGACAATATTAGCAGCGACGATCTGTTGTGAAAATAATTAAAACTTTCAAATTGGTAGGCTTTTTTAATTGTAATTGTAATTTTGTGAGAAATGGCATGATGTCATAATTCAAACTTTTCAAAAGCAAGTAGAAGCGAGGTGGTCATATTGTACAACTAACTTCATTCAACACCAGATGGGCATCAGTCACAGTATAATAACAAATCTCTAAATATTCTAACAAATACTGAATAATAAAATTTTGCGGCACATAAATTTCAAATAGTAAGTCACCTTCCTCTAATTCTCGAAGTACAAATATTGGTTAGGAAAGTACACGTGTTTTGCATAGTGAAGTTCAGTAAAAGGTAGATGTTCAATTAGTTCAAAAGAAAGTCAATGGATAAAAAGTAAAACTTTACCATCAGTTAACTACAGTATATATTAACTTAGATCATTACAATAACAACATCAGCGATAACAACAACAGCAACAGTAGCAAATAAATCTTAGCAGCATTACAACAGCAGTATTGACATGAGAATACCGAAAAACACCACCACAAAAAAATGCTTATGTTATTGATACCAACAATATTGCAACAACTGCTACAACTATTACACATTATTTCCTCATTCTCCAACTACTGCTACTACTATAGCTACTACTAGTATAACAACTGCTACTACCACTAGTACAATAACTACAACTAGTACAACAATAACTTAAACAAGTACAACAATGACTACTACTAGTACAAAAACTACTACAATTACAAGAACAACAACTACCAAAATACTACTACTACAACAACTGCTACTACTACTACTCTACTACTACACTACTACTACTACTACTACTACTACTACTACTACTACTACTAATAATAATAATAATAATAGTATTTGTTACGTATATGTAATGAAACTGTGTTAGTTTTAAATTCTTTTTTTGTTTCATTACATTTTATTGTAATGATTATTTTCACGGGCTTCGATATTTTTAAAAGTACATTCGGTGTGTACATAAATGAAACGTGTTTTATTAGCATTATTTTTAGCTGACCTAGTTCAGACACTTGGTTACATAAAGTTAAAATGAGTGGTCAGTATCAAGGTCATACAAACATTACTCGTGTGATCACCTTGTGGATACGTGTCAAGTGGCTTATAGTATTGACCACGTTATCTATTGCATGGTCTAAAATTATGTTTAAGACTAACGTTTTTAGTAATTTTGATTTAGTCCTAAAAGTACCTTCAAAAAATCAGACGTATTTTCTGTTGTGCCAGTATGGAGTTATTTTGTTGTTTAAAAATAATTTATATTCTCTGGAAAATAAGTGCTTCGTCATCAAAGCTTTGAACAAAGATATAGAGTGGTAATTATTAAGAGTGCAATGTGGTTCATAAAATTCAACCTGGAACTTTTGACAATTCTTTTGTGATTTATAAAACTGGACGTGAAACTTTTGACATCAATACTTCATTCGTCTGATGTCATCGTCAATTTTTGAATTTCACCGGAATTTGAACTTGGATTTTTTAGGATATTTTAGTGATAGGAATTGTGTTTCAATTCTGAGATTAATTTTTGGATTATATTTACAAATTGTAATTCCTTTTCAATTTTTAATATGTTTTGTAGTTGACTTCACTCTTTTTTTGTTACTTTGAATGAGCCTAGATAATAATAATAATAATAATAATAATAATAATAATAATAATAATAATAATAATAATAATAATAATAATAATAATAATAATAATAATAATAATAATAATAATAATAATAACAATAATAATAATAATAATAATAATAATAATAATAATAATAATAATAATAATAATAATAATAATAATAATAATAATAATAATAACTGATATAGTACTCGTTGTGAGAGTTCTATACTAGAAAATTATTATCAGATAAAGACTTATTTAGGGCTATTGTACACAGACAGATACTGCTTCCGTTGAAGACCCATTTTAAAAGTGGGCAGATATAGTCTATTGTGAGTCAATACTGTTGCATTGCAAACGGTAGGATATATTTTTGGAAAAGGAGTGACTACACTCACGTGCTAATTTTAACCGTGCAGTGAAAAACATGTTTCCATACTATTTGTTAAACACATATGATTCGTACCTTGCTTGCTTATACTTTTTCACGAAATCAGTACACATTTAATTATGTGGTTGCAGAGATACTTGGCACAATACCAAACACTAAAATGTTAAAAGGTACTTTTTGAATCAAAAATAGTGAAAAATATTCAATAACTCGAATTAAATAAAAATTGCGAACATTTTAGTTTATTCTTAACTCTATTTGATATCGTATTTAGGTATGTTGGTATGTTTTCTTTTTGTTAGCTCTAATTCACGTTGTCCTTTAAAATAATGATGATAACGATGATGTTGATACTGACGAAGACGATGGCGATCCCCGTCTTTGTTATAATGATTATACAAGTCAAATTGTCATTGTCTATAATATATGTTTATTGTAATTAATTGTACACCTTTTGTGCTGATATGTAAAATATCTGTTAAAACCAATAACGGATGCAGACAATTCAAGACAAGCATCATTCATGCTTGCTACTTTGGGTAAACATTTTAATAGAGTAAAATTCAAATTTTAAAATACAAAATTCTTCGAAGAAATATTGCACTTATTAACCTCTCATTCTGAATAAGACAATGTTCTTTAGAGACCAAATACTGCCAATAAAACCTATCTTTTCGGTATGCCTAAATATACAGGTAATGCATATTTAATGAACAAGATGTGAGTATAATCATTTGCTATACTTCTGTTTACTTTTAGGGAGTGTACAGTCATTGTTTTGTCTTTATATCTGAGTGCAATACCTACGAGTTTAAACCACTTATTCCAGAAAGCTTGAAGTATCGAAATGGTGTCCTTATAGGGTTGAAGCAATGGGAAGATGGCGGCAATATCCATAGTTGAATGATTACACATATATGACTAATAATATAAATAAAACTGAGAGAAAGGGGAACATAAAATAGAGATATATGGCGATAATTATTGATACAATTTCAGGTTTCATCCTGTCTTCCTCATATGGACTAGAATCAGTAAGGTAGAAAAATGGCCGAGAAAGGAGGCCAGACTTGCTTAGTTGTCTTTTTATAGTGGCTACTTAAAAATAAATCAGTTCCCACAAGGAGTGAAGAAAACAGAATATCTTGTATTTATCTGTGTATTGTTTTTTCCTTGCAGGTGTGACATAGCACGTATGTCATTTTATGTTGGAAAGTTTACTTGTCAAGTTGTAAGAGTTGCTCCCCTTTGACCAATAAAAATAACGAGGTTAAGTTCAAAGACATTCGAGATTGTTTATGACTGGTCTTCTAATGGTATTTATTATATGCATATATTTATAATTGACTCGTCGGAACTATTTGAAACCTGCTCTATTTTTAAAAGAAAAATACAACATAGATGAGACAGTAAACCTTTTCAATTATGCCATTTGACGTTTAGCCGCGACATGTTTTCTCTATTGCAAAAGTAAAGTGCATTGGTTGTCTATCCATTGTGTGATGCCAGACAAAAACTTGGAAACGATTGGGCCAACAGATCTGGTCCTGGCCACAAAATAACGTAATTGCATTCCTTACTAGAATGGAAGGAATTAATGTTTTCCATAGAACGATATGCAATACCATCTCAACATCTTAAGGTATTATTAAACCGTTACAATCGCTAAAATATGTACATTTGTCATCTAGATGATAAACAACGGAAAGTCAAAATGACAAAAGAGATGCAATCGGCAATAAAACAATACTTTTAATAATTAGAAGTCATGTGGAAGACGATCAGCTTGTAAAAAATTCCAAACATAACGAATTAAAATACATATAATTTGAGGTATATAGCCGTGTTATTAATATACGCCATTTTTATTTATATTAATTTATCATTATCTGATGGTAATTGTTCTGAATTGTTATATACATCATTGTGATGAATGTGATCTTTCAGATGCACCTTCATTGCTCTTTGTGTGAAAATTTGTTATTAGATACAGCTGAAATACAGACGGAATCCATTACTGAAGGCTAGTTTCCTGTTGAAGAATGACATCTTTGGTGTATTTGAATTGGAAAGAGACTTTTGACAAAAAGTGAATGTGTCTCTGATCGGACAAATACATGATTTCGGGCACAACACTTTGCAAAAAAATGTATAATCTTAGCCCATATTTCAGACGGACGCTGAATGCTGCATACTTCTGCGATAACTATGTCCATCAATAGGTCAGTTTTAGTAGTAGCGATGTCATTCTCTGTCACTTCCACAAACAGCCTTAGTTTAATTTTCAACAATTAGCCTAAGTGGTCAGAGTCTCTGCATCGGATGCGGGATATAGCGGGTTCGAACTCAGCCGAGTCATACCAAAGACTTATAAAAATGATACTAGAAGCTGCCTCGATTGGCGCTCAGCATTAAGAGATTAGTGATAGGAATGGTTGGCATGGTGTCTGGATAATGTGACTGGTTACATCATGCTATGCGTCTGCGGCATGATGCTCCAGGGCTAGACATCACTATGAATAGTCACATTGCAAACATCGCAACGATATGACTGAAAATTGTTAAAGCTACGTTAAAAATCCAAATCTCACATACACACTCGCAATCACACTTTCAAGAAGCAACACCCATTCACACATTACAAGATCACACTAATTTTTCAAACAACTTCCGTATCATTCCCTCCCCCCACAAATTACTATATATATTTTATTCCAACGTTATATTTTGAGTTATGTAATTTGAGCCGGGTCCTCAGAGCTTTCAATGCACAAAAAACAAAAGCATATAATTTGGTTATAATTTCCTCGTCCCCTGCTTTTCTTTGACCTAATGGCCAATAGCAGAAGTTAATCATTGCATCCAATTATTGTCAACTCAGGTGATAAGTGAGAATTATCATTACTGCACGCTTAGCGTTTAATTTGCTGTCTTCTAACAATTTTTATACGAGACAGCGCCACACCGGATATCGGAAAAAAAACATGAAATGAATTTGCTTGCATACACTTCCTGTTATTAGCATGTTTTGGACTGTAAATACAGTTTTGGACATAAAAAATGGACTAATTCACGTTTACATGTCTGCCCGCTGAAATGTTAAGATTTGTAGTAATTATTTTTTTGACGTGTAGGTGAAGATTAATTTAATGATTTTTGAGAATGAAAATAAGTGTGTCTGTAGCTGAGTTAGCATGATTTAAATCCATATTACTAATTTAGCTTTTTTGTTCCAAATACATATACCATTCAGATCTAAAGAACATTGCTGTTTTCTCCTACTTAAAGTGATTATAAAAAAGCTCAGACTGCACCACAACGTGTCCTAGCTCGTCTCATAAAGTTCTTTAAAAACAAGTCTTTATCTCCGAAACATTATACTAAAGTCAGAATCACGAAAGGTAAAATATGACATTCGTTGTGTCTCTGAGGATTAAGAATTTTAATTATTTCCAATAGTATCGAAGAGCTCTCAGACTTAAGTATTTGATTTCTGTTATTTTCTATCACCTGTTTCAAGGATGAAGCCTCACAGTTAATAAAAATAATGATACTAATAACTCCCAACCTTGATAAAAACCATTAGTTCCTGGTTATGGAAAGAACCTTTCATATCTTTCTCCTTCAATCTTCTCGCTATCTTAATCTAATTAAGGTAAAACAGATGACGTTTGTCATCAAAATTTCGTCCAAAAGTTAGTATGATAAATACGTTATTTTTCCACGCACGTTGAAATGAGAAGCGAATATAGAAAATCAAACTTCAGGTCATGAGGTACATTTTGGACGAGTAAATAAGTAAAATGCCAGTAAAAATATGAATGAAAGAGTTTTTGTCACTCTGCAAATTGTTAAAAGGAAACAAGTATATGTTTGCAATGTTTAAAAATTTCAAAACTGTTCGCCCTCTTACCAAGATTCAAAACTGTACAATAATAAATTCTGGAAACATACATAAAACGAGATTCTGATTAATATAAAACGTTTACTGGAAGCACACACAAAATTCTCTCTAATGGTATTTCCTCTCATCTTCAGGATAATTCCTTGAACGTTCTTTGTTGTCAGAAATTTGAATAAACAGAATTTAAATGAAGTTACAGTTAAATTCCAATCGGCTTTATATTTTATCCGGAACGTAATGTACGAAAGTAGTAACACAGATAAAATTTGGGTCATTCTAATGAAAAATAGATTTTGTTAATTGCATATGATAATTCAAAAATAAATTTTAATTTTTACAAATTATTTATATCATGCTCTTTTGCTCCCCAGAACGATCTGAGAATAATACGCGCAATTGACACATAGTTCCAGGTAGAAACTGGCACTTTTTTCGAATTGAATATTGAATAAAAGTCTCTCTCTCTCTCTCTCTCTCTCTCTCTCTCTCTCTCTCTCTCTCTCTCTCTCTCTCTCTCTCTCTCTCTCTCTCTCCACTTTGATGGATCCACTAGGAAATAAATATATGCTGATATTTTCTCAGCTTTAATAGCTGAAGTTGTTACAGTCGATTTTTTTCAGTTCTAAAAGACAAATATGATAGACTTTTCTGCAGGTAGGCAATAATGAGATTCTGTATCTTTTACATAATTAATGGCGTGGAAACAATTATTCATCAGTCAGCCTTTGAAAAAAAAATACACAATGCATTTAACTACAGCGGTTTAAGTTGCAATTGCAAGAAAATTAACTGATGAATATAAGATTACTAAGTCATACCAGATATCAAGTCATAAGTGATGCGAGGTGCCAAGTCATACGAGATAGCGAGTCATACTAGATACAAAGTTATACGAGATATAAAAAAGTTGATTTCGACGAGGCAATAACCAGATTCCGTAATTAAAATTTTCACTCATAAACTTATTTTCCCTTTTAAAACTTATAGGGTAAGATTCAATTTATGGCTGTGTATGCAGCCGAACTATATGTACAGTTTGATAGAATCAATTGGCAAAAAGAAAGTAAACAATGATGCTGGATTGCTGGAATGCTCGAAAACAGAAGATTGTGGTCAAAGGTAACTCCTAAATGGCGAGTATTAGTTTACAAATAATCTGCATGTAAAATCAGAGCAAAAATTTTAATGAAGGTTGAAGTATTTTATTTGAGCAGTACTATCATTTTTGGTCGACCGCCAGTTGCTTGTGGCTGGCACGTTAATTAAAGGGAGAATACAAATGAATACTATACATACGACACACAAATCATCTCCCTTGTATTTCTTCCGCAAGACGTCATACATACGTATGACCCTTTCAGTTCGTAATCAATCAAAAAGTAATAAATTCAAATAATAAACATTCATTTATTTAAACTTGAAGTTACTGCTCGGACCGCTTTAATAGGCTCATGGAAGTAAAAGTCTAAAGTTTCTGTAGCTACGTACTAAAGGTAAAATGGCCCCCGGGGGTACGATGATGGTCGGAAGGGATTTTGGCGCCCCGACACCTCTGGCCCTCGGGTCAACCGCTTTCTGGATTTGGTTATTCACTTTTCCCAACAACACTTTATTTTCCATTTGATACCATCATAAGTAGTACAATAAATTTACCTCTAATGTGAACATTGTAGAGAACATACTTGCTTTAAATTCTAGTTAATGCTGTATTTTATAGCTCTTTCTATCTCACTCATTTGGAAGGATGTCAGAGCAAAACTGAGTCAGATTTACGCACGTGTTTATGGCGGAGTATTTATTGCTTTCTGATTGCCGTTTGCTTTTTTTATGATGTCAGATATTTATGACAAACTCATGGAATATGCTGTACTGATATATTACTTTTAATTTTTGTGTGCTTTAGTTTAAGGCGTATATCTTATTGGTGTGAAATGCTAGAAAATACGCAAAAAATTAGTATCTTAACATTCATCATAAAAGTGCGCTTTTTCCGTTTTAGTTTGAGCACTTTGGCAACGTTTACGGTTTTACAAATATCCTTGTACATAATTGGACTGGTTTTGATATCGAAATTGCTTTTCGGTTAGAACCGGAGACTGACGTATTTCATATTTTCATATAACTGCACAATATTATCAATTCTTTGTAACAAGCATTTGGATCTTATCTAGGAGTTTTGTAGTCAAAAAATTTGAAAATTTATTTTACTCCATTCATAGACAGCTTTTGCGCCTCTACAAATGTTAAAGCCTTGTAATTTCTGTCATTCCACAGATGAATAGCTTTTGCTTCACTACTGCCGTTAACTCACTGTAATTTCACTTCATGCATGGACAGCCTTGGCTTTGATACAGCCGTTAACGCTTGCATTGACGCATTGACAACATTTACTTCGCTACCGCCCGCCGTTAGCGTTTGCAATCGGTTTTCAATTTTAATAACTTTATTAATTCTGTACAATACGAAGTACAATTCTCAAGTAAGAATTGAAAACAAAATCCGACGTAGAAATCGTGTGGAAGAATATTTGATCAGCTCAAAACATGTTATTTTACATAGCACACTGAAAGTCAAGAAATTATATCAGAATATGGCATAGACTGGGTCTCTAGTACCAAGCGAATACTAAGAAAACAAGTCATTACTTTAATACTCAAAAGGCAAGATTATCGTTACAATCAGTGAATAAAGAAACTGAATCACAAATATAGCCGATACCCGAAGCAAATTTATGTGAATATACTATTTTAATGACACATCACCAAAGTGGAGATTCATTAAAAAGGAATATTTAACGCTTTCGAAAAAGAAAACCACTACTATACGTAAACAATAAGCACAATTTAGTATAACTGTACTGATATTTGCATTTTTTTTTGAGCATTAATAAATTTCATTGTTAAAAACTTGTTGGAGGAACATAATTTTAATACATACATTCAAAAGTTTAACATTAAATTAATAATTATAAAATATAAATGTAGAATATTGATAGAAAACATGAAAAATCTCTGGCATTTATTGATAATAAAATTAATAGAAGAATTCTTAAATATGTTATAAATTTATGGAACTATTAACAATTTGCTGTTAAAGACTACAACTAATCAATGTTCAAAACTAAGGATATAGAATATCGGTTGTAGTGCCATTAAAACGATATTTTATATTAGTGTGGATATGTACATCTGCTATTGGGATTCATATGTCTGTTGATAACATTAAATATAATAAACGAAGATGTGTTAGTGGTTGTGGCAGTAACAAACTAAATACAACCTAACAGCAATCGATTTTTATTTATTTTAAACATTCTCAAGTGCTGAAACCACAAAGAATCTGCTGATGAGTGTACCAATATAATATAAGAAGAAACATGGATATATATATATATATATATATATATATATATATATATATATATATATATATATATATATATATATATATATATATATATATATATATATATATATATATATATATATATATATATACGGACCGTAAAATGCATAGATAGATATTCACACATATAAAAGACAGAAAGCTGACTAGCTGTCTGGAGGAATGGTTAGAAAAAGTAAGTTATTGAGCATTCATTAAAGTTTCATTTTCACCTAATGATCGTTGTCCAGAGGGTATGAACGAAGAACACAATTCATTAACGTTTAAAAAGGCAGTATACAAAAAAACTCACCAATCTTAAAAAAGTGAATAAGTGGGAAAATGATAAAAGGAATCAGTTTTGTAGATCTCACATATATTAGATGTTTCAGATATCAGTAAAAGACTCATTAAATTCCCTATTTTACAGGATTGTCAAGTCAAGACTTTGAGAACAATTGTTTCTTCGGCATGGTCGCTGAACAAAAGACAAAATGTTTTGATGGAACCGACTGTGACGGTTTCATATGTTTACATTCATCTAATGTTGGCTTCTTTATTTTCTAAACTATTTAGCTACCTCTATAGCTGGGGTATGATAACATTCATTGTATCTGAAATATATGTGAAGGAGATGGTAGATACAAACAACGCTACGTGATGGCAATACGCTTTGTTTAGTGCAGATTTCTCAATTGCAATTGTTAAGTATCTCACCTGGAAATTTGTCAGGAAATATTGTTTCTGAGCTTAGCTTTTTAAACTGTTTTATTAATATGTCTGCAGGAAAATAAGTTCATTTCCAATTATATATGATTCCAGTTTGATAGCATTGCCGCCAAAACAGATTCAGGATTGTTCAGAATACATACTGAAAGGCAACAGGGTGCAATCTTGCTGTGAAAATTGCTTTGGCTGTTCAACACATTTTCTTGAATTACGTGTGTTATTTTTATATGAATCCTTGGTGAACACAATCTTTCTATATTCTTGTTATGACTGCTGATCGTAACGTCATATATATTCATTTCGTTTGCCATCTTTGATAGAGATAACATTGGTATTGTCCATGTATGTTGTTTTGATAAACTACGTGCCAATGGTCATTATTGTGGCAGACAGAGCATTTGAAATGATCACGTGACATGATCTCTTACATCCTTATTCCATCATTGTCAGAGTCAAGAAATAGTACTAAACACAAGTTGACACTTAAATGGAAAGAATGCACACAAATATTAAAGCCAACATTTAACATATTGGAGCAAATTTATATTACTATAATGATGTACGTCAACTTAAGCCACCGTCACGAAAGAAATAATTTATATGTTTCTTTGTGTAGCATGCATCATACACAGAGACAACAATTTCATATATATGTATAATTCTGCTTAAGTGGTTACTATTTCAAGATAATTAAATGCCAAATCGCTTCGAAATACGCAAAGTTTACATTTCATGAAGTAATTTAACTACACCATTTTATAATTTAGGACACGTTTGATTTTAATCTAGATACTAGTAATTATGACTTTATAAGCTAACCACAAAACTTAACAAGTTCTTCTCGTCTATAGAAAGAATCAATATTCCACTTTTTCATGGTAGATATAATGATAAACTGGTAGACATTGCGATCACATGAGTTTTACTTTCTCCAGATGTAAAGAGATTGTTCGATATAAGCATAGATGCGAGCTTAATCACCATAGCCAATGCAAAATAATAATACATGCTGCCTTCAGATAAGCTACTATTCTATTATTGCCTTTCTATCAAATGAACAGCTCTCCTACAGTATTTATTTCGATACTTCTTTATGAAAGATCTTTAAATCAGAACATTGTGGATTTTGTGTTGTTTAGATCAAAACTGGTATTTATTGTAATGAACGTAACCTACAAATGAATGAAGTATTAGGAAAATTGAATAACTTTCATCGGCAAAGCGTAATTCTACTCACTGATATAATTGTAATAATAAAATGATAAAGACAGCATTATTTGCGTTATCCTTATACATACACACACACACACACACACACACACACATATATATATATATATATATATATATATATATATATATATATATATATATATATATATATATATATATATATATATTAGGTGTGATTCAGTTATTTGATAAATAAAGGTTTTATGTAGGCCATTAAAGATTCTAATATTCCTCATTTTATTGCAAATATCTTTCAAACCATTTTTTGAATGAAAACTGACAAACGTTCAAACCGTAATTAATTTTTTTCTTATCCTACCTAATTGCGGGCATATATGGCAAAGGAATGGAATAATGTGAGAGGTCTCTAAATAACTCGGTGAACAACGCACGCAAGAGTTTCTTCAGAAAGCCACCATTATGAATTATCCAAGTTGAGGTTTGTCACACTAGCAACCGCATCAGTTGTTTCCTGATAATTCATCTTTGTTCTTACATTTAAGAACCATTAAAGATGTAATGTTATTCTCAAATCCGTCATGATGTTATATGCAGGCAAAATGATGTATTAGAATGTACGGAGAACGTTAACTGCATTCTTTCTAATATGATTTGCTTTTTTTTCTTTCCGTCCGAAAGATTTTATACACATAAACCAGTTACACCGATGATCGTGATGGTAAAGATGAGCTACTCCTCAGCATTATGTTATTCGTATATTGTATATTTTGTATTAAAATGTTATTTTTTAAAAAAAGTTATATACAGTCTTGGAGATAGAAGTTTTTATTCAGAAACTCCTCATTATATCAACTGTAATTCGTTCAGTGTTGATTGAGACACCGAAGCATATTCGTTTGTATACAAGAAACAAAAGAATAAAGATATCATTTTTAAATGTATATAGAACCAGAACTATCGTTGTACAGCTTTAAAGCCGTTTCTTGCTTTGACCCTTTCAAGCCATCTCAGACGCAATAGCGCTGACAGGGGCCTGCGTTGATGTGCATGATTATTTTTAAATAAATTTGCTATAATTCATTTAATGTTCTTTTTAACATTTGTTTGCGGAAAGTTTCAATTTAGGTATCATTTAAGTGTTTAGTAGTTCCCAACACCGACAAAGTTAGAAAGAGACGCAACTACTTTATCGCCCTTTCTGGTATAGTCACGGCCATAAAACGTTCAAATTATTAGAGCGACATTTATAATGAATGTCCTATATTCAATTCGAATTCCATTTGAAATTTAGCAAGGGAGAATAAAACTGAATAATACTGTTTGAAAAATAATGAAAAGGCGGCAAAAAGAACGTGTAGTCTTTGAACTATCAGTGTAACTCGTAAAATGACAATACGAGTGACTTACGTTTACGGTCAACGTATTGTGGATACCAAGGAATAATTCAAACATAGTAACCATAATTAAGGAGCATAAAACATAAAACATACAGCCAAAATAACGCAAAAGTCAGCCCTGTGCCCTCAAAAAGAAAACCCTAAGTTGCTTGCCAGTATGTATTCTGAACAATTTTGGATCTTTTTTTGTCAAAGTGGCATCACAAGGAATCGGACATGATTGGCAGGGAACTAATTTTCCTGCAGACATATTACATAATTTATATTAAAAACTAATCTTCGAACCAATATTTCCTGACAAATTTCCAGATGTGATGCTTAACTAAATGAGTTAAGAAATCTGCAATAAACGAAATTATTTCTTGCACCTAGCGTTCTTCTTTTCCTTCACATACATTTAAAAAAACAAAGAATGTTATTATGCTCCAATTATAGATGTAGTTGAATAGTTTAGAAAATATAAGAGCCAACATTAGATGAATTTGTGATGGTCTGTTCTATCAAAGCGAGTTGTACTTTTGTCTGCAAGCTTGCAAAAGAAACAATTGTTCTGAAATTCCTGTGCATTGTGATATTTTGTGGAAGGAGAGCTATTTGCTGATATCTAATTTGCTGATATCTAATACATTAAGTCCCTCAGATGCGGGACGTTGTGGGTTCGAACCCCTGTCGAGTCATACCAGAGACTTAAAAATGGTACTAACAGCTGCCTCGCTTAGCGCTCAGCATTAAGTGTTAAGACTGGTCAGCCTGGTGTCAGGATAATCTGAGTGAGAAATCATGCCACATGTGTGCGGCATAATGCCCCAGTGCTAGAGACATCACTATAAACTGTCACACAGCAGACATCGAAGCGATATGACTGAAAATTGTTAAAGCTACGTTAAAATTCTAAATTACACATACACACACACATACACACATTTGCTTTATAAACGTTACGAGTCGTGTTGTTCAGTCATACCTTCTTGACAACGAAAATGAGGTCACTACTAAATTTTTTTTTACCGAATCATTAATCAATTCACACCTCCAGCCAGCTTTTTGTCTTTATATTTATATGACTATCTATCTGTCTATATATTTGTCATTCTGTCCGTTTGCCGATTTATCTATGCATCTATCTCTGCTGGTTCTTACTTTACATTGAACAGGTGTTATTTAACATAGTGCACTTTATAGATAAATGATGTTTAGCTGGATTATTCTGTTTTCTCTCCAATTTTGAATTAGTAATTGACATAAACATAGTATAATACTCACTATAAACATAGAATAATACTCGCTACTCACCATTCGATTTCCACAAACCCAATTGTATATCCTTTTAGAATCTCTCCCTAACTCTTAGCACAAACCTTTAGCCAAATTTGTTTTAATCCACCTATAACCTAATCTAAGAATATCCCAAGCCGCACGTGCTAACATTCTCCTTTTCTTAGCACGAGCTTTTACTGCACTTTACCAGTATACACGACACCTCTTGCTAAAAATATTTAGGATAATATCTCTAATTAAACCAATATAATACCTCGATTTGTAAAAAAGAACATTGAATAATAATTTAAATATTTCCATAAAAGTTAGATAATTGACAATGTCAATTGAAAACAATCCTTTTATGTATGACGTTCTCGACTATGCGTAAAATGCGCCAATATCATATACAATTTTATACGGATGAGTGCGTTTTTTAATGTATATATGAACAGTGAGTGTGTGCGTGTGGGAAATGCCGTAATGCCGTGTATATATATATATATATATATATATATATATATATATATATATATATATATATATATATATATATATATATATATATATATATATATATATATATATATATATATATATATATATATGTGTGTGTGTGTGTGTGTGTGTGTGTGTGCGTGTTTGTGTATGTATTTAAATATGTGTGAGGTTATGGGTGTAAGGGAGAGCGATCATGTTTTGTATGGATGCAGATTGTATCAGTATCACTTGTATATTTTACCATGTAAATATGCAATAAAGATTTTATGGAGAAAAAAAGTTTTGCTGCCTTAGAAAGAGCAACACTTGGAAAATTGTTCTACTGCCTACGAATAGGCAACAATTGAAGTGTTCAGGTCATAAGGAGCTTCTTTGTGTTTTGTTCTCGACTTTAATCGATTTTTATTTTAAACTGGTTTACTCTTGTCTGTTTTGTCCACTTACACATCTGTTTTCTTTTTTATTTTGTTTTAATTCTAAGAAGTAGACGCTAAAGTATTATAGTCTGTTCAATAAAAAAAATCCAACATTATTGTAACGTTTGCACCTGAAGCATATTGTTGAAATCTTGATCTTACTGACCTAAAATTAACAATACAAAATAATTCGGACAGTGTTCTGAAACATTTTTTCAATCACCGTAATTGATTTTCTATCAAGTACCTGGCCACCTATGATAGATATAACATGCGACATGATAATAATCTGCTGTATTATATGCTCATTTTTTTCTCAGAGTCGTTCAATATTTCCCGATATTGAACACCTTCATATTGTACTTCTCGCGATTGAAGTACGTAAGAGCGCGGTACGTTATGAAGTTAAAAGGTCGGTGGGAGGAGCTATATATGCATGAATGCTATTATTGTGTATTGAAGGAATTTACTATTGTGAACTTTATTATTTTAATAACAAAAAAATATATTTTATTATTAAATATATTTGGTTGTGAATTTTATTATTAAGTCTTAAGTAATGAAACAAAAATGAGCACATATTATTTGAAAGACAAAATATGAACTCGTTTTTTTCAGATGGATATACTGCACGACCTTGGGAGTCTAGTATAACCAGCCGAAAACTCGTTCATATTTTCCCCATACAAATGCAGTAACCTATAAGTACACATACCATTTATACTTTTGGCAGTCTAGTACTAACTTGTAGAAAGAAAAATGCCCAAACAATTTCTTCTTGTAATTATTGAGTCTAATAACATCCATAATCTGGCTGCACATACTGTCCTTTATCCCGTCATAGGTTATTTTATACAAACATATATAAAAATGTATCTATTCTATCTATAGCCATGTGCTGGGACGCTAGTACATGAGAACTATGCATTGATGGCGAAGGGTTCAGGTTAATGCTCACTATGAACATCGGTCTAAATCTATTATTAATGGCCGACTTAAGTGTTTAGTCTGTTAGCTTTAAATCGGTCGTATACAATAACGAACTTTCTGTTTAATTGCATAATTATATCGTGCGTCTCGTTCAAGATTTAGTATTTAAAATATGAAAAATCTACTCGTAAAAAAACGAAAATGTAACCTAGATTCGTCTTATCTGACAGCGAATGTAAATAGGAACGCATGCGAATTAGATCGGTCGGAAAGAAATTAAAAGGACACATATGCAGCACATTTTGTCCTTATCAAAACTGGATTCTGAAGTTTTGCTGTCTTCACACAGTAGTGCAAATGTACATGATGTTTATGCTTGGTTAAACCCAATTTCAAAACCCATCAAAATTACTTTTTTCTAGGAAATACGCTTTCCTCAAATGCTTCTGATAACCGGAAAGCGATATCTTTTATTTTCTGGAATATACCTGCTGGTTTGTTGATCGATCTCTGACTGCGCCTGGGGCAATGAAGCACTCAAAAGCATTTACTTTCAGATTTAGTCAGGACAAGTGTATGTGAAATTTTTCATGTCATCAATGTTCTAGAATTTGACTACAGTTCTCTTTACAAGTATGTAATTAGCTCGAAATCCATAACTTGATACGATGAATGGAGAGATAAGCTCTTTCCTTATTAAAATTCGACAAAATACGTCAGCAATATTTGTGGGAAGACAATCTGCTTGCCACAGAAACAAATCGCTGATTGTAGTGTCAATATATCTTGATGAACAGTACATATGTTAGAAATTGCCGCACAATTACTCACTTATGTATGGCACTATATAAAAGAAGAGATTAATTTTTCTTGGATTGTGATTATTGTGAGATACTTAAAATCTTATATAAGCTGATAAAGGATGCTAAATAATTTCACTTAGTTAACGTGTCCATGTTACGAACGAAGGCTAATCTTATAAACCCATAAAGATAGGTCGGCAACTGAAGAAAAAGGGTCACATAGCAAAGTTAAAGCAGTTTTGTCCTTAAAGAGTTTATGACAATATAAGGTCATCTCATCGTATCCTTAGTTGAACTTGGACTATATTTATTAGTCTAATTTTGTCCACAAATAAACTGTACCTTGATGAACTAGTATTATATTTAACAGAATTTAGTATCCGAAGATTAATAAATGAATTGTCAGAGGACATATTTATGTGTGACAATCAAGTTAATAGTTTTCAATGCTTGCTATCAGAGGTTTTCTACCTTGTGGTAATCTTTATAGCATCGGTCTTCTTTAGTGTAATATGATGAAGAAGTCCACGACAGGATCCAACGAGCCATCGGATCCTATAAAGACCTCTTGACCACTGTGAAAGAAAGCGCAAACTGAAGTGGTACTGTCATTTCTCAAGATCATCTGGACTGGCAAAAAGAATATTGAAAGGCACAGTGCGATGGTGCAGAAGAAGACCAGACAGAAAAAGAGTTGTGAAAACTACATTAAAGAGTGGATAGGCCTTGGGATATTGAGGGCAGAAGAGAACAGGGAAAGATGGTGAGAATTGGTTGTAATGTCAGCTGTGGTGTCACAACGACCTCTTGGGTTAAGGGATTGATGATGATGATGATGATGATGATGATGATGATGATGATGATGATGGGGATGACGATGATGGGATGAAAGAGTAGATTTTGCAATTTATTAAACAGATTTTGTTACTACTATTCATGAAGTTTCTTAGAAGCAGTTTTATTTGATGTTGGTTGGCTTGCTTGATTTGATTGAACGCTCTTAACTGCATACAATCAAACGGAGGAAATGGAACCCATCACACTATTTACCATCTCAAACGGAGGAAATGGAAACCAAGTACCTTTCACAAGGACACATCAAGGAAGCCAACCAGGGCTGTCCTGGGCGGGTATCGAACCTACTACCCGTGTATTAGGAGTCAGACGCTCTACCAAACTAGTTACTCATGCTCGTAGTTTATCTGAATTCAGACTATAACAGTAGTAACGAGTCGAGGACATCGATTTTTGATATATTGTATTGTACTTATTCCGATCATGAACTGCTGAGTGTCGTATATAAAGTATAACTAGTATGTAATCTTGAATGTATGTATACACCAATGAATGAGTATATATGTAGCATGTACAAAAAACGCTGAGTTTGACGCATTTTCTAGAATGATTGATCTAAAAGGTTAAAAAAAATGATGAGAATTTAATCATAAATGGACTCTCATGTCCACATTGTTCGATTTTGGAATATAACTTTTTCTTTTTTCTTTTTTCTTTCAATTACATTTACTGTAGCTGTTTATCAATACAAAATACCAGTAAGTAAACTGGATGACAGCACATTAACTAGATTTGTGTTTGTTAAATATGTATGCCCAAATGTAGATAAGAAAAAAATTTCAAAAGTATTTATAAATATGCAGAGGGATTTGCAAAATTGCTACAATGTCACGAAATTCAAAATTTAATCACGTGCATGTGCATACAAGCTCGAATCTATAATTTCATTTATCTATCTCACTTATATGCTAATGTGTGCTTGCAATGTTTTTATAACTAAACACCGGCTGAATCGAAAATGCTCAAAACGATTTTTAAAAACAAAACAAAATGAAAACATGTAGCAATGGAATGAAAAGCTAATAGTCGTCTCTGTCAAGTAGTTTTTCTATAATCATATTAAAACAGTTTTGTAAAGTAAAGGTCTCTTAGTTCCAAAATTTAAAAAAGACTGCATGTAAAATATATTTTGTTTTAATAAAATGAATCTTATTGCTTGAAAATCTAACCAGGTTATCTAGTTATAATATAAATACTCATACCAGAAACCTGATTTATCTATCTTAAATGTATTTTGATGAAAGGTGATAAAGGCATTTATCAAACGGTCTAACTCCAAAATAAAGAAAGAACATAAATCAAAAGTGTGTTAATAAGTATATGGCCTGAAAATCTAATTGATGTCATTTTGATATTATGCAAATTAAGAAATTATTTTTGTGCTTCTTGAGTCTTTTATGTTTGAAGTTGTTGAAAAGGATTTGGTAAAAATAGGCCGGGTCTTAAACATTCCACAAATTTGTAAAGAATTACAACAATAGTTGATAATATTGTCTTTAATCAGGTAATAAAGCTTTCGAGTTGCCTAATAATACATACATGAATTGCCATGTATAAATCAGAAATATTCTGCTTTATGTTGTTTTTAAGGAGCATTTTCATTTGATAAAGACGTTTATAATAGTAATTTTGCATCATTTCGACCTTAATTTACAAATGCAAAAGATTGTATGCTGGTGGCCACCAAATTACCATTTGAGTACACATATTTGTACATACCATGTTCCCTTTGTTACTGCTGCTTGTAAAGGGAGTTCAAAGATAAAATACCAGACTTAATATAATTTAAAAAGCACACTCATAAATTCATTTATTGCCATTATTGACTGTGGTAATAGCTTTTAGATTTGAAAGCTGGAGTGATTTAAAATGAATGCTGTATGTATTACCTCTGTTCTTAATTACGCAAACAGTATGTTGTCCAGAGTCTTAAGCAATAAGAGCAAACACTTTCAAATTCTCTTTCGTTAAAGTGTCATATGCCGTCCCTCCCAAGGTAAATACCGCGCATTGAAGGCAAAAAAAACCCATAATCGAAAATACCGTGTTGAAAACCGCTTTTATCTGAAATAATCTTGATTATTGCTTTAAATGTATCTGACTGTCTGTACTTGCTGATAAGACGAGTCAAACTGCAAATAGCAAAGATCATTAGCTACTGTAGCATAATGTGCCTTCAGATTAAGATTAATGTTTGTTCCATTGATTACTCCTAACAAAGAGCACTGACCAAAATCTGCCAGCGCATTATGCGCCTGCAAATATGGGTCTGTGCAGTTTGCTTTTGAACTCGTCTTATACACAGCTGGATTGAGGAAGTGATGGGAGAAGTCCGGAATTTCCGACCACCCACCCACACCCCGCTAAAAAAAATGTACACAAACAAAATCATATAGTCACTTGCCACTTTAAATTAGACTATCGTTTAAGTCTTGCGGGCATTTATTGGTACACATATTGAGTAAATAGACGGATAGATCTTTGCTTTGATCTCTTTTCCAGGACAGTCATGATCCTTTTAAAATTTTGAAAGAGCCACCATCACCACAACTTGATTTGATCGGGCCCTGTTAATAGCGAGTACATACGGATGTTATTAACTGACTCCTTCGTGTACTACCCGATTCGAATGCGACATATTGCTGGAGAATACGTTTGGAATATCAGTATATATATATATATATATATATATATATATATATATATATATATATATATATATATATATATATATATATATATATATATATATATATATTCCATTTTTTATATATATGTGCATTTACAATGTTTATTGTCATTTCAGATTATTTTCTCTATTTCTCTAACAGTTAAAAGAATTAAACAGTGTTTCCTTAGCAAACAGTATTCTTCTATTAAAATAATAATACAGCCATCCATAATGAAGTGTATTTATTTTTTAAGTTTTGAAGAAGTTGCATAATATTCAAAAAGCAAAGATTGATTATTATTATTATTATTATTATTATTATTATTATTATTATTATTATTATTATTATTATTATTATTATTATTATTATTATTATTATTATTATTATTATTATCATGATGATGATGATGATGATTATGATGATGATGATGATGATGATCATCATCATCATCACCATCATCATCATCATCATCATTATTATTATTATTATTATTATTATTATTATTATTATTATTATTATTATTATTATTATTATTATTATTATTCCATAATTTTTTGGTTTGCAATAAAAGTGAAGCTCGCATTAGGCGGAGATTCAAAATACTTAAGTGGAATATAAACAAGTTCTAAATGACGATAATAAGTGCAACCCATTCTACATAACAGTCTGAGATTCATTAATTCACATAGTCAGCATTGAAAAAGTGTCTTTAAGTAAGGCATCTGTTTCATAACGATATTTTTAATCACTCTCATAACCTGTGTCAAATTTGGAAGTACCATACTACTGGAATATATCTCACGTTTATTGAGCGAATGATCTTAAGTTGAAATAAATTGGCAGTAGAAAAGTGAACCAATGAGTATATTCTAGAGAAAAGACGTAAATAATTACATAATGAATCAAAAATCAACCTGTAAGACAAAGATGTAAAGAGAAAATGATAATCGATGCTGATAGTGTCGACAAGCTTGAATTTTAACTGGTAGAATGATTAAACACTGACAAGCTTTTGTTTTAAAGATAAGATTAATCTTTGTTGTTCAATTCACGTTTACAGTGCATATCGGTCTATATTATAACAGGAGATTAAAAAGTAATGATATGGGAATTATCGATATGTTAATTCTACCTAATCTGTAATACACAGTGTACATAAATTCCGAAGGATTTTGTCATGTCCGTGTGTGATTAAGTAAAATTTTATTACACTTCAATAAATATCAACCCATGATTAGTCCTTATATTTCCAACCCACATTTATTGTATCATCGGATTGCATTAAGAAATAAGAAGCTATTAAAAGCTGGCACAGTCTTCGTGATACATAGATGCTCGAATGTCATCGTTCAACGCAGATGTGCATCAAATTATATGAACGATTCTTGACTAGCTAAATTGACTTAGATTGTACAGAATTGTAACACAAGAATTGATGAGATTTGCAATTAAGCGTCAAGAGAAAATAATCATTTTTAGCATCCATTTTCATGTTTTTACACATCTTGAGCTCTAAAAACATCTGTTGTTTCTATTTTTAGCTAGGGTAAGTGCTCTTACGTAGTTTTACCATGACTTTTCAATCACGACTGATTTGGAACGCTTGTTCAAGCAAATATTCAATAATTTATTAAGGTATATTTGCTCTTAAAACCTGCTAAGTTTTGGAATCCAGGAAGGATTCTGGAGGTGGAAGTGTAATCTGGGATCGCAAATGTTGATCTAAAGTCACGGGAGGGGATAAGACCTGTTACTATTATCATTTTCCAGTAAATACAAACAAAGCTTGATCTAAATACACCGGAAATCAATTAAGACCCAAAGTCCGTAGAATTCACCAATATTTAAAATTTCCATAGCAATGTCAGTGACAGTTTACAGCCAATCACAGGACTGAAAATACAGTTAATTCATAATACATGTAATTGGGTTATTACATTATTTAGCCAACTTAATAGTGTTAGATGCTACTTCCATGCTGTGATGCTAAATGAACTCTGACTTTCAATGCTACCTCCTTGATGAATTATTAAATGAACTCTGACGTTCAATGCTACCTCCTTGATGAATTGCTAAATGAACTCTGGCGCTCAATGCTACCTCGCTAATGAATTGCTAAATGAAATCTGGCGTTCAACGCTACCTCCTTGATGAATTACTAAATGAACTCTGACGTTCAATGCTACCTCCTTGATGAATTGCTAAATGAACTCTGGCGTTCAATGCTACCTCCTTGAAGGAATACTAAATAAACTCTGACGTTCAATGCTACCTCCTTGATGAATTGCTAAATAAACTCTGGCGCTCAATGCTACCTCATTAATGAATTGCTAAATGAAATCTGGCGTTGAAAGCTACCTCCTTGATGAATTACTACATGAACTCTGACGTTCAACGCTACCTCCTTGATGAATTGCTAAATAAACTCTGGCGTTCAATGCTACCTCCTTGATGAATTACTAAATGAACTCTGACGTTCAATGCTACCTCCTTGATGAATTGCTAAATGAACTCTGGCGTTCAATGCTACCTCGTTAATGAATTGCTAAATGAAATCTGGCGTTCAACGCTACCTCCTTGATGAATTATTAAATCGACTCTGGCGTTGTATGCTACCGGTGAAGTGTTGCAAAATCTCAAAAACTTCAAAACAACAGATGTTTCGCGATATTAAGCGTAGTGGGTTTATGTAACAGTAGCTCATTATTAAACTGTATCCAATCTTTAAGATTTTTACGACAAACTATGCTAATTCATCTTTAGAGTGTTTCCATTATGATTTTCTAACAAATATTTTCATCTCCTGTAAATTAACCGCTATGAGCACAGTAATAAACGAACAAAAAAAACCCCTATCTCTTAGCTATTCTAGATGTTTCAATGGTACGTTTCTCAATGACCTATATAAACATTGTTTTTTTCATCGATTTCATTGATCCCCAGACAATTTCGGCTTAAACTGTCTTCAAATCTTAGATTAAAGTTTTCAAAAATATAATTTCATCTTTCAAATTTATGAGTTCACCAAAACATTGCTAAATCCATACGTAAATAAAAGAAGCTTTCTAACACTTTGGCCCGGCAATTACCTCTCGATATTAGTTGTAGATTTTATAGTAAATCTGTTTTCTGGCAATTTTAGGATTCTAGACAAAACACACACACACACACACACACACACACACATACACATACACACAAAGCCAGCTAGAACGTAATAATTGATTTTCTTTCCTCAGATTGAATTTCCCATCAGGTAATTGTCATGTTTTGATGCGTGTACTCTTACAACAATTCGTACAGTTTTATTCATAATGGAGAATAAAAGCATATTTGATAAGCATGCCGTAATTGTACTTAATTTGGACTCATCAACCCCTAATTGAATACTTAAATGCAATTACAGAGACAAAATGTCACTAAAGGAGCAATTTTATATTCATACAATTCCAATTATATGATACTTAACGATTCTAAAAATCATATGTCTCTATTGCCTGTTTCTGAAGTGGTCATTCCATGACATCAGTAACCTTTCTTACATTTAATCGAGTGAGCGATCCAATATTTGTGTTAATTTAATCAACTGAGATCCAATATTTATGTTATATATACATGAAACATAATTGTAAGTAACCATTTGCCGAAAATCTGATATGAACCACTGTACCACCAAATAGCATTTTCCGATTCTGTATCATAACAGTCCCATAAAGTGGAACTACTTTATTACTTCTCATCCCACTCGTCCACCGCAGTCCTCTTTAGCTAAAACGTTGAAACAAAGATTTATTTAAAAAAACTTTTTCAAACAGTTACAAACCGTTTCAAGATCTGATGTGCGCCAAAAGATATCCAGGATATCTGTAAGATAGAACACTGCCAAACTGAGAGGTCCCTATCAGGAGCCAACGTAAGCATTCAAACTTCGAAATCGCTTTGCAACGCTTTTTCATTACGAGGGACACTCGTGAAGATGTTTTCTTGTTGCAATGAACGTTACCGCTAAGCTACAATTGTATCAATCAAAAAGTGTAAAAAAAGCTGAGATTTTAAGCAAAACACCGGAATTCAACGAATATAGAAGAACTACTAGCTTTCATAATGATTTAATAGTGTGTTCCATTCTGGTTAAGAATCGGATGGCACTGGATAAACACAACTGAACTGATAGCAAAGGTACAGAGGCAGACGAGGTTTTAGCCAGATGCCATTTTCAGGGACCTGTGTTTATTTTATATTATCATGTATCCATGTTGAAGCTTTCGGGATTAATATTCTATGCAGTGCCGGATTTAGGACAAACGAGGCCCTGTGCTAGTTAAGTTATGAGGCCCCTTACGTCATCGTATTTTTTTTTTGTTTTTGCCAAGATGGTGTCCTGGCTAACAGGGGCCCTATGCTTAAGCACACCTAAGCACATTGGTAAATCCGGTACTGATTCTATGTGACAGCAAGCAGATGATGGAACGATAGATTGAGAAAAAACAACTAACAGCTGCTAAATAGGTCTCCCGCCACTCCATCCAAGAAGCCTGAAGACGCTGCCAATCTAGCAGCTCTAGGTGGAGCATACGTGCTGAGTCAACATCAGAAGTCGAGTAGATGCAGCAATTAAGAAAATGGAAAATGGGAAAGCAACCATTCTGTATCGGAGACGAGTGAAATGAAAACGATGACTGGAAATAGGCAAAAACGTCCCAATCTACAAGGCAAGAGCTGTAAAAAGGGACTACAGAAAGTACTCTGGTATTAACCTTTTAACCGGGAAAGATCTTTGCTTCTATCCTCCTAACCAGCATGCTTTATTACTGAACAGAACGTCAGTGTGCCCCTTCAAAGTAAACCCTTGCACTTCTATATACTTTGTCAGTTTGATTATCAAATTAATTCACGCCATTTTGTATTCACTTTTTGGTGTGTTCTTTATACACTGAAAAACGGCACTTCCTGTAGCTTTCAAATCGTCTGCACAACAGGGAATCTTTGATAACGGGATTCAGACAAAAATAATGTGGAACTAAATCAGAGCTGGATGTAGGATGTGGCAAAGCTTGCATGCTGTGCTCTTTTAGGAAGTCAGATACGACGGCGGATTTATTTTCCATGTACGTTGTTATACCTAAGTTTACCGATGCGCGGACTGGTGCTTCGAGATTGTTCTACAACTTGCGGAAACTTTTTGAGGCATATATCTGTTTAGTGACACTGCCAGAGACAGGTACCTGTAATGAAAAATAATGACTTTAAAACTTTCTTGACAGTCCGACTTCACATTGAGCGATTTGTTTATATCTCTTTTCGTTTTCTCCTGTCTGAACATTATAATTTAATTTTGAGTTAGGGAAATCCATATTCAATCACTTGTGAAAATCTCATTCAAATGTCTGAGGTCACCATCATCAATTTGAAACGACTTGTAGATGGATCCAAATAAGATGCATCTTGTACCATACTGCTTTTATAAAACCTCAAAATTGCAGATTATACACATTGGTTTCTTCATGTTTCATGTACTGTAGGTCAGGTGCAGTCTATAAAAGTCTGTATGAAAAAACATGAGTATTTTTCTGATCTTTTTCTTTAGCTTTGCTAATACGGAAGAGCGTTACTTGCATCCAATATAAAACAACATACAAAGTTAAGCAGAAAATTAAAATGTTCTCAGAGTTTATTATCTTGACGTTTTAAACAAGATATATTCTCATAAATAGGCTGTCCACTGGGACGAGGAACATCATCTAAAGACGACCTTACAATAAGACATTAATGGTTGTCAGTTAATCTGGGGACAATGAAATATGATACATATAAACAGAGAAGAAAAGCAAATTTACTTGGATATAATATGCGGTCTTATTTGAGACACAATTTATATAATCAAACACGATTATATCTACGCGATATAGAATTTTGCGATTATTACTGTAGTTTATTCCTGTTGGTCAGACCAAAATCAAAATATAACCAATTGCAAGAAGAAAAATGATTATAATACAAGTTACATATTCATGACTAAAGTCCATTGTGGAAGAAAAAATATGTTCTTTTTCATTTGACTTAGAAGTACATCAACGTTTTATGCATTTCAACTATCTGCTTAAAAATATAAATGGAAGGATTTTGCCTGTTTAATCTATAAGTGTAAATATAATATTTAAAAAAGTGAGCGAGAAATTAAGCAAAGTGTTCCATTATTCACTTTATGAAAATATTTCGTTTATGAACAAATGTTAAATATTTTGGACAACAAGGTGTATAATGTTAAATAAAACGGTAACACAAATTGAAGCAATAGCGCAATCACAGAAAATATATTGAATACTTTAGTTCTCACTCCTACATAAAGCCACATTGGTCGTGGTCAAATATGCTGATTGGTTTCAAAAAACGTTTAGTAGCGAAATAATTTAATTAAAAAAGAGATCACCTTTCTATCCTTTGTACAAATGTTCTCACGATTATTGATACTATACCACTCCTTTCTACCTCCATCTGTATTCAACACCTTGCATCCAAGTTTCTTGATTAACATAATATGTTGTCGTTTTGACCTTCTTGAAAGATATTTGCAAAGAAATTTCAGTGAATTTTATTTATGCACATTCATTATTGTATCTTCCTGTTTATCAAACTTTCGTGTACATAAATGGTTTTTAATATAATTTTCAATTCTTTTTTGTTTTGGATAGAGTTCTAAAATTTATTAATCCAGTATTTCATTTTAATGTTTCAAGAGGTGTCAAGTTGCCCTGATCATCTACTAATATGTTGCAAAGTTCAATGCAGGCTCCTCTCTTGAATTTGTATTGATAGACTAATATAGTGGTGATAGTGCTTAAATAATATTCACTCATACTTTACTATTACCCATTCCATTCAGAGCAGCTCAAAATTACTTTCCTCCAAAAACTGTTTAAGAAAGCTTGCAAATTCTTATAACGTCTTTTCCCTAAATTCCTTATATCCGTTTCATTTTTTAATATAGTAGTACTGGCTTAATTTTGCCACGACCCATCTGCGTTTCCCAACAATCTTATAACTCATCGTATATTAACATATCGAATAAATGAATATATATTAATCATATTTAGATACTAGGTTGTCATTTTTTATTTTCTCTTTTCTCTACTACTCATATTAAATTGAAATAAGTATGATAAATTCTGGTTCAATGACAAGAACAAGGATTTTCACAACATTTATGTTACGAATGTTACGTATACATCACTGTGTTTAATTTGTATTCTTTGGAGGTTTTCCTCCATGATTATATGTTATGTATAAGTATAGTTTGTCTCGATTTTTATCTAAATTCAAGTTCAACTGTGCAACAAACTAGGCACAATGATGTTTGTTTTGTAAATAAATAATACATATTTAATATTTCTCAATGAGAGTGGGTTCAGTTTGAGGATCATTATCAATAGCGGTAAAGATGTTTATTTGAGTATGGGTCTAGGACAATGGTTTGCTACATTCTTTATTATAATTTTAGTCATAGACTTTATCTTGTTAACAACTTGGAATGTTCTAGAATAGAAAATTCCATTAAGTGAGACAGTCTTTCCAGGAATTGGTAATTGTGACCTAGGGAAATAGTGGGTTTATAATCTCTTTGCTTGAGAAATTATTCATTCTTGCAATTTATTTCTGAGGCAGAATAGCCTTATTGTTATGTTCATTTAGGTGGAATTATTATATTTTTTAAATAGTATTCATTGGAAATACAAAGAGATCATCTATTATATTTTTGGACTGCAACATTAAATTGGAACTATATTAATTACACACAAGAACATCTTGGATTATATTATTGTGATTCATTCGAAGACTATTGGCACATCTCCACGTCACAAGCCACTATAAACACATAAACACATTCAGACTTGAAGCATTGTTTCAGAACACAAATAAAATTGAATTAAAACATTATTTTTCATTAGAAATGCTGGTATGACTTTTGGACTTCTTGGGATTTAGTTCATAAATCTGTAAATTCTTTTTATATGTTCACTTTTTATTCTGTTAAAATAAATTTCTTTTCTTGCATTTTGCAAAACGTGTTGGTTTTCTTTTTCTATTACTAAGTTTAAAACCACTAACGTAATGCCACCTACTCAAAGATAACCTCGACAGCAGCTTGCCACTATACATTTGTTGCAACCGTTACTATTTCCTATAATTAATTTACGTAATTTGCAATAAATAAAACAGTCTATCCTAAATATTAGGACATTAGGTAGAAAACAATTTATTTCCTTATCGGAACATATTCGTTCACTGGAAACTGCATTGTTTTCCATCTAAATAGGCACTGTGTCTGTAAATTTACATTTAGGTCTAGATAATAGAAAAAATAATCAAATAATCAATAAATAATAAAAGCGTCAACTGAATACTGACTCAGTTTATATTCACTAGCATGAAAAAAAAGTTCAAAAATATCCACATTTTGCTTAAATCTTCTCGCAAAAGTTTCAACACCAAGGATAAACAAGTATGGCGTCAGTGGACCTCCTTGAGAACATCCATCTCAAGTAGCAAACTTATGACATATGCTCTTGTTAATAACACAACTTTTCGACTTATTACGAAACAGTTTAAAGCACTTTCGAATACAATTCATCCAAGATAAAATATTGTAAAGCTTTTCCATTTAGCTTTTTAGCATTTTTGCAATAATGATCCATATATATGCTGTTGCTTGTTTGACCCATGATATGATAACATTGTGCAAATCTACCCTTCATAAATCCTTTGTGACTATCACTGATTATTGGTGGAAGAATTTGTTTCCGTCCTAGCTTCAATATATCCAGAAGCAATCTTAACGTCAATATTATAAACAGAAATATAGGTCTCCAATTATTTACGTCACTCCTGTCTTTTTCTTCCTTTTGGCAGACGTGATATGACGTCCTTAGAAATAGAAAGTTTATCAATAATGTATATGTATACATACAATTCACCAAATAACCTTAAATAATTATTATCTTAGACTGGATATTGTTCAGTTACCATCCTCTTTAAAGACCTACCGAATTCATGAACTCCAAACAGAACCCCGCACGATCCTTCTTCTTGTCCATATATATATATATATATATATATATATATATATATATATATATATATATATATATATATATATATATATATATATATATATATATATATATATATATATATATATATATATATTGGTATCAGACCACTATATTTCCTCGTAAAATTTGTACTGTAATTTTTTTGGAAAAACAGTATAGATACTTATTGTTGTTTTCCAAAATGATTACTACCTCTCTGCTTAACGACAGAACCTTCCAGGCCTCATACATGCATACACTTTGTGTTATAATGCATACAAACAGCAGAAATTATTGGAAATAAATAAATGAAGTAATTTCAGTTAAAATTGATCTTACTCATGACATTCACTCCCACACAAACAACTGTCATAAAATCATCCATTGTGTGACAGTATATGATGTATAATTGGCTGCAAACAATTTTGTGCTGAGCTAAATAGAAATGGTTCAGTGAACCAAAAGGAGAGGGATATACTATGAATGAATGAAAGAAAAAGATAGAAAATGAATTATTAATGGCAATATATACATGGGCGTGATGAATTCGTTAGGAAAAATGATTGACAAATTGTGAAAATGAAATGACGAAAATGAAACTTGAATAAATGAGTAAATAAATGTGTGTATGAGTGAATGAGTTATAATTTTGTAATGAATAAATGAATGGATTGATGAGCCAAGATTGGAGAAAGCGTAAGAAAGAGATAAGAAATGAATTAACAGATAAAAGATTGAAACGAAACCAAATGAGATATGAATTAACAAATAAAAAAAAATAAAGAAAATGAACGAAACTTAAATGAAGGAATGAATAAGAGATGGATGAAAGAGCTGACAAGATGAATACACGAATGAGACAGGATGAGTTATTTAAAAGTACGACACAGTCTTGCAGGAATTAGCTACTGATTAATTTTAATTTTAATTTAATTTGTCTTATTTTGAACACAACTAAAGGAGAAATGAATAATCAAAGTTAATGACAGTAAATATAAGCAAAATGAATACATCCACCAATGAACGTCAATATAAATACATACTATATCATTGCGGCCTAGTTTCGGTGTAAAGGATGCTTATCATTTATTCATATGAAAGTGCAACGAGGATTGTCTTAAAATTCTTTTGTAGAATTGCAAAAAAATTTATGAATAACACAAGAAAATGAGAACTGAGAAACGACCTACTGACAGACAAAAAATGAAGCATAAAAAACGATAAAAACAAAATAAAAGACCAAATCGAAATCTTTTGAAACAAGCATCGCAATGATAAAAATTAAACAAATCTGAGTGGAGTCAGACACTAAGCGTAATCAAAGAGACAGATTATTCTTTGAACTTTATATTATGCAAGGATAAACTTTAGTAACTTTAATCGTTACTAAAACTCTCATTAAATAAGGTGGTATTTTTAAAAATAATGTTTTACTATATACATATATAGGCCAGAAATACAAGAGAATACACCATGCTAATATAGTACTTTGTACCTTACAGGCATATCCGTGATAAAAAGTATGCTTTAAAAGTGTTTTGTTGCTTACAGCCACATATCGATATAAAAATGGTACATGTAGGTGCCTCGCTTGATGCTCATCATTAAGATGTTAGTGTTATACCTGTTGAGCCTGATATCAGGATAATGTGATTTGGTGGGATATGATGCTACATATATGCGGCATGATGCCCCAGTGCTATAAATCAATTTAAACTGCCACAATGCAGACATCGTAGCGATATGACTGGAAGGAAAATTGTTAAAGCTACGTTCAAAATCAAAATCACACACACACACACACACACACACACACACACACACACACACACACACACACACACTCTCTCTCTCTCCCTGTGTCATATCGCTGATTAAAAGCATGCTAAACAAATAGTATGCACCTAAACGATGTTACGTAAAACCATTTTATTGTCGCGTAATAATTTCACAACCATGAAGCACAATTTTTAAAAAGCTTATTTTCCCCGTCAATGCAAGCATTTCAACGCCATTAATTCGATCGCTTTCAATAGTTATCATGATTTTATAAATGCTAAAAAAAACTGTATTATGGTTTGATCATGCTCAACAGAGGGGTCTTTACAAGTCATGCAGAACATACAGTTGGTATGCTAGAATTATTCCAAACTCGGCACGATTTTTCCCTCGTTGATCTCGTTGAATCTCGTACTTCTCATTGACTGTTAATCAAACTCTC
Organism: Potamilus streckersoni; assembly: GCA_016746295.1. NCBI lineage: Eukaryota > Metazoa > Mollusca > Bivalvia > Unionida > Unionidae > Potamilus > Potamilus streckersoni. The sequence continues at coordinate 2,224,349 of JAEAOA010001266.1, forward strand.
TGCATCCGAATTTATTTTGATTTTAATTAATCTGCTGTTAGAATTCTCTGTGCAAAGAGTTAGAGCCATTGGTCCGTTTAAACTTGTCTGAAAATTATCTCATTCCAATATTCTTTTGATAAGTGCCGGATAACTAAATACGTAGAGTAGGCACCGGTCTATGTGCCCCACGCCTACTTGGGTTGGTAAAATAAAAACATTAGAAGATAATTTGAGAGGGGGGGAGATTTCGAGTGCCTAATGGCATCCACAGAGTTTAATCCGGCACTGCTTTTCAAATGTTTTAAAACCTCTCGTAGGAACAGTGGAATTACTACACACCTGTATTCTCTGATTGACGTATATTTCTTCACCGTGACTACAGTGGTTCCACCAGCCCCATAGACCTTCAAATAACCAACATTTAATTTGATAATTTCACAAATTATTAGCGTTTTCTTCTGGCCAATTATCTTCAATGATATTGGCAATTATTTTAAATACCCTAATAATGGAAAAGTTATTTTCCATCTCAGTTTTCAAATACAAATGAGCATTCTAATTCTCCCCAGCTGCGCACCTCAGCTTATGGCCTGCCTGTGAGTTATGTTTGTTGAAGACATAATGTTTCCTATAAATATTGCTGAAAGATTAATTACCAGGCATACTTCACTTGAAAAGCATATTTACTCATTCATTCATCATCTCTGCTGCTAGTGGGAGCATTTTCTGATATTTGCCAGCTGAATATGTTTAAAATAATGACTTCGTTACAGGGTAATTCTGGATTGAAGGGTTTTATTGGGGTTTTTTGTTTGGCTTTTTTTAGTCAGGCATTTCTTTTGTCAGGCGTTGATGCATAAAATACTATACTTTGTTGCTTGCTTACCTGTGAAACGTAAATAAATTGTTAAAAAAGGACTCCATAATAAAGCACACAGCTCAAAGATACTCGCTTTTAAAGCACAATACTCATTAATATTCACTATTAAAGCACACTGCCCAATAATACTCACTGTCAAAGCACACTACTCAGTTATGTTCACGATTAGAGCACAGTACTCAATACTTCTGACTATTAAAGCACACTGCTCAATTATACTCACTATTAAAGAACACCACTCAGTAATAATCCATATTAAAGCACACTGCTGAATAATGCTCACTATAAAAGCACACTGCTCAGTAATACTCACTATGAAAACATACTATTCAATAATAATCCCTATGAAAACACTGCTCAATAATATTTACTATTCAAGCACACTATCCAATAATACTTGCTATTAAAGTACACTGCTCAATAATACTATTAAAACACACTACTCAGTAATACTCACTACCAAAGCACACTGCTCAATAATATTCACCATTAAATTTACGGCCGATTTTAAACTTATTCATAGTTACTGAATTGTTATCTGAACACGTTTAAATCTTGCAATTGTTGATGAGAAAGGAAAACATAATGGACTAAACGCGCAAACATATCATGATGAATGCAGTACTCTAAAATCTCTACATATACAATTTTACTATGATTTGGAATAAATTCAACGTCTGTTATATAAGTGCGTCATCAATTCTCCAGCTTTAATTGTTTATTTGACTGTCTACTTAAAATTACCCCGCGCATTTGAAGCTTATAATTTTAATGGCGTGATGTAAAATACATTTTTGAAAGGGCGTCCATAAAGACAGGTCAGTTTGCATCCCGTAAATTGCTTTTCAAATTTTATATTCATGAGTCTATTAAATGCTTCACTTTAATAATCGTCTGGAAATGATCAATTAAAATTAATTCGTTTGTAATTATGCGCCTTGAGTGCATCCTTGACATATGCTATTATTCTCCAAAAAGAGAAACATCTCTATTAGCTGTCAAATTAAGCACGCTAAACGATTTTTACGCAACGAAAAATTCAGGTTTGTGGTACTAAGTCGAATGCGACACGCAAGGCGTCCAGAATGATTGCTCCAAGACAAGCCGAGCCACAAATAGTAAAGGTTTCAGGATCGAGTAGTTAATCTTCTGGGAGAGTGCGTGTGAGGCTGACGGTGGCAAGGCTAAATTTTTCCCTAACCAACTAACGGCTGACGGTGGCAAGGCTAAATTTTTCCCTAACCAACCAGAAGATTATTATTTTCTTTTATCTTTTTCAACAAATGCGATCGATTGAATATCTCGCCCTCTCAACACCACAAGTCAAAACAAGAGTGTTTGTCGAAGCTATTGCGGGTAATAAGATTATACCTTCCCATACATATTCGGTACCTTAGAAGTATGGATGCCTAAGTTTTATTATCTAATATGGAATCTTGTACAATTGTTCGTCGTACTAATATAATCGACTGCATGAGAAAACTTTGATCAGTTTCATTTACCAATGCTCATCTCGGACAAAATATTGAAACCTTTTAAGCAAGGTTACAAGAAAAGGATGAAAGCAAGCATTTTTATCCATTGGAGCACTGTATATATGCGAACGCCAACTAAACGGACAAAAGTACTACAACACGGTGTACGATGATTTATTTTACGTTTTCCTTTGAATGCTATGTTAATTTATTGAAAATAATAAAATACATATTTGACTATAATATTTAATCTAATTGTTTGGTTCTAGTCGCAACACATATAAACTTTCATTGGGTTTCGAAGACTCGAAGATTGGTTTTGAAATTACGTTTGTTTAAAATGAAGCATGTAACTTATTGGTCTTGTTGCAATGAATTCATTTTTTTTATTTTGATGCATAGTTAAGTATTTAAATGCCTTATATTTTAAATGGTTTGTTTAAATAGCATACACAAGTCTGCTGTCTTTTTGATGTTACTACTGGCATTCTTCGAGTGATGCTTAAATTCTGCATGCAAAATATTCTGATTATTACTTACATTCTGCATAAAAATATTCTGATTAATGCTTCAGTTCTGCATGAAAAGATTTTTATTTTGCAGTGCTTAAATTCTGCATGAAACTTCACGAACTTCCAATGCTTCTATTCTGCATGAAATTACTCTGACTTTTAATGGTTCAATTCTGCATTCAAATGCTCGAACTTCCAATTCTTTCATTCTGTAGAACAATACTCTGGCTAATGCATGGATTCTGCACGAAAATACTCGTACTACCAATGATTAGATTCTGGGTGAAAATAATAGTACTTAAAATGCTTAGATTATTTATGAAAATACTCGTACTTTCGATGCTTCTATTCTGCATGAAAATACTCTGACTAATTTTTAGATTCTGGAAGAAAATACTCATACTTCCAATGCTTCAATTATGCATAAAAATACTCGTACTTCAATCGATAGATTTTAATTTGAAAATACTTGTATTGGATAATGCTTTACGAACATTAATATTGCTAAATATAAAGCAAACTTGCAGAACCATTAGAAAAAATATCAACATCTTTCGTTCCGAATATTATACATAATTGATTTAAAAATCCCAAAGAGAACATTTTAACAAAACAACTTGCTATTATACGTTATATGCAGACTTGATATATCAGCATCATTGAAAATACACTCTTTCTTAAGGAATTATTAAACCAAGTCGGCTTTAAAATGTTCTACGTGTACTAAAGCGATAATCAAGTTTTTGAGATTAAAAAAAAACAATGATTTTTTTTTCTTAATTGTTCCCGTTTAGATTGACTACTGGATAGGGAAAACCATCATAAGATTACCTTACTGTTAAACATTTAAATTGATCATATATTCTAGAGACAAATAAAATAATACATAGATAAAGAAAACACGAGCACACACACATACGCATGCGTCCATGCATAGAACACGTAATCTCTTTCGACACACAGATTAGATAGACTTACACGGCATTTGTATACCATTACATCGGACCCAAATAAATATAAAGAATTTCACGTGTTCGTGATTGAGGTAAAACAATTTTTTAAATGGTCTTATTTTTATTAAACTTGACAATCTATTTTGCAACGTTCTTATACGTTTCAACAATTTTTAAAAAAAACATAAATTTGCATCTGGAATCGAGTGTCAACATAATATGTAGCCAAAATATGCAAGACTATATATAACGCACGAATCCATCGTGTAATTCGTTTTGGCTTATTTTGTCCTCGAAAGGCAGATACACAAAAAAACACAGACACCAAACAAGCATGCATCTTTAAAGTTTATCTGTAATGAAATGAAGAAATAACTGAACATTTACTTTTCGTTGATTGATCCAATTTAATACCTTGACGTTCTTTTAATGGGCAAGTTTTTTTTCTTATATTTAAATACATCATTCAAAACAATATAATAGAGAAAATTATATGGATATAATTTATCGTCCTGATTCATCTTGGTTGTACATAATAACATTGTCAGATTATTGTAAGAAACATAAGTAATATTCTTTTGAAAGAGAAACATTCTCTCATTGATTTATTATGGGAACCACTCGACATTCTTTAGTCGATATGGCACTACGAGGAAGGGTGCAATATGTAGATTTTAAGACACACGCCAAAGGGTTGGCGTGAATTAAGCCAAATTATTCAATATTGTTTGAATGCAGCTTTTATTTGGGTATTTATTCTTGGCTACATTTCGTGTTGTAGAGGATTTATGTTTTGCTAAACTGGTCTTTTTGTGGGGTAATGATCGTTTAGCTATTTGCCTTTGACAGCTAATGAGGATGTTCTATGTGATAAAGACTAATGGCCTGTGTTTATGTGGACATTTAAAGCACATGATTGCAAATAAATTGAGCTTAATTGAATACTTAAAGATGATGATTAAACGAAGTAGCGCATTAATTTCTTGTTCATGAATATGAAATTAAAAGGTAATATACAATTCTTCAAATTACCCGTGTCCAAAGTGACGGTTGCATGACGCCTGTAATCATCCCCAGTTTCCAATACGCGGGGATGATCTATAGATGGGACTGCCAAATGGACAATTTAAGAAAGACACAAGCTGTAATCTTAACGAATAAATAAAACTTTCTTCAAGATTCATAATTTACCCGCGTAAGAGAAATAAAGGAAAAACGCTTATTAAAGTTTGCTTCTAACACATTGACGATAATAAACTATGTGATTAAAAAGACATCTGCGCTTGTAGTGATTGATCATGTTCAATCTCCGTTTAAGCAAAATATTAGATACGTTGCTGCGTATCCGATATATTTACTCGTTCTATGTCATTTACTAACTTAAGTATGTGGAGTCTAATGTACTTATCGGATAGACGACTGTAGAACCTTACTAGACGAAAAAAAGAAGAAATGGTGAATAATTGTTTTATCTATTAAAATGTTTACTCTTGTTTTGCAAGAAATAAACAATCTTATTATAGTAAACGCTGGATGAAAAGTTCGGAATACATAGATACATACATGGATAAAAATAGTTACAGACAGAACAAGAAACGATAGCCGCAGCACATTGTCTTATCATTGGAACAACACCACTCCTATCCAAAAACAGATTAGATAAATTAAATTTTATTCGAAGTTAAGCAAATTGCTTTGAACTAAAACTACTAATATATACTCTATCCATGATAATAGATAGGAATCGAAGTTTTCATCTAAGTTCCACTGAAAATATGTATACTAGATAGAAAATATATAATTTATTTCAATGCAATGTGGACAAAAATTAAAAAAGTTTACAATATGGTCAATACAGTCATAAAAACCCTAAATGTTCTATTAATTCCAAATGATTCGAGTAATCGGAAAAAGAGCCCAGTTTGGGATGCGATAGGACAAAGAAGATCCAAGAAATAATATATTCGACATTATCAGAGAATTATTAATTTCTCATTTAAAACTGCAGATTAAATGATTTGTACATAATCCAAGGAAATAAAGGTCATTTCTTATTTTGATTTTATTTTTTCGTGACAGATAAATCACGACTTTAAAGACAGTACACACATAAATTATGAAATACACTTGATTTTGGGGAAGATTTATTTTGTATGTGATACTTGCCCTTTCCTAAGTCAGTAGTTTGTATTTTTCTGCTGCTTCGGAATTTATATATTCTTATATATTTCCAAAATGTTTCCATCCTCTATCGCGAATGATAAATTGCATTACTTCACGGAGATATCTTATATCAATGCAGAAAGTTGATTTGCAATTTATGTTTCCGTTCGTATCTTCGGCGCAATCGTTTATTGGCAATTTATTACATTCCATTGACACACTGGCTTGAAACTTAAATATTTAAAATTAGTAGATATGCACCGTTTTATATTTAATAATATTTAGAACACGGCATTAGTCAATAATAACCAAGATTACTGTTTGCATTCAACAAATAAAATTTGTGCAAGATAAAAGAATAATTCAAAGGTGGTCAAGCTGGTGATGGTGAAAGAGATGGTGACAACGATGTTGATAATAATATTGCTTGTTTTGTTGTTGTTAAAGGTCTAAGGCCATTCCTTAGCGCAAGATTGCTTACAAATTAGCTAGCAAAACTGGTGGAGGAAAAAGCCCTTCCCTAGGATGTACGGGGCCCACGGCAGCAAGCAATGAAGGAAGGGCACCAAGTAAAAAAATTGAATTGCGGAGAAGAGTGAGGCCCAAGGCGGTTGCCTCGTTCGCCTAGCCCTAGTTCCGGGCATGTGGAAGAAGAACCACGGAAAATCTCATTAAGACACGAACACACGCAGACAGAGGGCAAATGGCAGTTGTCTAGAAAGGCGAGATTACTCGACCCTCTGGATCCATAATAAATTTGATTGTGATGATAATGGTGAATGCGTTTGAAATGATAAGAAATGACCAATGGGTCATTTAGCATAATAATTTATATCTAACTTCTTCTTTATTGCTGCTATACCAGTGTTGAATAAATTTTGAATTTGTCAAATTGGTATTGAAATAATAGTTGAATGAGTGCGTAAAAGTAAAAGATCTGAAATATTATGAAGAAAGAGTTGAGTGGGAGAGTAAAGAACAGGTCATAATTAAAGCGTGTCGGTACTTTTCATAGTTTGAGAATACCAAATATAAAAATCATAACGAATGGAAGAAACGGAAAACTAATGGAAAGTATAATGTCAGTCAGTGTATTTATGATAACATGCGACCATTCAACAATGCAATAAAAGGCAGAGTTAATTAAACAGCTAATAAGACATTCTCACACGTACCATGTAATAATAAAAGCGCGGTAAGAATAGCTAGTTGGGAGGAGAGGTTGTAGGAACTATGGTGGTACTAGTACAAATAGCAGAAGAAGAAGTACTAGTATTAGATTTTTTCCAAATTTGATTGAAATCCTATTTGAGCCCAGTAAATAATACCCTGATGAGAAATCATATTCCAGTCCAGTAAGTAGTTGTATGGGACACAAGGGTGACATATAATTATATAGGTTATATTGCGTGGAACACTTTGGTGACAAGTGCAAATCTTATGTTAAGTGAGTCCTCAGGTCTAATATTGAAGTGTTATTATACGTACAAAAGTGTTCAAGGAGACAACAGTTTGTATCGGAACAAATGTATTGATGGAGAAAAATGTGTTTATGGGGACAAATTGGTTTATAAGGAAAAAATAAGAATGATAATTTCGGAAGGTGAAGGTAGAAAGCGTCGACAATGCATTGGGACACACTGTAATGATACTATTAGAATGGCAAAAGAGAAATGTGTCGGCAATTTATGGGGACAAAGGAAAATGTAATTTTAAAATCTTCATTTAGAATCCAAATACACCTAATATACAAACCTGCACACATGTTAATTACTATATAATCCCCTCACATTACATACATACATACATACATACATACATACATACATACATACATACATACATACATACATACATACATACATACATACATACATACATACATACATACATACATACATACATACATACATACATACATACATACATACATACATACATACAATTACAAAAGAAGTAATGATGGTTTAAAGCTTTAGTTGTGATGAGCGTAGACAAACACCAACACATGCAAACACAAATACATAAAACACAAAACTGTTTTGGCAAAAAACATTAGTACCTCTCCTTTCTAGAGATAAGGGTGGTCATCAAAAGAGCCGCTGCGTTGTTAACCAAAGAAGAGGGTTAACACATCTCACATCGCCTTATCAAACTTCTTCTCATTCCTGGTCCACACACCAATATTCACTTCAGACAACGCATATCTACATACACTCTTCTATTCCAGATACCGGTGTCTGTAATCTTGGTGATAACAAAACGACTATGTATGTTTTTCATCACCTTTCGTTTTTTATATCTAATTTATCATCATGGTCGTCGTCGTCATCGTCATCATCAGTCGTGCCATCACTACATAAATGAAAAAATTAGGTAATCTCTTTTGTCTATTGGACATAGTGGAACACCACCTAGACCGGGTGAAAGAACTGGACATCTGTCTTTAAAAGCGTCATATGAAAAGGAAGTTGACCTCTGAAAATATCGACGATATTTATTAGAGAGGTCATCGATGAAGAGGTGGAGTAGATAAAGAGGACGTGGGCAGATTAGAGGAAAGATAAAGAACGCCAGAAGAGAGAAAGGAACTTCCGTCTTCTCAATTCTAACTGGATGAAGATGCAGGGCAAATAAGAAGAATCAGCCATCGAGACTGGATCCGTTCTCTTGCGATAGTGTGTTTATATGTAATTTTATATTACTGTGTTTATAAACGCTACCATAACTTTCCTTATGTTTGTGTGCGATTTGGATTTTTAACGTAACTTTTAACAGTTTTAAGTCATATAGCTACGATGTCAGCAGTGTTGCAGTTTATAGTGAAGTCTAGCATTTGGGCAACATGATGCAGACATGTAGCATCAGTCACGTAATCCTGACACCAGGTCGACCAGTCCTAATAATAACCTTTTAATGCAGAGTGTCAAGCGAGGCAGTTGCTAGTACCATTTTTATAAGTCTTTAGTATGACTCGGCCGGCGTTCGAACAGCGACCTCCTGCATCCGAGGTAGACGCTCTAACAACTTTGGCCACCGGAACGGTTCTTTCCATTTGTGAGAATTCATATGATGTATGAATATTTGTTTGTGTGTGTGTGCATGCGTGAGTGTGTGTGTACATTATCTTCTTTTATACCATACACCGTTGTGTGTGACAACATGTTTCTATGTCTCTGTATGAATATGTCTGTATCACCACTACCTACCCTCTTCATTCTATGATCGGGGTGTGTTCTTGGATTGGAAGGTGTGTTTGGATAGTAAACACAAAGTGGGATTGTACATGAGGTGTTTTGGGATAGTAGATACAAGTTTTAAAGTCACCATTCGAGTTTGTCCATATGAACTGTTGATTCTTTCTTGTTTCTTTCTTCCTTCATCATTTTAACGTTGCTGTTCGTGTTTTATAGCAAGAAAACAGTCTGTCCCTATAAACACCTTTGTCCCTATATATGTAATATATACGTATCCATTTAATACAGAATTTTCATTTGTTTCCCAAGTGTCTCTTGCATGTCAACCTACTGGCGTTTATAAAATTAAGATATGTTCCCAATATGTACCAAAGGCATCCTATTGGGGAAATCCTATTCTATTCCAGTAAATAGTATCCTGAGGGGAAATCCTATTCTAGCCCAGTAAATAGTATCCTGATGGGCAATCCTATTCTAGCACAGTAAATAGTATCCTGATGGGAAATCCTATTCTAACCCAGTAAATAGTATCCTGATGGGAAATCCTATTCTAGCCCAGTAAATAGTATCCTGATAGGAAATCCTATTATAGTCCAGTAAATAGTATCATGAGGGGAAATCAAATCCTAGCCCAGTAAATAGTATCCTGGGGGGAAAATCCTGTTCTAGCCCAGGATATAATATTCCGAGGAGAAATCCTATTATAGCCCATTAAATAGTATCCTGATGTGAAATCCTATTCAAGCTGAGTAAAGAACATTATAATGGGAAATACGTTTCGAACCCGGTTAAGAATATTATGATGTGAAATATTGTTTGAGCCGAGACAATGGTTTCCTGATGGGAAATCCTATTTGAGTCCAGCAAATACCATCCACATGGGAGATCCTATTCGAGACCAGTAAATAGCAACCTGGTGGGAAAACCTGTTCAAGACATTTCCCAAAAAGGGCCAGTTCTTTACTCAGCTTGAATAGGATTTCACTGACTCACTCAACGAACGAGAACATTTGTAGTGAGCTAGAGAAATTAAGCAAATTTTAAACAGATAATAACTTGTCTTCTGAAATTCGTAGAATCTTCGGTATCACAAAGGAATACATTTACTTAACATATTAACATACTAACAAATAGGTTAAATTTCCTTTTCTTTTGTTGCAAAAGTTGAAATTGTCCTGAATATCTTTCAAACATCTCTTTTGCCCGGCCTTGATAGCATCCGTAACACGTCATACATGTTAATCATTGTTTGTAATGTAATTATGTTTGTTATAGTCCCAAATAATTATAACCATTCTCTAAACAAATGAAAAAATTTTAAATTTTTTTCCATGAAAAATGAAACTATCATTAAATTTATTAATAAGCTATCTTCGGATTTTCTTTACATTCCTTTACAGACAGAAACGAAGATGCGATACAGTGATAAAGTACCTTGATACGTATCATTTAAAAAAAATACCTCGATAAACCGGTATGCCGGTAATACCGCACAAGTCTACTGCGAAATATGTACAATGTATAAATTATGCATAGGACTTATCATGGGGTTCCTTCTACTCGTCCACTAGCACTTTTTCAACCCCAGACTACACGCTATACATAGAATTTCTTAAAATTTATACCTACTTTTCATCTGGTCATATTTCGTCGGCAATCCTTTCTTCTTAAAAGATAGTTCTTTTCACTCTTCACACTTCTGATATAAATAAAAATTATATAGTTGATAAGGAAAAATAGGAAAACCAGAATGATATACCTCGTATTTTCATAATGCATAATTTGATAATTTGATAATTTGTTATTGGTTTATATGCCATCGTAGTGTATTTGCATTTTATTTATTTCCATAAATGCCAAATCTATTTCTCACCGCATGTAGTTAGTGAACAGTGAGACGGCTGTCTGACAATTAATGATGAGCTCGAGAAGTAAAAAGTTGAACAGTTTTAATTTGTGTTTAATTTTGATTCTCCTTCCTAGTCTTGAGAAGCTGCCAGTGTGCTGTTATTGCGCATCTGCTTATCATCGAGTACTGAACCAGTCTTTCTCTGACATCGCGACACTATCTTTCCGCTTATGATATTTTGTCTATTTGATGCTCTGCAACAGAAAATTGTATGACTCAAATGACACCATGTCATCTGAAGTGTATCATTCGGTTTAGATCCGACAAAGTAACTGCCTGTAAAGTTGTTCACTGCAATCTCTCAGTATAGTTAGTTTATCAAGTAAATTCTTGCGAAAGGAGATCAGACAGCAAACTATTAGTGCGCCGCATTGCTACAAGCAGACCTCGGCGTAATTAAGACGAGACAAGAGTATGAATTGCTGATAAGCCAATTACGTTGTCAACACTTTCCACTTGCAAATGAAAATAGGATTGGATTGTGTGGCGGTCAACGTTATTAGAACAGGAAACATATCGAGCTGTCTTGTACCATTACATTGGCAGATCAAGTGACACGACTCTGTCGTCAGCCAATTTTTTGCAGAGTCTTGCTAAAATCCATTACCATATTCTAAAGGATATTTTGTTGGTTTTACTTTCTGATGCTGATATTATGCAGCGCATTTCGCTCCTTTTTCATATAGCAGACTGTTGTTGAGGTAGAAACGTATATATGTGATTCGTAAACCCAACACCAGCGTCTAAGTTACTAGTCAAATCAAGACTTGTTTAGAATTAATTTCTCGAGTACATGGTTTCCTCTATAAACTTATTTAATTGCGAAAATTCTATAAAATGCTTCTTTTATCGCCGAAGTAATATTCTCCGCTGGTTGCCATGATGGCGTGGTCCTTTTGTCCACTTGCCCAAAAAATGCTTCTTTCCAGAAATCCATTTGGATTTTAATATTATATCAAATGAATTCCAGGTTGTGCGATTGTCAGCAGTAGGTGAGCGATCATCTCATGTTGTTTGGCGCCTCATTTGGCTGGGGGAACGTGTCCGCTGCATCTTGTCTCTGGGTCAATTTAACTAGACAAGGCGTTTGGCACGTTTTGTGTTACATTTGTCAAAATCGTCTTGGAACTCAATGTAAGTAGTAGATTATCACTGGCGATGTGTATGATGTTGCCGGAGAGTCCAACAAGAGTGATGTGTGTGGACACAAACCCGGTCTTTTGGATTATGTGGTGCTATTGGTTGTCGAGGCAACGGCGATGCTGCCGATGTTGGCGTGGTGGCCTATCTAAGCACAATGAAGGCTAATCGTCGCAAACACATTGGTGAGTCTGTTTCGTAGGTCATAATTATGCGGAATGACACATTGTTTCATTATATTGTCCACCACTTATATTAAGTTATTGTTAGCATTGTATTCTACGACATGGGGATTTATTTTACCCATTATTTACCATTAATTATGTTAGTCCCTTTTTCACTCCTGGGGCCCCGAGTGGCTGAGTGGTCTAAAGCGCTGTCCGTTACGGATCACTACCATCTCACATCTGTCTGCGTGGGTTCGAATCTAGGATTCGGCGAATGTTGATATGTGAGAAAGCTTGCCAGTAGCTTCTCGTGGTTCGGTGGTTCTTTCCGGTGATTTCCCGGTTTCTTCCTCCACCATTAATACTGGCCGCCATGAATAGCCTATCGGGTGCAGAAAAATGGCGTTAAGCCCAACAACAACAACAACAACAACAACTTTTTCATTCCCATTTATTGATGGGCACTCTCAGATCAAAAAGGAGAGATAGTAAGATTTCATTCTGATCTTCTTTTGCATAGGTTCGACTCCAGGCTATGAAGGCATTTATTACATCGCTGGTGTGTGGATAGGTACAGGGTTCGAACTGCAAAATGAAATCAGAATTCTGAAACCCAGTGGCGTAGCACTCTAAGTCCAGTTCTCAGCGCTGGTGTGTGCGTGTGCTCGTGTGCACTTGTGTGTGTGTGTGTGTGTCCGATTTGGAATGCATGGAACACGCATCTTTGCCCACATAAAGCAATGTTTGTTATATACGCATTCCATTCCTACATATGAATTTCACGCCACTTGACATCAGAACCCACGAATTTCCTAACATTAGTATATATCTTCAGCCCACGTATGACGTGATTGCAGCTGGTAATGAATACAGTGTCTTCTGAACTCAGATGTTGTTTACCTAGTGTGGCATATAGGAGGAATCACTAATATTTTTCTTTAATGTGGAATTCAATTATTACCAATTCTGCTTTTATTGAGAATTATACAATTTTAAGTTTAAACAATAAAAATTGCGTGTACAAAATTCATAGAAAATTCAATAGTAACACTAAGTAAAATCAAAAATATATCTACAATGAATTTTCCAACCATTTAAAACAAACAAATAGCGAAATTGCAGTAGACCTGTCAATCATTTTTTAAATTCATATTCAGGTAAATTCCAGATAAGAATAAATTTACAGATGGACGAACTGATGAGTGTATTTATATATATAGTTTCGGTCCACCGACCTTTATTTCTGCACTGATGCCAATAATGTTGTTTGTCATGAGTGTTATATTTTGCGCTAATCTCCATACTGTATGCTGTGGAGGTGGTGCCAAGGCGCTCAACCAAGTCAGCCATTTTCGTTTTATCACCTGCTAAAGTATAAATCTCATATCCGAACAGCACTGCTTGATTTGTCATAGAGATGCCCAACAACATGCACGTGGCTTGAGCTGATATTGTACTTCCTCATTGTTGCCCATAAGGCTGCATGCCATGTCCTATCAAAGGTTCTTTTTGAAATCTATAAAGACATGGCATAGATTCTGCCTATTCTGAAGGCATTTCTCACAAAGGAGTCTGAGATTGAAGATATGTTCTGTTTTGCTCCTTCCTGCTAGGAAGCCCACCTGCTCTTCAACAATCATTTTCTCTGCTTGAGACTTTAGTCTATTGAGAATTATCTTTGCTCGGGTGACTGATCAAACTCATGATTCTGTAGTTTGGGCTTAGCAATAGGTTTCCTCTTTTGAGGAGCACAATGACCAAGGAATGAGTTCATGTGGTAGGCCATTATACTCTCTGAAACATCTTGTTGCAGATTATTGTTAGGCCCCCTGCTTGAATGGGCTCTGCTAGTATGTTGTCAATGCCGGCTGACTTTCCTTTCTTTAGTGAATTTACTTCAACAATTTCTACTTCTTCACGATCAATGTTGTTGTCATCAATTTCGTCTGCTGAGGCATATTAGTACTGCTGTGTCTTATGATTATACAAAATTGAGGAGAGTTCTGTTCATCGCTTGAGGATCTCTTGATCTTTTGTGAGACATTTTCCTGAATTGTCTTGGACGACTTGTCATGCTGTTGTTTACTGACCTGCAAACTCAGGCATAAAGCTTCAAAATCAGGCATGATACCTATTGAATTTAAGAAATGTATTAAGCATTATAGTAGAAAAAGACTTTCAAAATTAGGGGTTTTGTTGAAATTTAGTTCTGTGCACAAATAGCTTCTACATTGAGGGGACTGGTCATAAAATTCTTAGGTATGTTTCTCGTTTATCTAGTAGACAAGATGAACAATAAATCCCAGATGAAGATAAGAAAGTTTTCGCTGAAGAAGCCAATTCTGATAAGTCATTGTGGAAAATTAAATTAATGTGCTCGCCTGTTGTGTATGTTCTGAGTTAATTTTTGCATTTGAAATGAACTTAACCTTTTCTGAATACACAGTCAATAATTAGGGAACTGATTAAGAATGCTGGCAACATAATATCGATCCAAAAGACGACACTATTGATGCGAAATGCATGTCTAAAATGTGTTAACGATTCAGAGAGAAAGAATTAACCTATGGAATACTTGATCTGCACAGAAAAGGTAGACTGAAAGAACATATTGCATGTAATGGACCAGAACATTCACGGTAATGGTAAATTAGCGAAATAAGGAAGAGAGATGTCATTGATAGTGCAACACAAGATAAATGGAAGACTTCTAGTGAAGGTCTATGGATGTTATACAAGGATAAAAGTGATGGCAATCACTTTATTTCCCACGGGGCGAAATCTCGGGGTTGTAATTATAAATAAATTGTGCGTGTAATTTCGTTGACTCTGTTTTGCGAAAATGAAAATGAACAGGACTTTTACCAGCACCATATCACATGCATAGGAAGCTGTAAGAAACAAACTAAATTTCTTGAATGGAATACGATAATAATATAACCGTAACAGTTTATCCTTGACACATATGAGCGTTTGTAAATATATTAATAAAATAAATATTTTCCAATATAAATGCATTTGAATCTAAAACAGAAAGACTATCTGAAAATACTGAGTATATATATATATATATATATATATATATATATATATATATATATATATATATATATATATATATATATATATATATATATATATATATATATATATATATATATATATATATATATATATAAATCACGTGGTATCCGTAGTGGAAATTTGCGTCTATTGTAATGCTAAAATTTATTTTGAAATGACTATGATCATAATAATAAAAATAAACATCTTCAAGTGACATGTTTATTACTAAAACTGAGATACACATGATATATGTAAACAACCGTACATATCTAATTTATGTCTGGAAAAAGCCCCCAGCAATAATAACCTTTTTTTTTGGTGATTGCACAAAACCAGATTGCTTGCTTCAGTTTCGTCGAAGCTAGAAAATGCAAACTAAGATCCAAAATTAGTTCATCGTTGTGGAAAGAGTTACGGATTACTTGTATGGATGTTACACCCTCTCCACGCACTCCCCTTTCCTACAAACTCCCAACAAAAACAAAGGATTTACGATTTAGAACAAGATAATCCTGACCATTTACCTCTCCATCTTTCGATCTCGGGAAGCAGTAGCAGAACATGGCATAATGCATGTCACGTTCCACACATGTTTATTGTCAATGAGCTGCTGATGGTGTTTCTGGGTTTATGGTATTGTTTCTCAAGCAAATTTTTCAGACTGTGAGAAAAAATGAGAATTCTTCTTTTTTTGATTTATCATATCTTTCTCCCTTCAAATGTTTAGATTTCCTTGTTTTTATCCAATTTATTATACAAGAAATCGGCATATGCTATGTAACCACATATTATTCTGAGTGTGATGCTTGATTTCAAGTCTGACACCATCATCGTTTGTGATAATCAAATTATTTATCAACAATACTCGTTTGTGATATTCTGATTCTTTATTAATCTGATTGAATGACTGTCACCATAATCGTTTGTTATCTTCAGATTCTTTATAGGGTCTGATTCAATGACTGACACGATAATCGTTTGTAATACTCAGATTCTTTAAAGATCTTATGATGTGATTCAGTGACTGACAATATATTTGTTTTTTGTGATATTCAGATTCTTTATCGATTTAACTCAATGACTGATTCATGATCGTTTCTGATATTCAGATTCTTTACCGATCTGATTTAATGACTGACACGATAATCGTTTGTGAGATTCAGATTAGAATCTTTACCAATCTGATTCAATGATAATCGTCTATGATATTGAGATTCTTTATCAATCTGATTCAGTGTCTGAGACGTTGCAAATATTTTGTCCATCTACTTATAAGTTATATGAACTGATACTGCATATCTCGCTCCAAATTTTCCGGTCTTCTATTCGTCCTTATTGAAGACAAAACACAATGTGATATGTTCACAGATTCACTCTTTTGTGTACATGTGTAAAGTTTATTGTCATTAAAGTAACTAAACTTAAAATGTATTGTAGCAATTCACTATCAAATTCATGTATCTGCAGATTGAAAATGTTGTTTGAACTGAACAATTGGAATTGAACCACCAGCTATTTCTAAGACCACCGAGGCTTTGGGACACAGATTGGCTTTGGGACAGTCGTTGGCTTAGAGACAGTCGTTGTCATAGCAAGAAGTGCTGCATCTAGATCTTTGGGTCACATAAATTTGATTTTCTGTAAAATTGCTTCATTTTATCCATTAGGATTTTCAATAGTATGCTGAAGCATGCTTTGTCGCATTGCCTGAGGAAGTTTTGTCTTTGCTTCTTGCTTTCTCTTGTAAAAGGTAACATCGCATCACTCTATGGTGTCTCCGCTACTAATTGTCAGCCATCTGAGTGCCAATATGTACTGGAGGAGTAAAATTTATGGCAGTATTCATATAATACACTAGTCAGATTTGATCACTGACGTTCACATCATCCAGAATTTTCTAGTTCTAAAATACAACTATTGCTACTACTACTACTACTACTTTTACTACTACTACTACTACTACTACTACTACTACACCTACTACTACTACTACAACTAATAATAATAATGATGATGATGATAATAATAATAAAAATAGTTATTATAACAACAACAACAACAATAATAATAATAATAATAATAATAATAATAATAATAATAATAATAATAATAATAATAATAATAATAATAATAATAATAATAATAATAAATTCATATCTAACATAAATAGCGACACTTTAAGTGTGAACGATCTTAAGGCTGACAAAGATTCAGATTTGAAAGGACAATATAATCATTCTGTATGATACATATTGGTACAACAGCACTGCCAAGATTAAAATTCGTTTTGAATACTCTATACTTTTGGATTTGTGTTAAAACCTTCATGCAAGTTCTATTTAATTTATCACTTTTTATTTTAGGTAAATAGATTATCAAATGAATTTGACTAAGCTTCTTGGTTTTCGTTGCTTCATTTTACTTAGTTTAAGATCATAGAATCGATACAATATCTATGTATGATGAGATATTATGTCAGACGAAATTTATGTATTAAGAGGTACTATGGCAGGTGATATCTATGTGACAAGGTACTATGCCAGATGATATGTATGACAAGAAACTATGCCAAATGATATTTATTTATGAGGAGGTATTGTGCCGGTGATATTTTTGTATGACAAGACATTTATGCCACGTTATATTTTTTATGACAGGAGTATTATGCCAAGTGGTATATATCTATGATGGGTATTATGCCAGGTGATATGTATATCTGCCGAGACATTATTCCTCGTGATATTTATTTGTGAAAAGGCAATATGCCAGGTGATATATAATTATGACATTTATCTAATCGGACTTCATCTTTACATTCTTTTCTAGAAACGTTCCAATAATCCGCAGTCGTTTTTTCTAAACTTTTGTTACAATGTGAATTTCTGACATCAGATGAATACATCAATACCGATAATGCGCTTTAAATGTAAATCAACCAAAGTTTAATCTGCTTTAAAAAAAATTCAATAAGTACTCCAACTACCTTCAAAAGTCATTTGATACACTGGTCGGATTCGATTGCCGCCACCGCCGCCGCCGATGATAATAATAATAATAATAATAATAATAATAATAATAATAATAATAATAATAATAATAATAATAATAATAATAATAATAATATATTCATATCTAGCATGAATAGCGACAATTTTAGTGTGAACCATCTTTAATTATAAGCTTTTGTCTAATGACTACGTTTCCAATTAAATTTGCAAAAGAGAATAATGGCGACCTAATAATTTCATGGATGTCGCTTTTAATGTTATTTTTAGCTGTCAATCTAAGGTATTGCCAAAATATACTTGGATGATTTGAAAATTTAGGTATTGCTAAAAAATACACTTAAATGATTTGAATATTTAGGTATTGCTAAAGAATACACTTGAATGATTTGAATATTTAGGTATTGCTAAAGACTACACTTGAATGATTTGAATATTTAGATATTGCTAAAGAATACACTTGAATGATTTGAAAATTTAGGTATTACTAAAGAATACACTTGAATAATTTGAATATTTAGGTTTTGCTAACAAATACACTTGAATGATTAAAAAAATTTAGGTATTGCTAAAGAATACACTTGAATGATTTGAATATTTAGGTATTGCGCAGAATATACAATTTGATGATTTTGGAAATTTAGGCGATACTCAAAATATACAATTGGATGATTTGGAAACTTAGGTATTGTTCAGAACATACAAATGGATGATTAGGAAATTTAAGTAATTCTCAAAATATGCAATTAGATGATTATAAAATTTAGGTATTGCTCAGAATATACAGATGGATGATTGGAAATTTAAGTAATACTCAAAACACCCTTGGATGATTTTGAAAATTTAGGTATAGTTCAAAATATACACATAGATGATTTTGAAAATAGGCATTGCTCAAAATAAACACGTAGATGAGTTGGAAATGTACTTTAAAATTATGTATTCCTAATAATAATCTATTATGTCATCTCCCTCTTTAAATCCTATAACCCTCGTTTAAACAATTAAGAATCACTTATTTTATATAATAAAAAATAAAAAAAGATGTATCACTCTAACAGAAGATCAGCAAATAGGCAAACTATGCTTTAAGTTTCAGGAATTTCCACTTGGTGTTAAAAAAGGAGATATGAAGGGCGAATTGATATATGGACAAACAGACGGTATCACAATATTCCACTCTAACACGAAGGGATAATACTATTAATAATATATTTTTCTGACCTTATAATTACACAATATGTTGTTTATGTGAACAGTTTGCAAGCAAAGAGAGAAGAAAGCTTCCGTGTCCCTCATTTATTTAAAAGATATTTAGGTCATTTTGTGCCTCTTCTTTTAAATGGATATTTTCATTTGTCCAAATCTTTTTGGATATATGACTGGATTGACGAATAAAAAAATGCAAAAATATTTTATAAAAATTTCAATTACTTAATCATATTTCAAATTAGGCTGTAAAATTTAAACTCGCGCCATTTCTTAAAATTGAACAGAATAGCATAATGACTAATAGGATAAGTATGCCAAACTTAAATAAAACCTTACAAAAAAAACCCAACAGGAGGACATATGATTCGTAAGTATCTGAAAGAACTTATTTTCCCACTGAGAGTTGTACACAGATTAGATACAGCTCTGGGATTAGTGTGAGAACATTTCGAGAAGGACGAAAACCTCTCGTTGGCAAGATAGGAATAGAAAAAAATCAGGTCGTGTTTTTGTGTCCGTGGTACAATATGATTGCCTAAAAATGAATGTTTTTACATAGTTATGATAACCCTTGACTAACGATGTATTTTGAACATCTGCACCTTGCTATATTTGTAATAAATTCCAAAGACAATGATACAAGCTGAATATCTACATGCCTGGTATATCATTACGACAAAAAGAATCAGTAGATAAGACTGTAGCATCTGAGGCAAGTTTGTTGCAAAGCATCTGCCAGACTCGATGGTTCATAAAATTGAGAATCAGGCTTAATTAGTTAAACATGAAAGATACAAACTTGATATCTGATTTGGATATCAAGGTGAGTCAAAACAAGACGAAGTGGCAGACGCAGGTCAATGTTTGAAAGAACAATCTTGTCCTAGAAATATTGCTACTGATCTCGAAATAGTTGCAATTGTAGGGACAAACATGGAGTGATTTAGAGTAAATTGTGCGCGTAATTTACTTTTTATTAGCTTTTAGGAAGAAAACCAAAAGCAAAGAATTATCTCTTTCATCATGACTGCCTGGGAATGGAAAGTTTTAAATAAAACACATTTTCATGGTCTATTTTAATGCCAAATTAGTATGCATAATTTTAGTCCTGGCTTCATGGGATGCATAAAATATTATAAGCGGACATTTCCTGTGTTTAGTCATGTTTTAAGCTTCATCTCTATCAAGCATTTTATTTATAAAAATCAAATATGGGACCATAGGCTTTTTAATACCCAGTCAATTCCAAGTGTTTAACTTGGTCCATACGTCATATACACTCTTTGCTGATTGTTGAGCAAAAGTTCTTTTATCAGCTGCTGTGACCAATATTACCTGGCGACGATCTTCATTAAAATGTTACTTCTGTGTTTTAATCCTTGTCTTAAAAACGGGTTGTTATAGCATTAGAGATTCTTAAATGTCGCTTTAACTAACGACTGAGACAATTGAATCTGTATCTATTGACTGCTTACGCCTTCTTGGACATCATCAATTTATTCACTACATGATAGTTTTAGAGTTTTAAGACCATGTTTAAAAAATGGTCAATGCATATTACTTATCACTTATATTGTATCAGTTAAATCAATAATAGATAGGTCATAGGTAGTTCTCATGACTGTAATCCTAATTTCAAACATACGTTTTTGTTCTCTTCTGTCTTTACAGTAATTGCTGCTGAATCATTCTTTCTTTCGAACTGCGAGATCGCAATATCATTGATAGACAGTTTATCTTTATCACACAAAGTCCTAAAGTCATCAGCTGTTCTTTTCGCACTCCACTGTTATGTTTCTTTTCATCATTTAATTAGTTCTGCAGTTGTTAAAACTGAGATTGTAGAGCATTGTATTTTTCCTAAACTTTATAAGTTCCACGTCACTCTCTAAGATAGATATATCAAAATGTATCGTTTGCTCGACTGGTTATGTCTACTGCTGTATGTTTCATATTTCTTCTGCTCTTTGCATAACAGTTTGTAAAGCCAGCAAACCCCTAGCTATTATAATTAATCTTCTTCTGATGAAATCTACAGCAGATGGAATATTCTTTTTGGCATCCCTATATTTGTGCAGTTCTGAGATTTTGGCACTCTTTTTTTCTTATTGCTTTTCTTTCATACTTTGATAAACAGCTGTTAATTTATTAGGCACTGTTTCCTTCATGTTTTTTCATATCTCAAATTAGTATTCTCTAAAGCCTTAAGTATGTGTACATCAACTCATTTCTGTACAAAAGTTAAGATAATCAAGACTAATTAAACGTTCAGGACCACCTAAATTTGCAGTATGGTTTATTTTTAAGTTTAACTCACAGTTTACTGGTGAATATCCACTTCACTTATCCACTTCACTCAATTGGTCGGAACCCAAAATCACTTTACTCTTCTCTTCTTCAATTGGTCGGAACCCAAAATCACTTTTCTCTTTTCTGCTTCAATTGGTGCGAACTTAAAATAACTTCATTCTTCTCTTCTTCAATTGGTCCGAACCCAAATGCACTAGGTCCTTTCATTGATATTTTTCCTGCCATTATAAAAACTTGTTTACGCTGTTTTCCTGATGGGAAAGCAATGCATTACATGAATTCCGTGAAACTATTGAAAATGTTCATTTTTGATGCTGATATTTAATTTGTGTTATGTAAATCTTAGTATTTGCTTGCGATTTGTATAAACATATTAAATATAGCATAGTGAAAAACACTTTTTACCGGTTAAAACTCATGTATTGCAGAGTAATTCCTTATAAGTATTATGTGCGTGCGTACGTGTGTGCGTGTACAATTGATTTGGTCAAGGAAACTTTATAACAAATTTAAAAATCCGCAAATGGTGTCATATTCTATAAAGACCTTTGTCATCCAGTCCAAGTAATTTAGAATTTTTTTGTAATTGGCTCTTATATTTACTCCATCCAATTAGTACTCAGTTATTAAAACTAAAGAAAATGCTTTTGACGTACTAAGTATGAATAATTTCTTCATTATCTTCATTAACAGTTATTCCCTCCTTGATTTTAAGTACATAAATTTCAATAATTTAGAAATACATTAGGAATTATAAAATGCTGTGCTTCGTTCTTACCGTTAATGAAATAGGATATGTCGTTTGCTATCATTTGAAATATAACACGAACACTATTACTAACAATTAATTTAATGTCGCCTCGGCAATTCTTTGCCACTACACAAGTGGTCATAATCGAAATGGGTTTGGGGCAGAGGTAATAATAATACTATTTAAAGTATTCAACCGACCTTACTAAATTTTAAACAGCATTGCGACAGATAGCAGTGATTACCAATGTATTTAAAACTATTGTCCTGGTCTCTCCCGGTCGTCTAGTCTCTCACTGGTCGTCCGATTTTGTGTTCCATCGTTCATTCTTGTATCAGTCTTCACTGTCTTAGAAAACGATGAAACAGACTGATGCAAGAGTGAACGATGGAACACAAAAGCGGACGACCAGTAAGAGACTAGACCACCAGGAGAGGCCACTAAAGGCGGTCACGCAAGAATACACTAGTGGTAAAAATAGTGCTCCGCGCACGTCAACCCCAACAGACAAGCTGTATCGATTCTGGAGAGTGACCAGCAACCGATCATCACGTTATGAAGACATGCCGGAGGATTAAAGTTCGAAATGCTCATTCGAATTCTCGTGATGAAATTTGATTTGCCTATCTATGTAAAATGAAACTGATAATTGCATTTTATAACTTTGCGTTAATTTATTTTCTGGTAGAATCGCATTATAAAGTTAGTATTGTGCGATTAATTTTGTTCAGTTAATTAGTTAAGTGGTTATATCCAGTTTTTTTTATTCCATATCTCTGATCAGATCTCCATTTATTCCCTCCATTATTTTGATATTTTTAATATTCGCTCGTGGTCGATTATCCTCTAAACATCTGTGACTACCATCAAAAAGTAAATAACCCATCATATTACGTTGGTGACAATTTAAGAATAAAAATATGTCATTATTACCGGATTTATCATTATCGCATCTGCTTAACGATATTTACAGAGAAGTAGGGTAAATCCCGTTATTGGAATAACGAAATTGTATAACCTCTGTACTTGTCACAAAATTCTATAAGTTCGATCTCCCTTGTTTCCCTTCAGGACCTTGAACCTAACTTAGTTGGGCACACATCACTATCTAATTTGTGATAGAGAAATAAATTTAAACAAAACACATTCTGTAGTAAAAACAAATTACCAGACATTCATATAAGTATTCCACAATTAAGTTTACCTCTGCCTGATAAGGAAAACATAAAATAAGTTAATTAGCATTTTAATTAAAAATTTCATCTGTAAATTCAACAGTTAAAATTATATTGTCCATGTGAAATTTTGTCCGTTGTATTATAACACTGGAAGCCGGATCTTATTATTTTCCATACACAGATAAAAACAAACGAAATAATTGAAATATTTATTTTTTTTTAATATTTCTTACAGAGAGCTCATTTTATTTTACATATAGAGACTGTCTACCATAATATTGTTGATTGTAAGAAATATCGAAGAATGAGACTAACGCATCGCTTATACAAGTCATTCTTCCATCTGGGAACTAATGTCTTGCTGTTTGGATCAGATGAACGATCAAATGACAAAATTGTTTGTATTTATTTTATTAATTTTGTTTGTTTTTATTTATTTCAGCTGTTTCTCTATACTCGTAAGATGAAGTTTTCATTATTCATTTGTAGCAATGCACCGTGCTTCTAATCCACGCTGAAGTATCACTCGCACTTGTTAGTCCTTTCCACTTTTTCTATATATACTTGTGCATTTAAGGCAAGGTTCTTTTAAAGTTGTCCGAGCATGCAGCCCGATTCGGTGCGCTGTAAATATTGCAATAAAATGTGATTAAACCAAAAAAAAGATCTGCTTCAGGGAAACCGGACAAAATTCTCATTTGTTTGTAAACAAGTGTGAGTAAATTTAAACCATTTCGAAGACTTTAAATTTTGACTGGAAGCAGCTATAATGAGAGTACAAGAGTAATAGATTCAAGCGAAAGCTTTCCACAGAGCACGGCAGAAACGTCTGATTTAAAAAAATAGATATCTAATTTCTCCTAATTAATTATCTACCTAATCCTACTTAAATGACAAGGAAGAATGGAACCAAGAAAGTGGTATCAACAGTTTATTGGATATACAGTTAACTGCAGTATGTCTGAGGAAGTTCGGGTCATTTAGGCCAAGAAAAGAAGAACTCTTCGGCATCTAAAGATATCCCGGTCATGTTTCATCTTTGATCCTGCAAAGATATGCGTATCGCAGAATGAACAATTATATTTGCCCCTTTCACTGTTCGGATAATAATTTGTATCAGTTAGCAATGTGAAAATCCTTAGGGCCTCTGTACCAAGAACTTAGATATCTTCATTTAGAATAAGGAGAATTTACTTCCGATAACACAAAGCCAAGGTGAAGAATATCAGAATCTCTCTCTCTCTCTCTCTCTCTCTCTCTCTCTCTCTCTCTCTCTCTCTCTCTCTCTCTCTCTCTCTCTCTCTCCGTTCTTTTTGGTGTATATTTGTAATTCTCTCTCTCTCTCTCTCTCTCTATATATATATATATATATATATATATATATATATATATATATAGAGAGAGAGAGAGAGAGAGAGAGAGAGAGAGAGAGAGAGAGAGAGAGAGAGAGAGAGAGAGAGAGAGAGAGAGAGAGAGAGAGAGAGAGAGAGAGAGAGAGAGAGAGAGAGAGAGAGAGAGAGAGAGAGAGAGAGAGAGAGCAAAAAGAACGGATAGTTCTGTGGAAATAAAAAATACCGTTCAAACAACAGTGGTACTAATCCATGACTAAAATGTCTGCATTTAGAAAATATGTCACTAGACCATGCTCCACACAATACATTTCAAAATCAGCAGTTTGGTGACTGAAAAACAATAATTCTGAAAATTGTGGGGTTTTTTATCAGTTCATTATTGGCACTATCTTCAGAAATAAATTGATTGTGAGGTCTCTTTTCATAACGACCTCAGTAAGAGCAACTAATTAGGACATTTCGAAAGAATCTTTAGAGTATTCGGTAACAAGTTACTAAATCATTTGTAGTGGATCAATTAGAGTAAAACACATATTAATATATGAACACATCACAATCACATCGTTCTGAGAAATTCACATAATAGATTAAAATAAGAAAAACAAGTCATAGATGAATTTATTACAATTTGGTAAGATATTAGAATACTACCTGCTCCCTTCAGCGCACAATTGACTTTGTAGACAATATAACGTTTCACAGGTGACAACTCAATTTGTCAGAACTCAAAAAGAGAAAAGATCCCTGATTTTTGTAATATTCAAAGATATATTGTAAAATCATATATTCAAATATTTACACAATAATTTTTCAATAACCAGAATTCAAAAATTTAATACATTCTACAAATACTAGACACTAGGTATTTAATATGTATTTACTGAAAAAGTAAGAAATAATTAAGCAATAAATGGGGATCATTAAGTATAGAGATTGCTGTTTGGTGCACTTATTTAATATAATCAAAACTGAGTTAAATCTTTCCTTTTCTTCTTATTTCGCACATTCATATTAAATCTGTGAAATCCAAACTGATCACCCGGTGCACAATCGTTTCTTTACGATAATGATCTTTATTGCATGAATTTGAAAATACATTGATGTCTGTCTTTATAACACCAATTAGAAGGCGCATTAATTAAAACATGTTTTAAAGCCGGCAAGCGACAGAGGATTAGAGGTTGGTTCTAAATTACGAGTATACTGGTGCAGAGGGAAGGATGTGTCAAGAACCATCCCCTCCCCAAATCGAAAAGGCGACATCGGTGGCGCCGGAACACACCTGGAACTACGTATCCCTGCTATCATCCAAGCAGGTTTTCTAAATTTCTTATTGTATTTAATTAGGGGTATGTCAGCCTTTGTGTAATTGATAACTGACAGACGAGCGAAGTGGGTGTTAAGATCATTTATTTTTTCTCGCAACGTTAATTTGTTAGCCATTTCAAGCCTTCTGAAAAGTTATCGTTATACTTCTGTCATGGCGCTATTCGATACCATTTCCTAGTGAACTCGGGCCTCTGGGCAATTTGTTCAGAGATTTGGGAAATTGCCATATGCAGGGCGCATTAAACATTATTTTATGGGTGATTTAATCGGGCAGAAAAGATTCAGTAAATTAGTGATTTGTTTACCCTCGTAATACTTGTCTGTCAAGAAGTAAATAAATTAACCGGATATTAACTCCGGGCAGTCACCGCACGGTAACTGATATCTCTTTATCAGTTAATTTGTATGCGCCTAACGCCTGGCTAATGAGTTTTTACGTCTTTTTCCGTTTGACCCCAAAAATAGTATGAGTTCTGCTACAAACTTCACGAATAATGAAATTTGTTGTAATTTGTTTTTACAAATTTATATCAGTAGTGGACTTCAGTTTTACAGAAGAATTAACACGTATGAAGCTACCAGCACTATTCTATATCGTCCGGATCAAGCACTTGGATGTAAAACACGGATTTTACAATTTGAAATCAGTCTGCATATTGCAGAACAAAATTATTTTCATTAGACAGAAATATCATACCAATATAAACGAATGGTAGTGACAGAACTATAAATGGCAGCGACCACACTACTAGAAGTCCGATGTAAAAAGGACACATGCTCAACTAGTCTAAGAAGAAGAAACGCCGAGGTTAAGTAAACATTCTTTGAAACTATAGGCACCACAAAGTACCCTGGTTCATCATGTATTCTTTAATACTACAAGTACTACGGAGTACCGAAATTCAGTGTGCATTATTTGATACTACAATCACCACAGAGTACCGAGGTTCAGTATTCTTTGATACTACAAACACTATGGAGTACCTAAGTTCTGTGTGTATTTTTTGATACTGCAAGTACCAAAGAGTACCGAGGATTCTTTGATGCTACATGTACCACAGAGTACTGAGCACTAACGGGGTCCAAGACTTGAGAGGAAGAGCCCATCTATAAGGACGTGAATACTGACATTCCTCTTTCCACTGAACCATCGTCAGAAAGTAATTAATTCAGTGTTGATAGACGAAGTGGAAATTTCACTCTACGTAGCGTTCTGATAATTCACAATCAGCATTTCTTTCCATTCTATTCCCAGACAACTGATGGTTTCAAGGGGATGGCATTTACATGGGGAATCCTTTGGTTCATAGTAATCGCTTGGTTCAAGGGAATTCCTTGGATCAGGAGAATACCTACCATGAAATAAGTAAAGTAAAATTACGATTTTAAATGTACAGTGAGGTTTAACTACTGACTGGTTTGTTTTAATTGGAATTGTGTATTTTTTTATATGCTTAGAAAGTTCTTGCTGAATAAGAATATGTAAACTTATATAAAGCACAAAAGGTTAAAATATTTGAACAACAGAGTAAAGAACATTACCTGCTATTGTCCGTCCAAGGGCGGGAGTG